>JAGIQG010000006.1:127127329-127727329 GCA_024679065.1 Sphyrna mokarran | reverse complement strand
ATTAATTAGTGAAAGAAAACAGAAATAGAAACACAGGTAGGAGATAAAGGAAGGAAAAGGAAGCTAGGATCAGAATATAGAATGTGAGGTAAATTAGGAGTTAAAATCGAGATTTAAAAAGGAAAGTTGTGTATTGAGAAAACATATGGCTGAACTAAAGGAACAGTTACATAATCATTAGAGAGAAGCACAAAATCTGCTGTCAATTCACAGTTAGATATCACTAGTTCAATAAATAGGCTGCATCTTTGGAGAGTTGGTAATTGTGATTCCCCAGTCGTATTTTCTTGGCAGGGAATTATGCTGGCAGGGATATGGGTCGAAGAATGTGTAGTCCCAGCCTCAAACTTTCTGAGCATGACTTTCTCTTCGCATGTATTCTGAGCTGAACAAAGGGAAACTCTTATCTGTGAAGGCATTGGGGAGAAGGCAGAAAAGACTCACAAGATTGAGGATTGACCGAGATGAGGATCTTCAGTTCAGTGGCCAGGCCACAGAAACCAGGGCCTTTCTCCTCGGAGAAAAGAAAATGAAGATGAAATTTCATCGAGGTGTTCAAAACTTGAAGGATCTGGCCAGAGTAGATAGGGAGAAATTGTTCCCATTGGTGGTAGGACCCAGAACCAGAAGAGACAGATTTAAGGGATTGGCAAAGGAAGCAATAGTGACATGAGGAGAAATATTCTCACGCAGGGTGTTTTTGTGATTGAGAATATGCTGCCCAAGAGTGTGGTGGAGGTGGGATCAAATGAGGCTCTCACCAGGGAAATGGATCATTATCTGAAGAGAAAACATTTATAGGGCTATAGGAAAAAGGCAGGTGAGTGGGATTCAGTGGTTGCTGAAATGGATTATTTTTGTGTTGGAACCATTCTATGATTCTATTCTAGATGCAAAATTTTCAGTAACTTTCAAGGGTTGATTTGATTTGATTTGATTTAATATTGTCATATGTATTAACATACGGTGACTAATTCATACAGTGAAAAGTATTGTTTCTTTCATGCTACACAGGCAAAGCATACTGTTCATAGAGAAGGAAAAGAGAGAGTTCAGAATATAGTGTTACAGTCATAGCTAGGGCGTAGAGAAAGATCAGCTTAATATGAGGTAGGTCCTCATATAGTCTAATAGCAGCAGGAAAGGAGCTGTTCTTGAGTCAGTTGATACATGACCTCAAACATTTGTATCTTTATTTCGATCTGAAGATGCTAGCATTGGATGGGGTAGGCACAATAAGAAGTCTCACAACACCAAATTAACATCCAATAGGTTTATTTGGTATCACAAACTTTTGGAGCACTGCTCTTCATCAGGTGAGCTTTTTTTATTAAATTAACCTGTTGGACTTTAACCTGGTGTTGTGAGACCTGTGGCTGTTCCCACCCCAGTTCAACACCGGTATCTCCACGTTATGGTTACCACAAACCACCGGCTCAAAGTGGAGAGGATCTCCAAGCAGATCACACATATCAACACAGACATCAAGTTTCTACAAAGATACAAGAAAGTACACAAGATCCTAAAAGGATGACAGATCAGGAATCCACTCAAGACAACATATAACATACAATGCTGAGAGACTTTGCTGCCATACCTCTTTCAGATTCCTCAACTACCTCATACACAGCTCCACGGCAAACGTTGCAACCTGGAAACCAAGATAGAATCCATATTCTCAACTTGCGTTCAGCTGCAAAACACTGGCAAACAGATGACACTGTAAGAAGTGTCACAACACCAGGTTAAAGTCCAACAGGTTTATTTGGTAGCAAACGTCACTAGCTTTCAGGGCTCTGCCCTGCCTCAGGTGAGTGGGGAGTTCTGCTCACAAATAGGGCATATAAGGACACACACTCAGTTTACAGAATACTGATTAGAATGCGAGTCTTTGCGGCTAATCAAGTCTTAAAGGTGCAGACAATGTGAGTGGAGATAACATTAAGCATAGGTTGAAGTGATGTGTATTGTCTCCAGACAAGGCTGTAAGTGAGATGTTTCAAGCCCAGGCAAGTCATGAGGGTTACAAATAGTGTTACATGGCAATTCCCACTCACCTGACGAAGGGGCAGAGCCCCAAAAGTTAGTGATGTTCGTGATGTTTGATAAACCAGTTGGACTTTAACCTGGTGTTGTGAGACTTCTTACTGTGTTTACCCCAATCCAACACTGGCATCTCCACATTGAGACAGATGATACAGCAAAACTACGCCATCTATATGCTCACCAAGGACAGGAAAAAAAATTCACCTGATGAAGGAGCAGAGCTCCAAAAGCTTGTGGTACCAAATAAATCTGTTGGACTTTAACTTGAGATTGTGAGATTTCTTACTGTATCTTTTTCTCAACAGAGAAAGGCAGAACAGAGAAAGGTGGAACAGAGAATGTCTTCATAAGGCGTGGGGTCCTTAATTATGCTGGCTGCTTTGCCGAGGCAGCAGGAAGTGTAGATAGAGTCAATGGATGGGAGGCTGGTTTGAGTGATGGGCTGGGTTTTGCTCATGACCCTTTGTAGTTCTTTACGATCTTGGCAGAGCTGGAGCCATACCAAGCTGCGATATAACTAGAAAGAAAACTTTCTATGGTGCATCTGCAAAATTGAGTGCGAATGGTAGTGGACATGCCAAACTTCTTTAGTCTCTGGGAAAGTAGAGGTGTTGGTGGGCTTTCTCAATTGTAGCATCGGCATGGAGGGACCAAGGCAGATTGTTGGTGAGCTGGATACTTAGCAACTTGAAACTCTTGACCATTTCCACTTCGTCCCCATTGATGTAGGCAGGGTCATGCTCTCCTTTATGCTTCCTGAAGTCGATGATAATCTCCTTCATTTTATTGACATTGATGGAGAGTTTATCAGATTTCTATCTTTTTGCTGTATTCCATCTCATCATTGTTTGAGATCTGATCTACAATGGCAGTGTCATCAGCAAACTTGAAAATTGAGTTGGAGGGAAATTTGGCCACACAGTCATAGGTGTATTAGGAATATAGTAAGGGGCTGAGGACACAGCCTTGTGGGGCATCGGTGTTGAGGATGATCGTGGAGGAATCTATCTTTACTGATTGTGATCTGTGGGTTAGGAAGTCTAGGATCTAGTTGCAGAGGGAGGACCCAAGCGCCAGGCCACAGTGTCGGAATAATGGTGTTGAAGGCGAAGCTCTAGTCAGTAATAGGAAGTCCAGATTCCTGCATGCTTGGATATCAGGATGGAACGTAATAATTATAGTGTGAAACATGAAGGGTTAAAAGCTGAGGAATCATGTCTATTAAAACAAGGATGGTTCTATGGCTCCACTAATGTTTAGAGACTGCAAACTGATATAGGGGAATTAGGTAAACAGAGAAACTAATTGCATTCACTTGTTGAGAAGCTGCTCAGGGTAAATGGGACTATGTTTTGTCATGCTCCTTCGCTGGATGTTTCTGGGGATTAGCCTATGTACATAGTGAAGGATATCTTTGCCTCCAGGGACCATCTAGTACTCACTATTTTTACTTAAGAATCACCTTATAACTTAATTGTTTTCAAAGGCAATCTGATGTTTACAGATTATATTCTGAGATATTGTTGTTTGAATAACAAAGCACTTGAAGCCTCTTACTCAAAATAAACTGAATGCACTCGATACAAAAATACCTCAACAGCTCAAAACCCTCAAACTTCACGAGGTAGTAAATTACTAGAAATATATAATTGTGCAGTGTAAAAGTAGTAAGAAATTTAACAATCTTAATTTCTTAGAATAATGGCAGATAGAATCAAATTGTTAGTTGGCAGTGAGCAATGAGAAACATGTTGATTGAATGTACTGATCCCAAAAGGCGTTTCCAGACTCACAATAGACGTGTTTGTGAATGTAAATGTTTTACTGGAAAAGCAGACATATTATAACAGCAGGCATACCTTCCCCGAATTCCTGGGGCAAGTGAGAATGTGAAAGGATGAGGGTGGGTAGTTTGTGAAGAACTCCACCCTCCCCCTTTAGATTAGACAGTTAACCTCCTTTTGGGTGTCTCTCCATATGGCAGTTCTCTCAACCGCATGGTAGATATGAGGAAGGTGTATCGGGAAGCATTCCTGGGCTTTTCCGGGAAAGGTTTGCTCTTGAAAGGCTTCATCCACATTGGAGATTTTGTGTGATTCCCTTCTAGGCCTGCTGAAACTCTCTTAACAGAGGTGCCGGCGTTGGACTGGGGTGGGCACAGCAAGAAGTCTCACAACACTTTTTTGAGAAAGTGACCAGAGAGGTGGATGGGGGTAAGGCGGTTGATGTAGTATATATGGACTTTAGTAAGGCGTTTGATAAGGTGGCCCATGGAAGACTTCTACAGAAAATGCAGATGTGTGGAATAGAGGGTGATTTAGCTAATTGGATTAGGAATTGGCTGGCAGATAGAAGACAGAGGGTGGTGGTTGATGGGAGATATTCATCGTGGAGTTCGGTGATGAGTGGTGTGCCTCAGGGGTCTGTTTTGGGGCCCCTGCTGTTTGTAATTTTTATAAATGATCTGGATGAGGGTATTGAGGGATGGATCAGTAAATTTGCAGATGATACTAAAGTTGGTGGTGTGGTAGATAGTGAAGAGGGGTGTTTTAGTTTACAGAGTGACTTGGACAAGTTGCAGAGCTGGGCCGAGAGGTGGCAAATGGAGTTTAATGTGGAAAAGTGTGAGGTAATGCACTTTGGCAGGAACAATAAATGTGTAGAGTATAGGGCTAATGGTAGGGCTCTTAATAGTGTTGAGGAACAGAAGGATCTTGGTGTATGTGTCAATAGATCCCTGAAAGTAGGCAGTCAAGTGGATAAAGTTGTTAAGAAGGCATATGGAGTCTTAGCTTTTATTGGTAGGGGGATTGAATTTAGGAGCCGCAGCATCATGTTGCAACTGTACAAAACTCTAGTGCGGCCGCACTTGGAGTATTGTGTGCAGTTCTGGTCCCCACATTATAAGAAAGATGTGGAGGCATTGGAGAGGGTACAGAGGAGGTTTACCAGGATGTTGCCTGTATGGAGGGCAGGTCCTATGAAGAGAGGTTGAAGGATTTGAGGTTGTTTTCGTTAGAAAGGAGGCGGCTAAGAGGGGATCTTATTGAAGCATATAAGATGATTAGAGGTTTAGATAGGGTGGACAGTGATAGCCTTTTTCCTAGGATGGAGAAAGCTAGCACGAGGGGACACAGCTTTAAATTAAGGGGTATGAGTTATAGGACGGATATCAGAGGTAGGTTCTTTACTCAAAGAGTGATTAGGGAGTGGAATGCCCTGCCTGCAGCTGTTGTAGATGCGCCAAGTTTGGTGGCGTTTAAGAGGTTAGTTGATAAGTATATGGATGAGAAGGGAATGGTTTAGTTAGGAGGGGCATTGCTTTTTATTTTGGTCGGCACAACATCGAAGGCCGAAGGGCCTGTTCTGTGCTGTATTGTTCTATGTTCTATGTTCTATGTTCTAACACCAGTTAATGTCCAACAGGTTTATTTGGGAATCAGAAGTTTGTCTGTATGGTGCGCATGAAACAATACTTCTCACTGTATACTAATACATGTGACAATAATAAATCAAATCAAAACAAATAGGCTAGGTTTGCAGAATTAGATTTGGTTAACCCTCACCATCATCAGCTCAAGTTGTGGATGTAGACCACACAGGTCTACACAACCTGGAGTTTGAGATTTGAAATGTAAGCCCTCTAAAGGTGTTTCCTGGCAACAATATTGGCAAACACAGTGGCACGGTGGTTAGCAAAGCTGTCTCACAGCACCAAGGACCCAGGTTCGATTCCAGTCTTTGGTCACTGTGTGAAGTCTGCATGTTCTCCCCGTGTCTGCATGGGTTTCCTCCGGCTGCTCCAATTTCCTCCCACAGTCCAGAGATGTGCGAGTTAGGTTGAATGGCCAAGCTAAATTGCTCTTTAGTGTTAGGGAGGTTAGATAGGGTAATGGAGATAAGGCCTGGGTGGGATTATGGTCAGTACAGACTCAATGGGTCAAATGGCCTTGTTCTGCATTGTAGGATTCTATGATTCTACACCCAAACTACAAGCAACCAATCCCATCAAATTACTGCTGTACAAAAACTGAGTCCTTATTGCAGAAAACGGAATGGTTTTGTTGCAATGGATTCCCTTCCTCTGACACAGAGTGGATCATTTACTGGGAACAGGTTATGCCTGCTCCTAAACTTTACCTTGCAATGTGGCACAAGGCATGCAAATGCGGAGATAACAAAAGCCCTACTCTGCCTTCATTTGTTTAACGCGGGTGAATTCACTGACAATCCTTTCAGCTCAATGTTGCGGGGGCGGGGGGGGGGGGGGGGGGGGGGGGGGGGGGGGGGGGGGGGCGGTGAATGTTGCAGTTTCTCTGAATGAAATTTCACCTAACAATGTTATGACAGTGCAACAGGCTGAGCCAATGTCTTAACAGCTAAATGGCACTGCGAGAGATCAGCTGGTCAGGTGGAGATAGTAATCCCATCCAACAGGTTTGAGAGTTTTCAAACTCCTTGGCCAAGAACAATGCATACTTGGGAGAATTAATGCAGTGTGGACTCACAAAGCATGGCTTTTGTTAACAGCATTGCCTTAGCTGGCAGATTTATTAGAATGTGAAAGGAATACGCTCCTTCCGCACGCAAGCTTCACTAAAAGCTAATAAGAAGCTAACAAAGGAATGACATCTAGTTATTATCTTTGTGATTCTTTGTGAATACACAAATTTTATAAATACATTTGTAAAAAGATTATGGGCTGATTTCCAACCTCGTCTGCAGCTGGGATTCTCCAGTCCTGCTGTAGGGAACAGAGATTTGGCTGAGAGCCAAATTTTCCATTTCACTGGCAGTTTTGGCAGGACATGAATGACCAGAGAATTCTGACGCAAGTGTGTCTGCTATTCTGCTGATGTTCTATAGATGGGAGCAATGGTTCCCAATCAGTGTACATTGGGATTCCATGAAGGTTTTCCAAAACTGTCTCACCAATAAAGATTCAAAATGATGAAAAGTTCATGTGATCAAAGTGAAACGAACCTTTGCCTTTAGTTCTGCAGTTGGCACATCCAACATCCTATGAATCTTGGGCCTTCTGCTCAAGAACTAGCTGGGAAAGAGCCGCATGTTCGCACT
Organism: Sphyrna mokarran; assembly: GCA_024679065.1. Taxonomy (NCBI): domain Eukaryota; kingdom Metazoa; phylum Chordata; class Chondrichthyes; order Carcharhiniformes; family Carcharhinidae; genus Sphyrna; species Sphyrna mokarran. The sequence continues at coordinate 127,720,204 of JAGIQG010000006.1, read as the reverse complement.
TTAGATTTTTCATGTTGGTCAGGCCCATATGTGACAAACAGGACTTGAAACTGAACACTAAGGCAACAGGCACCTCACAAAAAGTGAAAATGGGGCTATAACCCTGGGAGAAATGAGAGAGACAAAGGTAAAAAAATGGCATGTATTGTTCTGAAAAATCACAATATTGAAATCATGCCCATAACTTGTATCTATTAAATGACCAAATATGAGATTAGCGTTATGTTCAATCTTCTGTCCTGCATTTCAGCTTTCTCCTTTTTTTAAAATTTTTTTTTATTCATTCCTGGGATATGGGTGTCACTGGCTGGGTCAGTATTTATTGCCCAACCCTAGTTGCCTGAGGGCAGTTGAGAGTTAACCACATTGCTGTGGCTCTGGAGTCACATGTAGGACAGATCAGGTTAAGGATGGCAGATTTCCTTCTCTAAAGGACAGTAGTGAGCCACACAAACACAGTAAAACTTGCATCACCTATAACAGTGTCCTGGAGTGTTACATGTTTTTGGCCAGTCAGATCTGGCAATGATGTGGAGATCCCGGCATTGGACTGGGATGGGCACATAAGAAGACTCATAACAACAGATTAAAACCCAACAGGTTTATTTGGAGTCACAATTATTTGCAATTATTTGGAAGCACTGCTCTTTCATCAGATGAGGGGAAAGTTGGGTTCTCAAATGGGGTATATATGACACAATTTCAAGTTAATGGTTGGAATGCCAGTCTTAACAGGTACTCAAATCTTTACAGGTATAGACAATGCCAGTGAAGAAAGGGTTGAGCACAGGTTAAAGAGGTATGAATTGTTTCAAGCCAGAATAGTTAGTGAGATTGTGCAAACCCAGGCAAATCATGGGGGTTACAGATAGTGTGACATGAACCCAAGATCCCAGTTGAGGCCATCCTCATGTGTGTGAAACTTAGCTATCAGTTTCTGCTTGGTGATTTTGTACTGCTGTGTGTCTTGAAGGCAGCCTTGGAGATCTGGCAATGGATGGAGTAGATTTTGACCTCCATGGAAACCTGAACAGGGAGAGATTTAAAACAGGCCACCAGTTTATTATCACCCGTCTTACACTATCAGGGAATGTTCAAGGTCTAATCTAATTTGTACTCGCTATACTCAAACTAGTTTTCCTCTAGTTTGGGGGATTAAAGATGAGAGCTGGACCAAGACAAATGGCAGGAGTGGCTGAGGAATGGGCCACGTGAAGGTCACAGGTACCATTAGTCAAGGTGAGTGAAGAATTAAGCACACCAACATGAATAAAGATGCAATGAAGGGGGGTTGGATTTCAGATCTTAAACTGGAGTAGGTCATGTGATCTTTCAAGTCAACTATGCCAATCAATGGTATTGCGGCAGGCCTTCTACCTCAACTTGATCTTCCTGCCCTATTTCCCCTTGCCCCCAGTTCCTTTCCTGTCCTACAACCTAGTGATCTTTCCCTTGGATATATTTGTCAGAATATGTACAACTCTCTGAGATAGAAAATTCTCCACATCTCAGTCCCAAGTAGCAGCACTCTTATTCTAAACCTGTAACCCCATTTTATAGATTCCCCATCCAGGAGAAATATCTTTTGAGCACCTCTTCTTCTATATCGATGTAAGAGGGTGGAAAGGACCATAATTTAGTATCTCATCCAAAAGACAACAGTGTTGCACTCCCTCAGCACTGTATAGCAATGACAGTTTAGATTTTTGTGTCCCTGGAGTGGAGCTTAAACACAGAACCTTCTGATTCAAAGACAGTGTCATAGCTGACAAGTTAGTCTGACTGTTACATGGATACCAGTGCTATGGGTATTAAACTCATCCATATACTTGCACACAGCTAAATTCCAAACGTTATTGTGTCAGGGACTAATTCAAAAACTCCAAAGTATTTTATGAAGTTAGCCTATAGTCTAACTATTTTTGATTTTGCCATTAGTGAGAAGATAAGGTATTTCACTTCAGGTGTGATTCTATTGACACACGAGGCAGGTTTTATCAAAACAAATTTTATTTAACAATACATTTAACTATAACAAAAATAAATAGCCTAACTTTTACCAATTGAAATACTTAAACATGGCAAGGTACAACTCTTAACTGCTGACTATCTCTATTAGTTCCAATTTAAGCAATATTCTTCATAGATGTGAACTTGTCTTCAGAATCAGTTAGCAAAAACACAGAGGCTTACATACATTGCCAGTCTTCAAGCCTTTAAACGCCTCTAGGGAGAGATACCTAGCAAGTCTTCAATCTCCAGGGAAAGAGCATAAAGAATTGTTGCTCTTTTCAAATCCAAGCAGAAACTGCTTGCTTTTCCCCTCTGTAAATCTAGCTCTACCCATTCACAGTACTCCCTGCTGTCAATTAACCTAATTAAACCCTACTCTGAAACCCCAGGGGGCAACCTAAACAAATAGCAAAACTGCTTTAACTCAGATTAAAACAATTAATACCATAACTAGGAGAAATTATTCCTCAGTATTCTCAGCAGATGGGCTGTCTGGAACAGACAAAGCGGCACCTTAATCAGTACTAAAGTTTAAAGCATTCCTTTCACCAGAAACATGACACAAATCCATTTCTTAAAGGCACAGTGTCGTCACAGTTGATAACAGAGTGCTAAAAATAAAGCACTGACGGTTCTACTGTAAAACCATCAATTCTTTCCATTGTTTTAACAATGTTTGTGAATACGTATATGTACTTGCTTAAAATATTTTCAGTGAGTTATAAATTCTGACCCATTATATGAGGTCACTACTTTACCAAACGATTAATTTCTAACATTTAAATGTTGTTTTAGAAAGATTATTGGAGAAAAGGATTGCATTCCACCTTTTAATTTTTTCAAAAATCCATTAAAAATCCCACAAAAAAGCCCATCAGAAATGATATGAAACTTATTGGTCATTCATTACAATGAGAAGAATGCAAATGTTAATTTATCTGATGGGCAGAGCCCAGCTCTCATTGAGAGGGGGCTGATCCTGGAGGGTATCACTTAGATTAGGTGGTTAGTCAGACATAAGGTAGGGTCAAAGCTATATTCTTTTCTGCATATCAAATCTATTGGCATGGATTAGTGCATTGTCATTCATATTTAAATGTAGGATTACTGGGATTAACTGTTCCAGTTGCACATATCTATATTTTTTCTTGATTGAGTTGTTATTACAAGACTCTATCTGTTATGACAGCTCATCAGATGAGGAAAGTGAAACCCGTCTCAGTAACGAGATACACCTAATCTGTGCTGTCAACTTGTTACGGGTGAAGGATTCTCTTCTGTCTTTGTAAGGCTTTGAATTGATTCCTGTTAAAAGTCAGTTGCAGGAGTAATGATAGTTAATGCCATTATCATGCTAAGATGTTTGAACTACTTCCACCCAGGTAGCCCAGCCTACTCTCCAGCAAGTGTCTTCCCTACACCCACATCTCTGACAAGTATGAGGCTACAGATGCAGCCAAGTTAGTCTATTTAACTATTTATGCCCCACATGAGCCCCTTCCCACACTAAACCACTTCTCCCTATCAGCATACTCTTCCTCTAATTCAGGTTCATTGGATTGATTCCAGAAATGACAGGTTTCTCTTCTGAAAGGAGATTGAGCAGTTTAAGCCTGCACTCAGTTTAGGAGAATGAGGGGAGACCTAAATGATGTTAAAGGGGATTGATAGGGTCAGTGTTGAGAGGATATTTCCTCTTGAGGAACAGTATAGAATGAAAGACCATTGCTTTAGGCTAAGGCGAGGCAAATTTAAATTAGAGATGAGAAAAAAATTACTTCTCTCAAGGGACTGTGGGTGTGTGGAATTCACCAGTCCAGAGTGCGGTGGATGTTGGGACATTGAGTAAATTTAAGGAGATAGACAGATTTTTAATTAGCAATGGGTTGAAGCGTTATGGAGATTGAGCAGGAAGGTGAGATTGATCATATTGAATGGGACAGCAGGCTCAAGGGACTGAATAGTCTACACCTGTTCCTAATTCTTACATTCCTTTCTCCTTCATGTAATTATCCAGCTACCTCCGTCAATGCACGTACACCAGACACTTCACCACTTTCTGCGGTAGCAAGCCCTATGTTCTTACCAGCCTCTCGGTAAATGTTTCTCCTGAATTCTCTACTGGATTTATTAATGACTGTCTCATCCGGGATTCTACTGCTGGTGTTCTTCAGGATACTGTCCCAGGCTTGGTGATCATCAGCTACTTCATCAACCTCGGCCACCCACCCGTCAAATGAAAAGAAGTGATGATTGCATGATGTTCAATTCCATGAATTCCTCAGATAACAAAGCAGATAAATTTAGCTGAAAGCTGATAGGTGGCAAGGAATAACCACACTACACCAATGCCAAGCAATGACCATCTCCAACAAGAGAGAATCTAACCAACTCCCTTGATATTCAATGCGTTGCCATCAGTGAATCCCCCACTATCAACATCCTGTGGGTTACCCTTGACCAGAAACTGAACTGGACCAGCCATATAAACACTACCAGAGCAGGTTACAGGCTGGGAATTTGGTGATGGGTAATCCATCAGCTAACTCCCCCAAAGCCTATCCAAGTTCCAGTCAGGAATGTGCTGAAATACTCTCCATTTGCCTGGATGAGTGCAGTTCCAACAAAACTCAAGAAACTCGACATGTCAGTTGATTGGAATTTTAACTTCCACAAAAATATATTAAATGTTCATTCTGGTCTTCGATAAAATTCTAGGGTTTAGAATCTTTTTTAGGCAAAGAACAAGCCTTGAAATGTCCAAAACAGTGGTTGCCAGGAGTGGTGTCTTGATCAAGGCAGGAACAGGGATCTTCGAGAGCTGTGCTTTAGTCAGGCGTTGGATTTTGGGTAACTCCTGTGTGAAGCACTATTGCAAAATTGGGCTGTCTTGTGGTTATGCACAAGAAAATATTGTCTAACTAGATTGGTGGTTTGCGTAGGAAGGGTTCCACAAAGGGGAAGCTGGAGGCTGCTACTAAAGTAGGAAAACTTTTGAGCGTGGAATCAAGAGATGCAACAGTCCAGCTCCGGGTTCCATTGCAGTGTCAAAGAAATTAACAGCGCCATCCAGTCTCCTTTACATTACTCCACTTTAAACACCCCCGACAGTCCCATTCCTATTGATACTCCATGAGCTCCTGTTCAGACCTCTCCCGATTACCACTCTCCAAGTCCCCATTCAGACACCTTTTAATGACCCCCATTCACTAGTGCACCCAGTTCTAGCCCAAGATATCAGCTGTAAGCAAAGAATTTGATTGGCGAACCTCTCACCAGTTGAAGTAAAGACAAATATTCACAATGTGTAATTTTTCCTGCTCTGAACGATTGAAATTTAACTAAATGCCACCTGTCATTTGCAATGGTAACTGAGTTGATGGATGAGACAGAGGCAATAGAAACTAGTTTCCACCCTGATGATTGACAACATGAAGAGCGATGAGGTTTCTGTTCAAACAAGTTCAACATATTGTTAAAGAACAGATTTTCATAACTGAATCATTAGGCAGCAATGTGTACAGACTTGTGAACTTTTACTAGGAAAAGATGAGTGAAGAAGCTGTTTCATTAGAATACATATATCTACTTAAATATATCTGAAACTCAAAAATTCTTGTTTCTGCCTGTACTTTTGGCCTTTGACCTATTGGTGTCTTCACAGATTCCTTCTCCTTCCAAACTTGTGACCACTACCATCGAGATGGACAAGGGCATCAGGCATAAACAAACACCACCCCCTGCAAACTCACCTCCAAGTCACTCACCATCCTGACTAGGAAGTATATCATGATGTGGAGATGTCGACATTGGGCTGGGGATGAGAGGATGGATAGCAAATGTGCTTTTTTTATTCATTTGTGAGACATGGTCATGGCTAGCTGACCAGTGGTTATTGCTTATCCCTAGTTGCCCTAGAGTCAACTACATTGCTGTGGCTCTGGAATCGTACATTGGCCAAACCAGGGAAGGGCTTCCTTCCCTAAAGGACATATTAAACAAATCTTTCCATGCTGCCATTAGACTTTTGAATGGACTTACCTCGCATTAAGTTGATCTTTCTCCACACCCTAGCTATGACTGTAACACTCATTTCCTTCTCCATGAATGCTTTGCACAGCGTGCAAGAAACAATACATTTTACTGTCTACCAGTACATGTAACAATAATAAATTAAATCAAATTAAAAGCTTCCTGGAACTTTGGGCCCAGCCGAGAGCCGTGGACTGGGATCAGCATCCTTACTGAAAGAGTAAATCTGGATTAATAGTTATATTTAACCTTGTTCAATATGTTTATATGTTTGCTTAAATTAACTTTCGCATTGTAAAATTATTATTATAATATAATCCCTTAAGTATGAAGATATTTACTTACCAGTGCTGATCACTGCTCGATGTAGAGGCTTTCTGAGTCTCTATCCTGGAATGGCTGAGGATTTACAAGAATCAATATCAATTGTCTGGTGGCCAAAGAAAGCAATCTGGGAGATCTTTAAGTGATATTTTAAGCAAATTATTTAAATGATAAAAACAGAAAATGAAGATGTCAGAGCTACAATTGGACCAACCAGTCGAAAGAGGGAAGAAACTACAACTCCCACCTTCAGACAGCACCGCACAGTGACATTGCACCCAATCAAATTCAAGCCTAACGTTTAATCAAATGAAAAGCATAGTCAGGAGGATTTCCATTTTAGCAGGAAGCAATTGGGATTGGTGAGGTTTAAACTGAGCAGACACCAAGTGTACCTCCGAGTGCAATTGTCACAAGTGAGTGTTCAGGTCACTTCACCTCTGATCTTTTCATTAAAAAGACAGATATTTTTCTGTGAGCTGCATTTTGTGTAAGGGAGCTTGTGTGTAAAAGATAAATATCATTATGGCATTTCCCTATCTATTTCAGTTTTTATATTCATGAGATTCAGTTGAGAAGGTAGAAAGAAACTGTTTGCTCTGTTAGGGGAGCTAGAACAAGGGCTTACATTCTTAAAATGAGAGCTATGAGGCTGAATGGCCTCCTTCTGCACTGTAGAATTTTGTGATGATTCTATCCCACATAGCAATGATAAATGAAGCCGTTTTTCCACGTAAAGGGTAATGGAAAGCTGGAATTCCTACTTCACAGCTGACATTAAACTGGCTGAACTCTTGTAACATTTCTTTTCTCTCCTGCTCGTCTTAAACAATAATGAAAATCTCTCTGGCTGGTTGGTTCAGCTATGTCCTCAATCTGTGGCCACAAATGCCTCCCTTCTCATGCTCACAGCACATTGTGATCTCCATCCGCTGCCCAGAGACATAGATGGGAGGACACATCAGCTATTGAGCCTGATGGGAGGGTGTATGGATAATTCACAGAATATAAGTGAGCAGGAAAGGCTGACAGGCTGGAAGCAGGGTGCCTGTGTAATTGTTTATCACCTGCTTCTTTCGAGGGCAGTGGAGATTTTCATGTTTTCAGTGCTTTCTGCTTGTAAATGTTGAGGGTGTGTTTGGGGTGTGCCACCTATCAGTACGCTCTCCTGAGTATCGTTCAGTGCCTTGCTCTTAGGGATAAACAGGGAAGTGGACACATTCACTTCTATAATCATATGTGATAAAGTCAGGTGTCTACCAGTCCTAAAAGCCATAAGTTATTCCACCTGAGATGTTTAGTTCTGATACATGAATGAAGGAGGAATGTATGTGTAAAAAGCATGACTTGACCATAGCAGCATTGACAATAAGTTCTTCAATTAATTTGGTGATTACAGGTTGCAGGCCTGCTTGATGCAGAAGGTGGTGCTGGCAACTATCACCTTGCTCGGCCTGGGAAGATTATTAAACTGTCCTGCAGCATTGATTATTTGCCAATGATTGGACTTGGCACAAAATATCTTGGAAACTCCTTACACTTCTCAGCAGCTGCTCTCTGTAGACCCTGTTGCTTGTCAGCTATAACATCCTATCAACCCACTTCTACATTTGCCTTTCCTAAAAGATTATGTGAATTGTGGAGGAGAATGCTGAAGGAATTGGCACCATTTCTGATGGGCATCATGGCCTAATCCATCCCCCCGCTCACTTCATTGATATTTAAGTAACCACAAAACCAATTCACATTTATATTGGACCTAAAGCATTATAAAATATTCCATGTTGTGACACAAAAGTATTACCAGGCAAAATTTGAGGCTCAAAAGAAAGTATTAGAATTGGTTACCAAAGTGGGGCCAAAAAGATGGGTTTTAGGATGTACATTGAAGGAGTAGAGCGACTGAGAGGTTTAGGGAGGGAGTTGTTGCAGAGCTGAGTGCCCAGGGAAATGAAGGCATGGTTGCCAATGACATGAGTTAAAATCTGGCATGAAAAATCAACTAGAATTGGAGGACCACAGTGATCTCGAAATTTGTAGGGCTAGAAGAGGTAAAAAGGACAAGAGGGCCTTAAAAATACAAATGAGAATTTTAGAATTGACACTCCTGCACCTATTTCTGATGTTCTTATGCCTAGAACATAACAAATAGGGGCATCAAAGGTACCACATGATAGATTACAATGTGAAGTAAAAACTCATGGTGTAGGAGGTAATATATTATCACGGATAGAGAATTGATTAGCTAATAGGAATGGTGTAGGAATAAATGGGTAATTTTCGCTGCGATCAGTGCTGGACCTTCAATGCTTTACAATTTGTATAAATGACTTGAATAAAGGAATTGAATGTATGGTTGCTATATTTGCTGATGACACAAAGGTAAGCAAGGAAGTAAATTATGAGGAGGATATAAAGAGTCCACAAGGGAATTTAGATCGGTTTAGTGAGTGGGCAAAAAATTGGCAGATGGAGTATAATGTGGGGAATTGTTAGTTTGTCCACTTTGGCAGAAAGAATAAAAAGGAAAGATTGCAGAACTCTGAGGACAGAGGTATCTGGGTATCCTGATGGACAAATTATCAAATGTTATAGCAAGCGATTAAGAAGGCAAATGAAATGTTTTTGTTCATTGCCAAGTGTTAGGGACCAGATCAGAAACTCCCAGACAAACGACAGCTCAGTGATTATCGCTGTGCTGTGCAGATATATGGATTTGGGCCTGTGTCTGTGGGAGTTTGCGCATTCTCCCTGTGCTTGCATGGGTTTTCTCCGAATGCTCCGGTTTCCTCCCATATCCCAAAGATGTGCTCTTAGGCTGATTGGCAGAAAAAATTCTCCCTAAATTGTCCCAAATTTGGTTCTACTGCATAGATCTATAAACATAGACAGGGCTGACAGGGATCATGGGTAGAAGTGGTAACATCGAGGTGGCGGCATGGGCTCGTTGGGCTGAAGGGCCTGTTTCCCGTGCTGTTTTGTTCTTTGTTCTTTGACATTAGTGAATTCAATGGATTTTTCCAACAGCCGACAATGGTTTCATCATCATCAGTAGATTCTTAATTCCAGATTTTTAAAATTGAATTCAAATTCCACCATCTGCCATGGTGGGATTTGAACCTGGGTCCCCAAAACTTTAGCTGAATTTCTGTATCAGCAATAATAATTCTGCATCTAGCAATAATACCACTAGGCCATCATCTCTCCTATAGCTATATAGCTATAACAATACGAATATCATGGTGAACAAATAGCCAAAGACTAGATAGTTAGAAGGTTGGAGTTGCAGTTTTAAGTAAATTTAGAAAGAGATTTTTCTCCCATACTGAACACAGAAGAATGTGAAGTTAGAAAGGGAATGTGGGTGGAGAGTAATTCATGATCGTCTCATCTAGAATTCACACGTAGGAGTGGCAAAGTCATATAACGAGGTTAAGGAAAATGATCAGGATGGGAAGTTTATGTGGGGAGAGCTTAGGGGAGAAGAAGAGAACAGTGAGTTCAGATGAGGGAGAATTTGGGTACAGATGTTGGTGGGTTAGCGAAGTCCTGGATTGAGGGTAAAGATTTGAAGGACACATAGGTGGAAACATAGAACATAGAACATAGAACATTACAGCACAGAACAGGCCCTTCGGCCTTCGATGTTGCGCCGACCAATATAAAAAGCAATGCCCCTCCAAACTAAACCATTCCCTTCTCTTCCATATACTTATCAACTAACCTCTTAAACGCCACCAAACTTGGCGCATCTACAACAGCTGCAGGCAGGGCATTCCACTCCCTAATCACTCTTTGAGTAAAGAACCTACCTCTGATATCCGTCCTATAACTCATACCCCTTAATTTAAAGCTGTGTCCCCTCGTGCTAGCTTTCTCCATCCTAGGAAAAGGCTATCACTGTCCACCCTATCTAAACCTCTAATCATCTTATATGTTTCGATTAGGTCCCCTCTTAGCCGCCTCCTTTCTAACGAAAACAACCTCAAATCCCTCAGCCTCTCTTCATAAGACCTGCCCTCCATACCAGGCAACATCCTGGTAAACCTCCTCTGTACCCTCTCCAATGCCTCCACATCTTTCTTATAATGTGGGGACCAGAACTGCACACAATACTCCAAGTGCGGCCGCACTAGAGTTTTGTACAGTTGCAACATGACGTTGCGGCTCCGAAATTCAATCCCCCTACCAATAAAAGCTAAGACTCCATATGCCTTCTTAACAACCTTCTCGACTTGACTGCCTACTTTCAGGGATCTATGCACATACACACCAAGATCCCTCTGTTCATCAACACTATTAAGAATCCTACCATTAGCCCTATACTCTACACATTTATTATTCCTGCCATAGTGCATTACCTCACACTTTTCCACATTAAACTCCATTTGCCACCTCTCGGCCCAGCTCTGCAACTTGTCCAAGTCACTCTGCAAACTATAACACCCCTCTTCACTATCTACCACTCCACCGACTTTAGTGTCATCTGCAAATTTACTAATCCATCCTTCAATACCCTCATCCAGATCATTTATAAAAATTACAAACAGCAGGGGCCCCAAAACAGACCCCTGAGGTACACCACTTGTCACCGAACTCCACGATGAATATCTCCCATCAACCACCACCCTCTGTCTTCTATCTGCTAGCCAATTCCTAACCCAATTAGCTAAATCACCCTCTATCCCATACATCTGCATTTTCTGCAGAAGTCTTCCATGGGCCACCTTATCAAACGCCTTACTAAAGTCCATATATACCACATCAACCGCCTTACCCCCATCCACCTCCTTAGTCACTTTTTCAAAAAACTCAATGAGGTTAGTAAGGCACGACCTACCCTTCACAAAACCATGCTGACTATCCCCAATCAATTCATTTCTCTCTAAATAACTATAAATCCTATCCCTAATAATTCTCTCCAATACTTTGCCCACAACAGAAGTAAGACTCACTGGCCTATAATTCCCTGGAAGGTCTCTCTTCCCCTTCTTGAACAATGGGACCACATTCGCTATCCTCCAGTCCTCCGGAACCACACCCGTAACCAACGACGACCTGAAGATCAGAGCCAGAGGCTCTGCAATCTCCTCTCTTGCCTCTCATTTCTTTGGAAATTTCTAATGATCATGGAGGTGTACAAATACAGAATCATGGGCCAAAAGAAAATGTTGGCAGAGTTGGAGGTTACGGGGAGAAGCAGATGGTATAGGATCATACTTTAGCCCAACAGAGTGAAACTCTGATCAGGAAGCAGGCTTCAGCTAAAGCTACTTAAACCAGTGGAACCTGAAAGGGCAGCATTTTGCCCAGTGGTGAAGATCAGTGATGGGGGAAGGGCTGTAAATCACATGAGCAAAGTTAAAATGTAAGCAATTATAAGCAGCAGATGAGAGACACGCAGTTCAGTGTTACAGGCTTGCACAGTGCAGAAATCTTTACATCCAGGTGTTTGGAAACCAAATTTGGGAAACCTGACATTATTAAGGAATGGATGGGGAATGGATGGTGGGGACTTGCCTTCCAACAAACGTTCAGGTCTTTTCTTGTAAAGGAATCAGTCTTACTATGACAGCGTTCTAAAGAAACAAAAACCTTACATTGATAACACATCTTTTCTGAAGACAATTAAATTCTTCACAATTTATTAAGGTAGCATTTAACCCAGTGTGCTTTCAAAGAACCCCAACAAAGTTGGAATCAATGGGAATCAGGGGAAAACTCTGCACCTGGCACAAAGGAAGGCAGTTGCGGTGGTTGGAGGTCAATCATCTCAGGGATTGGTCAGGTTAGTATCCTGGGCCCACCATCTTCAGTCACCTCATCAATGATCTTCCCTCCTTCATAAGATCAGAAGAGGGGATGTTTGTGCATGATTGCACAATGTTGATCACCATTTATGACTCCAAGGTATTTTATGAAGCTAGCCTCGACCCCAACTTTTACATTTGATTTTGGCATTACAGTAAGCATAAAATGTTTCACTGATGGTATGATTCAAATGACCCACTGGGAAGCTTTTATCAAAACTAACTTTATTTAAGAACATAATTAAAATATAACAAGAATAATTAACATAATTTTCCAGTAATAAATACAATACTCCCTCGATTCTGCAGTGAAATCTCATTATATTAAATGAGCTTGAACTCAGAAGCTTTGGACTGAGAAACAGGAGGGTTACTAACTAAGACAAGCTGACACACCACAATTGTTGTCATTCCTCTGATCACTTGCTTAAACATATTGTTTTCATTGATGATATTAAATGCACTATAATTGATCTTAGGTCCTAAGCTACAGATTGGGAAAAGCTCAGCTTCCCATTCCTAATCATTAGACTAGTGGCCTTGTGGGATCATTAAAACTACCACTAGCAGTTAACATTAACAGAATAAACCCAACCTTGTCTTTATCTACAATTACACAGAAGGACTAACGGAATTAATAGTCATGAGTTTTAAGGATGTCCACAAAGTGTATGAACCAGTCAGATATTCCCCAGCCATGGGGTCTCTTGTTATGTCCATAGCAGATGTTATTTACTGGGCAAGACAAATCCCAGAGGGAAACTTGTGTAAGTGATCATAACCATTTTAGTATTTTTGAAACAAGGGGTAGGGTAAATACTGATCCCAGAACCTTACAATTCCAGTAACACTCCCACTCAGTTGTGGAAATCCAAGAACATTCAGAAACAAGACTGCTGTCTGAAATAAGGACTCTTCTGGTTTCTGGATAGCTGCTTCACACTATGCACCTTCTCTCAGCACAGATCTGAGGATATCTTCCTCACCAGAGGTTGTGAGACTTCTTACTATGTTTACCCCAGTCCAACGCCGGCATCTCCACATCATGATATTTTTCTCACACAGCCAACAAAAGTCAGCTTAATATCTTCCCCTCAATATAACCTTTTCCCTCTTCATCTTTGAGTCCATTGTCCTCAGCATTTCCTTGGACCCCAGCTTTTTCCAAAACAGAAAAATCTTTTCATGTCTTCCTATTATTCTCTTTCAAGTCAAATAAAATTTTAAACCTTCCCTTGCTTACTTATGAAATGTATGCTGTAAAGGTTCCTTGCTCTACATTCATATTTAACAGTTGGAAAGCCAAGTCCCTATCTATCTCCTAATGCAAATTTCTAAACCTATCCTTTTTACTTATAAATCCATTTCACCATGACCTTTTATTACAAATCTATTTAGTACTTTTATCCCTTTTGTCTCTCAATTCACCCAGATAACTTGTCTCTATTGACCTTATTCCAGATTGATTAAATCATACACACACACACACATACACAGATTTATTTGCAGAATGACAAGATACCACCCCATTTTCCCCCTCCCCCAAAAATATAAAAAAAATAACATTCATCCTCACACAATGACTTGAGACCCATCAAAATGAGAAGGTTCATTCAGAAGGGCACTGAGCACCTGAAGAGACTTCATTGGGAACGTGCAGAGGCAAAGCTGTAGCTTTGGAAGGACTGCAGGAACCATCAGCCACCCAATCCTTTGAGCACCACCTGCCCCACAAGTGACTGAGTTTCCAGATTGCTATTGAACTGATAACCATTTCAGAACCTATCGAGCCAGAATGGAAACACACCATCCTTGATCCTGAGGGATTGCCTAAAGAAGAAGAGAAGACTCATGAGTTCATAATAGATTTTCAAAATTTTAATTTAATCATATTTTGTCACATTAATTGCATTGTATAATTTCATGTTGTTATCTGCTATGAAATGAGACATGTGTTTATTTCTCTACTCGATCCAGGAGACACTGAGGACGGCTCTCCCCATTGTTCCGTGGACATGGGGAGCTGTCATTTGAGATGGAGCCATGAACCACACATGGCTAAACAAGATGAATTGGGTGAAATAACATGGAGAAATTATTTAAAAACCACATCTCTCTCTGGCAGCACATTCAAACTCATCAACATTTCCATAAACAGCAATTGAATGACTGATGGGGTTTAGCTGTTTTGTTGATGCTGGTTAGGACATGTGGCCAATTAATCATAACATCTGCCCAGACCACCAAACTGTACCTCAGTTTACACTAAAATAAACAGAAAACGCTGAAAAATCTCAGCAAGTCTGACAACATTGACAGGAGAGAATAAAGCCAAAGTTTCAAGTCTAGATGACCCTTCATCAGAGCTGCATTTCAGAATTAACTTATTTAATTTGCTCAAATTCCAAAGGGGAATAAACAACTTTCTTACTACAGAGTGAGACTGTGACCCTCAGAGCTACACTGACACATTTGCACCAGAGCGAAAATTCTCAATGTTTTTAAAATTATATTGCAGAATATTAGATTCAACACAGGAAGAGGCTATTTGGCCCATTGTGTTGATACTGGCTGAGATTGGAATCTTAACCATCTTAGTTTTTAAATGAGGGTCAGGATAGAATCTTGACCCAAATGGATCCTGTCTTTCACCAAGCTGTGAAATCTTCCCGGAGGTGATTAATTAAGTGGATGTTTGCAGGGATGGTAGGTGAGGTTCACTGCTTGGGGTAGCCAATCATAAGATCATAGAAAGCCTACAGCAAGAAGGCCATTTATCCCATCGAGCCTGCACTGTCAACAATCCCACCCAGGCCCTATCCCCGTAACCCCATGTATTTACCCTGCTAATCCACCTGACACTAAGAGGTAATTTAGCATGGTCAATTCATCTAACCTTGGACTGTGGGAGGAAACCGCAACACCCGGAGGAAACCCACGCAGAAATGGGGAGAATGTGCAAACTCCACACAGTCACCCAAGGCCAGAATTGAATCCAGATCTCTGGCACTATGAGGTGGCAATACTAACCATTGTACCAGCCTGTGGCCCTCGCAGCACCTGAGACTGTGGGCGACCGTCTACCTGACCAGGTGCTGCCACTTTTGGAAGCCACCTCAATATGGTGGCACCTGCGGAAGCCGTAACAAGAAGCCTAAAATGAGATTCACCTCAAGTTATCACTGCTGAGGAGGTGTACCACCACAAGATGGTGTGCAGCTCCTGCCCAGGTCCTCTGACAATCACAGCTCCAAGGAGAGAGGATTTAAAGCGGGCATTCATTTGCTTCCTGTCTACCATCAGGCGGGTATCTCCAAGCAATAGCAAGACTTTGGCCTTACCAGCGGGTCATTCCCATTGGGAAGATCCCACCAGCTTCACCAATCTACCCAATTACCACTATTTTGTTTTGCTGTCACTGATACACGGGCAGCTAATTGTGATGGGGCGTCACTACCTCTCCGGTCACTCTGAATCATGATGATGTCCGGTAGATAATCCAACACTCTTCTCTTCCTGCCTCTATGTTTCTACCATGGAACAGCAATGCCACGCTTTTTAACCATAACTCATCCTCAGATAACTGCGGGAGAACGATTAACCTATTTGTCAGTAATTCACTAAGATAAAAGATAAATACTGCCCATATGGGAATCTGAAATAAAAACAGAAAGTGCTGGAAAATCTCAGCAGGTCTGACAGTGTCTGTGAGGAGGGAATAGAGCCAACATTCCGAGTTTGTTCTGCTCTGACCTATGTGCTAAACATTTTTCCACAATTATCACCACGGGCAATTCCGCCCTGCAGTTTATTTTCCCACTTAATCATTGTTAAACTTATCAAAGAAAGAATCTAATGTTTATAACTAATAACAGTAACCTGTTTCCATAGCAATATGCACCTATCTTGCTATTCGCACCATTTATTTCAGAGAGAAATGCAGTGGAATTTACTAATGCAAAAGGATCTTGCGATTTTCCACCTAATTTTGCAATGTAATGTTTGTACAAGATGCTTGTAAGTTTTAATAATCTGTTTTTCTTTTGGTATGCTTTATTTTTCTTATGTTATTAAATTTACAAATCAAAGCTGACACTTTCACCAGTTTGTGTGTTGATAGAGGATTGTCATGGAGATGGAATTCTTATTAGTTTTGGATCTCATCCCATGTTAAGTTGATCCACGGCCAAACATGACAGCACAACATGCAGTTTAGAGATTGTTTTCACTAGAATTTACTGGAGTTTACATTAGAAATGGCAAGATTAGTGGCAGTTAATTTGTTTCTTTTGTAAACTAATTACATAGAGCCCTAATTTATATATTTTACAGAACAAAGAAAGACTTGCATTTATATAGCGCTTTTGACAGCCACCAGGCATCACAGAGTACTTCTGAAGTGCAGTCACTGTTGTAATGTGGGAAAAACAACAGCTAATTTGCACACAGCAAGCATCCACACACAGTAATGTGATAATGAGCTACATAGTGGTTAACACTGCTGTCTCAGAGCACCAGGGATCTGGGCTCGATTCCCAGCTCTTTGTCTATGCAGAGTGGTCACGTTCTTCTCGTGTCTGCGTGGGTTTCCTCTGGTTACTCCAGTTTCCTCCTACACTCTGAAGATGTGGAGGTTAGGTTGACTGGGCATGGTAAATTGCCCTTCAGTATCACGGAGATTAGCAAGGTAAATAGATGGGGGTTATGGGGACAGGGCCTGGGTGGGTTTGTGTTCAGTACAGTCTCGATGGGCTGAATGGCCTCCTTCTGCGCTGTAGAGATTTGGTGATTCCATAAATGGCTGGAATTTTCTGGCCTGGATTCTCTCGTCCTGCTACAGTGAACGGAAATTTGGCTAAGTGCCAGTTATTCCATTCTTGCTTGCTGCAGGTGGGAGGATGTGAATGGTTGGTTTTTGTGTTGGTTGCAAGATAAATATCGGCCAGGACACTGACAAGAACTCTTCAGCTCATCTTCAAAATAGAAGCATGGGATCTTTCACTTCTACCCAAGTAGGCAGTTGGTTCTGCAATCTAACACTGAATCTAAGAGACAGCGATGGAGATTTCACCCCACTCTGGTGACTCGCTATTGGCTGCCAACAGGTCCTGCCAATGTCAACGACCATTTGAATTGATCGCTGGTTCACACCACCGTGGAACCCACTGCGGGGATCACCATTAGCCAGACTGGAAGATCCTACAGGTGGGCAGATTTGGCAAATCCCAGGCAGCAACTTCAACAGGCCTGTGTGTTTTGGAGAAACATCCAGATATTAAACACCTCACCGTTTGCCCACTTCATAATATCAACCTCAACAATTTAAACCAGAAGTAGGGAAAATGAGTTAATTCATCATATTTCTCTTGAAATGAGCTGAAATGGGTCATTGTGATGAAGACCTGAATTTTCTTGGCCAGGTGAAGATGCCTTTGAGTTGGGGCACAGGATGAGGTCGGGATAACTGCCCGACACATTCCCACCTTCAGGGAGGTTACTAGAGGATCAATGGCCCACTGAACAGAGGCAGGGAGGCCAGGTTGGGGTTGGGGGGAAGAGAGGGAAAGGAATTTTTCTTTTGCTGAAGAGTTTCTCCTCCTATCCAAGATGTCTGCCGGCTTAATCCCTCTGAAGTTTCACCTTTAAATTTTTGCCCCAAAGGACGTCTCCATATTGAGGCACCAACTTACTCCCCTACCCGCCTCAGCCGTGCCAGCCCTCTCGGTGAGGCTGTCTTGGTGCCAGAGTCGCTGACCGTCTGTTTGGGCTAATGGCATCAGGAGGTTGACCCTCCCACAATATCCCCCCAACCCCTCTGTATCCCTTCCACCCCTCACCCCACACACAGCTCCCACCCCATCCCTAATAGAACAGTAAGTTCTGAGGCAGCTAAGTCGGAGGCTTCCTCAGAGAACATTACTCTGGTCCTTGATAAACAAAGGTTCAGAGAGTTCACTGGCTCCTAACATTAGGTCCGGAAGTCCCCAGGAAAATGCAATCTATGGAAGGCAGGTGCAAGAGTATTAGACACTCCAGATAAACTTTTAGACTACAGCATTACAATTAACTTTCAGATTGATTTAGATTTGATTTGATTTATTATTGTCACATATATTATCATACAGTGAAAAGTATTGTTTCTTGCACGCTATACAAATAAAACATACCATTCATAGAGAAGAAAAGGAGAGAGTGCAAAATGTAGTATTACAGCCGTAGCTAGGGTGTAGAGAAAGATCAATTCAGTGCAAGATGGGTCAATTCAAAAGTCTGATTGCAGCAGAGAAGAAGCTGTTCTTGAGTCAGTTGGTACGTGACCTCAGACTTTTGTATCTTTTTCCCGACGGAGAAAGGTGGAAGAGAGAATGTCTGGGATGCGTGGGGTCCTTAATTATGCTGGCTGCTTTTCTAGGCAGCAGGAAGTGTAAACAGAGTCAGTGGATGGGAGACTGGTTGGCGTGATGGACTGGGCTACATTCACAACCTTGCAGTCTTGTACAGAGCAGGAGCCCATACCAAGCTGTGATATAACCGGAGAGAATACTTTCTATGGTTCACCTGTAAAAGGTGTGCGGGTCATAGCTGACATGCCAAATTTCCTTAATCTTCTGAGAAAATGAATATTGCACTTTGGAATGAATAAAAATTCTGTTTACAATTACAACACTAATTTACATGAAAAACGAGAACTGATTAACATTGTTATTTTTCTACACTTTTCACAGAACATGTGCCAGAAGAAATGCAGAATATAATCATAGAATTATATAAGCCCCACAATGCAGAAGAAGGCCAATCAGTCCATCAAGACTGCATTGATTCTCTGACAGAATATCTTACACAGGCAGACCCCCCCCCAACTTTATCCCTGTAATCCCACACATTTACTCTATTAATCCCTCCCAACCTACACATCTTTGGACATTAAGGGATAATTTAGCATGACCAATCCACCACACCGGCAAATCTTTAGATTGCTGGGGGAAGCTGGAGTAACCAGAGGAAACTCAAATGTGTAATATAATGTGAAATGTGTCTGATGTTGGAGTACCGTGTATTCCTGCGACAGTTACTAAATTACATATCACACAATACATCAATAATCATTAAGATGCAATGGGCTCAATTAAAATATATTATTTGATACTATTTGCCAGTTCCCAGTTTTGGAATGGTCCACAGATATATAAATATGTAAAACTTTTGCATATATAGAATGAAGGATATAATGAAATTCTGGGAATGCCTGCAATGTAAATACATGGAAATCTCTATGTGTGTAAGTTTTTGTATATCAGCAAATCTAAACCTTTCATTCCCATTGCTAAAGCCTGTTTGTCCACTTACATATTATCTCAAAAAGTTCATTCTGCTTTTTATCATTTACACCCCCCACCCCCAACCCTTGATCCACAGGATTTTGGGAACTGTCTAGTTTGCCACATGGATACGCCGCCCCTGAACACATTGTAAAAGGAACTCCTTGGCACATATCTCTCTACAAAAATGAGCCAATACATCAATGGTCCAATGGCACTTTATAATGAAGGTGATTGAAATAGGGACTGCACCCACTGCAGTGAGAATTCCCCAGTGAAATACTGCAGAGGGGGAACCTTACAGTGTACCAACTAGCAGCTGGATAATGCTTCTTAAACAGGAGAAAGATCTTTAAATTACTCCTGGGAGTTGGTAGCAATCAAAACAAAACTGCTAAATCAGCAATCAGCGTTAAAGGAAAGACCTGCTTTGTTTTACTTTAAAGTTCATTTTCATGCCAGCGTATCGAATTTTTATCTCTCCAGGGATTCTTATGATATTTAAATACTTGCTGAAGTTTGCCAGTAACCTTCTATTTAGAGAGATGTCTACACCTGAACCAGAGGGGAACTAATATCTTGGGGGGAAAATTTGCTAAGGCTATGCAGGGGGCTTTAAACTGATTCGGGGGGGGGTGGGATCCTAAGTAGTTGGGGTGCTAAGAGGGATGAGAGTAAGGGGGTCATAGAGGAAAGCTGTAAAACACAGCAGCGTACGGGTGGGGTAGGGCATGGTTTGAAATGTGTATACTTTAATGCAAGGAGTATTCGCAATAAGGGGGAGGAACTTGCAGCTTGGACCAGTACCTGGAACTTCGATGTTGTGGCCATTTCAGAGACTTGGGTAGAGCAGGGACAAGAATGGATGTTGCAGGTTCCGGGGTTCAAATGCTTTAGTCGGAGTAGAGAAGGAGGTAGAAGGGGGGGAGGAGTGGCATTATTAGTCAAAGACTGTATCACAGTGACAGAGAAGAAGTTTGATGAGGACTTGTCTGTTGAGGTAGTATGGGCTGAGATTAGAAACAGGAAAGGAGAGGTCACCCTGTTGGGAGTCTTTTATAGACCTCTTAAAAGTTCTAGAGAGGTTGAGGAAAGGATTGCCAAGTCAATTCTGGTCAGGAGTGAAAGTAATAGGGTAATTGTTATGGGGGACTTTAACTTTACTAATATTGATTGGAATAGCTATAGCTCTAGCTCGTTAGAGGGGTCAGTTTTCGTACAGAGTGTGCAGGAAGGTTTTTTGACTCAGTATGTAGATAGGCCAACTAGAGGTGAGGCTACATTGGATTTGGTGCTGGGCAATGAGCCAGACCAGGTGTTAGGCTTGGAAGTTAGTGAACATTTTGGTGATAGTGACCACAATTCGGTTACGTTCACCTTAGTGATGGATAGGGATAGGCATGAAGCTGGGGGCAGTAGTTATAGCTGGGGGAAGGGTAATTATGAGGCCATCAGGAGAGAATTAGGGTGCATAGATTGGACTAGGAAACTACAGGGACTGGGAACATCTGGAATGTGGAGCTTATTCAAGGAGCAGCTGCTGCGAGTCCTTGATAAGTATGTCCCTGTCAGGCAAGGGGGAAATGGTCGAGTAAGAGAACCTTGGTGTACGAAAAAAGTTGATTTGCTGGTTAAGAAGAAAAAGGAGGCTTATGTCAGGATGAGGCTTGAAGGCTCGGTTAGTGCAATGGATAGCTAGAGATTAGCCAGGAGGGAGCTAAAGAGTGAGTTGAGGAGAGCTAAGAGAGGACACGAGAAGACTTTGGCTGATAGGATTAAGGAGAATCCTAAAGCTTTCTTTAGATATGTTAAGAATAGAAGATTGGTTAGGACAAGATTAGGGCCAGTCATCGACAGCAGTGGGAAGTTGTGCGTGGAGCCTGAGGAGATTGGAGAGGTACTGAATAAATATTTCTCTTCGGTATTCACGCAGGGTGATGTAAATGTAGTTATGGAGAACACTGAGGTACAGGGTAGCACACTGGAAGGTATCGAAGTAGATAGGGAGGATGTGCTAGATATTCTCGAGGGTTTGAAGTTGGATAAGTCCCCTGGGCCGGACGGGATTTACCTAGGATTCTCTGGGAGGCAAGAGAGGAGATTGCAGAGCCTCTGGCTCTGATCTTCAGGTCCTCGTTGGTTACGGGTGTGGTTCCGGAGGACTGGAGGATAGCGAATGTGGTCCCATTGTTCAAGAAGGGGAAGAGAGACCTTCCAGGAATTATAGGCCAGTGAGTCTTACTTCTGTTGTGGGCAAAGTATTGGAGAGAATTATTAGGGATAGGATTTATAGTTATTTAGAGAGAAATGAATTGATTGGGGATAGTCAGCATGGTTTTGTGAAGAGTAGGTTGTGCCTTACTAACCTCATTGAGTTTTTTGAAAAAGTGACCAAAGAGGTGGATGGGGGTAAGGCGGTTGATGTGGTATATATGGACTTTAGTAAGGCGTTTGATAAGTGGCCCATGGAAGACTTCTGCAGAAAATGCAGATGTATGGGATAGAGGGTGATTTAGCTAATTGGGTTAGGAATTGGCTAGCAGATAGAAGACAGAGGGGGGTGGTTGATGGGAGACATTCATCGTGGAGTTCGGTGACAAGTGGTGTACCTCAGGGGTCTGTTTTGGGGCCCCTGCTGTTTGTAATTTTTATAAATGATCTGGATGAGGTATTGAAGGATGGATTAGTAAATTTGCAGATGACACTAAAGTCGGTGGAGTGGTAGATAGTGAAGAGGTGTGTTATAGTTTGCAGAGGGACTTGGACAAGTTGCAGAGCTGGGCCGAGAGGTGGCAAATGGAGTTTAATGTGGAAAAGTGTGAGGTAATGCACTATGGCAGAAATAATAAATGGGTAGAGTATAGGGCTAATGGTAGGATTCTTAGTAGTCTTGATGAACAGAGGGATCTTGGTGTGTATGTGCATAGATCCCTGAAAGTAGGCAGTCAAGTCGAGAAGGTTGTTAAGAAGGCATATGGAGTCTTGGCTTTTATTGGTAGGGGGGATTGAATTTCGGAGCCGCAACGTCATGTTGCAACTGTACAAAACTCTAGTGCGGCCGCACTTGGAGTATTGTGTGCAGTTCTGGTCCCCACATTATAAGAAAGATGTGGAGGCATGGAGAGGGTACAGAGGAGGTTTACCAGGATGTTGCCTGGTATGGAGGGCAGGTCTTATGAAGAGAGGCTGAGGGATTTGAGGTTGTTTTCGTTAGAAAGGAGGCGGCTAAGAGGGGACCTAATCGAAACATATAAGATGATTAGAGATTTAGATAGGGTGGACAGTGATAGCCTTTTTCCTAGGATGGAGAAAGCTAGCACGAGGGGACACAGCTTTAAATTAGGACAGATATCAGAGGTAGGTTCTTTACCCAAAGGGTTGTTCGGGAGTGGAATGCCCTGCCTGCAGCAGTTGTAGATGCGCCAAGTTTGGTGGCATTTAAGAGGTTAGTTGATAAGTATATGGAAGAGAAGGGAATGGTTTAGTTTGGAGGGGCATTGCTTTTTATATTGGTCGGCACAACATCGAAGGCTGAAGAGCCTGTTCTGTGCTGTAATGTTCTATGTTCTATGTTCTATGTGCAAAATATTGAACCAGTTTCCCAACATGTTAGCTAAGAAATAGAATCAAATATCAGCAGAGTGCGGTTTGTGCAACAGTGTGCTGAAATTTAATATTTTAGCCTTGATAAGGGGAGCAGGAAAGTCCTTTGTTCGAATAAACAATCATTCATATCTTATAAGTGCCTAATCCAGAGAATTCTTACAATGCAGAAGGAGGCCATCCGGCCCATCAAGTCTGTACCGACTCTCTGAACAATCATCTTACCCAAGCCCACCCTCCCTACCCTATCCCCATAGCCCTGAAAATTTCCTATGGCCAATCCACCCAATCTCCACAACTAAGAGCAAATGGTAAATTGTTCCATAATGTCCCAAGATGTGCAGGTTGAGTGGATTGGCCATACTAACTTGTCCCTTAGTGTCCAAAAATGTGCAGGTTGGGTGGATTGGCCCTGGTAAATTTTTCATGGCACAGAGATATGCAAGGCTTAATGTTCGCCTACTGCACCTAACACTTTTGCACTGCCCCTGACGCTGACCTCTATGTCTGATTCTGTTCAGCTAAGCCCCTGGTTTGAAGTAAATTCACTCAGTGTTACAGCTTCAATCTGAGAAGTACAACAGTCGTCTCAAAAAGGGAGACACCATCAATAAACACAATTCCTTCTTTTCTTAAAAGTAAGTCTTGCATCTTACAATGCCTCAAGACGTCCCAAAACAAGTTAGTGCCAATGAAGGAGAGATTTAAAATCATTATAAAACTTGGCAAAGCGAAAGCAGGCACTGCTTTATTTAACAAAGAACATGATTGGATTGAGGTAGATTCATAGACCCTTTGGCCCAACTTGTCCATGCTGTCCTTTTTTTAACCACCAATCTAAACCCAATTGTCTACAATTGCCCATATCTTTCTACACTCCTCTTAACCATGTAACTGACTAAATGCTTTTAAAAAGACAAAATTGTACCGCCCTCCACTACAACTTCTGACAGCTTGTTCCAGACACTTACCACTCTCTAAGTGAAAAAAGTTGCCCCTCTGGACCCTTTTGTATCTCTCCCCTCTCGCCTTAAACTTGTGCCCTGTAGTTTTAGACTCTCCTACTTTTGGGAAAAGATATTGACTATCTAGCTGATCTATACCCCTCATTATTTTATAGGCCTCTACAAGATCACCTCTCAGCCTCCTACGCTCCAGGGAAAAAAGTCGCACTCTATCCTTATAACTCAAATCATCGAGTCTCGGTAGCATCTTAGTAAATCTTTACTAGAAGGTATAGAAAAGATTGTGTTAAAGAGTAAGATCAAAGAATTCAAGTCTGGCAGTATCTACAAGGAGAATGCTCAAAGAATTCAAGTCTGGCAGTATCTACAAGGAGAGAAAACAGAATTAATGTTTCGAGATGCTTTGGCTCTTTGACAGAGTGAAGGGAGGGGAATGTGTGGTATATTAAGGTGTAGCTGTGAAAGATTGCAACAAGATGTAGCAACTTTAGGAGCAAAAAGCTCAGTGTGGAAGAGGGAGAGGGTGGAAGCGTTTGCTTTGAGGCAATACATGTATGGAATAAATTTTAAAAAGGGGTTTAAGATGGAGGAGAAAGATCACGATCTAAAACTGCCGAAACTCAGTGCTGAGTCCCAAGGGTGCAACAGGGCCAACTGAAGGCGAGATGCTGCTCCTCTAGTTTGCGTTGGGTTTCATTGCAGTATTGCAGTAAGCTAAGGATGCGTGGGTATAATGCGAGGTTATGTAAAACAGCAATCGGGTGTGACAACACATCTGTGACTCATCATTCTTTGAACCAAGGGGTTGTCAGACATTTTACAAAACACATTCAACAACAAAGGGGTTTTAGTAAGGATAGATGGGTAGTGAGTTTACCTAGATTAAGGCAAATACACTTTTACCACTTTTGTTAACTTTATTCAGTTGCAAACATGATTGCGACTAGGCCATTGTTATTACCAATATACTTGACCAATGTACTTCATTTGGGGTCAAAAATATATATTTGCTACCAAATATTAACCTTATTAAAGAAGCCTTTTTCCAATTTACAGCAATCAACTTAGCAAGTCAAAAAATACACATCTACTGTTCAGCTACCATGCTCCACAGCATTTCAGTTAAAATGAGTTTTTAAAGCAGTCATTTAAAAACCAGGTCCAATCAAGAATTCATGGCTCCTCTTCTGCATCATCATCACTGACAGTCGATAGCTGGTTTGTGATGCAGAGTGACACCAACTGTGTGGGTTCGATTCCTGTACTGGCCTAGGGTTATCCATAAAGATTCCACCTTCCCAACCTTGCCTGAAGTGTGATGATCCTCGGGTTAATCACCATCAGTCAGCTCTGGCCCGCAAAGGAGAGAGAGCAGCCGATGGTCATCTGGGCCTACAGTGACTTTACTTTTTGACCATTGTAAGGTAGTTTGCGAAGGTCATGTTCAGTCAACAATTGGCAGCTTATTACTGTAAGGCAAATAACTGGAATCAAATGTGAAATCTTAAGAAACTTAACATAGGTTATTTAAAGAAACAGAAGTGATTTCTCCATTGCTAAAGTTACTTCATTATTAATTATATATTAATTGAGTCTTTTAATTGTATTGAGATCGTGAACATTACTCAGGGATTCATTTATGCATACAGATATGATAGGTACAGAGTGAGAGTTTGATTTTGAGATCACAGGTACGTCTGCTGCCTTTTTCATAAGAGACAGCAACCCAGTTGTGAGAGAAGGATTGGTGTTCCCCTCCCTTGTTTTGCCAGCTGAGGGAATTAAACAACTCTGCCTCACTGATCTGGGAATAGATTTTCTGGCCCTTGTTTCATTTTTGGTCAGTACTTTCCTTTCTGTAGAAGGAGACAGATGTTTGCATGAAATAGTCCAATGACAGGGAGAAAATGGTTCCTGTCCAACAACCCTTGTTGTTTAAATATTATTGTAATGTAACATCTTGCAACGAGCACATTCCAGCATTAATCAATGTCATCGTTCCGAGTCCACTTTATTAGGATTTCTGCTATGTCGAGGCCCATAACAGGAGAAATGGGCAGGTCTGCCCTTGATGTTTTATCCAAACCAGAATTTCCTTTCATTTTCCAGTCCATAACTTATATATGCAAACACTAAAATACTGTTTTCTGATTCACTGTCACCAAATGCAACCTTGAATGAACTTTGGTTGGAGTGATGTTACTGTGGGTTTATTACCAAAGACAGTGGTAGATTTTTAATGAGTTTTTATGAAAAACAAATTCTTGGTGTGCTTTGCACCTGGCATCTCTTTTAGGACCCTCACTGGTGGCTCAAGATTTCTCAGCCTCCTTTTTAGCTTTGAAGAAAGATTCCAGAGGGGAGAGCGAGGTTAATTTAGCCACCTTCCAATCCCTCCACTGTGGCATCATTTTCTGGGGATTCAGGGTCCCACTGTAAACCCACCTGTGTGAAACAGGGGAGTAGGAACTCTACAGGTCTAAATCTCAACTTGCTGGGGTACAGGATGACAATATCTCCACTGCTATCATGCTTTGGGCATTTGCTATTTTATCACTGATAGAAAGTGGCTCTTCAAATTTCTTAAATGAATTTCATGACTCTGTCACATCTCTTCAGTAGAAAGGCAAGGTCTTTTTAAATGGACATTGAGGATGGCGAGAGTTTAATTATTGGCTTGGGGATTGCAAAGAAAAAGACAAAACTACTCAAAGGCTTAATAAAAGCAAGTTACTGCGGATGCTGGAATCTGAAACCAAAAGAGAAGATGCTGGAAAATCTCAGCAGGTCTGCAACATCCGTAAGAAGGAAAAAGAGCTGATGTTTCAATTCTAGGTGATCTTTTGTCAAAGCTAAAAGGCAAAGAGAGTGGGAGATACTTATACCGCAGGATGAGGGAATGAAAGATGAGTCATAGCCATAAAAATAAGGATAAGGTTGCTACTGGCTGAACTTAATGAGATTAGAAGTGTGAATGGGCAAACAGCAGAGAAGCGGAAATCAGAGAATAAACGTTGACAGATGAAGATGTCAGAGGAGGGGGGAGGTGGGTGGGAGAGAGGAAATACTGAGAAAAAGGGGGAAAGGGGAGGCAAACGGGGAAAATATGTAAGGAATGGGGGATAAAATAGGGGAAAGAGTGGGGGGGGAAGAGAAATAAAGACAATAAAGAAATAAAGGTTGAGAACAGTTAAAAACAAAATAGAATGAAAACAAAGGGGTCAAAGTGGAGTAGAACCAATCATCAGAAGTTATTGAATTTCGATGTTAAGACCAGAAAGCTGTAAAGTGCCGAGCCGGATACTGTTGCTCCAGTTTGTGTTGAGTTTCACTGGAACATTGCAGTAGGCCAAGGACAGACATGTGGGCATGGAAGCAAGATTGTGTGTTAAAATGTAAAGGAATGGGAAGGTTAGGGTCCTTCTTGATTGCGCACAGAGCGAAGGTGCTCAGCAAAGCAATCACCCAGTCTATGCTTGGTCTGTCTGATATAGAGGAGACCACATTGAGAGCAATGAATTCAATAAACCAAATTGAAAGAGGACCCAACATCTGTTTTGTGCAATATGTGCATTCCAATTGAAACAAAGCCTAGTTGTTCCTTATAAGCTAATGATAAGATGATTGCCAAAGCAATCAGAACACCACTTGAAAAGGCAGAAGGATTTGTCCCATTGAGTAACTAATATGAAAATATGAGAATGGGAGAGTCAATTAGTTTCCCAAATTAAGATAAACAAAAGGAAGGGAATGCTCCCTCAGAACCATGCCAATATTCAAATTCAGGTGCACAGATAGTAAACCCTGCAATGAAAACTGATTTGGAAAGGATTTGCCAACTGTCTATTCAAACCCGAAGCGTGAGGGATTCTCATGAAGTGAGAGCAAGCACCTGTAAGCAAAGAGCAACAAAAACCTGCGCCAGCTGCGCTTGGCCAGAGTAAGTTACAACATTCATTTTTTGTACACGTAATGCATTTTGAATGTTCCTCTCTATGATTCATTTTCCAAGATAAACACGCTACTTTGCATTGGATACCACAGGCAGGAGAAATTAAGGGCTAAAGAATCTGTTCTCAAAACCATTGGCACCCACTCACACCAAAAGTGTCAGTCAACATCAGCCTTTATTTCAGATGTACAAGTCTGCAAATTATTCCTGATTACTTCATCCTTTCTTCTTTACCAATGTCAGTGATATCGATCCCTCTGAGAGTACAGCTTTTTGTAAGTCTGCTTCTACCAGAATGAATTCCTCAGTGATACAAAGAAGGTCAAACGTTTGATCATAGTCAATTGAGCACAAACAAAAGCTAAATTTTCCAGTGCAATATGGGAGGAGTTTCTTCTGCTCGACTTCTGGAGGTGAGGTCTTTTGGATTAAGTTAAACGACATTCTGCCCACCCTTTCAGATGGAGGTGAAAGGTCTGGTGATATGATTTCAAACGAACAGAAAGGAGTTTTTAAATTTATTTATGTGGACGTTGTTGGCAAGACCAGCATTCATTTCCCATCCGCTATTCCCCTTTAGAAGATAGTGGTGGATGGTCTTCTCGAACTGCAAGGTAGATACACCCACAGTGCTGTGAGGGAGGGAAATCTTGCATTTTGACCCAGCAAGAGCGAAGGAATATTGATATACTTCCAAATCTGGATGATATGCGTCCATAAGAAGTCTCACAACATCAGATTAAAGTCCAACTGGTTTATTTGGTAGCAAAAGCCACTAGCTTTCGGAGCGCTACCCATTCATTAGGTAAGTGGGAGTTCTGTTCACAAACAGGGCATATAAAGACACAAACTCAATTTACATGATAATGGTTGGAATGCTTCACAACTTGGCATGGCTCCTGCTCTGA
This sequence comes from Sphyrna mokarran, assembly GCA_024679065.1. NCBI lineage: Eukaryota > Metazoa > Chordata > Chondrichthyes > Carcharhiniformes > Carcharhinidae > Sphyrna > Sphyrna mokarran. The sequence continues at coordinate 127,691,278 of JAGIQG010000006.1, read as the reverse complement.
CCAAGACTGCAGAAAGAGTTGTGAACATAGCACAGTCCATTAGGCAAACCAGCCTCCCATTCATTGACTTCATTTACATTTCCTACTGCCTTGGGGAAGCAGCCGGCATAACCAAGGACCCAGACATTCTCTCTTCCACTTCCTTCCATCAGGAAAAAGATATAAAAGTCTGAGATCACGTACCAACTGACCCAAGAACAGCTTCTTCTCTTCTGCCATCAGACTTTTGAATGGTCCTATCACATATTAAGCTAATCTTTCTCTCACTCTATCAGTAACTGCAACATTATATTCTACACCCTCTCCTTTCCTTTGCCCCTATGTACACTATGAACAGTATGTTGCGTCAGTATCATCATAAAATACCGACAGTATAGCAGGAGGCCTGCTGGCTCATCGAGTCTTAATTAATTACAATCCCACCCAGGGCCTATCCCCATAACCCCATGTATTTACCCGGCACACAATGCCAGGGACCCAGGTTCAACTCCTGCCTTGGATCACTGTTTGTGTGGAGTCTGCATAGTCTCCCTATGTCTGTGTGGGTTTCCTCCGGATGCTCCAGTTCCACCCACAGTCCAAAGATGTACGGGTTAGTTTGATTGGTCTTTGCAAGTCAAGCACAAATCCCTACCCACATTCCTACAGACTGAACCACAGCATCCTGCTACATTTAGCTACTCACTCTCTCCAGACCCTGGCAGGTTAATTTGACAATATGAATCAGACACGCATTGTATCCAAATAGAAATGCCGATCAGCTATCCTTGATAGCCCAACTGGTATCTATCTTGGAAATAAACGGACAGCTTAAAACACAACTGTTTACAACCTGACAATCTCATCACTTTTCTGTGATTTTACATATGAATTAGAAGCAGGAGCAACTCCTCCTGGCTGATCTGATTCAAATATATATTCCACCTACTGCCAGTAACCTTTGACTCCCTTGGCAGTTTAGAATTTATTCACCTTTGCCTTATAAATATTAATTGACCCTATTTTCACTGCTCTCTGGAAAGGGAGTTCCAAAGATTCACAACCATCTAAGGGATGATAATTCATCTCATCTCCATCTTAAATGGGATACCCCTTATTTTTCGAATGTGTCCCCTAGTTCTGGAGACTTACAGCCTATCTGCTGTTAGCACATTAGCTGCTGCCGTTGTCTCTAATACCTTGCACCTGTTTCCCAATAAAACTAACAAGGCCCTCTTTAATCTCTAAAAACTCAAACCTTCTGTAAAACAGACTGCAGAATAGGTCACATGATCCTTCCTTAAATTTAAAGACACATAGAGCTAAAATAAAACAATCTTGTAATCCTCACAATTGTAACAGAAATTAACAACTGTGTTCCTTACATTACAACTGTGACAACATTTCAACTGCACTTCGTTAACTAGCAAGGGCTTTAAGGTGTACAGTGCTTGTGAAATGTGTTATGTATATCATAGGATAATGGAATCCCTATAGTCAGAATGAGACCATTCAACCCTTCAAGTCTGCACTGGCTCTCTCTGACAAACCATCTTACTCAGGCCCTACCCCCATAACCCCATGTACTTAATCCCCTCTTACACATCTTGAAACACCAAGGAACAATTTAGCATGGCCAATCTGCCTAATCTGCAAATTTTTGGAGTGTGTCAGGAAACTGGAGCACCCAGAGCAAACTCATGGAGAGAATATTCAAACTCCACATTCCAATTCCCAAAGCTGGAATTGAACCCAGGTCCCTGGCACTGTGAGGCAGCAGTGCTAACCACTCTGCTGCAATCCTTTTCTCTTTTTTCTCTCTCACACCCTCCCTTTCCCCATTATCACTACAACTTCCCGACTCCAGTTATCCCCACTTATCTGCAATCCTGAATCTTGTCTTGCCTGTTGCTCTCGGCAGTTCACCAACTCAATGCCAATGGTGCCCAATGGGCCAACATGGAGATTGTGCTTTGCTTCACCACTCAGGCACAGGAATCATGCCCAAGTATCAAATATGCCATGCTTTCTGATGAACAGGGGCTCACACTAAATATTCGCCAATGAAACATAGAACACTTTATATTGCTTCATGTCTGTCTACCAGGGGAGCAATCAAGCTTAGAAACAGAGGACTTCCCATTATTCATCAATTTAAGTGCATAATTATTATTTTGGCAAATTAGATTTGTCACAATATTTTTCTTTCCTTGCAAGAACTTATTTTCCTTGCTCAGATGAAATATATAGGGTGGGATTCTCTCCAAAAAAATTCTACGTGTCAAATTCACAAAAAAAACCATAGTAAATCCCATTGGTTTATTTCAGTGGGATTTTAAGAATGAATTTCCCACACTCTGTGCACTGCAGCATGCACTAGCAAGATTCACGTCGAAAATCAGGGGACAACATCTATACTTTCCGGAAAAGCCAGCAACATAGCGATCTGTCAGCACCGAGATTGGAGTATGCGCAGTAGTTCCGCACTGCCAGCCTCCCAATCACTCGCCTGCTTGGTTGCTGGCCAGTCCAGCAAAACTCACACCGCTGGTCTTGCCAACCACTCCCCCACCCTGTCCACTGATTACTGGCTCCATGGACATGCTCAGACTAGCTCAACTTTCCCCAACCCTTTGGCTCTCCTTGATCTCTCCCCGCCCTGTCCCCACTGGTCGGCGTCAATCCCCATTTCACCCCATCATCAATTCCAACTCTCCGCAGTCCCAGCGCCTCCCCCGCAGTGCTGACTACCCTCCCCGTCCCCCCAGGCTAGACCAATTTCCCCATCCTCCATACCCCCTCCTCCACCACACCAATGACCAGCCCCAATCACTGGTCTCTCTCTCTCTAAGTTTAAATTTTAAATTTATTTATTAGTGTCACGAGTAGGCTTACATTAACACTGCAATGAAGTTACTGTGAAAATCCCCTAGTTGCCACTCTCTGGCTCTGTTCGGCTATACTGAAGGAGAATTTAGCATGACCAATGAACCTAACCAGCACGTCTTTCAGACTGTGGGAAGGAACCAAATCTCATGGAGGAAACCCATGCAGACATGGGGAGAATGTGCAAACTCCGCACAGACAATGACCATTGCAAAGCTGGCACCCAAACCTCAAGAGGGGGTTCTTGATAGCCCCCCCTTCACTCCAGCGGGGTAGGACTGTCAGCTCCCAGTATTGAGGAACTATTGTAAACCCCGTTGGAATGAAGGGGAAGGATGAAGATGTTAGTGGGCCTGGAGACTTCAGTTTTTCCTCGCACACTCCAAAGATATGCAGGTTAGGTGGATTGGCCAGGCTGAAGTGCCCCTTAGTGACCTAAAATATGTAGGTTAGGTGAATCAGTGGGGTAAAAAGGTGGGGTCATGGGAATAGGGCAGGATCGGCCTTGATAGGATGGTCTGTGAGATAGTTGGTGTGGACTCGATGGGCTGAATGGCCTCTTTCTGCACTATATGAATTCTATGGAATACAAGCCTTTTACTCTTCAGGCTTTGATTTATTAATTGTATTTCCTGTACCACTGAAGCAACCTGCAAACACCTTCCCCATGTTCCTTCCCTTTCATCCAAAACCTCACTTTAAAGCTTTCACTGCGAGGAGTATCCGGGCATTCCTGCTCTTCACCCTCTACCTGTTCAGCTCCATTCTCACTAATCTTTCAGTGATGTGCTATTTGAAAAGGCCCTGGTACTGTGTAAGCAGCTGTCGTGACGTTGTGATTACATTCTGAAGATTCACAGTTTCAACATTTCCCTCTTTTGTTGCCTTGCAAACCAGACTGGATCTGTGGTTAATTCCTCAGAATTCACACTGAATCAGCCATTCTTGTTTGTGGAAGGCCGTGTAAGGAACTCAAATCTTTGCTTTTCATTATTTAATCCGTGCGATTCCACGGTTGAAAAGCTTCTGCTTGTCAAATGGGTGGAGACAAGTGAAAGAATTAAGGAGGGATGGACAGGTTTGACTTCACCAGATATGAAAATTCTTGAAATGCAACATATTCAAAATGTTCAGCACTTAATTGGGCTTAGTCAATAAACCATGAGTGAAATGTCAAATGTTAAACACTAATGGATTTATTCAGTGCAGAAGGAGGCCATTTGGCCCATTGAGTGTTGAGTGGCTTTCCAACAGAGCATTTACCCAGGTCCACAGAATCCTTGTAATTCCACACATTTACCCCACTAACCCACACATCTTTATTTAAGACGGCCAATACACCTAACCCGCATACTTGTGAGAGGAAACCAGAGCACCAGAGGAAACCCATGCAGACATGGGGAGAATGGCTGCTTTGCCGAGGCAGCAGAAAGTATAGACAGAGTCAGTGAATGGCTCTGCTTTCTTGCTAAACATCTATTATTGATAATGTTAGATTTTCATTTGGGGGTTGCCATGAGGCAACTTACAACCCGAAAGGATAGCAGGCAGTAAAATGAGATGTGTCGACAGAGAACACACCTGAGGTCTGAGACAGTAGAGCATGCAATTCAAAATTCAGTGCATAACTTTCTCTGATCATCATCTACTCTTTGAATTTCAATGCCTTCAGTTGTTTATTGTTCTTGGATTTGGAGATCTAGAAAAAAGTCCTTCTTGACAAGAGGAATTTTGACTTCCTCAGTTCTCAGTTTTGATCCTGATTTACATCAGGCCATATTGGGACAGGTGACTGAAAGCTTGATCAAAGTGGCATGTTCTAAGGAGCATCTTAAAGGAGCGCGGGAGAGGGGAAGTTTAAGGAGAGAATTCCAGATTTTAGGATCCAGGTAACCAAGGATACAGGCATCAATGATTAACAGATGGAAATCTGGGATGTGCAAGAGGCCAGAAATAGAAACGTGTTCAGGTTCAAGTCCCATGTGGGGAGATATAGTCAGATCAGGTCAGACAAAATGGACCCAAGTGGAGGAGTGAGGAAGATGCTTGTGGGAGGAGAGGCAGGATATCAGCCAGCTCCTCCAGCCTTCAGCTTGGGGTGGGTGGGGAAGTAGAGAAGTGCAGAGGAGGGACAAGAATGAAACACAAAAGGCCAATTTGACCTGGTCCAAAATGAATAAAAGCAACCTTACTCACAACTAGGATTCTTCAGTCCCTCTGCAGTGAATGAAGATTTGGCTGAGCGCCAAATTCTCCAATCTCACTGGCAGTAGACATGGGAATGAATGAGATTGGAAGGATCATGGCACGTTGCTCATGGCAGGATCAGCAGAGACGGGACAGAAATTTTGTGTGAGCAGCCAAAGGCTTCAGACAGGAATTTCTGTTTTTGTGACGGGAGGAGATAGGGGGGATGGGGGGGAGACTGGAGAACCCCAACCTTTGCCCTTTGACAGTCAATCCACCTGTGGCAACATCAAGACAATATAAACAGGAGGAGGCCATTCAGCCTCTAAGATTCAATCCTATCACTGCTAATCTCTATCTTCACTCCCTTTACTCACCTTGATTCCACACTTGACAAAAATCGATTAAACTTAATAAATTCAGATTTAATGCCATGACTCATAGTTAAAAGTGAAACTTATATTGCAAATGACTCATTACCAACTCAGCAGCACATGAGCCATCATGTTCCCAGATCCAGATAATTTTGTTCTTAAATCGTATCCTACAGTGAACCTTCAATGTTTCTGTGAATTGTGTTCATAGAAAGAATGCAAAAGAGTGAAGGAAATCGGATAATATATACATTTGAGTCACATTCCAAATCCCGTAATGATTTCCTTTGCTCACTATGCAGATAGAAATTGGGGCTGGAATTCTCCCATCCCACCCGCCACTGGGTGGGTTGCAGACAATACAAAACTCTATTGACAATTGAGCAGGAATTTCCTGCTTTTAGACTAGTGCTGCCGGAGAATTCCACCCTGGATCTTTTCCTGCAGCAGAATGTTTTCCAGTCATTCACACAGGTCAGAATTTCCGTTCCCGCTGCAGTGAATGGAAATTTAGCTGAGCTTGGAGCAGCAGCAGTCGCCAGACAGCTGGAAAATTCCGGCCTTCTATGTTTGTGACACAGTTGGGAATACTTCTTCAGCTGGGAAACTCCAGAACAAGGAGACATGCTGTCAAAATTGGAACGAGACCAATCAGGAGTGATGTCAAGAAGCACTTCTTCACAGAAGGAAGAGTGGCAATCTGGAACTCTCCCCACCACCCCCCCTCACAAAAATAAAATACGTTTGAAACTGGGGGTCAATTATAAATTACAAAAAAGTGATTTTTTATTTGACACAGTATTAAGAGTCCATCTTGCTGCCTCAGATTGTTTCTGGAGAATGGGAGAATCCTGCCCACATTATCCAAATCCTAGTCCATTTTACTGAACTATGCAAATAATTACTTATATAGGACTCTGTCAAGTCAATTGGCTGTGTTGTCACAACCTTAAAGCAACAATATAATGTAATGGGCACTAATATAAGTATTCCACATTCATAAATACATCCAAGCAATTTGCATGTACATTCAGCAGTGAAGCATCCGACCAATATTAGTAACAAGCAGTGTGCACTGAACCATGTTTGCATGTTACAAACTGCAATAAGTGACAGCTGTGGCCATTGCCACAGATATACTTTTCATATATCTATTTTACATCCAAAATTAAACTTTTATTAATGAAAACTTTGAAATTTTCTCATTCCAACACTTTAGATTGCCATAACCAGTATGGATGGAGGAGATTGTGTGCAGATTCAAGTCCTGAAACTCCTTGTTGCAAAAGTCCAGCTGGCACAGCTCCACATTTCCTGCTGTGACAAGTCACTAAAATTTTACACCCTGGTTCTTGAACATAGCTTAACTTATAGCTATACATCAACTGTGCTCCTGTTAATTCAGCGCTGAATCAGAATGCTGTCAATGAAAGCTCAGTTCCGCAACCAGTACAGAAATTTCAGGCTAAGACTTCAGTCTAAAGGTCTGGAGATATCGTCTTTTGGATGACTTGATATGTTGAGGCCATATCTGCATTCTCAAGCAAACATCAGAGATCTGAAAGCCAATGCTTGGGCACCTCAACCTCATAAGAACAATCAATTATTTACCAAAACAACATGTTCACAGAACAATCATGGAATCTTTAGAGTGCAGGAGGAGTCATTGACCCATCGAGTCTGCACCAAAACGATCTCACCTAGATCCTATCCCTATAATCCCATATATTTACTTTGCTAATCCCCCCAGTGGACAATTTATCATGGTTAATCCATCTAACTCACACACCTTTGGAGTGTGGGCAGAAACCAGAGCACCTGGAGGAAACCCACACAGACACAGGGAGAACGTGCAAACTCCACACAGACAGTGACCCAAGGTCGGAATCGAACGCAGATCTCTGGCCCTATGAGGAAGCAGTGCTAACCACTGTGCCATCGTGCCACTCTTTGATTTGCCACATCCTTATTATCCTTTCAAGTAAGATTGCAAATTTAGGTACAGGAGGAGGCCATTCAGCCCCTTGGATCTGTTTCACCATTCAATGGCTGATTTATATCTTTACCCCACCTACCTGCCTTGATAAAACGTAACATCTTTGTCTAACAAAAATCTAGCAATCTATTTTGAAATGTTTCAATTACTTTCCAGCTTGGATAGCTTGTTATTGGTGGGTAAGGCAGAAAGTTCCAGAATTCCACAGCCTCGCTCTAATTTTAAGGTTCTGTCTTCAAGTTCTGAACTTCACCAAATAATTTCTTTCTATCAAGTCTCTCAGCTCCTTTAATCACCTTAAACGCCTCAATAAAATCACTCCTTAATCTCAATGCAAACAAGATTAAGAACAGAAGAAGGGAAGTATGGCATTCAGCCCTTCAAACGTGTTCCATCCTTCAACGAGATCATGTTGTGTTATGAAACAACAACAATTGGCTGGATTGAAATTGTCCTAACATACTGCACATGGCTGGATACTTACAACCAGAAATTTCAGAGTAGATTGTGATGGAAATTGGTGATGATCCTCTACAGGCCTAATCAGGAGGCTGGAAGCTCAGTCAGAAACATAGAAACTAAAAACAGGATTTGGCCATTTGGCCCTTCTACCCTGCTCCAGCATTCCTTATGATTAAAGCTGATAATTAACTTCAATATCTTGGTCCCGCTGTCCCCCATATCCCTTGATTCCTCTGGACTCAAAAGCAATATCTAATTCTTTTTTGAAATCACACAACATCTTGGCCTCAACTACTTTCCATTGTAATGAATTCCACAGATTCACCACCCTCTGGGTGAAGAAATTACTCCTCACCGCAGTTTTAAAACGTTTACCCCTTATTCTCAAACTGCAACCCCTAGACCTGGACTCCCCGCCAACAGGAACATTGGCTGTGATTCGCAACCCACAACTTTTTCGGTGGGCCGGGGTGGGAGATGCACGCTGGTGGCCTTGTTCTGAGATTTGTGCATGCACCAGGAATGTATGTGCATCTCCCAGAGAACAGGCACGGGTCAGACCACACTGGAAACCTGCAGGAAGGCAGGTAATTCATTTGAATCTTTTTTAAATGTATTTTAAATATGTTCAGTAGGTCATTATCGGGAAAGTTTAGGTCCCAATTGAATCTCCCACTCCACCAGGAGTGCTTCATTCCGGCGAGGTTGAGAGCAGCTCCCTGTGTTCAAGGAACTAGTGGGAGATCAGACTGGAATGAAGGGTGGCAATCGGGGCCCCCCCAGAGTAAAGTGGTGGAGGCAGGTACTCTGGAGTTACTTAAGAAATACTTAGCTGGGCACATGAACAGAATGGGAATGGAGGGGTCTAGAAAACTGATTTAAAATAGGGATCATGAGCCTTGGGACTCCCTCCTGGGAATTGTGTCAATAGATGATGATATTGATGTACTTGTTTTTATCCTACAGGTGCTTTGGTCCACCTTGTTGTCTAATGAGGGGCATACATGCAATTGGTCGTGAGAGGGCTGCTTTTGGATTTTTTTTTCGAGAGTATCCTATGCTTCACGTCGCTAGTGTACGCTTTACCTGGACCATTTGATGGGCAACACGACAGCTCAGTGACTATCGCTGTGCTGTGCAGATACATGGATTTGGGCCTGTGTCTGTGGGAGTTTGCGCATTCTCCCCGTGCTTGCGTGGGTTTTCTCCGGGTGCTCCGGTTTCCTCCCACATCCCAAAGATGTGCTCTTAGGCTAATTGGCAAAATAAATTCTCCCTAAATTGTCTCAAATTTGGTTTTTAATCCACAGATCTATAAACATAGACAGAGATCACGGGTAGAGGTGGGAACATCGGGGTGGTGGCAGGGCTCGTTGGGCCGAAGGGCCTGTTTCCCGTGCTGTTTTGTTCTTTGTTTTTTTGTTCTTTGAGAGTGTGGCAGTGGAGGGATAGTGCCCTTGAGCTTGGGCACCTGGCAGTGCCAACCTGTGCCCCTGGCACTGCCTAAGAGGCAAAGTGCCCAAGCCCCTGGGGCACCTTGGTACTACCCATCGGGATTTGCCAATGCTAAGGGTTCAGGGTCTATTGTGGGAGGAGCCTAGGGGCAATCGGTGGGTGTTGGGGGGGGTTCCTGCTGCCACTCTGCAGACATGATCAATCTGGGATAGAGGGAGGGCAGCAATTGGGGGCGGGGGGGATCGGCTCCAAGGAGGCCTGGCTCCAGGGAAGGTCAGCAGAGGGGTGTTCTGTTCAGGTAAAGGGGATGGGGGGATTGCCACTGCTGGGGGGTGTGGGCAGGCTGCATATCAGGACTTTCGGGGGCGTGGGAGGTCAGGGCTGGCCCAGGAATTGCTGTGCGGGATACAATTGGCTAGTGGGATTGGGTAGGGGTGGTGGTGGGTGCTGTAGAGGCACCACTGCAGAGATCCCAGGCTGGTCTGCGATCCGGGAGTCTGACAGATTGGGCCCATTGCACATGCGCAGAGTTCCAGAACTGTCAAACTCTAATACAAATTCGCCCCGTCCCCTGGGTTTTTAATGAGATTCACAACTGGGACTCTTCAATGCACAGAATGTGGAGACTAAGGTGAGAAGCTAAACTGAGAAAACAGTCGGGATTTAAAACAGTTCTCCCATTAATTCAACACTTTTGGGAGGATCGCAGCCATTCTTTCAGAATCTACCCTGTCTGATCCGGTTAGAATTTTATAAGTTTCTATGAAATCCTGTCTCACTCTTCTAAACTCCAGTGATCCTAACCGACCTAGTCTCTCCTTATATGACAGACGTGCCGTTCCAGGAATCAGCCTGGTAAACCATCGCTGTGCTCCCTCTATAGCAAGGACATCCTTCCTCAGGTAAGGACACCAAAACTGCACACAATACAGCCACAAACTGTGACTTCACGAATACCCTTTAGAATGGCACTTAGCCTGTGCTGTACCTGAGCAAACATGCTTGAGAGGAAGGTGAGCAAGATCAGAAGGACACCACAGTGGGATTTGTGTGACAACTGCCCCTCCTGGCTCCAGACTAAATTTAGAAGGAATAGTCGTTTGCCTCCTTGGTGATGACCATGGGTTTCCCTGGTCACAGAGTGACAGGCTGGGATTGGAACTCCCAGGGAAATAATAGTGAGCAATGCTGGACAGGGCAAATCATAGAATAGAATGACAGAATCCCTACAGAGCCAAAGAAAACCATTCAGCCCGTTGAACTGCACCAACTCTTACCCAAGCTTACGATGTAACCTTATATATTTATCCAGCTAGTCTCTCAACCTACGCATCTTGAGACATTAAAGTTCAATTAAGCACGGCCTTACCACCTAACCTACACATTTTGGGAGTATGGGAGGAAACTCACACAGATACCAGGAGAACATGCAGACTCCGCACACACTATTACACAAGGCCAGAATCAAATCCAAGTCCCTGGTGCTGTGAGCCAGCACTGCTAAGTGCTGTGGTACTGTGCCACCCAAAAAATGGAAGCAAGTGGAACATTTACACAACTAATACGCCTATTCGGTCAATCTTTCAGGCCGAAACACTCAATGTCACAGCACAAGGAAGCCACCAGCTTCACAAAAGCAGATCCCCTGCATCAGCAGGGTTACCAACCCTCAGCCTGGAATCTCCAGGAATTGGCGATAAATAGTCAGGACACTGTCGTGTGTGATTCTGGAGAAACATCATCGATATTAAAACAGATCGAATTTTCTGTAATTCTCTTTGAATATTTCTTTTTTAAAAATAAAAATATTGAAAATGGGGGAATAAAATGTTGCTTGACTGACAGTCAAGTGTCATCTAATTGGGCAATGAATCTTTTTGTTTTCCAACTGGTGTAGGACAACATTGGGTCACTGGAATAGATGTGTTGGTTGATTGATGGTTGGAGTGTTGTGCAAGTCATATGATGAAATTTCCAGGAATACTTCTAATCATAGTTGGCAACACAATACTCCAAGGCTAAATGGTCTCTTCCTATTCCTTTGATTTTAAATGGAGATTGACATAAAAACCCATTTGGTTCACTGATGCACTTCAAGGAAGGAAATCTGCCATCCTTACCTGATCTGGCCAGCATGTGACTTCAGACCCACAGCAATGTGCTTAATTCTTAACTGCCCACTGAAATGACCCAGCAAGGCACTCAGTGTATAGGGATGGCAATAAATGCTAACCTTGCCAGTGATGCTCATGTCCTCTGGATGAATGATTTATTTATGCAAGAGTTTCCTCTTTAGATAGTTTAATAAATAATAATTACATGAATGTACAAAGCAACAGGAATTTCTAATGAAAATGTGTGTGTGTGTGTGTGTGTGTGTGTGTGTGGGCGGGATTATATCACCTCATTTGGGTGAAATTCGTAAAATTCCATCTGAGGCCAACAGAGAATTCTGTTCTGCAAGCATCACCCACCCCTATTCTGGCCTGTTTATCATTTTATGCAAATAATAAGGAAATTGTGCAGAAGCTACAAGCTGCAGAACTTGTTACTGTCCATGGTGCAATTCATTTTAATCTGTCCTTTCTGGTTATGTTTTTTGACTAAATTTTTGTCATTAGGAATCTAACAAGTGATCACATTTAAGAGCAATACTGAATTTTCAATGGGTGTTAATTTTGGTTTGTTAAATAGTGGAACAGCATATCTCTTTCTGGAAGTCCTGAGATCAGTAAACTGCTATCAGGTCAGTGGGGCAGTTTGGGCACTTACATACCGGTATTAATTATAGAAGCTTATGTGGGAATTTTACCGCTCGCCCACCCGAAATGTGTAAGATTTCGCCTGAGGTCAACGGAGAATGCCTTTTTGCGAGCCTCACTCCCTCTGATTCTGGGGCGGACGTGCTGGTAAAATTCCGGCATTTGGATGCGATTTTCCCATCTGTTCATGCCACACTCCCACTGCAGCAAAGAGGGAGAATTTGGTGACCAACCAAGTCCCTGCTCACTGCAGCAGAATGGAAAAACCGGCATGAACAATCGGAAAACTCCATTTGTAATATTTTCTTCTGGAAATCAAGTGCTGTTTGCCTTTTGATGAACCTGAAGCTGCCATGTCAAATGAAGGATTAAGTTGCCTGTCAAGGTTTAAATGGCTCAGGGATGTTCTAGACCCTTCAAAGGGAAGGTGATTATTTTCGCCATCTGGGATATTTGCTAGGGTTCCAAGAGTACAACCAATCCCCAGATGATCTCCCAATTTATTATGATCCCAGGGAGGATAGCCCAATTTGCTGTGACCCAAGTGAAGAGAGATGAATTGGCTTCCTTTCTCTATCCAATACTCCTGGACTGGTCGCAACAAGATTCATTTTAAAAGCTTTGCTTCCCTTACGATACCTTTCATAAAAACATAAGAATGAGGAGCAGGAGTAGGCTATCTAGCGCCTCGAGCCTGCTCCGCCATTCAATAAGATCATGGCTGATCTTTTCATGGACTTTGCTCCACTTACCCACCCACTCACCATAACCCTTAATTCCTTTACTGTTCAAAAATCTATCTTTGCCTTAAAAACATTCAGTGAGGTTGCCTCAACTGCTTTACTGAATAGAAAATTCTACAATTCATAACCCTTTGGGAATCACAACTCCTAAATCTGCTTCCCTTATTTTGAGGTTATACCCCCCAGTTCTAGTTTCACTCGCCAGTGGAAACAATTTCATCTATCTTATCTATTGCCTTCATAATCTTATATGTTTCTATAAGATTTCCCTTCATTTTTTTGAATTCCAATGAGTATAACCCCAATGTACTCAGTCTCTCCTCATAAGCCAACCATCTTAACTCTGCAATCAACCTAGTGAATCTCCTCTGCACTACCTCCAGTGCCAGTATATCCTTTCTCAAGTAAGGAGACCAAAGCTGTACGCAGTAACTCCAGGTGTGGCCTCACGAGCGCCTTGTACAGCTGTAACATAATCTCACTGTTTTTAAACTCCATCCCTCTAGCAATAAAGGCATTTGCCTTCTTAATTAACTGCTGCACCAGCAAACCAACTCCTTAAGATTGCTCATTTCAAATATAGTTATGTTTTAAAGGAGCCATTTTAAACAGGCTTTCTTGAGTTAAAGAAAGAGTGAGTTTATCAGTGATTAAAGTGTGAGATGAAAAGTATTGAAATGTAATACGCAGATACAGATTCAAAGTGAGACTTGAATCCAAAAATAAAAGATTACAAAAGAAATATGAGGCAGTTTTTGGCTTGACTGTGAATTGAAAAATGCAGGTACAGTTTGGCTCTGTGTGATTGAAAGGAGAGCTGGCCAATTGTTTTTTAATCCTATGTTCCATAGAATTATAGAATCCCAACAATACAGAAGGAGACCATTCAGCCCATTGAGTCTGCACCAACCACAATCCCACCCAGGCCCTACTCCAGTCATCCCACATACTTACTTTACTAATCCCCCTGATTCTAGGATCAATTTAGCGTGGCTAATCAACTTAACCCGTACATTTTTGGACTGTGTGAGGAAACTGGAGCACTCAGAGGAAATTTACGCAGACATGGGGAGAGTGTGCAAACTCCACATGAACAGTGACCTGAGGTTGGAATTGAACCTGGATCCCTGGCACTGTGAGGCAGCAGTGCTAACCACTGTGCCATCCTACCACCCCAGAAAGAGAGAGAAACAGAGACTGTTGAATTACAATGTATTTTGGTGCAATTAAACCTATTTAAACAATGCAATGTTTAAAAACAAAATAGCTTCCGAAGTCCTACATTTGGTTTCATTGATATTGGGCATGTGAATGGTTTTATTGATATTAAATTTCATTGCTACTGGGATAGAAGCAGAAACTGCTCTAAATATACAACGGCAGATGAGAAGGTAAAGGAAGGCTTGGCATTCTGAGCAGTGACCTTTCATCAATACTCAGTTATCATTCTTGGTTCTGCATGCTTGAAACTCAGTTTTAGTTTTAAGGTGTTAAACTTCATTTGTAATTCACCGCATATGAGGGCCTGAAATTCCCCAGGTACATTTCCACAGCCACCTAATAATAACTCTTCCATTCCATGCTGACTGAGTCAATCCATAGATACTCATTTGAGCCTCACCCATTTTAATGTAACATATTTGATTAGTTATAAATAAAAAAGACATCAGACGTGTCAAATCTGATTTAAAAAAGCCCGATATACAAATCTTGATGTTTATGTTACCTGCTGAATGAATAGTATCAGATGTATCAGCTGTGAGTGATACTCCCTTCTCTTGCAGGAAAGATATTGCAAAATTCATGGGCAATTTTCATCTTCATGTAGATTGAAGGAATCAAATGGCAAAGGACGTCTGGAGAATAAATTCCTAGACTATATTCAGGATAGATTTTTTTTTAGAACAAAACATTCTGGATCTAAGAAGAGAGCAGATTATTTTCGACCTGGTAATGTTTAATGATGATTGGTGTTGCAAAACTTTACAATGTTTAATGAGGCAGGATAGATTAATGACCTCTTTAAAGGCTCCTTTAGCAATAGCAATCATAACATGATAGAATGTCACCATTTTTAGACTTCTTTGAGGATGTAACAAGCAGGCTGGATGAAGCAGACCCAGTCAGTGTAGGTCCTCATTTTTAATGTGGCTGGCAGGTAACCCCTGCTCCTGAGTAGGAATGTTCGGAGTGCTGCTGGCCAATTTAACTTTCTGAGGGTACAAAGAACAAAGAAAAGTTCAGCACAGAAACAGGCCCTTCATGGCATTGTCTGCCCTTCGGGTGGCTATAAGATATCCCATGGCACTATTTTAAAGAGGAGCACACAAGTTCTCCCTAGTTTACTGACTAATGCCTATCCCGCGACCAAAATAACTAAATAGGTTATGTCCTATTTTTGCATTGTTGCTTATGGGAGCTTGCTGTGTAAAAATTGGAGGCCATTTTTCCTCCATTACACCAATGACTGCACTTTGAATCAGCTTTGTCTTGTTAGTTTGCTCAGTCCTGCTGCAAATAGACAGTGCACATGGCAAACAACTTGTGGAGTCTCAACACCATTCCCTAAAAATGCCAGCTGATTTATATTGTTTAGGGGGGTCATGGACAGAATTAGTTTCAGCTATTTTAAGGATGTTTGCTTAGTTTTAACATTTTAGAAATAGCAGTCAGCAAATCTATATGTATTTTATTTTAAAAATATACAGTATGTAGCTCTAGTTCCTCACATAAACCACTGGGCCAGAATTTCCTGGCTGTCTGTGTCAGCAGAATATTTTGGTTTTCCCCCTCAATGGTGTATTTGTGATTCCCGTTTTGTGGGATACAGTCAGTGAAAAATCCCCATGACAGCGGCAAGATCAGAAAACCCAATCACTGACAAACGACAGACTGCCTCCTGGGGGGGAAATGTCACGGGGAAGCCAGAAAACCCTTCCTCCACTGTCTTTAGCCCCACAATGAACTCCTTTCCCTAACTATTGACTCCATTCCTCTCCCTAAGAGACTGTCTAAGAATAAACCAGACTGTTCATAATCTGGATGTTATATTTGTCTCTGAGATGAGCTTCTGACTACGTATGCACCGCTAAGATTGCATATTTCCATCTCCATTGCCCCATCTCAGCTGATGAAACGTCACTAACTCTGGACTTCCACATTCTACCCTCCTTAAGCTTGAACCACCTCAAATGTTGCTGTCCAATTCTTACTGGCATTAAATCTTATTCCTCAACTATTAACACGTTCACTGACCTAGACTGGCTCCCAGTAAACAACCCATTTCATCTTGGTTTTTAAACCCAATCATGACCTCACCATTCCCTATTTTTGTTACTTCCACCCAACCCCCTCCTCCCACAAACCCCATTCCTCTGAGGTATCTGCCTTCATCTAATTTTAGCCTCTTGAGCTTCCCTGATATTAATCATCGACCATCAGGCAACTGTACCTTCAGCTGCCAAGGCCGTATAGTTCTTAAATACCTTCCCTCCACCCCTCTGCCTCTCTAATTCTCTTTCTACTTTTAAGACCCTCCTTAAAACCTACCTCATTGTCCAAGCTTTTAGCCACCTGCCATAATATCATCTTGTGAGGGTTAAGGATAAGATTTGTTAAATGATCTCTCTGGTTAAGGCACTTGGCAATGGTTTATTACTTTCAAGATTCAATATGAATACAAGTTATTGTTGTCAGAACAATTGCAAATTCTGAGCCAAAGATCCATCTGGTCTGACCTTACCAGATCACTTAGAGTGCTGCCTCTTTCCTGGCTGTTTCCACTAAACATTTTTTGAACATTGAACCTTCTTCCTCACTCATTTAATGAAGGGGCAATGCTCTGAAAATGTGTGCTTCCAAAATAAACTTGTTGGACTTTAACCTGGTGTTGTGAGACTTACTTGCCTACCCCAATCCAACACCAGCATCTCCATACCATTGAGCATTTGTTTAACGAGGGCTCACCCAGTTGTTCAAAAGTTAACCCGCACCAGGAATTTCAGCAAAGAATTTTCTCACTTGTCCACTTTGACTTCTAACCGTGGGATTTTCTCTGTGGACATTGCCTTTCTCAGGAGATTACAAGACTTCAGAACATGGAGGTGAGGGTGGGGGGTGGGGGCAGAGGGTGGCGGATGTAAGTATTTAGCCGGAATGTCGCTGTATGCACTTCAGGGTTATATTTCCTTCTTCACTTAATCTATGTTTGTACCTGATGATTATTCCCCGACAGTACATTTATTTACCAAAGGTTTCTTCTTCACTTGTCACAAGAATAACATGAAGGTTATCAAGTACAGAAAGCAAACCATTTAAATGCCTGACATTATAGTTATTTCCATGTAATTATAAATGTTGTTTGTACATCCTACAAAAAAAAATCCCAGTTAAGATTGTTGAATCTATTCATATCCAAACACCATTTTGATTGACAGGAGACAATCCCATCTTTTAATGGTATTCTCTGCTCTTATTATTCACTTGCTAATCCCTTAAGGCCCACAGCCTTAAGTGTTTTTTGATGTTTTCTCTTTTTAACATTTTGTTAGATTTTATCAAGTTATTTCTCTCAAGGGGTTTGGTTACAAATAGATGCCAAGCAATCTATTATGTCCATGAGATCTGGATGATCCAGTTCATGAAGCTGTTTTGAGCTGGTACCTGGGTTGGCAGGAAGCAATGGAGGATGAAAAAGCTTTTCACAATGGTAGGCCAAGTATGAAGTTACACATCACCCCCACCCAAGCAACTCTGAGCACTGCCGCTTTTCTTTAGTCATCTATGGGACATGGGTGTCACTGGCTGGTCAGCATTTATTGCCCACTCCTAGTTGCCCTTGAGAAGGTGGTGGTAAGCCGCCTTCTTGAATCATTGCAGTCCGCAATGGTTGACCCACAATGCTGTTAGAGAGGGAATTCCAGGATTTTGACCCAGAGACTGCGAAGGAATGGCCAATATATTTCCAAGTCAGGACGGTGAGTGACTTTAATGGCTGTGGCAGCCATCAATTTGTGAGCAAAACAGCTCAAAGGCAATGGGCAGGATTCTCCAGCAATGTGCGCCCAAAGACTGGAAATCCCCACCCGAGCTCAGCAGGCTTTTGAATGGGCCACCAAATTTTCTGTCTCACCTGCGGTGGGCAAGACAGGAGAATTTTGTCCACACTGTCCCAATAATTCTTGGAACATAGAAACTAGGAGCTGGAATGGTCTATTGGCACTTCAAAGCTGTTCTGCCATTCAAAAGATTGAAACTGATCCCTTCCCTCATGAACCCCATATCCCTTAATTCCCTTACAAATTACATCTCCCTGCCTTGAATATACTCAGTGATTGAACATCAAGAGTATGGTAAGATTGAGCATTCTGAAGATTAACAATCCTTTGAGTGAAGAAATTTACTCTCATCTGAGTCCTAATTGACTGACTGTCCTCATATTCTGAGGCTGCGATCCTGTGTTTTGGATTCCCCTCTACCTTCAAGAAAACTGAGTATTTTTAACTTTGTTATATCCATTCTGATAACATGCAAAATAATAGAAAGTCATTGGATGAAAATTGAATTGTAAAGTTTGGTGAATAAAGTCAGGAAGATTCACTTTGCAATACATTTTCAATTAAAGAGTAAATACAACCAATAACAGCAGCCTCGCAGTCCCAGGCACAAAGAGAAAAGGGACCTATGCAACTGTCTGCACACAAACTGGCAATGCTATAATAACATTCAAATGTTTATGTTGCTCAAATGTCTGGTTCTCAAGAAACCTCAGCCAAGGGACCGCACACCTTGTCAATCAGTAGTTGTTGACTATAGGGCATAGATGAATACGTTTGTTTGACAATTTGGTTACAGGTCAGCAAAGTTTCATTGACAACTTCAGGAATCGTACGTAAAACTAGTTTGCAGGATTTTGTTACTATAGTAATGTAAGCTGAGCCTAACCAACAAAAATATACACGTCTCATTTACTGTGTAATGATAATAACTTCTTGCTTGCTGCAAAATAATAATGCAGAAATTAATGCACACCAATTTAGGGCCTGTGGGGTTTCATGGGTGTGGATGGGGGATGGAGGTGATGCTCAGGGAGGAAAGGAATTGTGTGTAATGTTAATTGTCTGCACAAGAATGGTGAAGTCTGAGGCTCCTCATTTATTGTATCCGCTATAATATAAGAGTCTGGTACATACAAGATTAACATGAAACTGAGCACAGTAAGACAACCCTCACCTAAGGACTTGTGTGTACAAGCAAGCGCGAAGACAGCTTCTGGCTTGAACCTTTTACTGCAAATATTTCTGTAGCCCTTATAGTTAATAATTGAATACAGTTAAGCTACTTAAGACTATGAAGACTTCATTGAGACCTACTGATTAGTATCCAAAGTCCTAATGAAATGGTAGCCATGAAAGGAAAATCCCAAAACGTCAGAACAATGCAGAGTAAATTAAAATGTTGAAGACTAAAGAGAAATTTGAAGAAGAATTCTGACCTGAAGAAAAGCTCAAAAAGCAGACATGCAGAGGAAAGTCATCAGGGAAAAGCTCCAAAGAAAAGCTTGGAAGCTGAAGGCAGAAATTGAAAATTCTTCACTGCAGCATAAGATCTCTTAGAAGCCGAGAGTTCAGAGTCAGCCAACCTATGAGAGGTGAACTAAAACTTTTAAATTCCAGGATACAGCAAGTTCTGAGGAATGTTTAAATAGCTCAGTGATCAGAAATTGCCATTTAAAAACTCTGAAGGAAAAATCAGATTCCAGATTCAGGAGCTAAACATGTGCTCTCTGTGTTCACTCCAAAAAGGGAATGAAAATAATTCATTAATTTGGAAGAATCATAACTAAAGAACCAGCTTTAAAGACCAGCAAATACTTGGCTGAAATGGGGAACTCTGCAGCCAGTTAATCTAAACAGCCATTGTTTTCCCTTTTTTTCTATGGCAGAGCAGAGGCACCATTGCAATGGGAGCCCTTTAAAATGAGCAAGCACTGGGAAATATTTGTCTTTGCCTTCGTGCTATCTTGAATTTCTGCAATTTCATAAAGCTGAACATGTACTTTAAAATGTGTTAACCATGGATCAAAAATCTAACTTACCAGGTTGGTTTGCACTTATCCAAGGACCAAATTTAATGTAAAATTAGGTGTGCTGAAGAAGAGAATTTTTACATTACTGGAAAACATCAGCTCCAAGTATAAAATCAGAAAAAGTCCAGACCAATACACTTTTGTACTGATTTGGTGAATTTGCTGATGAAATAGTCCTCAGGCAGTGAATTGATGAATCCTCAACCAGTTTCCATGAAATATTAAAAGTCTTTGACAAATATTTCAATTTTAAAGCTATGAAGAGCATGGAGAACACAGGCTGGCACAGAAAACCCCCAGAAAAGCAATAGAAGGAGAAAATATAACATTTGAGTTAACGCACAATGGTTCCAGAGGGACAGAGAACTTTCTGGAAGTCCCAAAAATAGATTGTTTTTGGAAATTATGAATTGTAAGAGCAGGTGTCAGTAGAGAAACAGCAGAAATAGCAGAAGTCTATGAATGACTGAAAGCAATCTGATGGAACCAAAAATAAATAAACCCTGTAAAAGGAGTATAAAATAAGATTGGCAAACATTTGTGTCAGAACTATTTGAAACTCAAGATTCAACCTGAGTATATGCTCTCAAAACATATGAGCCACTGAAGTTATCAATGAACCAAATTACACTTGGAGGTGAGACAGAGATACAAGAAAGAAACTACAGAACTAGGCAAATGGTTGGGCATTTCAGAAAATTTGGGAAAACATTAGGGGTGAGATTTTCCAGCCACGCTCAATCCAAAGTAGGAAAATCCCACCTGAGGATAATGGATCTTTGCATGGCCCACCCGCTACGGTTCTCTTGATGGGTGGGATAGGAAAATTTCACCCACGCATTTTGAAGGTGATACATGAAGACATGGAAAATCACAAAGTAGAATGGTAGGAGAAAGTAAACGTTCTCACAAAAGAGTGTGGGAAGTCTCAAAACAATTAACAGAAGCACAATTACAGAATGTGAGCTTGATTGATTATACTCTGCCAAGGAAAAGCTGATCAGGGTATCAAATCACCTTTCACATAGAGAAAGCTTTTGATAAGGAAAATGAGAGCCAATGAAAACACTGGAATGGCAGGAAGTGGAAGGATTGAAAGAGGACTTTGAATAAATGATGAACTTGTGAAAACAAATTCAACAGCAATGGATCTGCACTTAAAACCTAGTGAGCTTGAAGCCACTGAAGTCCAACAAGCATCGTACAAAGTGCAAGGAGCAACAGAAGCAATCACTGGTGAATCAGAACAGTTGCTTGAAAACAGAATTAACAACCAGAGCTAATGAACTTCTTGAACTTTGATCCAATCTGAACAACATGAAGAATGGGGTGTGCAGAATAGAAGAGAAATCCAGACTCTAAAAGTAGGACAGGTGAATGATACCGAACTGGTAGAAGGTCTAACGAATGAATCAAAGGAATCTAAGGAACAATTAATGACCATGGAAGAAAGATTCAGAAAAGAACTGAATGTCCAGGCAATGCTGTTAAATTTCCACAAGAGTTCTGCTCATAACTCTGAAAGAAAAGAATTGCTGCTGAGCTGAATTGATTTGCTTGAAAAGCAACTTGAAAAGAGGAAAATAAACAAAAATGTGGCTAAGTTTGTGAAACGAGTGGGAATGGAGATGCCACTGTAGAAATGTGAACTTCTATATGCATCATGGCAAATCACATGACAGAGGAAGAGGAAGAAACGCTTTGGGGATGAGCACAATATTTCTCCAAGCCGGGAATAATGGGATCAGTTTACAACCAACTATCATCACAACCATTGAATCGACAAAGTGGTTCAATACCAAGGAATGGAAAAAGAGGAAGAAACAATACCCAGATTCCAAAAAAAACCTTCAAATCAGCAAGAGTTTATCAGCAGCGGCAGAGCCTACCACTTCTTCAACAGTACTGTAAATGAGATATGGAAGTGTTACAAGAACTCCCAATCACCCTGACCTATGATATGGTTGTTACCTAAGCACTAATGACTACCAGGAGGATATTATTTTAATACCGCTTTGGCCATGTATGGTGCTGTTAGTGTTAAGTGTATCTATCACGGTCTATATATGCTGTTGCCTTTTTTATTAATTTAAAATAAAACCTGCTTAGGAAAAAAAAGGAATCTAACTGTTCTAACTTAGATTTTTTATTATTTCTATCGTTACTACCAAAAGATGGAGATTCCGCTTTGACCGCAATCCGTGACGGCCGGCGGGAGGAGGGTGGGATGTGGGATGGGGGGAACACCCAAAATTGCACATGTCTCCAAGAGTGGACTTTTCCCCCTTTGTGGGGCGTGCCACTCAAAAATATACTTGTATCAAAAGCAAAACCGACCATCAATCAGTTTTTAAAATGTCCAAAAACAGTGCTTGATATATTTAAAGGTGGGAATTACACAGTAAAAAAGGGGGAATCAATCCGAGAAAAATATTATAAGCAGTGTCTGTCTACCACCTGTGAGCAACCTGATTTAAAAACATTAAAAATAAAAATTTAAAAACCAATGCAAACCGATTTCTCAGTTATATTGACGCATTGTGGTCAGTATCTTAGTAATTTTTTAAAAGTTTTTAAGACGTGTCCTCTGAAAGGGCTGTCGAGGAACACAATTAGCCATTAATTCGACAGGGGATGTCGCCAGTTTGTTGAACAATTTTCTAGTACACCTACTGTATGGCTTGATGAAGAAAACTCGATTTGCACGGAATGTAATTTGCGCTTAAACTTCCGCGATCTTTTGTGATAACCGCACTGATTTTGAACAGATTATACTTGGGGAAAATACAGTACAAATGAGCAGAAACTCCGGGTTGGATTGTCCAGGAGAAACCAATTCAGGAATAAGCGGAATTCTGACTGAAGGTGAAAGGTGAGATACATGGCGGTTGCGTTCTGCAGACAAGTAACATCAGTCTCCAAACACCTGTAGAACACGTGTTTCATTGACTCACATGAAACTGTCATGTAGAGTTTACTTTGCGCCTGATAAAAAAAGGGTAGATTTAACACTCGGTTCATTATTCATAACGGTGGCGTTTCGTTGTGAAATGTAATTAGAATCGCCTAATTGTGTCACTTCACCTTGATAGTGGTAGCAGCCTTATCCTGAAATAAATGAGGAGTGAACAGTGAGTAACTGGGAATCATTATCCTGATGATAAAAGCAAAATACCGCGGACCTGGAATCTGAAACAAAAACAGCAAAATGCTGGAAAATCTCAGCAGGTTGCACAGCATCTGTGGGGAGAGAATAGAGCCAACGTTTCGAATCTGGATGAGCCTTCGCCAGACCCGAGAGCAAAGAGATTTATACTATGAGGGTGGGCGGGGAGTGGGATAACGGGAATGTAAATGAGGATACAGAAGGTGCTAAAAGTGTTCATTTAGTGATCGGAATACGAGAGTGGCAAAATAGAGATACAGATCGTTAAAAGAACTGCTTGAGGAATGCGGCAGTTGTCCTGGAGTTGGGGTGTGGAAAGAAAGGGAGCTGTACTGGAGAAGTGGAAAAATGAAAATGAGAAAGGAGGAATGAGAAAATGGATGAATGAGATGAAACAAAATGAAATTGAATGAATGGAAAGGGGGTGAAGGTGGAGGAGAGAGTTCAGGCTCTGAAACTGTTGAACTCAATGTTCAGTCCAGAAGATTGTCCAGTGCCCAATCAGAAGGTGAGGTGTTATTTCTCTAGTTTGTGTTGAGATTCGCTAGAACGTTGCAAAAAGCCATGGACGGATATGTGGACATGAGAACAGAGCGGTGTGTTGAAGTGACAAGAGACAGGAAGGTCTGAGTCCTGCCTACAGATGGATTGAATGTGTTCAGAAAAGCGGCTATCCAGTTTGCATTTGGTGTCTCCGATGTAGAGCGAATTGCATTGAGAGCAGCGAATGCAATAGAGCAGATTGAAAGAGGTGCATGTGAAGCCCTATTTCACCTGAAATGGGTGTTTAGAACCTGGGACGGTGAGGAGGGAGGAGGTAAAGGGGCAAGTATTACGCCTTCTATGATTGCATAAGAAGGTGGTAGGGGCATCAGGTGACATCTAGGGTGAGATGGAGGAGTAGACCAGGGTGTCCTGGAGAGAATGGTCCCTGCGGAATGCTGACAGGGAGAGTGACAGGAGGATATGTTGAGTAATGACATCAGGCTGGAGTTGAATGAACTGGCAGAGGATGATCCATTGACTACAGGATCTGGTGAGATAAAAAGTGAGGAAAATGGGGACCCTATTCTGGTTCTGGGAGGGAGGCGCAAGAGGATGAGGGTGAGAGTGATCCTGGGAATGGGTTGGATGTGGTTGGGAGCCCTGTCAACCACAGTGGGTGGAAAACCACGACTGAGGAAGAAGGAAGACATGTTGGTAGTGCTAGTTTGGAAAGCAGCATCATCAGAACAGATATGGTGGAAGCAAAGGAATGAGAGAACGAGGGATGGGATGTTTATAGGATGTAGTCCAGGTAGTTGCGGGTGTTGGTGGCTTGTAATAGATACTAATGGACAGTTTATTCCCAGAAATGAAGACAGAGAAGTCAGGCAAGAGAAGAAAAGTGTTGGAGGTGGGCCATGTGAAGGTGGTAGAGGGGTGGAAATTGGAAACAAAATTGATAAAATTAATCCAGATACAGACGAGACATCAATGAGGAGTTGTGGAAGGGAGTCGAAGGAATGCCAGCTTAGCATAATTAAGGACCTCACACATCCAAGACATTCTCTCTTCCACCTTCTTCCATCGGGAAAAAAGATACAAAAGCCTGAGGACACGAACCAATCTGTTCAAGAACAGCTTCTTCCTGCTGCCGTCAGACTTTTGAATGGACCTACCTCGCATTAAGTTGATCTTTTTCTAGGTCCTCTATACTACATTCCGCACCCGCTCCTTTCCTTCTCTATGAACTGTGTGCTTTGTCTGTATAGCGCGCAAGAAACAATACTTTCACCAGATACTAATAGTTCAAATCAATTTTAAAAAGGAACTGGAACAGAGAATGATCCATATCCGAATTAACACTCACTCCATATTTTGCAAGTTTATTTACCAAGAGTTAGAGAATTAAATGGAACTTTAATACCAAAAATTATTCTGGAGAGTCTGACGGGTTGGTTGAATAATTGTGGCGGTTAATCCGAAAGCAAAATACCGCAGATGCTCAAAATTTGAATTAAAGACAGGAACTGCTGGAAATACTCAGCAGGAAAGGTCATGAAACTGAGACATTTCTCTCTCTCTCTCCACAGGTGCTGCCTGACCGCCTCAGTCATTATTCTCTGATTTTGTGTCCTGAATGTTTGGCAGTTAAATTTGCTTTATAATTTGAATTTGGATTCGAATTTTGCATAAAGCTCTCACAATTAAATGAAAGGGAATTTATTTGCGATAATCATGCTCATTTGCATTTATTTTCTGTTGGCTTTTTTTTGCTGAATTAAAATTACCAAACAAAATGAGATATAAGGATATATAAAAACCTGCAATGTTATGTAATGTAACGCGCAAACTATTGGGGACATACTCTAGTCTGCTCAAAGGTGCCTTTGGGTACATGGTGTATTTACATGGTGTAAATACATTGTGTATTTAGCTGTCGTTATCAAACAAATACACCAGTGGTCAGTTCAAATATTGTTCATTCAAAAATATTTCTTAAGAGCTTAATGTGAATAAAAGTCCCGACTCCCAAATAAATAGGAATAACATTTGTCTAAATTGTTTTAGAGAAGAGCGTGTTCAATTATCGAATAACAGCAGGAAATAAAATATGTTTCAACTTTAAATATGTTCTGCGTTGCTCAAAGGGTATATTAAAGGCAATGCTGCTTAAATGATTCAGATGAATAATTACTCTTCAGAGTTCCTTTCTAACTTAATGCAGTTTCTAATCTTTGTTACTTGGGGGAATTTACAGTGAAAGTTCAGCGTTGCTGCTAAAGAATTTTCCTTTTATTTGGGAAGCTCCACACTGATGCCCTGTTTCGTGTTATATCTTTGATTTTTGTGATCGAATCGAAAAGCAAAACACGACGGATGCTGGGGGAAAAGAACTCAGGTCTGACAGCATCTGCAGGGAGTGAAAGAGTTTACCATTTCGGATCTAAACTCTCCTCCAGAACTGATTCGATTGACTGTGACATTGAAATATTGATCCAGTGTAGAACAAGTTTGTAAATTACCCGTAAGAGACAATGAGCAAATCCACCAGACCTTAATTTAAGCATTAAGAGGGCAGTGATTAACACATCTCTACTCTAAATACTTAAATTTTAATCCTCTGGAAAACCTCTATCTCCTCTTACCAAAAGAGAAAATGCTGGAAAATCTCAGCAGGTCTGGCAGCAGCTGTAAGGAGAGAAAAGCGCTAACATTTGGTATTTGGATGGCCTTTTGTCAAAGCCCTCCAGGCTCATCTGGATTCGAAATGTCAGCTCTTTTCTCTCTTTACACCGCTGTAAAGAGAGCGGTTGCTCAGCGCTGCCAGACCCGCTGAGATTTTCCAGCGTTTTCTCCGTTTCAGATTCCAACATCCGCAAACTTTTGTTGTTACCCTCTCTCTTCTCCCTTGGACAGGAGAGTTTTAAAGGTGAGAGATGCTCATCTCGAGAAAGACATGTTCAGGAGTGTGGGCTCGGCTGTTTGCAGAGGAGAATTTTTTCCCCCTTGTCCCTACCCTCTCCCCCTCACCTCAGAGCTGCCTAAACTCCCAGCCGCAGTTCTTGATTCCAGAATCTGCAAAGTGCCTCCCCCACACATACTGTCCAAAAGAATCTATGCTGAATTGATCAGAATCTGGCGCGGAGTTAGATGTCTCCACCTTCGAGTAAATGGTCTGAATTATCGATTCAAGTTAATAACATTTGCGATGGGGAGAGTGAGGGCAGCGAATCTCACAGTAAAACATATTGTAAAATCCAAAAAAAAGCTCTGACCAAGGGTCATCCAGGCTCGAAACGTTGGCTCTCTTCTCTCGCCACAGATACAGTCAGACCTGCTGAGATTTTCCAGCACTTTTTTGCTGTTTTTGTTTCAGATTCCAGCATCCGCAGTAACTTGCTTTTAATTTAACAAAATCCGTCCAGTTAATTTCATAGAACATAGAACATTACAGCGCAGAACAGGCTCTTCGGCCTTCGATGTTGCGCCGACTAATTAGGAAAAAGCAATGCCCCTCCAAACTAAACCATTCCCTTTTCGTCCATAAACTTATCTACTAACCTCTTAAACGCCACCAAACTTGGCGCATCTACAACTGGCAGGGCATTCCATACCCTTACCACCCTCTGGGTAAAGAACCTACCTCTGACATCCGTCCTATAATTACCACCCCTTAATTTAAAGCTGTGTCCCCTCGTGCTAGCTTTCTCCATCCTAGGAAAAAGGCTATCACTGTCCACCCTATCTAAACCTCTAATCATCTTATCTTATATGTTTCAATTTCAGGGGGAAAAAGATATATTCGGCTCTTTGTCCTTGCGAGATAAAAGCAGTAATTACTTATTATGCCAAATAGCCACTTTAAACTGGCAGATCAACTTAAGGAATGGTTGTAAGAAGTTTTGATTTTGTCTGAGTTTCGAACTGGGTGGTCATGCTTATTCTTCAGCTGAAACCTGACCGAGTGAAACGATTTACTCACATTAACAACGCGAGTTATAACTAAAAATCATATCGAGTGTGGAAATAAAGATGCCGAAATGTAGAAAGAAAATGCAAAGATACGTCTGCGAGCGGCAAACGGGAATGTAATAGTTTCGTTTTGAGATGCTTCTGCCAACTCAGATCTAATTTAACTCGAAATAATCATCTCTCGCGTCCCATAGTTGGGGAGATCGATGTTGAATGAGTGAAAACCAGTCAGGAGAAAAATGTTCTTTTTTTCTGGATTTGAATAAAGATTCAATTGGGATTAGTCGCTGAAGTATTTAATGTTGAGAGTTGTTACAAAAAAAAGTCATACAGAGCTTTTAACCTTATTTCCGAACGAAGTTGTTTATACCCACCCGCCCCCCCCACAACCACAATTTGGATCGAATCAATTATAATACAGAAAATAATCGGACATGTTGAAAATGCAGAACAGGAAGTTGGACATCTATTCGATCGAGAAAAATTCGATCGGTTAAGTTATAGGGAAACTACTATAAAGAAACTTGATTTTTTTTAAATTTGTTTAAGCAAATTTAATTTTAATATTGGATGAAGGCAAATTACTGCAGCAATCTGAAACTAAGAGAGAAAATGCTGGAAAATCTTAGCACCCTGGCAGCATCTATAAGGAGAGAAAAGAGCTGATGTTTCGACTCCAGATGATCCTTTGATAAAGGGTCAGCTTTTTTCTCTCTTTACAGATGCTGCCAGACCTGCTGAGATTTTCCAGCATTTTCTCTTTTATTTTCAATATTAACGAACGGATAGTGTGAACGTCCCGCAATATGTGTAAACAGATGAAATATTCTGATAATAATTACAATACTCTTCCATTTTCCGTTTCTAATTTAATTTGTTCCATTTGTATCTCTGCTTGGTAACTAAACTGTTGGTTTAAATTCTCAAAAAATTACACAAAATATTCAATGCACCATCTGTACGAACTGTTGGATAAACGAACTTGGAAATGTGTGTAATATTTGTGGTTTAGGAGTTTAGATATCATGCTACCAAAAATAATTATCAATATTTGATGATTTGTTTTGTGAAACATGTTTTGGTTTAAGTGACAGCATCGAGCTGTTATTTTAGATTTGTTGACACCCCGAGAGATTCTGTGGCAATAAAACAAGACCTTGGGTTAGAAATTGGTTATTCGACACGGATTTATGTTTCAATCTTGTCTCTGTTCGAAGGGAATTTTTCCCTTGTTGGTGCCTATGGAAAGCCAGACTCAGCCCCGCGGGTCTGGAATTAGCGAGCTCACTCTATTCCTGTGATTTGTATTTGCTGCAGAATTCTCCCCAGCTCCCCCCAACTCCACTGGAGGCAAATCCTTCATTCTCCAGAAACCCCTGAGAATTTCTGAAGAATGAAGGAAAAGTCTACGGCACAAAAAGAGGCCCTTCAGTCCATCGTGTCTGTGCCGGCTATCAAACACTATTATTCTCATCCCATTTTCCAGCACTTGCTCCGTAGCATTATATGCATTTCAAATAGTGATCTAAATGCTTCTATGACAGCTCTCCCGCAGTTTCATGCAGCAAGTTCCAGATTCCCACCACCCTTTGGGTGAGAAAGGGTATCCTAAATCCCCTCTAAATCCCCCGTCCCTTACCTTAAATCCATGTCCACTCCATATCATTTCCAATTGCTTAAAATAAAACCTATTGAATCTTCCATTCACCAGCAAACATGGTGCTCTCTAACCTCCCGCTTCAGAATTCAGGGTTTCTATTCTAAAAAGCCTCGATGAGTTTCCTTAAATAGTCAATTATATAAATGCAAATTGTTGTTTTGCTGCCATTGAGTAAAGATCGCAGGCTGGTGTTACATGTTGGAAGAGAGTGTGTTGTTGAGATAACTACATGTATGTGTGAGTATGTGTTATCTAAATGGACGAGTGTGTGAAAGAGAAATTGTGTGTGTGTGAGGTAGTGTGTGGAGTAAGCGTGTTAATGTATGTGTATTAGTCTGTATGTGTGTCTGTATGTGTGTGTATTAGTGTTTGTGTGTATTAATATATGTGTGTGTGTATTGGTATGTATTAGTGTGTGTGCCAAAGAGTATGTATGTGTGTTTGTTAACTCTCACTGTTTCGCTCTGAAAGATTTTTAACTAAAGTTCTTAACACGAATCCAATTTCATTCGATGGTTTATGAAAGTTTTGACCTACCCGGAATAATCGAACAGTTAGTCGAGCAGTTCGCAATCGCATCGTGCGTTGAAAAGTCTAAAGATTAAGTTAAAATAGACAATTCTAACTGTCCTCTTGTCCAGCCAGGTGCGATCCTCGGACTGGCTCGGCAGCTAGAGGGATTAAAGTGTATTTGCAGAGAAAACCGGTAAAGACGATTGAGGCGGGGGATGGGGGGGGGGGGGGGGGGAGAAGAGAGAGAGAGAGAGAGACATAGGGGGGGGGGGGGGCTGGGTGGCGGACAATGAGCATCGCCTGAAGTCCAAACGGGATCTTCAACCTTACAGACAGTGGAGCAGATCAAGCTAACTGCCTCGCTGCGGATTCGTTCAGAATGTTTCTACATCTGTATGAAATGAAACTGTAGGTGATGTTTCTTGTGTTAAAAATTAAATATCTATTTTCATTTTCGTCCCAGGGTGATTTGTTCATTATCTTTTTCTCCAAATTGTGAATCAGGTAAAACATTGAAACTCCATCTCCTCGGGAACGCTCATTATGAATGTTCCCAGGCTTTGCTTTAGATTCAGTTTGGAGTGGTTCTCTCCGACTCCGCATTCCCTTGGAATCTGTGTGAGACACTCAACAAATACTCATCCTGAGATCCTCTAGAAAATTTCCAACTCTAAGACCCTTAAAGGAACACCGCCCCCCCCCCCCCCCCCCCACTTGCTTGGCTATTTTTATTTTTTACCAGTTCTTTAAAAGTACAATATCCATCCAGTTCATTTTTGTGAGATGATTGGTAAAGTCCGCCTTGTTTAAATGTTTTTATAATCAGTCTCATTGAGCCTAGTTTCCTGACAAAGTACGGCTGACCCTCTATCTTTGAGGGATCGGTAGTTATTGATTTGGTTTCCGAGTTTGTTAACGGTGAAATTATAAATAATGTATACTTATTGTTGATTAACTAATGCAACCTTGCCGTGAAAATAGTGAAATAAATAAAAATACAAAGGTTTAATTGGAAATGAAGATCAAACACATGGGAAGGAAATAGCAAACAGTAAGAGGCAAAGACAGATGAATAATTCCAAGGGCAGAGTTCTATTTAGTTCAAATCTTTCAAATCAAAAGTTGGTGAGCTCACTCTATTCCTGTGATTTGTATTTTCTGCAGAACTCTCCCCAGCTCCCTCCACTCCACTGGAGGCAAACTTAACTGATGCACTGTGATAGATTTTAAATATTCAGAGCAGCTTTTAAGCTCGTCTGTGTTGACAAGTTACACCTTTGGTTAAATAATATTCTGCATCGAATGTTAAAATGATGTTTATCTGTGAGAAACATTTCAATATTGACCATGCTGCCTTAATAAGCTTGTGACTAAGAGAGATGTGGTTCCTTTATGGGTTTCTATAAGAAACACAGAAAAACTACAGCACAATACAGGCCCTTCAGCCCACAATGTTGTGCCGAACATGTCCCTACCTTAGAGATTATTAGGCTTACCTATAACCCTCTATTTTGCTAAGTTCCATGTATTTATCTAAAAGTCTATTAAAAGACCCTCTGGAATCCTCTTCCATCACCGTTGCGGGCAGCCCATTCTATGCACCTACCATCCTCTGAGTGAAAAACTTACCCCTGACATCTCCTCTGTACCTGCTCCCCAGCACCCTAAACCTGTGTCCTCTTGTATCAAGAGCTTAAATCAAACACGATGGAATCGAATCATTGTCTGCCATTACCATACCTTATTATTAATTATAACCGCTTTGAAAGGAATTCGGAATTAGCCCTAAAGGCATCTGAGGGACAATAAAAGCATTTCTATTTTCACGACTGAATCATATCGTGAAGCCATTCGGTCATCATTTCGATTTGATTTGATTTATTATTGTCACGTCTATTAGTATACAGTGAAAAGTATTGTTTCTTGCACTCTATGCTGACAAAACATACCGTTCATAGAGAAAGAAACGAGAGAGTATAGAACGTAATGTTGCACTCATAGCTAGGGTGTAGAAAAAGATCAACTTAATGCAAAATAAGTCCATTCGAAAGTCTGATTGCAGCAGGAAAGGAGCTGTTCTTGAATTGGTTGGTAGTGACTTCAGACTTTCGTGTCTTTCCCCAAGAAAGAAAGTGGAAGAGAGAATGTTGGGGTGCTTGAGGTCCTTAATTCTGTGGCTGCTTTACTCAGGCAGTGGGAAGTATAGACAAATCCAATGGACGGTAGGATAGTTTGCGTGATGAATTGGACTACATTCATAACCTTCTGTAGTTTCTTGCTGTCTTGGACAGAGCAGGAGCCATACCAAGCTGTGATATAACCAGAAAGAATGCTTTCTATGGTGCATCTATGAAAGTTGGTGAGAGTCATAGCTGACATGCCAAATTTCCTTTGTTTTCTGTTGGTGGGCTTTCTTAACTATGGTGTGGTCATGAGGGGATCAGGGCAGGTTGTTGATGATCTGGACACCTAAAAACCTGAAGCTCTCAACTCTTTCTACTTCGTCCCCATTGATGTAGACAGAGGTGTGGTGTTCTTTATGCTTTCTGAAGTCAATGACAATCTCTATTTTGGTGACATTGAGGGGGAGATTATTGTCTCTGCACCAGTTGGCCAGATCCTCTATCTCTTTTCTGTATTCTGTCTCAACCAACTCACTACGATGGTGTTATCAGCAAACTTGAAAATGTTAGCTCTTTAATAGTTACATAGAAACTAGAAGCAGGGATAGGCTATTCGGCCCTTTGAGCCTGCTCCACCATTCATGTTGATCATGGTTGATCATCGAATTCAATACCCTAATCCTGCTCTTCCCCCTCCCCATATCCATTGATCCCTTTAGTTCCAAGAGCTATGTTTAATTTCTTCTTGAAATCACACAACATTTTGCCCTCAGCTACTTTCTGTGGTTGTGAATTCTACAGATTCGCCATTCTTCTTATCCTCAAACTGTAACTGAATTTGATTTATTATTGTCACGTGTGTTAGTGAAAAAATGAAAAGTATTGTTTCTTGCGCGCTATACAAAGCATACCGTTCGTAGAGTACATAGAGGAGAAGAAAAGGCGAGGGTGCAAAAGAATAGTGGGGGGGGGGGGGTTCAAATCTAGGGATCATATGCCTGTAACACAACATCCTGCACCTTCTGTCCATTCTGAAGGTGCAGAATCTAATGTTACAGTTCTAAATTCTCCCACTATTCTTTTTGAATCTATCCTGTTTAATCCTGTTAGTCTCTACGAAATCCCCTCTCAGTCTTCCAAACGTCAATCAATCTGACTCCCCAATCGCTTACAATTCTCCCCCTTGTTATAAGTAGGGAATTCCATAGATGCTAACATACATTATGTAGATTCAGAACCCGATAGAGCACTGCAATCCTAAACATGTTAGTTTTAAAATGCTGTGGGATATTTTGAGGATTATTATCAGGACTTGTTCACTCTGCACGGTGATTTTAAACACTCCACATCGAATTTCCTGACTAGCCTTCTGGGCTGTGCTTATTTAAATAACTCTCAGGGGGAGTGACCGCGGTGTGGAATTAAGAGCAGTTCGCACTGGGCGCCGGCACAGCCGCGGTTGAATGTGGGAGAGGGGAAGGTGATTCCTGTTCTAGCCGCTGCCCCTCTCTCAGTGCCATGGGCCCCGTGTTGTAGGGATGACAGCAGAGAGTCAGCAGTCACCGGCGGCAGGCTGCAGTCTGGTGAATGGGAAGCAGTCAATGGTGAAAGTGGAGAAAGATTCAGGCGCTCTCTCCGAGGGTTCGGCTCCCCGGCAGCCCGGGGACACTCTCCGGGGCAGGAGGCGCAAGCGGCCCCTCCAGAGGGGGAAACCCCCCTACAGCTACATCGCACTCATCGCCATGGCCATCACCAACTCGGTGGACAGAAAGCTGACCCTGGGCGGCATCTACAGGTTCATCACCGAGAGGTTCCCTTTCTACCGAGACAACCCCAAGAGGTGGCAGAACTCCATCCGGCACAACCTCACCCTCAATGACTGCTTCATCAAGATCCCCCGGGAGCCAGGGCGGCCGGGCAAGGGCAACTACTGGGCACTGGACCCAGCCGCCGATGACATGTTCGACAGTGGCAGCTTCTTGAGAAGGAGAAAGAGGTTCAAGAGGTCGGAGGTTGCCACCTACTCCCCCTACGTACACCAACACAATCCGGTGCCCCCGGGGCAAGTCAGCAGATCCCAACCAAGACCCCTCTACTCCAACATGAACTACCCTCCCCAGCTCGTCCCCAACCCCTCTCTCCACTGCTCACCGCCACCGTCGGCGTTCAGCAACAGCCAGGCCAGAATATACAGCTTCAGCAGCCTGGTTTCAGGCACAGAGATGAGCCAACACCCCCCTAGCTCTTGTCCTCCAGAGCTCAGCCCCGCTTACAGCAACTTCGGAGGTTCAGTCTACCAGAATCAAGCCTGCAATGGAGCTCTCTATTCCAACGCCGTGCCTTATACCTACATGGGAAGCAATCCACGCCTCCCCAGCAACCAGTCCACTTGCTGTTTAGCCAACGGTCAGATGCACGGTGTCTCCAGCCCCATGTCCATTTCTACCTCCCCCGTGAGTAACGAGTCCGTGGAGTCCTTTGGAAGAATATCTCCGTCCTCCTTCCTGCGGGTTTATGGCAGCAACGTACAGAGCAACAGCACAGGTACACACATCAAGCACCTACCTTACTGTGCGAAGGTGGACGGAATTACTTACTCCATTTAAAACCAATAACCTTTCAACATCTTTCCTAGTGAACATAAACCGAGTTAAACTGTATCGGCCTTCCAATGAAATTTTTCCTGGCACTTGTGACAAAATGTAAACATTATATGCACATTGCGGCACAGCTTAAACACTTGTCATATTTTGTCCACAGTTTTGCTTTTTTACATTTTAAGCTTGATGAAAGTTATTGACCCTTTCTGTTAATAGCGACAATTGTCAGTTTTTCTGCTCATCATTTTCCACGATTCTGAAGGTGATTTTGGGATTGGAATGGTGTTCCTGTACACTTCTTGTCTTCACTCAGACTCTGACCTTGGTTTTTAACCATCAGATGTCCAATTTCTGGTCACTTTGCAGACATTAGACAACAATGTTTTTTTGAGATGGATTCAAAGGCCGGAAGGAAACAATTTTTTAAAAAATGACCTCAATTTTGGCATAACAAATATTCCAAGAAGATCTTCAACGAACTAAAAGACCAAAATAGAACTGTTATTTGCCGATAATTGTTGGGATGGTCTACAAGAAGTTTGAAAGTAAATCTCAATATTTCCATTCCTGTATGGGCGGCACACAGTGATTAGCACTGCTGCCTCACAGCGCCAGGAACCCGGCTTCGATTCCAACTTGGAGTTTGCACTTTCTCCCTGTGTCTGTGTGGGTTTCCTCTCACACTCCAAAAATGTGCGGATTATGTGGATTGACATTGCTAAATTGACTCTAGTGTCAGGGGGATTAGCCGGGTAAATGCGTGGGGTTACAGGAATAGAGCCTGGCTGGGATTATGGTCGGTACATAATAGATGGGCCGAATGGCTTCCTTCTGTACTGTAAGGATTCTATGATTCAACCAAATGAGTTTCTACATGTTACAGATTTTTCAAAACTGTAGGTTGTTTTTAAATTCAGTAAGAGTTATTTTTCTTCCGTCGATGGTATTAGCGTTTGCTTTTGGGGGACTTTAGAAAGTTTATACAAGAATTGGTTTTCCCCATATTGGGATGTGAGTATTTACCTATCATTGCATTTGGAAAAGACCCTCTTTGGAGCATATAGAGCAGGAATAGTTCAATGTACTGCTGTGTAAACGCACAGCTTCGAAGCCCGGCTTTCTGGGACTACCTCAGGAACTGCTGTGGATTATAAAGTACATTGATTGTAAATCTTGTTAATTCGACTTCATGTCAAATGCTGAATCTCCCGGAATTTGAGGACGATAGAAGTGTCATGGCTGGCTTGTGTCAAGATATTTATGGTGGGTAATGTGACAACTCTAATGCATATGAATGTTAAAAAAAGGGAATCAGACTATTTCCTGTTATTACCTGATTCTTACGTGGCACAATTGTGACTTGCCAGTTATCAATCCAAGCCTGGATATTGACCAGGTCTTGCTGCATATAGACATGGACAGCTTCAGGTCTGAGGGGTCACGATTATGCTGAACGTGGCGCAGTCATCAACCAATATTTGGACTTCTATCCTTACCATGGAGGGAAGGTCATTGATGAAATATCTAAAGATGGTTGGGGCAAGGACACTACCCTAAGGAATTCCTGCAGGGTTATCTTGGGACTGAGATCATTGACCTCCAACCACCACAACCATCTTCTTTTATTTGATAAAAATTATTCCAACCAATGGAGTTTTACCTCCATTGTGCTAATTATTGGGAATATATTGAAATGTGATATTTCAACTGTCCAACATTAATCATTTTGTGTTCATGACAGAGAGATTATTGAGAGGGAGTGAACATATAAGTGCAAGAGATCCCAAGAGAGCTTGGTAGGGTAGATGGTGAGATTTTTCATTAGTGGGAGAGTCTTGAACAAGGAGGAGGGGGGTGGGTATAGCTACAAGATAAATCACAGAAATGCTACAGTGCAGAAAGAGGTCATTTGGCCCATCAAGTCTACACTGACCACAATCCAACCCAGGCCGCCCCCATCCCCACACATTTACCCACTAATCCCTCTAACCTACGCATCTTGGGATATAAAGGGCAGTTTTAGCATGGCCAATCAATCTAACCCACACATCTTTGGACTGTGAGAGGAAACCAAAGCACCTGGAGGAATCCCACACAGACATGAGGAGAATGTGCAAACTCTACACAGACAGTGACCCAAGTTGGGAATTAAACCCAGGTCCCCGGAGCTGTGAAGCAGCAGAGCTAATCACTGTGCTACCGTACACCGCACAAAGGATCGGCTATTTAAGATTGAGGTGTGTAGAAATTTCTTGTTGCAGAGGGTGGTGAATCCCTGGAATTCTCTTCTCCAACGAATGGAGAGATCGGATAAGTATAAGTATTTAAATTGGAGGTGGATAAATATTTGATAGATTGATGAATAGAGGGGCTTTGGGAGAATAGCACAGAAAAGGAGCAGAGGCCAATACATATCCATCATGACTGAATGGCAGGGCAGGTTTGAAAGGCCTGTCTTATCCAGAGTATAACCAATATCAGCAATCTCTTTATTGATTGAAACAAGGCTTACTGATGCCCCTTCTCCCCCCATGTTCTTCACAGGATGTGGGCGTCACTGGCTAGGCCCGCATTTATTGTCCATCCTTAATTGCCCTTGATATGTTGGTGTTGAACTGTCTTCTTGGCTTGTTGCACTCCATGGGGTGTCGGTGCACCCACAGTGCAGTTAGGGAGTATTATAATGGAATATTTTATATATCTTTTGAAAAGAATATTGAGATGCACAGGCAGTGTGTCAACAACTCTTTTAGCCAAAGGTTTGTTCGTACTGAATACTAGAATACTAAAATGTTAATATCTGGAAAATTTCTCTCAGGTGAATGT
The DNA here is from genome assembly GCA_024679065.1 of Sphyrna mokarran. Classification (NCBI taxonomy): domain Eukaryota; kingdom Metazoa; phylum Chordata; class Chondrichthyes; order Carcharhiniformes; family Carcharhinidae; genus Sphyrna; species Sphyrna mokarran. Next base: position 127,654,001 of record JAGIQG010000006.1, on the reverse strand, counting down.
TTGTGCTTTAACATTTTGTGACTGGAAGTTTACATATGGGAATGATTCGATGCAAAAAAGGACCTCAAACTGATGGGAATATACAATTAAAATGACAAAATGTGGTAACTTCAGGAATATTAACTGAATTGCAATATCACTGTTGCACAATGTCCCACCTAATTTTATATTTTTTAAATACAGAACCCAATTTTTCATAATGATACTTTAATTTCCTCTCCTCTGGTTAAACAGTAGAAATGGTTCTATCAATAAAGCAACAATAACCGGGTAATAGTAGAAACAGTGTTCATAAATGGATAGTGATTAGCACTACTACCGCACAGCGCCAGAGGAACTGGGTTCGATTTCTGTCGTGGGTCACTGTTTGTGTGGAGTTTGCATGTTGTCCCCGATCTGCGTGGGTTTTCTCCAGGTACTCTGATTTCCTCCCACAGTCTGAAAGACATGCTAGTTAGGCGCATTGATCCAAACAGGCACCAAACGGTGGCGAATAGGGGAATTTCACAGTAACTTGATTGCAGTGTTAATGTAAGCTTTACTTGTGACTAATAAGTAAAATTTAAGTAAAGCAAGCTTCCTCTAATATTAAATAATGACCGAGGGTACTTTCCAGATTTTGTTATTATTAATTTTGTTATTAGTTAAATACAGAATTACGATTTTAATTTTTACGCATTTTTTAAAAAAATGTTTACAGTCCTTCATGGGTTAAGAGGCACTTTCTGTTAGATGAGAAATCTACATTTTCAATAAATCCAGGTTATTATGATTTTAACCGAGTATTGATTTTTTTCTTGCAAAAGTTTGTAAGGATTGGGTTCTGAGATTCCTTCTCACATCAGGCGAACAGTCTAAGAATATTTGCTGGCATTTATGATTTGACTTCAATTCAGCACGCTGTGGGGAGCATGTTTCCCAGCAGCCAAGATGATATTAGTCTTGAATTTATCAATTGCAAAATTCAATCAGGAAAGTATTTTTTTAAAGAGGGAAAAATGTTTTTTTTTAAATACGAAGTTGCTATTTCCCCGTGCTTAGAGGAATCTGGGAATTATAATGGGGAATGTAAACAAATATATGCAATATCCTCTCATATTTTTATATCAGATGCAAAGCACAACATAGCAGAACTCCGAAAAATCGGGTAGGCTGGTGCAGTATTAAGTGAAGGATAACAGAACCAAACTGTATTTGTCCGTGTCGCAGTTTCCATAACACAAGCACATCAAGTCTAAACGGGCAATTCATCAAACTGCTTCATCCCATCAGGAGCTTCTGGGTTCAACTGGTTTCCAGAGATGAGCAAGCGCTGGGAAACACTCGCTAGGGCAGGTCGCATTTTGCAGCGAGAGGTGTACATTTTAACTTCCATTGTGAGTGGCTTTTGAACGGGTTAAAATCGCGCCGCCGAATTGAACAATGTCAACTACCTTTCATCAGAATTTGTGACTTTTTTTAACAAACGAATAGAAAAGCAAAGGAAGGTGGGAGTGAAGAGGCTGTGAAGTGATAATCTGGACACTTCAAAACTGAGTATAGAAGTGGCAACATTGCAAGAAATACATTCTTTAAATGCGAATGCACAGGGTTTGGATGGGGTAGTTGTATGTCGTGTAAGGGTTCTCTTTTCAAATATTCATTCAATTGCTCTTTTGAAAGTTACTACAGAATTGTATTTCCCACTCTCTCAGACAGACCGTTCCAGATCACAATTTGTTACACTGAAAAAAAATTCCTCCTCTCTCCTACCAATTCTTAGTGAATTATCTGCAATCTGAGTCCCTCTGGTTACTGATCTCCCGCCGCAGCCCCCCCCACCCCCTCTCCCCCAACCCCAATCACTGGAAACGCTTTCTCCTTACTCAATCAAAACCCTTCATGATTTTAAACACCTCTGTTAAATCTTCTCGGCCCTAATAAGTACAGCTTTTCCAACCCTGCAAACAGCTCTGTGTCCCCTCCGTCATCAGGTCTGCGGGCAGGCAGTCCTGGTAGACCGACTGGTGGGAATTTTACGGTCTAGTATGCTCCTGCTCCTTGCGAGCACGGAGAATTTGGCACTCAGCAAAGTCCCCGTTCACAGCAGCTGGTCTGGAGAATTTCAGCCACGTTGGAGTCCAGCAGCAGGTACATGAGAACACCACCAATTGCAAGATCCACTTCAAGCCATTCACCATCCTGACTTGGAAATAGCAAGAAGTTTCACAACACCAGGATAAAGTTCAACAGGTTTTTTTTGGAATCACGAGCTTTCCGAGCACTGCCCCTGAGAGTGCAATAAGTTAATTTAAGATTTCTTTAAAATTTGCCCTAAATCAAAGATATATGATAAATTATATCTTTCTGCACAATTAGAACATTGAAATGTCACGAGATAATTGTTGCTGGAGGGAATTGCTGAATAGAAGCAGAGTTAATTACTTAAACAGAACTACTTCTTTGCCTGTGCTTGTTAGGCTGTTTGCAGAGGTAAATGTTACTTTATGACATCATTTGAAAGCAGAAGACCATTTGTTTTAAAAATATAAGGCTTCTTTTACTAAATTGTGATCAACTCTTATAACATTCAAAAAATTAATATTTTTGAGTCACCTTTTCCTATGCTTAGTAATTTACTTAAAAAATCTACTTCAGTAACTATTTCTATTAATTGGGACTTTATGACTCCTATTAAAATAGTCATGGTGCAGACTCTAACCCCAGAATTCAACCAGATCTTTTAAACGCTTTTGTTCAGACAATGTTGTTTGCAAAAATCAAGGTTATTCACTGTTGAATTATTTTCAGAGAAATTTCTCCAATTGTATGACTTTAATGAAAAGGATACACAAAAACAAAAATTCATCATGGCCAATAATATCTTGCATTTTTAACCAAGTAGTGTGCCAAGGGCTTCAGGAACGCTATAAGCACAATGAATAGGTAACAGCTCAGTCAAATAGCTTGTTTTTAATGAATATTTTAGAACAGGGTATAGCGACAGAAGGATTAGGGAGAGAATTCCAGAGCTTAAGATCCAGGCAGCTGAAGGCACAGATACCATTGATGTAAATGTGTAACTTTGCACAGAAGCCTTGTACAATGTGGCAGTGACAGGAAGCCAAAATTGCAGGAGAGTAGAGAAAATGGAGGGTTATGTAACTAAAGTTTACAAAAGCAAGGTGGTAAATAGCTATTTAATTAGTCAGCAATTCCTCAAGGTGGATTTGGGTCCTTCAATGTCAGTGCAAGTCTGACTATAATGGATTTGCCATCATTTCCAGCCCACTTCCACGTCAGAAATTATCGCTATGCGGACTCTGTACCATTTACTGTTTTCAGATGCAGTGCTGAGCTAATTACCTTCTGGTAATCCTCCTTCTCAGTAGTAAAGAGGATGTCACAGCCCCTGCATGCACAGTTGTGTTTGCAGGACCCATTCCCGTAGCCTTCATGTCCTGAGCGGACTGCTGTCTTTGACAAGCTTTACCGCGAGACTAAAGAGTATCTGAACTCAGGGATGGGTGGGAAAGTGGTGAGCTGGACACCTCTCATAGTTTATATTCCCTCATCACAAAAAACACATGTAATATGAAGGGGAGGCATAAAATCCCGTACTGACTATTAAGCGGGAGTTAGACAGCCAATTCTTTTCTTTCCAGAAATTAATTGCCATAATTTAAGAATTCAGGCATAATCGTTCCTGTCACTAACATGCTCACCACGTTCAGAATGTTACGCACAACAAAATCTAAAGAATCAGGCCAAGAATTTGTCTCAGAAATCCTAGAAAATGGGGATAAAAAACAATGCTGTGGGGGCAACCTCCTGCATAGACTTTACACATAGAGCTTTTAAACTGAAATGCAGTAAGCACAATTCACAGTGCATTGGAACAGATAAACAATGTTGCTGTAATGGGTATGGAATTATATTTTCAGGTGAAGATTTACAAAGTTCAAAATGTACAGGATCAAAAATGAATCAAGATTAAAATCACCACAGTGGACATAGGCATTCAAGATTAAATATAATTTTCAGATAAAAGACAGTTAGAGGGCAGGCAATAATTGGAGAAGCAAAATGAACAAACATAATTCAATTTTGATTTTGAAGTCAGTCTTTATTTTTATTTTTCCATGATAAATTTACAGTCTGCATTTAGACTAGGAACAGTGCATTTAAGTTTGCCACATCATTGTAACACCGCTACCAGCAACAAAGGTAACTATGATGCGATAAGTTTACATAGGCAGTTTCCATTATAAATTAAGGTATAGGGCCACAGAAAAGCAGGAAAAGCGCAATGGAAATGCACTTATGCAACATCCATATCCATACAGGGCTTTTCATCAAATTAAAAACATAGGTTAATGTTCTTAACCTTATCAGGAATTTCTATTCTGACAGCTCCAATCTAAGCCCCCTCTTTCACTGGTTTTATCCTCAAGATTTCAGCAAAGTCATCTCCAAACCAGGAGGTGATATGGGCAGTGTCCACAGTGAAGTAAAACAGCATGTCCTGGCACTGTTTGCGACGATATGTGGATCTTGGATCCTCTGATAGCACAGCCACAATGGCAGACTTGGCTTCCTCCACAGACTGAAAATATTTCAGTGAAACTTTGCCCGGATCTGTTAACAAAGAGTTGATTAAGTTTTAGCTCTTAAATTTGTCAAAAAAATTAAGTTCTGAAGTTATATTTAGTGTTCAACAAATGCAACAAAGCTGTTGGATCAAGTTCCCCAAGATCACTTAAAAAGAATCAGAAATTTGAACTTAAGCTGAATAACATTTGCAAAATGATTTGAGAGCAGCTAGTGTTAAACTACACTTAAAAAAATACAGGCTCACTGGCTTTATAAATAGGCAGTCATGGGGTACAAAAGTAAGAAAGTGTGCTAAATCTTTATAAAACAAGGCCTCAGTGTAGCATTCTGTCCAATCCTGAGCCCCATGCTTTAAGAAGAACATCAAGAACTCAGAGGAAATAGAGTAGATTTACCAGAATAGTTCTAGGAATGAGAAACTTCAGTTGTGTAGAGACTGGAGAAGTGGGATTGATCCACTTAGCACAGCGATGGTTGCAGGGAAATTAACAGAGATGTTCAAAATCATGAACAGTTTGAAAGAGTAAACAAAGAGAAACTGTTTCTGGTGATAGAGAGATTAGTGTTCAGAGGACACGGATTTAAGTTAATTGACAAAAGAACCAGAAGAAACATTAGAAAGTTTTTTTTAATGCAGCTTGTTGCAATCTGGAATGTGCTGCCTGTAAGGGAACAGGCCCAATAGTAACTTTCAAATTGAATAAAAACTCAAAGGGAAAACAATTACAGGGCTATGGTGAAAGATAGCAGGAATGGTGAAAGATAGCAGGTGAAAGATAATCACTCAAAGAGTGATTAGGGAGTGGAATGCCCTGCCTGCAGCTGTTGTAGATGCGCCAAGTTTGGTGGCGTTTAAGAGGTTAGTGATAAGTATATGGATGAGAGGGAATGGTTTAGTTAGGAGGGGCATTGCTTTTATTTTGGTCGGCACAACATCGAAGGCCGAAGGGCCTGTTCTGTGCTGTATTGTTCTATGTTCTATGTTCTATGAAGCAGAATTAATTGGTTAGCTCCAAAGAGCCGACACAGACACAATGCGCCAAGTGACTGCTGGCTGTATTATAATACTTGAGTTTTACAATTCAGGTGGTGTTACATTTAAATGCAAAGATATGAGAATTTTGGCTGCTGCTTGTATCATCATTCAAACACGCAATATAACACTATTCCTACCTGTCCCATTTGGAGCTTGAAACTGCTTCAGATCCAATTCTGCATGAGGAGTGAATCGAACATTTAAGGGAGTTACAGGTGATTGCTTTATCCAAGTCGCAACTGTACTGTTCGACGACTGGTTCCCAGATTTGTTAATAGCATCAAGGTCTTTTGGCCATTTACTCTGACAGACGGTGGCAGCACCTGACTGTTTAGACTCCAAACAAATAAGTTTGTCTTCTGCAGTTACTTGGTTTAAAATATCACTGTGAAATAGCTGACATTTGATTTTCTCCATAGCTAGGAGTATGCTTTCATCTGAAACATCCTTCTTTGCAGCAAATTCATCCACTTCCTCAGTTTTTAGCTCAGAAATGCAGCCCTCCTCTTTGTCCACAGTTCCATCTGTAAAGCAGGCTGAGATTGTACTTCCTACATGTATAGGGGACTGGTCTTCTCCCTCAAGAACATTATCATCCGTCTTTCTGAATGGGTGTACGTCATCTCCAGGAGCATTTTGCACCCACTCAGTAAAACAATGTCCTGCTTTGTCTGAAGCCTCCTTAACACAGACTGATTCCTTATTCCCATTCTCCATAGTTACTGTCCCAATGATTGAAGTGGGTATACTCTGGCACAGCTCATTTGGCACAAGAATCTCTTGATGTGATCGATGGTTGCTTTTTGGTGGGTCAGCCGTAGGTGTGTCATAATCTGGAATGTATGGCTTAATGTCCAGTACTGGTGTTCCTTGTATCATGTCAACTCCCAAAAAATAAAGAGTGTCACCTTCAAGAAGTTAGGGAAATTAAGTGCACACATTGAATTGTACAAACAAAGCTGCATATTGATTATAAACTATCTCAAAATTCAAAGATTGAATCTATTGATTAACTATTATCAATTAACACAATTATAATATAAATATTTAAAAGTCAGAAGTAAGTTTCAGGAGTGAACTGGGTTGGAAAAAATCATGGAAAATTGTCTGACTCTAAGTTAAGCTTGAAGCACATTCCATCTTTTGCCAGGAACACCTATTACTAGTCGCATTACATGTTCCTGAACTCTCCAACACTGAACATTTTACCCATTCCTTTGCCTTACAAGACTTGATTATTTCAATGCCCTTCTTTTCTGACCTCTCATCCTCCCTGTACTTCAAATATCCCAAATGCAGCTCTCTCCACCATTCCCATTAATCGATTCCTGCCTTTGCTGATCTACCTTTTACTCTCCCCAATATATTAAAATCATAATGGACATTCAAATTACCGAGTCAATCTTTCAATCTATTCCAAGTTTATACCTCTTGCCTGGTCCCTGTGCTGTGGCATTTTCAGAAAACCTTTGCTTCTTCATATCACTATTTGGAGGAGCATTGACTTCAGTCTCTAGAACTCCCTCTCCAAATTCCTCCTGTTCTTTAATCTCCATTCAAGACATTTTAAAATTATAGAATGATGCATCACCGGAGGCCACTCACTACATTATGCCACTGTCAGTTCTGTGCAAAAGCAATCCAGTGAGTCCCACCAATCAGCCCCAAGCCCTTTCCCTGTAGTCCTGCAAATTGTTCCCTTATTCAATACTTACACCTAATTGAATTCTCTTAAACACCAAGATTGAATATTCCTCCATTATTCACTGCCAAAATGATTTTCTTCATATTGCATTTGGTTCGTTTGCCAATCAATTTAAATCTCAAGTCCTCTTGCTCCCGACTCTTCCACTAATAGAAACCGTTTTAGCTTCTCCCTGGACACTTCACCATTTTGAACACCTATAATAAATCTCCTCTCAACCTCCTCATTATCTTAAAAGCCAGCTTTCCTATCAAGCTTTAGTTTACCCCCATTAACTGTGCTGACATTGGTTTAGACGTTTTGTCTGCCTACTTCCACTGTAGGGCAAACCCTATGTTAAAAATAAGATATACTGTGGGTGGCACATGGCACAGTCGTTAGCACTGATGCCTCTCAGCATCAGGGAACTGGTTCAATTCACAGCTTGGGTGACTGTGTGTGGAGTTTGCACATTCTCACTGTGTCTGCATGGGCTTCCTCCAGGTACTCTGATTTCCTGCCACAGTCCAAAGATGTGCAGGTTAGGTGAACTGGCTATGCTAAATTGCCCCTTAATATCAGGGGATTAGAAGGGTATATAGATGGGGTTGTGGGATGAGGGCCTGGGAGGGATTGTGGTTGGTGCAGACTTGATGGACCGAATGGCCTCTTGTTGCACTATTGGGATTCTATGATTCCAATCTATGATATAAATGCTACCATTGTATAATTAAATATGGAAATTAGATGATTATCACAAAATCACTTGTATCTTAACACCATCAATGTGCACGGATATGGGGAAAGGGCAAGAGAATGGCATTAGGTCATAATCTTCATTTGGAGAGCCTGTGCAGATACAATGGACCAAAATGGCCTCCTTCTGTGTTGTAACGATTCCATGATTCATTCAGGGAAACTTCCTGGATTCGTACTTTTCATGGTTGGATCAAAGTTGTCATTTTAGCTCCACGGAACATCTCTGCAGTAGCATACCTTCAATCCTGTCCAGCTTTACCAACGTTAAACCTATTGCATTGGGTCGATGAGGACTTCTTGTAGAAAATACTCCAGTTTTTAATCCATTTAATCGAGGCGGTTTGACTTTAGCCTTATACCTCTGATGTCCATTCTTGTGAAAAATAAAGATAATCCTGCATAAATCAAATGTTATACATTTTAAAAAATCAAAAGTTTCATAAGTTCAATAATATTTACCTGCAAGCACAAGGTTAAAGAATAAGATTGCCTTGGTTTGTAGTTGCAGAAATGTCTTAAGGAAGATAAGGAGCTAGATTATATTGCCCTTGGAGAACTAGAAAAGCACAATGAGACATGCTTTTGGGGCAACATGGTGGCACAGTGATTAACACTGCTGCCTCACAGCAGGATTCAATTCCCTCCTTGGGTGACCATGTGGAGTTTGTACATTCACTCTGTATCTGCATGGTTTTTAGGTGCTCCAATTTCCTCCCACAGTCCAAAGATGTGCAGGTTAGGATAATTGGCCATGCTAAATTGCCTCTTAGTGTTATGGATTAGCAGAGTAAATACATGGGGTTGCAGGGATAGGGCCTTCGTGGGATTGTTATTGGTGTAGGTTTGATGTGCCTTTTCTTGCACTGTACAGATTCTATGATGGCTGCAACAAGCTATGAGAAAAGTATAATTCAGCATTTCAGTTTGATTCAAAGTTGGGCGGCATCTCAGTAGTTATTACAATCAGCAAATAGTCACCATTAACAATGAACTTAGAAAAAAAATCTTAAACTAAAGCGTGCGAGTGAGTCCAACTTGCAGGTTGGCATAAGATAAGATTAGAGTTGAATAGGTGGTTCAAAGTGTGGGAGAAATGGATTAAATAATAAGATCACAAACATCTACTTTCAAGAACTTAAACCAATCTACCAGACACATGAAAACTGATCCAAAATCAACAGCCGCGCTTCTCATTTTGGAAAGTCTTGAACTTCTCCACAATCAGCAAAAGCCATATTAAAATAATAGATTTTGTGCATTAATTCAGCATATCAATTGTGCAATTTGTGCGACAACAGATATTTGTTTCTGCCTAATACTTTAAGAAGAAAAGTTCACTATAGTCAATACCACTTTGGATAAAAGTTTATCCAGTAGAGACGTAGGAGATATTTTGCTTTGCTGCCAGCAGGAAATCTTGCAAATTGGGAGTGAGAATCAGAAATAGCTCCACCATGAAACAGTTTGCTGACTCACTACCAGATTTCATGGCAAAACAACCTCAAAATTAACTTGATTCTCTTTCAGTCAGACTTAGTACTCCCAACAGGGAGACTTACTAGAGGGAATGCTTGTCAGAGTTCATGCTACAACAACACTGAAGTCTTCTTCAAACATGGCCCTCCTCCTGTGGAAGTGCAGGAATAGTAAATTTGTATTAGCCCTACTTTATTGTGATTTTTTACACTTTTAACCACTGTAGCAATTTTATAAATCAATTATAATTTTAAAATTATTAAAAACCAAACACTGGGGTTCATTTCTAGAGGAGTACAATTAAAAGCAGAAAAGTTGTGCAAATCACGTGAAGAGCTTTAGTTAAATTACACCTGTAGTGCCATACAGTGCTTCCTGGTCTCCACATTACAGAAAAGGTTATCGAGACATTACAGGAGGAAAGGGAAGACAGGCTTGTGTGCTTTCCCTTAAAAAGGAAGAGAAGACAGAGAGGTGAGAGGGAGAGCAAATGCGAGAGCAAGCGCAAACACAATCTAGATGAAGAGCAAACACAATAACGAACAGCAGAGCGAAAGCAAATGCAAGAGGGGCAGCAAGCACAATCAAGAGCAAGAGTAAGAGCGAGCATGAGAACAAGAATGAACGTGGGCACGAGCACAAGACTGAGTGTGAGAGCAAGAGCAAGAGCAATCAACAACAAAAGAGAACAAGAGTGTTTGCATGTGAGTGCAACTTGCAGATTGGCATAGGATAAGATTAGAGAATTGAATGGGTGGAGAAATGGGTTAAATAAAAAGGTCACAAACATCTATATTCGAGAACTGAAACCAACCTACCAGACATGTGAAAACTGATCCAAGCCCATAAGCGAATGTTCCACGTTGTTAAAAATCAGCTTACTAATTTTAAGTCTTGCACGGGACAAGCTACAAATAGTTGATTGTCGGGGTGTGCCGTTTTTGGCAGTGAAGCAGGATTCAATGTATCCAATGGGTACAGTTCGAATGTTTCCTTTTAGAATATATACAATACATGTAATTCTTAAATTTTATTTCATACATTACAGATAAGAAACTACACAATCTATATTACTTACAATCACAGGCCAAGTGTGGAATGTAAAATACGTTAGATACAGAAACAGACTTGAAACGCTAAGGTCTGACTAAAATTTGTATATAATAAAACTATATACGGTTCCAATCAGTAAACACAGGTGGTTTGACTGGATCATCAGAGTTACATATAATTTATCACTGTCATTACATTTTTAACAGTATGATTATTGCAATGAATCGCTAAGGCACACTGTATATGCAACTGACAAGTAAAGTTTCCCCAAACAGAATGTACTTTCAATTTTTTGCCTCAGGACATCTCTACTCCAATCATTTGTTCAGTAAAACCGCGTGGACACAGCCCCAAACAAAGTGCTTCCACCACAAACTCAAGAGAATACTTTATACTTTTGACATGTTCTGCTGTCTATATCAACGATTCTTGTGGTGAGATTTTAAATTAATTATCATTCACTATTGAGTTTTCTTTGGACAGATGCTTAGAAGAACCTAATCCTCCCCCAATGTTTACATTTTAACTCTACTATCTAGGACCTAGAAATGGAATAGTACATACTACATATGGGATAATTCATCAACCAAATTGGCTTCAAATCTTGGTTCTGAGGTCAAAAGACATCTTACTAACTCACAACACCAAGCAAATTCCCTTCTTACACCAATGATTTATACTGAAACCCAACATGGAACTCACTACTCTAAACATAATGATATTGAGTCATTACTTTAGCAATCAAAATTACCCCATCTACGTGAACAATATCAATTTAGTCAGTTGCTGGACAACAGGGTTTGAAAAAAGACATGGAAACATCAAGTAAAAACAATTCATCACAGGCCCAAGGAGACCCTGTAACAAATTGAACAATCAGAATTTCATACCTTTCTCCAAACATAGGGATACTTGATCATCTCGATCTCTGATTGGTACACAGTTCTGGGAGGGCTCCTTTTTCGAACTGTTCAAAAGGGAGTGCAGATCATCAATAGATTTCTTATGTACATGGACAGCTCTGTTGACTTGCTGCCTAACATTGTACAATTAAAGTTAAAGATTAGCAATGCTTTATTAGTCCTCTTTTTTGGAAATGGCAAAAGTTCCAGACATTTCAGAATAGCTGCATCTATTCATAGGATCCACAACTGTGAACAAATTGGTATCTGCCCTTGCCCCCAATCCAGAGAAACACCATCTATGTACTCTGTATAACCAGCAGAGTAATAATTAAAAGGTATTCTCATGACAAGGTATTTTTCAATGCACAATAGGGGAGTACTTTAAACAATACTTCGCATCTTCAATAAATCTACCTACATAGCTTTAAAGTTATGTTGTACGCACTCATTCTTCTACATATTCACATACTTATTTTGGTTACATGACATATTTCTGGAATATTGCCTGCACCTTTAACAGAAAAAATATTGAGTCATCAGATAAAAACAGAAACTGAGCCTACAGAAAATAAAGAGGCTGATCAAAATTTTGATCCATGAGGTGGGTTTTTAGGATAAGCTTAAAAGGAGAGAGAAATTAGGAAGGATTTTGGGAGGTAATTCCAGAGTCTAGGGCCTAAGCAGTGAAGACATGGTGACTAATGGATAGGACAGATGGCTTTGGACCAAAACCTACAGTTGGAGGAACATAGTTTTTGTTGGGTTGAGGGTTGGAAGATGGAACTTGAATATAGGTAGAGAAGGCAACAAGAGGATCTGAATACAAATATGAAGGTTTTAAATTGATAAATCTGAGAGACTAAAAGCCAATATAAATCAAAGATAAATTTGCAGAACCATCAGACAACCACCTGCAAGTACTTTTGAAAGGGAAAGAAGCAAGCACTTGCATTTCAATAGTGCCTTTGACAATCTCAGGCCCACCCACAACATCTTTCGGATATCCAATTACTTTTGTTATGTTGGAAACATGGCAGACAATTTGCACACAGCCAGATTCCACAAAAGGTAATATCATCATGTAAGATCTGAAACAAAGGTTTAGTTTGAGGCCATATATCTTAATAGACCAGTTAGTAAATACACTGTAACCTCTCCAATCAAGAATGTTTAGAACCAAGTCATTTCTACATGTTGGAGTTTTTTGGATTATAAAATTACATTACAATAATTAACCATAAGTGTGTGAACCACAAGTTACTGATGCATGGATATAACTATTTATCTGAAACATAAAACATTATGGAACACTAATATAAAAAAACTGTTTTCTTTATTGAATATTATATGTTCCACGTTTCCAATCCCAAAGTACTGTACTAAAATGATCCTATGAATTGCTTGAGTCTGCTCAAAAAATTTCCAGATGATTCATGTTTCTGAACAGTAGATTTCCAGAGAGGTTACATTTTAATCTGATAATGCTTTCAAATTAAAGCAGAAGGAGCTGAGTGTGACTTAAAGAAAATCTTGCATTTATATAACACCTTTCACTAACTCAATATCACATAACAATTTAAGTAATTTTGATGTGTGATCACTGTTAAATATGAGAAACATATCCGTAATTTGTACAAAGTAAGCCCTCAGAAACAGTAATGTGATAATGACCAGATAATCTTGTTTGATGGATGAATGTTGGCTAGGACTGATATCAGATAGAACTCTCTATTTCTTCCTCAAAGTATCTTCATGGCATCACTTACATCCACCCAAAGTACTAAATAGGTCATCAGAAAGATATGGCTTGAATAATGAAAATATGAAGAGCTTGGCAAGAACATTTGAGGGGGACCTTCAAAGCATCCTGAAGAGGTCAGATATACCCATGGAAATCCCTGGCTTGTGACCAATCAAAATGGAGAAGATTCAGTCTGACTCAAAAACAGCTTCTTCCCTACTACCATCAGACTTTTAAATGGACCTATCTTGTAGTCGACTGATCTTTCTCTACATTCTAGCTACATTTCATTTTGAACCCTCTCCTTTCCTTCTCCCCAATGTACTATATGAATAGTATATTTTATCTGTACAGCACACAAGAAATACTTTTCATTGTATATCAATATATTTGCCAATAATAAATCATTCAGAAAATCATAGAATTCAGCTCAAGTTTGCACCAACAACAATCCCACCTAGGCCCCATCCCCACTACTCCACATATTTACTCGCTTAACCTACATAGCCTGGAACATGAAGGGGCAATTTAGCATGGCTAATGCACTTATTCCGCACATCTTTTGGCTGTGGGAGGAAACTGGAGCAACTAGAGGAAATCCACAGGGATGGGGAGAATGAGCAAAATCCATAGTGACCTAAACTAGGAATCAAACCCAGGTCTCTGGAGCTATGAGGCAGCAGTTCTAACCAATGTGCCACCCCAAAGCATCAAACACATTGACAGATTTCATCAGGAATGTGCAGAGACAAAGTCAAGGTGTCAGGGAGTGCACAAACCTCCTAACAGCCCATCTAACCCGACCCATTGCTCCCTACATGGATACAGCCTGCAGATCATACATTGGACTAGTCAGCCATCTCAGAAGTCACGGAAACTAGTGGAAGGGATTGATCTTTGATCAACATAGGGATATTCCTCACAGTGTATATGTGTGCGTGTGTCCTGCAACCAATATTCAACCCTCAATCAGGATGACAGCTAAACAGGAGAGCTGATCCTGTTTTTTTCAAAGTCGCACAGTGGTTAGCACTGCTGCCTCACAGCGCCATGAACCCAGGTTCGATTCCTGGCTTGGGTCACTGTCCGTTCTCCCCGTGTTTGCATGAGTTTCTTTTGGATGCTCCAATTTCCTGCCACAGTTGAAAGACATGCAGTTTAGGTGAACAGGCAATGCTATATTACTCTTTAGTTTTCAAAGAAGTTAGAGGGATTAGTGGGGTAAATACTCGCGATTACAGGGATAGAATCTGGGCAGGATGTTCTGTCAGAGAGTAGGTACAGACTCGATAGACTAGATTTTAAGTTTATTTGTGTCACAAGTAGGTTTACATTCACACTGCAATGAAGTTACCATGAAAATCCCCCTTCAGCACTAGGATTGATTCGAAGAGTGACACATGCATTAACATACTGTGAAAAATATAGTTTCTTGTGCGCTATCTAGACAAAACATGCCATTCACATAGAAGGAAATGAAAGGGTGCAGAACGTAGTTTTAGTCACAGGGCAGGGTGTAGAGATCAACTTAATGCGAGGTAAGTCCACTACAGCAGCAAGGAAGAAGCTGATGGCTCAGTCTCAGCTTGCTGTTCGTGGGATCTTGCTGTGTACAATTGTGTTCTCCACAAAGTGAGTGAATTCCACATAGAGGCGCTTCATTGCCTGGGGGAGAGGGATGCCCCGAGAATGTAATAGGCGTTATAGCAATATAAGCCTTGCTGCCGCGTTGGGGATGGTTGTTGTTGTTGTCGCTCTGCCGGGATGGGGTGGGGGGTCTGCGAGCTGCCGGTATCCCGCTCCCCAGGGCCCGGTACCTCAGTCGCGGGCCCCGGTACCTCAGCCCTCCCCGAGCCGCGGGGCCCGGTACCTCAGCCCTCCCCGAGCCGCGGGGCCCTGTACCTCAGCCCGCCCCGAACCACGGGGCCCTGTACCTCAGCCCGCCCCGAACCACGGGGCCCTGTACCTCAGCCCTCCCCGAGCCGCGGGCCCCGGTACCTCAGCCCGCCCCGAACCGCGGGGCCCTGTACCTCAGCCCGCCCCGAACCGCGGGCCCCGGTACCTCAGCCCGCCCCGAACCGCGGGCCCCGGTACCTCAGGTTACGGAGTTCGGCCCTCAGCACCCGGATCTCTTGCTCCAGCCCCGCGCGCCCACCCGCCATGCTCCAATCAGCGGGCAGCCCACTCGGGGACAGGTGACCCTGCGACCCACGTGGTCAGCTCACCACGTGACCGAGGCCGACCGCGCCTGCGCGCTGCGGGGAAGCGGCTAGTTACTGTAGTAACGCCTACCCCTCATTTGGACCAACTCTGACGGGCTGTCAGTCAGGTATTATTTGTTTTATATCATTGCCCCATTCCTAAAAGGCTGCTGCTTTTGTTAATAGTATCACAAGCAGGTTTACATTAACAATGCAACGAAGTTACTGTGAAAATCCCCTGGTCGCCACACTCTGGCGCCTGTTCGGGTACACTGAGGGAGAATTTAGCACGGCCAATGCATCTAACCAGCACATCTTTCAGACTGTGCGAGGAAACCAGAGCACCAAAGGAAACCCACACAGACATGGGGAAAACATGCAGACTCCGCACAGTGATCTGAGCTGGGAATGGAACCCATATCCGTTATTTTATTTTAAAATAAACCATATTGTGATTGCTTCTCCCAAGAGGATCCCTAACTGTGAGATCATTAATTATTTCTTTCTCATTATACAAACCAGATTGAGTGTAGCTTGCTCTTTCGTAGGTTCTATTACATATTATTCAAAGAAATTATCATGGTACATTTTATGATGCACGTACCAACCAACTCAAGAACAATTTCTTCCCTGCTGCCATAGAACTTTTGAATGCACCTATCAAATATTAAGCTGACCTTTGTCTACACCCTATCTGTAACTGCAACACTATATTCAGCATCCTCTCCTTTCCTTCTCCTCTATGTACTCTATGAATGGTACATCTTGTCTGCTTGGCACAAGAAACAATACTTTTTAACTGTATCCCAATACAGAGCAATAATCAATCAGATCAAATCACCAAGATGAAAGAGAGACACTCATGCAGTCTAATTATGAGCCTCAGTTACCCATCACTGATCTAATTCTCCTGTAGATGTTTATGCACCACCTACTTCCATGTACAATATATTCACCATTCTCTGCATTAAATAAATCTGTGATACATGCCCTTTGTTGTAACTTGAAAACATACCTCCATGCATTCCCAACTCACACTCTCCCACTTCCTCATTCTCTCACATACTGTGTAACCTCCCAGACTCCAAAATCTCTGCTTCTAAAAACCAAGAGCAGACTTGGTTTATGACTTGCACAGGCAACAGCACCCCCCGCCACGACTCCCTAATACTGTAAAACCCAGCTCTTACAACATAATTCCAGCCTTATGTCAGAAATGGTGAACTCTTCGAAAGAATTGTCCAATTTAGGTTGTCACTCCATCTTTATCCCCATAACCCTGCAAATTCGTCCTCTTCCAGTACTTGCACATGTCAGTTGGTTTTTAAAACTTCTTATGGAATCTGCTTCCATCACCCTTTCAGATGTGCATGTCTGATCTTTACAACCCTTTGGGTGAAAGTCCATTACCTTCAGGACCTCCAGTTTGAATTGAGCTTAGGTGGAATTAATAATTTAAATCTAAACTGGCATAGGAACTTTGGAGTAGGATGAGACAACTTAGCTCCTCGATCCAGTTTCACAATTCAATGTGATCATGGCTGATCTGTGGCTAGACCTCCATAGTGATCTTTAGTTAGCAAAAATCTATCAGTCGCAGATTTATAAGTATATCAATTGTTTGTGGAATAGCATTTCAAAATCTACCATTATTTGTATTTAAAAATGTTTCCTAATTTTACCCCTAAAGTTCAGATTATGTCCTCTAGTCCTAGAATCCCTAACCAGCAGAAAGGAGATCTGCAGTTTTTGTTTGCTATGTACAATTGCCTCCTTAATAAGGAGAACACACCAAGAATATTTGCAAAGTATGGGCTAATTTATAAATAAAATCTAGGAGAAAATGTTGATAATGGATGAGTGAAGGCAGCTACATAAATGCAGCGATAAAGATTGCTGTTTAATTGTTTTGCTGAGGGAAAATAGCGTGAGCTTTGTATCTAATCATTACTCAGCCTGAGAATGGGGCTCTTTTGTCTAGAAATGATAAGGTTAAGATATGATTCAACCCAAAGTTATGCAAGGGTTTGATAAAGTAGAGAGGATGTTTCCACTTGTAGGTGAAACAGAACTAGGAACCATAAATAAAACAAAGAACAATAAAGCACAGGAACAGGCCCTTCAGCTCTCCAAGCCTACACTGATCACGTTGTCCTACCTAAACCAACCACTTATGAACAGTCAGGAATTTCTATCAGATAAGTCTTAAATGTTGCAAATATACCTCCCTCAACCACCTCACTTGGCTGTGCATTCGAGGGTCCACCACACTTCTTCAGTAAAAAACTTCCCCCACACATCTCCACTGAACTTTTCTCCCCTCATCTTGAAATTGTGCCTCGTTGTAATTGTCATTTCTGCCTAGGAAAAAGCTTCCAACTGTTCATCCTACTTATACCCCTAGTAATTTTATAAGCTTCTATCAGGTTGCCCCTCACACTCTGTCTTTTCAGGGAGAACAGTCTTAGTTTATCCAAACTCTCTCATAGCTAATACTCTCCATACCAGGCAACATCCTGATAAACCTTTCCCGAACTCTCTCCAAAGCCTCCATCTCCTTCTGGTAGTATGGTGACCAGAATTGAACACAGTATTCCAAGTGTGGCCTAACCAATATTTTATATTTTAAATCTACAGCAGTGTTGAATAAATTCAGTTGGGAATTCAGGAGACACTCCTTCATTCAGAGAGTGGTGTAGATGTGGAACACCATCTGAGGGAATGGTTGAGACAAATAATATGCAATGTGCAGATGCATTTAAGGGAAATTTGGATAAGAAATTTGAGGAAAAGGAATAGGACGTATTGGTGGGGTGAGATGAAAAAGAATGCGAAGGCTCAAATAGAACATAAATTTCAGCATGGACTAGTTGGGCTGAATGGCCTGTTTCTATGCTGAAAATACTTAATAATATTTGACTTAGGCAATGCTGGATTTTGGCATCAGACCAAAATGCAAAATGCCCTATTCCCAGCACAAAAATCTATCACTTCGCTCTGCACAAAACTCAAACAACAAAATTAAAACAGAAACTTGCATTGACATTGAATCATCAAATATTCAGAAGAACCTAAGACTATAGCTTCTTTTGTAAATTGTTTTCGTTCTTCTGTACACCTCAGGAGGGAGCTACAATACTGCTAATAGAATAAAGTTGCCTTGTTATAAAAATAACTTGTTAAGGGTGCTTCAGACTTTGAAGAGCTAAATGAGGGAAAAAGTATTTAACTGAAAAGTTGCCATCAAAGCGATGTAGAAAAGTGAACAACTCAAATGTCACATTTTTGCTAAATGTTTTTCAAAAGGTATGTTAGGAGCTAAATAAATGGGTAGCAAGTGGCACAATAGTTAGCACTGGTGCCTCACAGAGTCGGAGATGCGGGTTTGACTCCAAGCTTGAGTCACTGTCTGTGTGGAGTCTGTTTTCCCCATATCTGTATGGGTTTCCTCCAGGTGCTCCAGTTTTCTCCCACAGTCCGGAAAACGTGCTGGTTAAAGTGCTTTAGCCATGCTAAATTCTCCCTCAATGTACCCTAACAGATGCCAGGATGTGGCAACTAGGAGATTTTCACAGTAACTTCATTGCAGTGTTAATGTAAACCCACTTGTGATACTAATGAATAAACTTATACTTATTCCCCAAAAGGCAAAAAGTGCATGTATGAACATATTCTGGAAAAAATTGTTAACAGCAAAAAGAGGAAAATTCTGTGAGACTGCTTTTGACTTTTTAAAACATATGCCGGTGGCATGCTTTTTTTCCACAACATAGAGGTGCCTTTTATTTTTGAGGCTCCAACATTACGTAAATTGGGCAGGGAAATAGTGGGTGGCACATAGCAAATATCACAAACACAGCCTGTGATATTCGGACAGCTTTCGTGATCCCTAATGTCTACAACATATTGTGACGATATAAAAGTTTTATGTGGCTTGTGCATTATCATCTGTAGCTGAGATAGATTGAGGCAGAGATGGAGAGATTAGAAACCACTCACCATAGAGTCTGTCTGTTCTATTGTTTAAATATGTTTAATAATAATGTGACTGGATGAAGGTTTATGCACTTATATACATATTTATGGGGCAGTACGGTAGCATAATGATTAGCACTGCTATCTCACAGCACCAGGGACTTGAGTTTGATTCTGGCCTTGGGTAACTGTCTGTGCGGAATTTGTACATTCTCACTGTGTCTGTGTGGGTTTTCTTGGGGTGCTCTGATGTACTTCCTCAGTCCAAAGATGTGCAGGTGGATTGACTGTGCTAAATTCTCCCTCAGTATACCCAAACAGGTGCCAGAGTGTGACAACTAGGGGATTTTCACAGTAATTTCATTGCAGTGTTAATGTAAGCCTACTTGTGACTAATAAATACATTTTAAACTTTATATATGTGTATGATTGAACTGAGTGAAAGCTAGCAAATCAATTAATTTTTTGTAAAATTCTGCAATCCACTCAGTTGTTTGTTAATTTTATTTAAATATCAATGTGTTTTTTTATTCACTTACAGGATGTAGAGTGTTGCTGACAGGGCAGCATTTATTGCCCATCTTTAATTGCCTTTGAGAAGATGATGGTGAGCTGCCACCTTCAACCACTGCAGTTTCTATGATGTAGGTACAATCACAAGGTGTTAGGGCAGGAGATCCCAGGATTTTGACTCAGCGACAGTGAAGGAACAGAGGAAAATTTTCCATCTAGTATGTTGTCTTGGAGTAATTAATCTTGAAATTATTACAATTGGACCCGTGTATTCTTTTTCACAGAATTGTAGCTTCACATCTTGAAAGAATTTTCAGAAATTATGAAGTATTGTATAAAATTACATAGAATTTTCAACTTAGAATGGGTCTCACGACTCAGGAAGTCTGTGCTGGTGTTTATGCTTCACAGGAGCCTCCTCCCAACATCTTTCGTTTCAGTCTATCAGCTTAACGTCTATTTCCCTTGTGTTTATCTTGTTTCCCATTTAACATGCCTATACTAATTGCCTCAACTATTCCCTGTGCTAGCGAGTTCCACATTCCAACCACTTTTGGGCAAAGTGTCACCTGAATTCCTTACTGGATTTATTAGTGACTGTCTTATAATGATATAATCTGTAGTTTTATAATGTTATAATCTGTATAATTTTATTAAAAATAACTTAACCAGCTGCTCTTTGCGCCTGTCCTCTCATTAAATAAAAAACATTATCCATATTCACAAACATTGATTTATCAGACCTTCCAAATCAGAAATTTATTCATTCTCTTTATAGTTGCCCCATGTTTGCAACTATTTTAATTTGTTATATATACTTTTAGTGTCCTTAGGACCTAAATTCTGTATATTGGATGTAACTTGTGAATATTTTGTGTGACAGAGTGGTATACTTAGATAAGAAGCCTTATGCAGCATGTAGTCTGTTCGATTTTGCTGTGTAATGGGATACTCCCTTTGCAATACTGATAAAGATTATCCTGAGTATTCATAGTATGGCTGTTGCTCTGGTAACAGGAGAGTATTCTGCAGTATTTCATATGCGTTATTATCAAGCAGCCATATGGCAGCTGGAAGCAGCCGTTTTCTGAAGTCCAGTTAATACCTTGAGCACCTGTTTCTAACCTTTCTCAACACATAGGAATTATACTATATGATTATAAATATTTGAAAGTTCACCTATTCATATTGAAGTGTTTACAGTTCAGGTAGATAGAGAGGAAACTTTTCACTCCGCTAGAGAGGGGTGGATGGAATAGGAACCCAGAACAAGGGGAAAGAACCTTAAAGTTAGAGCTAGGGCATTCGGGGATGATGTCAGGAAGCACTTCTTCACATAAAGGATGGTAAGAATCTAGAATCATAGAATCTTAGACCTACAGTGCAGAAGGAGACCTTTTGGCCCATTGAACCTGCACTGACAACAAACCCATTCAGGCCCTATTCTGTAACCCCACATCCTGTTGGTCCCTCTGACAGTAAAGGGCAATTTAGCATGGCCAGTCAACCTAACTTGCACATCTTTGGACTGTGGAAGGAAACCAGAGCACCTGGAAGAAATTCACACAGACAGGGGGAGAATGTGCAAACTCCACATGTTGTCCCTTATTTTGACTCTTTGTCCTGTGTCTCCTTTTGCCTCATATTTTCTACAATGGTTTGTGGGAGCGTGATCTTGGAACTCTCCAGGGTGAGTTTTAGTGATTCAAGTGGGACTGCAAGAGAGTGAGTCAGCTAACAAAACGTTAATGACTCAGCAATAAGTTGTAAGCTTTAGTTGATCTTAATGCCCATTGACACTATATTCTCAAGACTCTCTTGTCTGTGAATTATGTAATACCTGAAATTCATCGGCTTGGATTTTCCAGCCCCGCCAATAACAGGTATCACTGTAGGTGTTTGTGTATAGCAACATTTCAAGTCAGACTGATATTCAATCTCCAGGTTCAATATCAACAAGATGAGTTTGCACTAAAAAGCTTTCTCATCTTCTCAAAGGATCTCAGTGCACATTGCATCTGGTGGATTATTTTTAAGATGTTGTTGTTCCATAATATCTATTGTAGCGTACTGTTTCTGCTGAATAGTAGAGGAACCAACACACGAACTCCAGGCGATGATCATTATTTATATATTTGTGATTTATATCACAAAAACTGTGATTTATATCACAGTTGCAATGAGAATAAGTACATTCAGTGAAACTGATTTAAGTGGGTTTTATCTGCACTTTTTTTAAATTGGTACAAAAATTAAATGAGAGATATATTTTTAAAAATTACGGTACTAATTATATCAAAAGCTGGCTGGAAAATCAGGAGTGCAAGAATTATTTCTATCTCAAGGAGATAAAGGTAAGGGATTAGGATTTCATAACAATGTAGAGAGATGGGAATTGGGTAAGTAGACAATGTTTCAATATTCGCATGTGAGATTTACTGAGCTATAGAGAATATCATAGACAAGAGTTTGTTCTCTGCCAATGTTTATACATAGATGCTTCAAATGGTGATCAACAATAATGATTTATTCATCTCTTATCCAAAAGCACTGAGACATAAACCAGTGCCCCTTCTGCCACACCAGTAAGACCAACCAACTAAACACTCTGGGGATTAAGTCCGTAGTCTTTCTGGTCTGCCATGGCTATCCATGGCTGAGGAATTGGGAGATGCTTTTAAAATAATAAAATAGCTGATTATGTCTTATTATGAAAATTAATTAAAGCTTTTTTAAGAAACCAAAATAGAATTGAATCAACATGTTCAACTGAAATGACAAGTTTGCTTAAGTACCCTGAGTTAGGAATTGCACCTATTCAAATCCTGCATCTCTTTTCAGTACAGTATTATTGTAGTCAATGTTCATCATGCATTCCCTCTATATCAGGGAGACCAAATGCAGATTTGATGATCACTTTGCTGAAAACTTCCATTCAATTCGTATGCACGACTCTGAGCTTCCAATCACTTGTCATTTTAATTCTCTGGCTCACTCTCTAATAGGGTGACACAGTGGTTCAATGGTTAGCACTGCTGCCTCACTGTGCCAGGGGTCTGGATTCAATTCTTGGTTTGGGTCACTGTCTGTGTGGAGTTTCCACATTCTCCCTGTGTCTGCATGGGTTTCCTTTAGGTGCTCCAGTTTCCTCCCACAGTCCAAAAGGTGTGTTGGTTAGGTGCATTGGCCATGCTAAATTCTCCCTCAATGTATCTGAACAGGCACCAGAGTGTAGTAACCTGGGGATTTTCACTGTGGCTTAATTGCAGTGTTAATGTAACACTACATGTGACACTAATAAATAAACTTTAACTTTGTCCCACACTCACTCTGCCCCACTCTTACTCAAACACTGTTTCAGTGTTGCTCAACTTAAACTTGGGAAACAGCACCTCATCTTTCAATTAGGCACTTTACAGCTTTCTACATTTATATTGAGTTCAGGTCCCAGTTCCACTGCTCTCACCTTTTCAGACTGCAGTAATTAGTAACGTTTCTGTTACTGTCATTTGCAGTTCCTCTATTCTTATCCTTTGTTCTACACTTTCTCATTCATCATCCTTTCACCATCAGCTTGTTTGTCATTTGATTACTTCAACCTTCCACTCTACCGTTTTTAACCTTTTCCCCATGTCCCTGCCTCTGTAGTTGCTTAGCACCTGTTAAACGCCTACTTTTGGCAGTTATGACAACAGGTTGGATAGATAGGAAGGTAATAATCAACAAGAGAAAGCTGGTTACATAGCTTGAGGGTCACTAGTCTGTATCAAGACAAGGGCAGGGTCTGGAAGCAGTCCCAAGTCTGCTTTGGACTCAACAGGAATTGAACTCATTCTTTTGGCATTATTCTCTAAACTGCATGCTAGCAATTTAACCAACTAAGCTTACTGCCTCTTGATAGCAGGTTATTGACCTGAAACGTTAATTGAAACTATTTACGACTTGCTGAGTATTTTCCAGCATGCACTGCTTTAAATTCAGTTCCTTTGCGTTGTCAACTCAACACTTATTTAGGAACCAATGTAAAATGAAAAGAATGGCACAGTGATTAGCATTGCCACTTCACAGCACCAGGGACTCAGGTTCAATTCTAGCCTCAGGTCATTGTCTGTATGAAGTTCATTATATTAAACCCTGACCATAAAGTTCCAGAGGTTTGCTGCAAAAAGAACAAAACATTCCTCCTTGCTTCTACTTGTGTCTGCGTGTGTTTCCTCCGGGTGCTCCGGTTTCCTCCCACAGTCCAAAGATATGCGGGTTAGGTTGATCGACCATGCTATATTGACCCTAGTGACAGGGAATCTAGCATCGTAAATATGTGGAATTATGGGAGTAGGGCTTGGGTGGGGTTGAGTTCACTGCAGACTTGATGGGCCGAGTGGCCTCCTTCTGCACTGGAAGGATTCTATGGATTCTTTTCCAAAAGCAAACATAACTAAAACATGTTAAACTTAATCAAGTTCTTTGCATCATTTATTCCTATATATGATACAAATGTCAAGAATCCCATTCATGGTTTTTTGGTTCTGTCATATATAATGTGGATAAATGTATTTTTACAATAGGTGTGATAATTTGTGCATCCGATGTACAATATGGTTGCAACATTATACTTCACTTACAGGTGTAGACATCCATTGTATGACTGATAAAAAACACCGGTCCAGATGGTCCAAAATTACAAAGAAAATTTGTACATCAACAACAAAAGCAGAAATGAATATAAAAGCAAATTACTAAGGTGAAAGCAAAATGTTTGATTAAGAAAATTGTGAAGGATTGCTGTGGAATAATCTATTAACAATCCATTGAACTACAGTAGTAAATCATTTCTTTATTTTTCTGAACTGTTACACATCTTTTCAAAATTAATTTTTCTTTCTTTTTATGGTCATTAATCAGCATAAAACTAACACAATTCATCTCAAGATCACAAATGACTTTCTGAAACTGAATTACTTTGATGGGGATTGCCTCATAAGATTGAGATAGCTAATAGGGAATCTCAGTTATCTAAGCATATACTGACAATCCTGAAATATTACAATGGAAAGACACTGAATTGCTGATAACATTGTTACTCCTCAGTTCTACATTTTCTGGTAAGAAGTTGCCATAAGAATTCTACTCCCTTCTTACAGTGTTTAATCGGGTTCTAACTAGGAAGTTCTAACTAACTCTCTTCAGCTCGCATCAAGACCTGTGCGCATATAATCCCTTGGCTCACTGACATATTTTCACTTCTTATCATGCAACATCTCAATTTTAAAATTCTCACCCTTGTTTTCTTGCCCCTCCCTTTCTCCATAACCTCCTTCAATCCTACAAAGATCTGCAATATCTAATTCTGGCCTCTAAAGCACCCCCAATTTTAATTGGTGTACCACTGGAAGTGGGCGCACAGTGGCACAGCGGGTAACACTGCTGCCTCATGGCACTATGGACCTAGGTTCAATTCCAGCTTTGGGTTACTGACTGAGTGAAGCTTGCATGTTCTCCCCATGTCTGCGTGGGCTTTCTCTCACACTCCAAAGATGGGAATATTTCTAATACAATACATGGTGGATTCACCATGCTAAATTGTTCCTTTGTGTCCCAAGTTGTGCAGATTAGCTGGAGTAAATGCCCAGTGTTACAGGAATGGGGCAGAGGGGAGGGTCTGTGTAGGATGCTGTACTGGAGAGCCCAGGCAGTTTCAATGGGCCAAATAGCTACTTTCTGAACTGCAGGGATTCTATGGAAGTCAAGGTCCAAGCTCTGGAATTCACTCCCTCTGCCTCGCTAATTCACATTACTTCTTTAATCCATTTCTTAAAATCTACCTCTTTGACTAAGCTTCTGGTCATCTGTTCCTTGGCTCAGGGTCACATTTTATTTTGTATTCTTTCTGTGAAGCATCTTGAGATGTTGTATTATGGTAAAGGTGTGATATTAATAAAAATTGTCGACAGAGGTAAACTGTCAGTATTTCAAACTATGTCATGAATTCAAGCTAATTCCACCTCCTTCTGAGAGAAAAAGTATCCAAAGTTTTATTGATCAGAGAATTTTGAGATTAAATTCTAAAACGTGGGAATATTTCTAATACAATATTTCTATTATTAAGTGTAAATAGACTTGGTTGCAGTGAGGGGAAGTGTAAATATTTGCATATGAAGATCATTGAAACGTACATCAAAAAGACAAAAGTGGAGGAATCAGTATTTGTTCCCTGGTTATCTTTCTCATTCTTAAATGCAGGAGAGAGTTCAGGAGAAACATCTTCGAGTGCATTGGGAAAAGAAAACATTAGAGACTATTGATACAAGATTATCATCAAGAATCAAATGGGAAAGTTCAGAAGAAGCCTCATTATTTATTTTTTATTTATTAATCACAAGTAGGCTTATATTAACATTGCAATGAAGTTACTGCGAAAATCCCTTTATTGCCATACTCCTGTGCATGTTTGGGTACACTGAGGGAAAATTTAGCATGGCCAATGCACCTAACTAGCACGCCTTTCAGACTGTGGGAGGAAACCGGAGCACCCAGAGAAAACCCATGCAGACACAAGGAGAACATGCAGACTCCACACAGATAGTGACCCAAGCCAGGAATCAAACCCAGGTCCGTGGCATTGTGTGGCATTGTGTGACAGCAGTGCTAACCACTGTGCCACCACACCAGCCTATGTGCTCGTGCCATGGAGATATCAGCATTCGTTCTCCGTTTATTTTTCTCAGTCATAAATCCAGGAGAGAGTTTAGGAGAAATCTCTCTGAATGTGTTGGAGAAAAGCAACATTAGAGATTATTGATACAAGATTGTCACCAAGAAATCAAATCAGAAAGTTCAGAAGAAGTTCCATTAGCCAGAGAATGGTGAGAATGTGGAACTCGCTACCTTATTGCTTGAGGCAAATAGCAGGAATGCACTTCAGGGAAAGCTGGATAAACTCATTAGAAAGAGAAAAGAATAGAAGGATACACCAATAAGATGAAATGATAGTAATTTCCGTTAACCCAAGTTATTCTCAAAGATGTTAAGGGGTTTTGGGGTATTGGGGGGCTGAATGGTCTCATCTTGTTCTTGTATTCCTTTAATAAAGGAGACTAATCTGGAGCATAAACACCAGCAGACCAGTGGAGCTGAATAGTCAATAATTGTGTTGTAAATTCTACGTAATTTACCTGTCTGCAGGAAGAGTTGCCTTTTTGTTTCAAAAAGATTACCCTTCTCCTTTCTTGAGTTTCCCTGCACTACACTTCAATAATGAATAACGTTAGAGTTAGGGTTAAATTACAGGGGATCAGTTTCACGTCCCATCACTACATTAAGTGCTGTTACATCAAACAAAACCAAAGATATCAACATGCATCAAATTAGTTCCACCATATAGTGACAGAACATGAGTTTACACCTGCAATAATGAGTGCCTGGTGGTAAGGGAGAGTACTATCATTATCTTTCCCATGTAATAATGATTGTCAGAGAATGAAATCTGTAAAGTTTGATATTTTTATAAGCCCAGAACTATTGGTTCTTCAAATGTTGTATTTTCTTCAGGTACATGTTCAGACTGGAATTGTAGAAACTCTGGTATTTCCACACCAGCTGGCTCTCTTTCTCCAGGCACATCTGAAGGGAAAATAAACACAATATTTTAATCTTATTACCAAGACAGAGTACACAAGAAACAGGAGCAGGAGTAGGTCATTCAGACTTTGAACCTGCTTCACAATCGATTAGATCTGATTGCAATCTCAGCTCCACTTTCATGTCTTCCCCCCCACCCCCCATAACCCTTGACTCCCTTGTCCACCAGAAATCTAACTCAATCTTGAATATATTTAATGACGCAGCCTCCACTGCTATCTGAGGAAGAGATAATAAACCGATTGAAACATTTGGCAGGAATTTCAAATGGTATTGGTGATTATTAAAAGACAGTCTGTGACTATTCCAAGAGGTGTACAGTCCACCATATTCATTGAGATTCTCTGGCCTCCTTGCCATATTTTTCTTGGCAGCAGAAGATGGGGCACTGTTGACTGGTGGTGGGATCTTCTGGTCTGGCTGCAGTCAATGGGATTGAATCCATCCCACACCGACGAGAAACACGCAATGGAGGTGCGCAATCAGTGGGACCAGAAGATCTTGCCATCGTGAAGAGCCTGAAAATTGAACCCAGTGTTTCCAACATGTTTTATTTTGTAATGTAATGTAAGATAAGAAATATGAATTGAATAAGTTGTTTGGCCTCTTTAAGCCTATTCTACCATTCAGCTGATCTCCTAACTCAACCTCCTGCACTATCTTCATATCTTTTAGTATCCAATACTCCATTGATTGCTGTCTTCAATATATTCAACAACAGAGCACCCACAGCACTCTGGGATACAGAAATGCAAACAAAGAGAATGTAGGCATTATTATGAGGCATTCATGTTTTGCAAGCAATTTGTTCTCAAAATACAATAGTTGATATTCTTTTGGACTATCTGCAAAAGGTTGTGCATGTAGTCCAATCCATCATGCAAACCAGCCTCCCATCTGTGGACTTTGTCTACATTTCCTACTGCCTCACCACAGCAGCCAGCAGAATTAAGGACCCCATGCATGCTGGACATTCTCTCTTCCACCTTCTTCCATCGGGGAAAATATACAAAAATCTGAAATCACGTACCAACCAACTCGAGAACAGCTTCTTCCCTGTTGCGATCATATTTTTGAATGGATTTACCTCGCATTAAGTTGATCTTTCTCTACACCCTAGCTATGACTGTAACACTACATTCTGCACTCTCTCATTTCCTTCTCTATGAATGGTATGCTTGGTCTGTATAACGTGCAAAAAAATACTTTTCACTGTATGCTAACATATGTGAGAACAATAAATTGAATTTTAAAAAATTCAAAAGAATGGTGTTTCTGCATGCCCAAAAATAAATGAGAACAGATCTTTGGCATTAAGCTGACCCACTCATTACTGGGAATGTTAGAATACCTGTTGAAGTAGCAGGAGTCGTCTCAGTTAATGAAAACTTTGGACTTTCTTCCACAGATGGAGAGGTCTCACTTTCAGGGCCAGGATGATCAACTTTGGTCTCCTCTTGATATTCCTCTACAATCACTGGTTTTGGGTTTGGTTCTGGCACAACCACTGGTTCTTTTGTATGTTTGTGGCTTGTTCCTTCAGCCTTTGTCTTTCTTCCTCTTTTTCTCTTTGATTCCTCCCTGTGAATTTGTGATAGCAAATACAAAAGGACATCTTTACCTCTTTTTGTGGTGACATCTTGATGTATTCAACAAAGCTCAGGTCATGTTATTTTTAAAGAGAATTTATGGCAAAACTGTCATCAACAATTGGTAAAGACCTTAGGAGATGTAAAGGTAGAAATTCAACTTGGGCAAAGGAGCAGAATCAGCAGTATCTGATTGCTGCCCATTATTCAACACCCCTTATTCCATTCCATTCTGGTGAGAAGAATTTGAAGCTAACAAGTCTAGTAAAGACGTTCATGTGAAAGAGAAATCCTAAGGTGCAAAATCTTAGTAAAATGGGCCCAGTACAATTGAAACAAAGTTCTCAATATTCAAGCAGAAGGTTAACAGCATCTGTATCTCAGATGCAGGACAGTGCAACAGAATAACATGGTACACAAGCAAAATCCTGCAGATGCTGGAAATCTGAACTGAAAATAGAAAATGTTAGAAATGCTCAACAGGGCTGATGATATCAATGGGGAGAGACAGAGTTACAGTTTCAGAAAAGGGACCCAACCTATTCTGACAAAACTTAACCACCTGAAATGTCAGCGGTTCCTCTGTTTTCTTTATTCAGAGATTGGTTGAGGTGTGGAATGTACTGCTTGCTGTGATAGTGAAGTCAGACACTTTAGGAATTTTCAAGTGGTTATTGGATAGGCACATGGAGCACACCAAAATGATAAGAGTGGGATAGCTTGATCTTGGATTTGGACATAGCTCAGCACTATATCGAGGGCCGAAGGGCCTGTACTGAGCTGTACTATTCTATGTTCTATATTCTATTCATTGGGGAAGGTGATGGCCAAGTGATATTATCACTAGACTATTAATCCTGAAACCCAGCTAATATTCTGGGGACCTGGGTTCAAATCGCACCACAGCAATAAAAAAAGTTTGGAATTAAGAACCTACTGATTTCCATGAAATCATTGCTGATTGTTGGAAAAACACATTTGTTTCATTAATGCCTTACAGGGAAAGAAATCTGCAATCCTTACATGGTCTGGCGTACATGTGACTCTAGAGCCACAGCAATGTTACAATTGCCCTCGGGCAACTAGGGATGGACAATAAAGGCTGGCCCATGTCTCATGTATGAATAAAAAAAAACCTGCTGTGTATTCCACTAGTGAGGAGAACAAAATTAGAACCCATTAATCTAAGATATCCACCAAGATATCAAATAGGGAATTCAGAAGAAAATTCTTTACCCAGACAAAGTGAGAATGTGGAATTACCAAATGCAGGAAGTTGTTGATTTGAATACATATTAATGCATTTAAGGGGAATCTAGATAAACACGTGAGAGAGAAGACTCAAGTGGAGCATAAATGTTGCCATAGACTGGATGAACCAGATATCCTCTTTATGACTGTAACTTCTGTCGAATTCTGAGTTGTAATCATCTTTGTGGACTTTGGACTTCACAAATATTTAAGTGTTATTGATACTTTTATGGCTGTATTACCAGGACTGTCATTAAAATCCAATTGTTTCACTAATGTCCTTTTCAGGAAGGAAATCTGCTGTTCTTACCCGGTCTGACCTACATGTGTCTCCAGACCTAATAGAATGTGGTTGACCATTAACTGCTCTCTGAAGTGGTCTAACAAGCTATTCAGGTGACTCACCACTACTTCTCAGGAACAAATAGCAAGGGACAATAAATAGTAGCCTGACCAATGCTGTACATATCCTATAAATGAAAAGTAGTTGAAAAAACTCCCGCTACCTGCCCTTGCTTTTAAGCAGACAACAGTTCAAGAGAAAAAAAGTTCTCTGCATTCTCCTTTCACTGTACTGGCAGAATGGACAATACAAACAATTATGAGATTAACATGATCACATTTCATACCACAGAAAATTCATCAATGAATCCTATCAGTACCAAATTACTATTGGTTTTGGTTGTGAGCTCACGTTAATCAGGAATTGCCCGAGTTTCATTTCACATCATAGAATCTCTACAGTGAAGAAGGAGGCTCTTTGACCCATCAAGTCTGCTCTCCAGCAGAGCATCGTGTCGAGCCTCTATCCTCGAAACCCCACACATTTAGCTGGCAACTTTCTCTTAACTTACACTCCTTTGGACACTAATGGGCAATTTAGCATAGCCAATCCTCCCAATCTGTACATGTTCGACCTATAACTGAAGTATCTGGAGAAAACTCATGCAAACTTGGGAAGAACTTGCAGACTCCACACTCCTAAGCCAGAATTGAACTTGGGTCCCTGGCACTGTGAGGCAGCAGTGCTAATCACTGTGCCACGGTGCCATCCATAAGTCGAATGCTTCTAGCCATCAGAGTCTATCCCATGAATCTGGGCTGGCTCTAAATCATCTTTCCTTATACGTCATGGCTATTAAATCATGCCTTACTTAATCATCCACTGTGAAGTTTTCTTTTCTTGATTTTCCAGCTTCCTTTTCCTGAGCTGTTCTCGATCTCTCAAACGATATGGAAGAACTTCTGGTGGGAAATGAAATAACTTTTTACAATGTAACTTATTCATATAGTACTGTATTCTTCTCAGATACGGTCATACATTTGTAGAGTTGAAACTCACGAAATAAGAAATACCCAATATACTAGATCACCAATAGGAATTTAATATTTTATTCTACTCTTTATAAAGCCTCAGATTAATGCTCGATTTTATATCTACAGTTTTGCAAGTAATTTTCTGTTACACATTGGAATTGTTATTGCACTGCCAATTCCTGTTTTCTAGAAGCTATACAAGCATAATTCCTTGGTTACATTCATGTTCCATTCAATCTACGTGTAACGGCACAAGATCTGAATATGAAATCCAAAAAAAAAGTCCAGAGCTGGAATTTTACCACCTCTCCCTCCCCGTCATCAGGGCGGGAGAGACTCACAGAATGAAATTTTCCATTGGCCTTGGGCAGATTTTATGAGCCT
This sequence comes from Sphyrna mokarran, assembly GCA_024679065.1. NCBI lineage: Eukaryota > Metazoa > Chordata > Chondrichthyes > Carcharhiniformes > Carcharhinidae > Sphyrna > Sphyrna mokarran. The sequence goes on along the minus strand of JAGIQG010000006.1, from coordinate 127,621,886 downwards.
CACCGCAGTGAGGTTGTAAAATCCTGCCCCAGCAGATTCCACTGTGGTTGAAGTGATGGCGCTGAACTCGGAGAACTCTGCCTGTAAATGTCTAATGAACACGGATATCGATTTGACCGTTCTGGATGTTAATTTCATTCTTGCTCCCAGTGTAGCCAATCTCTGGATATTAGCATATGATGTCATCAATCACCAATCACACCGGACAATTCTCACAGGCAGCAAATAAGGAAATATAACAGGTTTGATTAGCCTCTTATTATACTGTTGTGGTGAGTAAAATAAAGATTAGGACATACACATAGGTTTGAGGTAGAAGCTGAAACATAATTTTAAAAATTCTGAAAAATGTTATTTTAATAATCTATGGAATTTTTATCAACAAAATGGAAGAGGTTCTGGGGTATTTCCACACCCCTTCCACCTACTGTATACAATCCCTCCATATTTATCAACAAATGCCTCTTTATGCCAACCGACAGAAAACGTTTAGCTGGTGCTGCTGGTGAGAATTCCATGTGGACAGACAATCGGAACCAATGGCTTCCCACCAGAGAAAGAAAGAAATATAAGCTTACATTTCTACAGCATTTTTTTCATGACATTAGGACATCCCAAAGTGCTTTATAGCCAGAATAATTTTCAAAGTGCTGTAACGTAGAAAATGCAGCAGCCAATTTACACACAGTATGCTCCTGCAACAGCAATGTGATAGTGAGCAGAAAATTGATCTTAGTGAAGTGGGTTGAGGTATAATTAATGGCCCAGGGCAGTGGAGACAACAGTCACACTTCTTTTCAAAACATAGCCATGGAATATTTTATGTCCAACAAACACTGTGTGAAAATTATTTTTCTTGGAAAAGCTTTAATTATATAGAAACATTTATTTATTTTAAAATTTATTTATTGTAAAACATTCCTTGGTCTTGTTATTTATGATCTGTAATATCCAAAGTTTTCTCCTTTGAAAGCATTGGCCAGGATTTTCCAACCTTGCCCGCAGCTGGGATTCTCCAGTCCCGCTGCTGTGAATAGGGATTTGGCTGAGTGCCAAATTCTCCGTTCTTGCTGGCACTGACATCACAGAATTCGGGCCATTGTACTTTATCTATCTTAATATGGTCCAATTTAAATCCTGGCCGATCCAGGAAATTCCAGATTCTTTCAGACAGGCACTTTAAAGATTTTTTAGATCACACAGATATGTCCTGGGAATGTTCAGTGAAACAATGATGTAGAAGCAGAATTTACTCTCTCCCGTGAAACAGGCTTATGCCAAAGTATCACTATGTATGAATTTCCTTGGTCATTTGCAGCATTGTTGAGTTAACTCTGTTGGAAAATCACTTGGCTCGTTAACATCAGCCCCCCAATATTGTATTGGGATGAAGGAGATCAAAGGATTCGGGGAAAGGTGGGATCAACCCCCATTGAGTTGGATGATCAGCCATGATCATAATGAATGGGAGAGCAGAAGCAAAGGGCTAAATGGCCTTCACCTGCTCCTATTTCCTATGTTTCTATGTAATAGAGGGTGTTGGTTTCCTGCATCTGCAACACTTCTAGATGAGCATAAGCTTGCATCCAAAATTTTAGGCAGAGCAGGATCTGGAACATGGAGGTGGGAACAGGTTGGATCAATATGAAGAAATATTTTTGTAAATTAGTTACGTGAATTATCTGTTTCCATTTTGTATTCTTGCTGTCTGTCAATGTAAGAGAATATTTCCAATGTTTAAAATTTCTCTTTATTAAGATCTGTGATGTATTTTCTATCTTTGATTATGATGATGTTTTTCTAAGACACCAGTATCAGTTATATTGGAATACCATGTACCATTCCAGGCACCACAATTTAGGCAGTGTCTCAAAGCCTTGGAGAGGGTGCAGAGGAGATTTGGCAGAATAATGCTGTGGAACTGTTATGTAGCAAGACAGAAGAGGCTGGCTTGTTCACATTCGAGGAGAAAAGGTTAAGGAGAGACCTAACAAAGACGTCCAGGGTTTCTGATTGCCCAAGATGGGAGAATCTATTTCCACTGGCGCGAGCATTGATAACCAAAGATCCAAAGTAACAGGCAAAAGAAGCAGAAAGAAAATGAGAGATTTCTTCACTCTGTGTTCCAAATCTTGCAAAAATCTGGAACATAGGATCTGTAGGTAGAATCAGGTGTCATAGGAACTTTCAAAAGGCAATTGGAAATGTACTGGAAGGGGATTAATTTGCATTGTTATAGGGAAAAGGCTGGGGTCTAAACTGAGCAGCACAGTGGTACAGCAGTTAGTGCTGCTGCCTCACAATACCAGGGACCCTGGTTCAATTCTGGCATCAAGTGACTATTTGTGTGGAGTTTGCACATTCTCCCTGTGTCTGCATAGGTTTCCTCTGAGCACTCCAGTTTCCTCCCAGATGTGCTGGTTAGGTGCAATGGCCATGAGAAATTGTCCCTGAGTGTCAGAGGATTATCAGATTAAATATGTGGAATTACACGGATGGGGTTTTGGTGGGATCATTGTTGGTGTAGGCTCAATGGGCCAAATAGGCTCCGTCTGCACTCTATGATTCTATGGACAGCTCTTTCAAAGAGCTACTACAGATACAATAGGCTGAATGGTCTCATAGCCGTGTTGTAAAGTTCTATGATTCCACATGAATAACATAAGAGTCCACGCAATTGCATTTTTAAATATATGCTGTGCATCAGATACATCAATGCTAGTGTGACCATTTCAAACTTCACATTTCACAATATGGATAATATAAGCAAGGACTTAAAAGAAGAAGGTGCCACATCTTCCAAACTTTCCTTGAATATTTTTTGCTGATTTTGGTTTCCTTTCCTCCAGTTTTTACACTGATTTAGGATAAAACAATATCCCCAGAAAATGTCAAAATAATTTGACATTTGCAAGATCACTGTAAACACGGGCCAAATTTTAGCCTATTCAGTCGATAGGTCAGAATCCGTGACAAGTTGGAACCAGCAATGAAGGTATTGCCTTTGATGGGTTGGGTGAAGTTTTTTTGAGAGTAGTACAGTGCAGAGGGAAGATATTCAGCCCATAAAATCTGCATCAGATCTTTCAAAGAACGATCCTGTTAGCCCCACACCACAGCTCTTTGCCATGTTACTGCAAATCTTTCCCCTTCTAATATTTCTCTCCTTCAAATACAACAATGGTAAAAGGCAAAGCAACGTGTGTAATATAAAATTGCAGTTGTGTTATATAGATATGTCAAATCAGTTATTTTGCATGTGTTAATTGTCATGTTATATCAGTTATGTTAATCAGTTAATTGCATAGTTGCAATTCAGCAGTCAACACCAAAATCCAAAATTTTACATTTGTACAGTGCCTTTAATAAGTGAAGTGATCTGACTTGCTTCACAGGAATATTATAAAACAAAATTTGACACTGAACCACATTAGGATTTGAAAGGACAGCTTGGTGACAGGGGCAGGTTTTATAAGGAGAGTCAGGTAGGGAGGATTAAGGTGGAGAGTTCCAGAGCTTGCAGCTGAATGCACCAATGGTGAAGTAAGGAAAATGGAATGCACAATAGGCCAGAATTGGAGGGATCAGGAGATCTGGGTGGATTGTAGAGTTAGCAATTGGAGAATGAAGCAGGAAAACCCTGACACCATTTGCTGCCACCAGCTGGAGGCTGTCTACTACAGAGTTCAGTATTTCCAGTGACAGGTTAAAATCTAGATGCATCAAAGGTCTGAGTGTCCCTTATCGAGCTCTAAAGTAAAGGACTTGCTAAGAAAAGGTTTCCACTACCATTCAGTAACCTTGTTGCCTTTCTAACAGCTTTAATTTGGGAAGGTGCATGAAGTTGGCTCAGTCAACTATGGGTTAAATATCATTGCGGTATCATATCAAGACCTGCAGCGGGAAAATAAAGAATAGATGGGAATGGAGATTTGGCATGTTTAATTACTCCCTCATTCATTTCCACCAACCAAACTGAGTTGACATCCTTCCTTGAAGTAGTTGTGGAAGGATCAGTCCTTATTTTAGAAGATTGCATTTTGTATATTTACTTCTGAAACAAAAATTTGCAAGTGCTAATTTTCCATAGTTAAAATTAACTGATGTTTATATTATACATATGTAAAGTGGTAATGTCACTGGACAAGGAATCCATAGGGCCAAGTTATGCTCCTGGGGCAGGGGTTCAAATCCCACCATAGCAGCTGGTGAAATTTCAACTCAATTAATAAATTCCAGAATATAAAGCTTGTCTCAGTAACGGTGACCATCTATCATTGCGAGCCGTAAAAATCCATCTGGTTCATTAATGTCCTTTAGGAAAGGAGATCTGCCATCATTACTCAGTCTGGTCTTTATGTGACTCCAGACAGACACATAGCAATGCGGCTGACCCTCGAAATGGGTCTAATGGCCCAGCAAATTGGCCCAGCAAACAACTCAATTTGAAGGCAATTAGGAATGGGCAACAAATATAGGCAAAGCCAGTGATACTTTCATCACATGAAAATATAAAACAACACACAGCTTTCTCTAGTGAGACAGCACTATTTGTGCACAATCTTGCTCCATGTTTGGCAATATGCAGAAATATTATTATTACATGCTCCACTTTGAAGTATCAGACATAACTGTTGTGTTGTGGGAATCTGATGAAAGCAAATAGTTGTGGTCTTATAAATATGGAACTCTCTTATAATTGGCACTGCATAATAACTCTTCAAATGAAATACTGCCCATTAAAATCAAGTAAACCACACCTAGCTTCCATTGTGGGCCATAAGAACTTTGTGAAATTAGTTTTTACAATTAGAAACCAACAAGATTATTACCCATTCATTGTCATACTGTACTTGTTCTCAGAATATTGCGGTGTTCTCAAAATACTGTACATCTTCTCAAAATGCAATATGTATTCTCAAAAATCCCTATGTGCTTTCAAAATACTGTGAAATATTTGTGTTATTTCCACTGCATTGAACGTTGGAAGCACTTAGCAGCTACCATAAATCCCACAGAACTAAATATCCAAAGCATTTTACTGAAGTAACAACTATTTTCCTTTCTCTCACAAACAATATTACCTGGAATCTCCTGTTTAGTGGGTTTCTGGCTCTGCTTAGGGGAGTCCATTTCTTCCCCGCTGCTGAGAATTCCTTTTCTTTTAAAAAATAACTAAGTAGAAATGTTTGAATAAGGTAGTGATGCACTTTTTTTTTAACTAGATTAGGCGGTTTCAGTGTTGACACCCACACAGGCGTCGTTATCTAATGTATACAAGCAGGGATCCTGGTAGCATCCAATAACAACTTTTTGCAATCACGTAGAGAAGGTATATTCCACTGGCCGCGTGATGGATATGAAAATGAAAATGAACTTAAAAAAAACGCCCAGATTAATAAAAAGGCAGAATTCTTGACACATTCACGACAGAACAGGATAAAACGTACAATAATGCATGTTTATACCGTAGTGCTTAAGTTTATATGTAAGGACTTCGATTTTGCTTACAGAATTTTAAATATTAATTGCTTGATATATAATTGTTGGTTTCTTTTTCATTCAATAGCATTTAATCTTGTTTTGCTCTACTTCTTTTTATGATTTTACACAGAAACATAGAAGACAGGAGCAGGAGGAGGCCATTCAGCCCTTCCAGCCTGCTCTGCCATTCATCAGGATCATGGCTGATCGTCCAACTCAATAGCCCAACCTGCTTTCTCCCCAAATGATCCCATTCACCCCGAGTACTATATCCAGCCATCTCTTGAATACATTCAATGTTTTGGCATCAACTACTTCCTGTAGTAATGAATTCCACAGGCTCAGCTCTCTTTGGGTGAAGAAATATCTCCTCATCTGCATCCTAAATGGTCTACCCTAAATCCTCAGACTGTGACCCCTGGTTCTGGGCTCCACCACCATTGGGAACATCTTTGCATTTGCACTGTCTAGTCCTGTTAGAAATTTGTAAGTCTCTAAAAGTTTCCCCCTCATTCATCTGAACTCCAATGAAAACAATCCTGACCTGGTCAATCTGTCCTCATACATCAATCCTGCCATCTCCAGAATTAGCCTGGTAAACCTTCACTGCTCTCTCTCGAGAATAAGAACATCCTTCCTCAGAAAAGGAGATTTTCTTTTCGCTCCTCCTAGGACATACACATGAGTCACAGTCACAAACCAGCCCAGAAAGCTGAAAAAAAACTGCCTGCTCACCACTTTGTCAGATTATTGGGAAATATTTCCAGCAGAATGCAAGTTATTCTTAAAATGGCTCTTAAAATGCCCATGGACAAAATTGTAGTGATGTTTAGAGCCCACCCAGTACGAGGCAAGTTTAGAGGGAACTTTGCAATGAAGTGTTTAAAAGAAAATTTTTCTAACAGCTGTACATTTCTGCAGTAACAAATAATTTATGATAATGAATTTGTTTTGGAACTGTCAGTGCAGATCTAATGGGCTGAATAGCCCCTTTCTGTACTACAGGGATTCTATGGTTCTATGAGCACATAATTCTCATCTATTTGATTTTAGACCAAACACGCTGTCGGGAATCCTTGCACAATATTCTGTGTTCATTGTAAACAATATAGTAATAGGCACTATCCTACAATCATCTTTAAGTTGGAGAAAAACAGCATGACATATATGACTCATGTGATGAAGGAACAGCTTGTGATACCAAATAAACTTGTTGAGCCTGTGGAATTCACTACCACAGAAAGCAGTTGAGGCCAAAACATTGTGGGTGGGATTTTCTGGCCTCGCTCACTCCGAAACTGGAAAATTCCACCTGAGGTCAACAAACCTTTCCATGGTCTGCTGCTCCTCGCCCATTCAGATTCCCATGGCAAGTGTGACAGCAAAATATGTCCCAATAAAAAATTAAATATAACTGTCTGGGCAAACAGGATCAAAAGATTGTGGGAGAAAGTGGGAACCTCTTACTCAGTTGGATGATCAGTTGTGACCATAATAAATGGGCAGCACGATAGCACAGTAATTAGCACTGCTGCTTTACAGCTCCAGGGATTGGGTTCGATTCCTGGCTTGGATCACTGTCTGTTTGCACATTCTCCTTGTGTCTGCATGGGTTTCCTCCGGGTGCTCGAGTTTTCTCCCACAGTCCAAAGATGTGTGGGTTAGGTTGATTGACGATGCTAAAATTGCCATTTAGTGTCCTGAGATGTGTAGGTTAGAAGGATTAGTGGGTAAAAATGTAGGGACATGAGGGTAGGGCTTGGGTGGGATTGTGGTCAGTACAGACTCGACGGGCCGAATGGCCTCTTTCTGTACTATAGGGTTTCTATGATGATTTTGATGAAACGGCAGAGCAGGCTCACAGGGCCGAATGATAACAGTATAACCTGAAGGAGCAGGTTCATCAGCACCTGAAAGCTTGTGATTCCAAATAAACCTGTTAGACTCTAACCTGGTGTTGTGAGACTTCTTACTGTGCCCATCCCAGTCCAATGCCAGCATCTCCACATCATATGAAAAGAAGGATTTACATTTATATAGTAGCTTTCAAAACCTCAGTAAATCCTCAGCTACTGGTGTACTTTTTAAACTCTGGTTACTGTTGTAAGGTGGGATTTTTCTCCCTCTCCACTGGGAGCTGATGTGCCACTCACAGGCAGTGGGACTATATGGTTCTACCATTGTCAACGGAGTTTCCCATGAATGAAGTCCTCACTGCCCGGAAATGTGGGATCATCCTGCCAGCAGGAATGGCAGCAGGATTTTGACAGTAATACATTCTAAATCATTATTAGAGAGCCTGAGATGGCTTGTGGTAGAGTGGGAGAGTTCCCTACCCCTGGATTCAAGCCCCTCTTCAAGGCTTGATGACTACTGAAGGTGAGTTTTAACATGGCCAAAAAGATTGATTATTAGCTTGTAAATCCTTCCAATACACCTGGGCAGTACAAGTGTAAGTTTATTTATTAGTGCCACAATTAGGCTTATATTAACACTGCAATTAAGTTATTGTGAAATTCCCCAAGTTGCCACACCTGAGTGCCTGTTCAGGTACACTGAGAGAGAATTTAGCATGGTCAATACACCTAACCAACATATCTTTCAGAATGTAGGCAAAAACCAGAACGCCCAGAGGACACCCACACAGGCGGTGGGGGGGGACATGCAGACTCCACACAGACAGTGACCCAAGTGGAGAATCACACCCAGATCCATAGCGCTGTGAGGTAGCAGTGCTAATCACTGTGCCATCAGCCATACTATAGAAAGCAATGGTAAAGCACTGTGGTAGATTGCCAAGCATTATCATAGACCAGTCCAGCGGAAGTCCATGGTTGCCAATGTTCTCTAAGGGCCTGTACCTGGAGGAGGTGTACGGCTGACACAGAGAAAGAAAAAATGCAGAAATATTAATTAAATAAAAATGCTCTTAATAGATACAATTAAAATGGAGTTACCAATTATGACAGAATCTTTTATTCAGAAATAAATGTTATATTTCTGTGTCTAATTTAGAAAACATAATCTAGAAAATGTCTTCGGAAAAGATACTTTGAAAATCTCATAACAGTACGTTATTTAAGCACCATTTTTATGTTTAATCTGTAAATTTAAGGTGCGGATAATAGCAACTAAATATTAATTTGTAAGTTTTAAGGAGAAATAAAAAAGAGGAAATAAAAACAGAGAGGAGGTTGAGGGGAGGCCTGATAGAAGTCTAGAAGATTATGAGAGGCCATGGACAGAGTGGATAATCAGAAACTTTTTCCCAGGGTGGAAGAGTCAATTACTAGGAGGCATAGGTTTAAGGTGCGAGGGGCAAGGTTTAAAGGAGATGTACGAGGCAGACTTTTTTACAGAAAATAGTAGGTGCCTGGAACTCATTACCAGGGGAGGTAACTTAATGTTCGAATTGTGTTGAGTTTTAAAATTCTGATCAAAAGTCATTGGATTGTAATTTCAGGAACCACACTCCCATGGAGAGAGCTACACTTACCAGAAATGTACAAGGTGGATCGGGAAACGCATCCCAGCATGTAACTTTTTAACAATGCAATTAACAGCTCCTAAACTGTAAGCAGATCATGTGGTATATTACCAAAACATGCAACCAGGTAGGTCCTAGGTCCAAACCCGGACAGTGTTAAGTTTCTTGATCACATATAAAATGCCCCCATCGAGTGTTACAATGGTTCCTTTGGTGGAAAAGATTACTTACATTCATATAATAACTTTCATTTTTATAGAATATCCCAAAGTGCTTTATAGTCAAAGTACTTTTGAAGAGTAGTTATTGTTGTGAAACGGGAAACAAAGCAGCCAATTAGCCATGTGTTTCTCGACTCCTTGATTTCAAAGCAAAAATCCTGCTTGGAACCTGTGCAAGATATTCTGTGCAGAAGCTGCTGTGGCAGGAGACAAAGATGGTATTAAAATAAATCCTGTCATAAAAATGCATAGAATTAATTATTTTCTGGTTTCAATAAAATCATGATTGATTATAGTAGATCGGCAAATGGTGTGTTATAATCAATATCTTGCATCAGGTCTCTGAACCCTGCCCTGCCCTAAGAACTAGTGTTTAAGTCTCTCCAAATCAATTATGAATGTACTATGTTTTTCAGGCATAAAAAAAGGAGAGCCGAGATCTCATTATGATCGTCATTCGGAGGAAAGGGCTGCTTATGATGCATCACAGAGAAACAGTGGACTAGTTGAAAGTTCAAGATTATGATCTTGCAGACTTGAAATGCCTCAGAGATTTTGGGAAGTTGCAAACAATACAGAAATAGAACTAACACACAACCAGCAATAGATATTATCATCTATTGAGCTAAAAAAAAAGAATATGGCATATTAAAAAGACTCACATTTCTTCAGGATACTCTACAGATTTTTACAGCCAACTTTTTAAAGTTAAAATTTATTTATTAGTAACAGGTAGGTTTACATCGACACTACAATGAGATTACTGTGAAAATCTCCTAGTCGACCCACTCTGGCACCTGTTCAGGTACACTGAGGGAGAATTTAGCACAGCCATCTTTCTGACTGTAGGAGAAGACCGGAGCATCCTGAGGAAACCCACACAAACACAGGAAGAATGTGCAAACCCCACACAATAAGAATCTGGCAACACCAATTTTAAATCCAACTGATTTATTTGATAGTAAATCTGCGAGCTTTCGACTTTTCGTCTTCATCAGGCAAATGCCAAGATGAAAAGTCGAAAGCTCGCAGATTTACTATCAAATAAATCGGTTGGATTTAAAATTGGTGTTGCCAGATTCTTACTGAGTTTACCCCAGTCCAACGCCGGCATCTCTACATCACAACCCCACACAGACAGTGATCCAAGCTGGGGATTGAACCCGGGTCCCTGGCGCTCTGACATAGAGTGCTAGCCACGCCACCATGACGCAAGGTGTTCAGTGTTACAATATATTTCAGATCATTTGTATAGTTAAAATGGAAAAAACAATGCTGAAATGTTAACCAAATGAAAATGCACTTTCTAATGAATAAATTAAAATGGTATTACAAATTTTGACAGAATATTAAGCTGATATATTCAACTGATCTTTTTCTACACCCTATGTGTGACTGTAACACAATATTCTGCATCTCCTCCTTTCCTTCTTCTCTATGTATTCCATGAATGGAATGTTTTGTCAGTATAGCATGCAAGAAACAATACTTGTCACTGCATCCTAATATATGTGACAATAATGAATCAAATCAAATCAAGAAACTTTTACACTGAAGTAAATACTGCCAGTATTTATCTAACTTAGAAAGTGTGGAACCAATAGAGAAAATGCTGGAAAATCTCAGCAGGTCTGGCAGCATTTGTAAGGAGAGAAAAGAGCTGATGTTTCGAGTCCAGATGATCGGTTGTCACATAGAGTGATCTGGATTCGAAATGTCAGCTCTTTTCTCCCCTTCCAGATGCTGCCAGACCTGCTGAGATGATCCGACATTTTCTCTTTTGAAATCAGATTCCAGCATGCACAGTAATTTGCTTTTATTTTGAAAGCGTGGATATCAAAAAGAATAGGTCTTAAGCATAGAAAAACTTTCAAAACTCCATTGTGGTGCATGTATTTGCGAAGGAATCTCTCACCAAATCCAACATGATTATGAGGGATACTGATTGAGGAATAAATACTGTCCATAATTCCAGGGATAGTTCCTTACTCTGCTTGGAAAGAATACCACCTTACAATCATGCAGACAGAACCTTGCTTTAACATCTCATCTGTAAAACGACTCTTCTAACAATTCAGCACTCTCTCCATTGTACACTAGAAATGTTGCCTTTAGATTTTCATGCTGATGTTCTGAAATCCTTGGAGGTGACAGTGTGACCCATTGAGTCACCACTGATGTGAATAACAAGAATCAACCTGGATTCCTTCTCTTCAGCGATCCCAGGTGGACAATGCACATGTGTATAATGTAAAACCAGACCCGGTGGTGATTTCTGATTGGTGATTCATGTTTCCCACGTGAGAAGGATATAGACATGGTTCAGTGTGATTTGGACAGGCTGAGTGACTGGGCAAATGCATGGCAGATACAGTATATTGTGGATAAATGTGAAGTAGCAAACTCAGTAGCAAAATCAAAAAGGCAAATTATTATCTAAATGGTTATAGATTGAGACAGGGGAATGTGCAGCGGGACCTGGGTATCCTCGTACATGAGTCACTAAAAGTAAAAGTGCAATGGGCAGTAAAGAAGGAAAACAGTATGTTAGCCTTATAGTGAAAGGATTTGAGTACAGGAACAAGGATGTCTTGCTCTAACTGTACAAGGCCTTGGTAAGGCCACACCTGAGTATTGTGTGTAGTTTTGATCTCCTTATCTGAGGAAGAATGTTTTTATTATAGAGGGAGTGCAGCAAAGGTTTACCAGGCTGATTCTGAGAATGGCAGGACTAATATATGAGAGATTGATTGGTTTAGGATTATATTCACTGGAGCTAAGAAGAATGAGGGGTGATGTTCCTAGAAATCGATAAAATGGACCAAATAGATGCTGGAAAGATGTCCCCAATGGTGGAAGAATCCAGAACCAGGGTCATATTCTAAGGATACAGCATAAACCATTTAAGACTAGGATGAGGAGAAATCTCTTCACTCAGAAAGTAGTGAGCCTGTGGAATTCATTCCCACAGAAAGCAGTTCAGGCCAAAATATTGTGGATGGGATTTTCTGGTCTTGCTCAGTCTGAAACCGGAAATCCCACTCAAGGTGAATGAACCTTTCCGTGATCTGTTGCTCCTTGTCCGCTCCGATTCCCATTGCAGGTGGAACAGTCAAATTCACCCCTCTATGTTTCTAAAGAATTAGCTATAACTCTTGGGGCAAAAGGGATCGACAGATCTGGGGGGGAATGGGAACATGTTAGTAAGTTGGATGATCAATCGTGACCATAATGAATGTTGGAGCAGACTCATGGGGCTAAATAACAACAATATAACCTGATGAAGAGGCAGTGCTCTGAAAGCTCATGATTCCAAATAAATCTGTTGGATTTTAACCTGGTATTGTGAGGCTTCTTACTGTGCCCATCCCAGTCCAACACCAGCATCTCAACATCATGTAACAATGACTACACCGCAAAAACTACATATTTGGTTGTAAAGTCCTTTGCTGTTGCGAAAGCTTTACGTAAATGCAAGTGTTTCATTTGTAAAGCATCAGCATATTCTATCGATGAAAATAATAAATTGATAAAAATGAATTAATATACTGCTGGCATTTATTTTGCACAATAAAGTAAGTGTATATATCCCAGTTAATATCAGTAACTGAAGGGTATAGGTAACTGAATATTGCCATATGATGTGAAGCATGCTGCCTTCTCCCATAACAATCAATCAGTTCCAGTCATAAATGTTACTTTTCTTTATTAAAGTTGAAAAGATAAATGTGAATTTGTATCTTAAATCACTCTGTGATAATTTTACTGGAAACTTAATTCTATTTATGATATTAAATTTTTTCTTGTATTTATTTCCTATTGCGTCGTTCTGGATGCTGAATGTTGGTTCTGCACCCATTCTTTATGATGTGCTGAGTGTCTGATTTTCAGTGCGGAGAGTAGCTGGATAAAAATTCCTCTTTAGGGCATTGATTCTAGATGTGAAGAAGTCAGTGGTCTGGAGTTTCCAATAACAAGAGGTTTTGTAGTCATTGCACCTTTAATATATAAAAATCCTCTCAAGTTGACTCCAAACAGTGTGCAGACAGAAGATGTGTTCAGAAAACTCAGTTTCAAATCACAACATTGAATCTTATAACCTGCTGCACAGAGCAACTTGCACTAGTTATTAGGTGTCAGTTACAAGTGGCATTCTAGTTTCTTGGTCAATACGTTGTTATGTTCAAGTTCAAGGCTCTGCAAGCTCAGTACTGGCCAAAGTACCTGGAGACACTCGGTCAGAAGGTTTGTGAAAAAAGCACACAACCAAAGAAATGACGGAAAAGAAAACCTCCTGGAAGGGAAGAAACATCAGTCAACTTTGGACCAATGCCATTCATCTATGCTATCTACAAAAGGGACTGCCACTAATGAATAAGCACAACAGACAATATGCAATGCAGAATCAAAGAGTAGAATTATAGAATATCTACAGTGCAGAAGGAGGCCTCTCGGCCTATTGAACCTGTACAAACCACAATCCCACCCAAGCCTTATTCCAATAACCCCATATATTTACTCTGCTAATCCCCCTTACACTAAAGGGCAATTTATCATGGCCAATCTGCCTAACCCCCACAACTTGGGGCTGTAGGAGGAAACTAGACCTCCTGGAGGGAACCCACGCAGACATGGGGAAAATGTGCTAACTCCACGCAGACCATCACCTAAACTGGGAATTGAACCTGGGTCCTTGACATTGTGAGGCAGCAGTGATAACCACTGTGCCACCGTGCATATGTGCCAGAAAAGTCCCATACACCTTGGACATAGTCCACCATCACTCAAAACAGACAGATGCAAATAACTGCAAGGTTGACACTCTCAGTAGTAATTCTGGGGGCAGTGGGTGGGGGGAGGGAGGTGGGTGCACAGGATTGCAATTTTGGAGTTCTCTGCTTTTGTTAAGGCACCATTCGCCCTCTCAGAGGGTGTAAAAAATCCACAGGCAGTGTTCGACAAAGAGCAGGATCATTCTTCCTATTTATGCCTCATTATCCCATTGCTGTTATCATGCGCATACTGATGGTTACATTTCCAACATCACAACAGTAACACTACCTCAAAAGTATTTCACTGGCTTTAAAGCAAGCTTTGACATCTCAAGATTGTGAAAGGCCAACACATAAACATCGGTCTTTCTTCCAAATACTTCCAACCCAGCGGAAAAGCAAGGAAACTAATTTACATTTTATCATCTGCTTTGGTGAGATTTGACCCCATATCCCAGGATTTGGGATGTTACCTGCAACATTATCAATACACCACTATCTCCCCTATATTAATCAATTAAGGTGAATGCTACATCACTTTTACTGCACTCGTTTCCTCATTCTTCAAGATCCAAGCACAAAATCTACCCTTACACTCTCAGTGCAGGAATTAAGGAGTGTTACAGTGTCTGAGGTGTTGTATTTCAGATGAAGCGTTAAACTGAGGGTCTGCCTGTTCTCCCAGATGAATATAAAATAATCCCAGAGCCATATTTTGAGGATGAGCAAGTGAGGTTTCTTTGGCATCCCAATTAATTTTTATCGCTCAACGTCACACAAAAAAATCAAGTTATTTGGTGATTATCATCTTGCTGTTTGTGCTTTATTGCAGGATAGCAGCTGCATTTTTTTACATGGATAATAAGCATCGCTGATGAGGCCAAAATGCCAATCCCTAATTATCCTTGAGAAAGCAGTGGCGAGATACCTCCTTGAACTGCTGCAGCCAATCTGCTATCTCTAGAAATTTGGTACAACTAAGTGGTTTGTTAGGCCATTTCTGTAATTCTGAAGTCACATGTCGGCCAGACAAGGTAAAGATGGCAGATTTCCTTCCCTAAAGGATATTAGTGAACCAGATGGATTTTTACAACTCAAAAAAGTATCATGGTCACCATTACTGAGACTACTGGCTGCATTTTCCAGCCCTGTTGCAGCAGGGGCAGTGCTGTAAAATTCACCAAGTTGTTCAAATGTCCTAAATTTCAATTCTGGATTTTATCGCTTGAATCTAAATTCCACCAGAGGCCATGATAAGATTTGAACTATGTCCAGAAAACATTAACCTGGGTGTGATAACTCCTACAATGTCTATGGGGGAATCACCGATTTATATCTCTGTGGGTGCCCATTGAGCATGAGTACCCCTGTTAACAGTCAGTGGCCTGCCCAGCTGGAACTTATCACCTGAGCTTTTACATAAAGCAGGCCCAGGACTTGGCCTGCTGAATTACAGACCCAGGCAGGGATAAATGCCTGTACACCACGGTAGTGATTTTACTTTATGTTCTGTATTAAACTATGTTCCTTTCCAGTCAAGCTTCCTGAGTGATTACACTGAGCATTAATAGTCCAGTGATTCTACTACTATGCTATTATCTCCCCCAGAGTAGCTGAATACTTTGGTGACTACACTTCAAAAAGTACCTCAGTGGCCATAAAGCACTTGGGCATATATATATATAATATATATATACACACTTACACACAAGTCCATTTCATGACCGGTGGCACTGTGAGAGTTGGGGGCAGTGTGGGGACATCATCTCCCTCAGAAATGACATTTTGGTTTAGATAGTTAAATTTCCTTTGATGTTTTGTTTTAATTGCAGTATTCCCTCCAGGGGCTGTTACCCCTGTCTTTTTGTTCAGTTGACTGATTATTTGTTTTATTTAAAAGAATATAAATGCAAGCCTTTCTGTTCTTCTTTCTTCACCAGAAGTTTAGCCTCCACACACAATCTTCCTCATTTTCTTTCCAATTTGGCAGGCAGCAGTTTTATTGTTGGCTGGAGACATTTCAATGCTCTCATTGTCACAGAGCAACCAACACTTGAACCTTTACCCACTGAGGGAACATTCACAACAAGGCTTTACAGCTAGAGATTTGTCAGGGGAAGTCTGCTAATTGCACAAGATATAACGTTCTTAAAACCCCTTTCCCTAGGCAGTTTTGTAGCTTGGAATGACGGTAGGTTCTGTTTGTATTTGAAGATTCTTTCAAAGAATTAGACATTGTTACAGCAATTTGTGAACCAGTTGGTTATTGTCTCGTGAAAGGCTTTGCAAAGACTTGAATCTGTACCAGAGGGGAGGAAATGGGGAAAAAAATACATTTACTCAAGACTGGAAGTTGAAGATAAGAGAAAATTCAGACATCTGCATCTGCCACACCTTCACCCATATCTCCCGAACTCTTACTGTGCATGACTAATCAAAAGTACATTCATCGGGGAACAAACCACACACACTGCTGCTTCTAGATAATTCTTCCCAACACCACAATCTTAATATTTTCTTCAAAATATTGCATTAAGGTTTTGTGCTCATCAACATGACAAATCACAATACTTGAGGAAATTGGAACATTTTCCATAATTGGTTGGGAGGAGCTTGTGTTGAGGAGCATTGACCTATTGGACCAAAATTCCATATATCCAAGTTCAATTTCTGGTGCACAACTCTTCCCAGATCAGGTACAAATAGCACAGTTTAATCACAGAAAAAGTTCCACTTTGCTGCAGTAATGTGTCTCAACCACCAATTCAGGGCGTTAACTCACCGCGCTGGTGTTCGTTTACTAATTCTCAAGAGTGTGGGCATCCTTAACAAGGCTAGCATTCGCAGTGAAGGAGGAATGACTGCGAGTGAGAGGGTGAGCAGGAAAGGCAGGGGGTGGTCAGGAGGATCCGAGCAGTGAGGGTTGATTAACAGTCTTTAGCACAGTAGCAGAGCCTGGGGGACCATTCCTGAATGCCATGTGGCTCTAAGCTTGAGTAAGCACTCTATTAAAAGTGTTTTTTTGATATATCATCCACCTGTGCTGCAGCAAATTTATTATTAATGAACAGTTAGGGTGCAGTTTTACCAAAAAAAATTCTAAGTCTCGAACAAGTGCAGAAGAGAAAGAATTTCAGATCCATTTCTTTGCCAAGGCCTCAAGTCCAACTTTTGCCACTCTGTGCAAAATAATATTTGCAGTTACTGAATGTAGGGGGTGGTGGGATGGGGCCTAAGCCTGCCAAAGGCCAGCAGCTCACAAAGGAGTGCACAGTTATGCATGTGCAACTGAACAGAGAGAGATCTATCAGTCACCTCCACCTCTCTGGATATCAAGCAACCTCCCTCATTCCCTATAATCGCTGGCTCCCCCACCCCCCAGCTGATTGCCCCCTCCATTCCCCACCAGCCAGGTTGATTGTCCTCCTGGCCTTGCCCCATCAAACCCTCCCACACTTTAGGCCTCACCCCCTTAGCACCATCTGATGCTTAGTGAGCATTGCCAGTGTGCCAGGCTGGCAGTGCCAAGGAGCCTGGTGGGTGTTCAATATGACAACACCAGAAGCAATGGAGTTAAGCCATTTAATAATATTCTAATGTATTAAAAATTGATGGTAATTAGGTTCATTGGGCATGAACTTGATTATATCGGCAGTGGGGGATGTGGAAAAAATCTCATTCTGAGACCTCGCCATTACAAATCCTATTATAGCCCTCTGGTGAGAGTTAGTGGCCATAGCAACCCTGCAAACTTGCCCAGAAAATTATAACTTATATTCTTTTAGAAAGAAGCATCTCATGTAATCCATTATTACCTTGAAATGATGTTAATCATACTTACATTTTAAGTAGAAATATTTTGAAAGTCACTGAAATAAGACTGAATAAAACCATGTTGAACTTTATCAATAATTTTACACATGTAGAATTTACAGCCTAGGATAGGCCATTCAGCCCAACTGGTCCATGCCAATATTAATGAACCTTCTCCCAACGCCTCTTCTCCTCCCCATCAATATGTCCTTTCATTCCTTTCTCCCTTGTCTATTTAACCAGATCTCCTCTTAAATGCAACATTTTGGAAGAGTTTGAATTTTTTTTGTCAATTTTAAACAGACCATTTCAGTGACTGCAGAGAGTGGGAATGTGAACTCCCAAGGAAAGACTCAAAACAAACACTTTGCTCATGATCAGGCGGTGCAAATCCACCCTGACACAAAATCCATGTTTTCAAACCCTTTCCTACTTTGTCCTACTTTCAGGGGCTGACAGAATTCCGACTATAGCTCCAGTTTGTCCATTCATTGAAATATCACTCACATTGATCAGCAATTATTCTATCCACTTGGCTCTTAATTTTACTGTTTTAGAATTTAAATTCACTTTGCGTAGCATCTTTACCCAAACTTTGTTGGCCTAGAGTATATAATAGGCGAGATTTTTCAATTCGTCCTCATTATCCCTCTGACACTAACCTCAATTTTGCAATGTCAGACATCCATGAATCCTTTAGTTACCACTTGTCACTCATGGCTCCAACACAGGTTGCACTGTGGATCCCCCTACCATTCCCAGAACTGCCAACCACCAACATTAGTGAGGAATTTCAAATCCGTATGGACAGTTACATTATTTTCAATTAGGTGTGGCGGAGTTTTGAATGAGAATATCAAAGAAGCATTTTAATGTTTTGTTATTGCTAAGGTTAAACAGATGAAGGGTACTGATTGAGGAAGCATCTCAAGCACACACGAAAATAAAACTAGCCAGCTTTGGCACAGTTAGTAGAGCTCTTACTTCAAGTTCAAACTCCACGGCTTGACAGCAAAAATCAAGATTGGCGCTGCAGTATTGAGGGAGTGCCTCATTGTCAGAAGTACTGTCCTTGCCTGCCTGGCTAACTCATTTCGTAAAGCATGCTACTCCTAATATCATGAGATTGAGCTTCATTTGGGGTTCTTTTGGTTATGAATGTTTTTGATTTGATTTATTATTGTGGCATGTATTAGAATACAGTGAAAAGTATTGTTTCTTGCACGCTGTACCAACAAAGCACACTATTCATAAAGAAGGAAAGGAGACGGTGCAGAATATAATGTTACAATCATAGCTAGAGTGCAGAGAAAGATCAACTTAATGCAAGGTAGGTCCAGTCAAAACTCTGATGGCAGCAGGGAAGAAGCTGTTCTTGATTTGGTTGGTACTTGACCTCAGGCTTTTGTATCTGTTTCCTGATGGAAGAAGATGGAAGAGAGAATGTCTGGGTGTGTGAATTCCTTAATTATGCTGCCTGCTTTGCTATGGTAGCAGGAAGCGTAAACAGAGTCAATGGACAGGAGGCTGGTTTGTGCCATGGATCGAGCTACATTCATAACCCTTGTTGAGCTCAACTGTACCCTAAGCACACTGTGAGGAGATGTGGGAGGTATAGAATAAGTGTGAGACCTTGGCTGCTGGTAGAATATCACTACTTATCAGCTCTGACATAGGGTCATCCAGATTCAAAACGTTGGCTCTATTCTCTCTCCACAGATGCTGTCAGAGATGCTGAGATCTTGCATTTTCTGTTCTTGCTGAGGGTTTGGAACTCTTTTCCTGGGAAGGTGGTGGAAGGCAGAGGTTAATAGATTGTTGATATGCAGGGAAGGGGTTAGGAAGATAGGTGAGTGGGGATAGGCAGGATGCAGATTTGAAGTTACTATTGGATCTGCCATTATCTCATTAA
This sequence comes from Sphyrna mokarran, assembly GCA_024679065.1. NCBI lineage: Eukaryota > Metazoa > Chordata > Chondrichthyes > Carcharhiniformes > Carcharhinidae > Sphyrna > Sphyrna mokarran. The sequence goes on along the minus strand of JAGIQG010000006.1, from coordinate 127,602,197 downwards.
ATGAAGAAGACTCAAGGGGCAAATGGCCCATTCCTGCTCCTTGTTCGTATGTTGTAAGATGTGGACATGCTGACGTTGGACTGGGGTAGGCAGAGTGAGAAGTCTCACAACACCAGGTTAAAGAGCAATGGGTTTATTTGGTAGCACAAGCTTTCTGAACACTGCATCTGATGAAGGAGCAGTGCTCCGAAAGCTCGTGCTATTAAATAAACTATTGCACTTTAACTGGTATTGTGAGACTTCTTACATGTGTTGTATGTAACTGTGTAAAAGAGTCCTTCTTTACTTTCACCTTGCATTTTTTTACCCAAAATAGTAAATCTATCCTTTTCACCACCCAACTCCCCCAACATGTTCCAGTTCTCGTACAATCAGCTAATGTAAACAACCTTTCTCTGTCTACATTATCCAAATCTGTCACAATTTGATCAATAAATGTTGATGAATTGGCCCCGAGAAAATAATTTTATAATCTTGGAAAGCTGTTGATTGATTAATTGGCAGACTTTTAAGCTAAACTTGTTAAATTTTTTTTTGCATTTTTCAGGATATTTTAGCTTCTTCCTTCACCCCTGTGCCAATCTTTAATTTGCTCCAGGTAAAAATGTTTAAAAGTGATTTGATTTGACGGCTGGTTGAGGTCTGTGAAAATCCTTTAATGTGATTAGTTGCTTGGAGAGCCTGATGACATCACACTGGCTCCAGCCTGGGAATTCCCAGGAATGTACACTGCAATCAGTTCCAATATCACAGCAGTTCTCACCGGAGAAATTGCCAGATCTCCCAGGGAGACTTCCTTCAAGGTTAGAAGTGAAAGCCCTTGCCTTGTTCTGGAGCATAAAGTCCATCCCAATCTCAATTTTATCCCACTACAATTAAGTAAGAGTGCCCCCTACATGCCAATTTGAGGCACAGTTCCCTATGAGATGAATGAGTCATTTACTCTGTAGAAGGATGCCTGATTTATTTTATTCCCATGCGTGATTAGAGAAACTATTGTGCAAGTTAATTTTTACTTCTTGAACTATGGAAGGAAACCGGAGCACCGGAGGAAACCCATGCGGACACGGAAAGAATGTGCAAATTCCACACAGACAGTGACCCAAGGCTGGAATTGAACCTAGGTCCCTGGTGCTGTGAGGCTGCATTGCTAATCACTGTCTCTCAGCGCCATCCATACTTTCATTAGTTCACTCCCTAAATATCTGACTTGTTTTTCTCATTTAAGACCCTCCGTAAAATCTACTGCTTTGACCAATATTTTGACAACCTATCCTAATATTTCCTAATGTAGCTTGGTGCCATACATTATTTCATAATGTTCCTATGAAGCACTTTGGAACATTTTATTATATTGAAGACGTTGCAGATATTTTGTTGTTTAACAAATTGTTATTGAAGTCTTGGCAATGCCACACTCAGAATCTGAAGTTTGTAGGTGGGAGGATTGCCGGAGTAAAGAATTGCAAGGTTCTGAGCTGCCAGGAATGAATGTCATCATCATAGAACCTCCACAATGCAGAAAGAGGCCATTTGGCTCATCAAGGCTGCACTCACCACAATCCCATCGAGAGTCTATTCCCATAACCCCACATATCTACCCTGCTAGTCCTCTGATACTAAGGGACAATTTTCCATGACTAATCAACATAACTGCACATTTTTAGAGTGTAGGAGGAAACCGGAACCCCCAGAGTAAATGCAAGCAGACACGGGGAAAATGCGCAAATTCTGCACAGACAGTGACCGAGGCTGAAATTGAACCCTCAGGTCCCAGGAGCTGTGAGGCAACAGTGCTAACCACAATTGCATCCCCCAATTGTGTTGAAGCAGACTTTAATAAATCTTGTTGGATTTTTGCAACATTCCAACAGTTTCATGGTCACAATTACTAATACTAGGCTTTTTAATTTTAATTGAATCCAGTATCAAATGGGCGTTGGTGGACTTTAACTCACATTGCCTAATGTAATAATCCTTGCCACTTTATTAGTTGTCCACTAACATAAGCACCGCATCACCACAATCAGGTCTGATCCTGATTTATTTTTCTCCAAAACTATGCTTTATTCAGAAATCTGTCATCAAACATTACAAATATTCCAAAATGGCCCATCACACAAATAGCAATAATGTTCAGGTTCTTTACATGCATCAAGTAACAGTAAGAAGTTTTGCAACACCAGGTTAAAGTCCAACAGGTTTCAGAATGCTGCTCCTTCATCAGCTGAGTCAGCGCTCCGAAGCCAGGTATTTTGAGACTTCTTACTGTGCCTGCTCCAGTCCAATGCTGACATCTCCACATTACATCAAGTAACATTCTGAGATACTTCAATATGGTAAAGGGAACTCTTCAGACATTTCACAATGGTCTTACAAAGGTAGCAGTTGTGTTAAAGGTTATTTATATAGAAAATGTTGCACTCTGGAGTGCTTCAGCACACCTGAGATATATGGAATATTCACTGTATGCATTTACTGAATCCTTTGGCCTGAGGAGGTTCTGATCGCCTGATTGTCCATCTTACGTGGGCAATCTGGGCATACAGCACATTCTCCATGTGAAAACTCAAACGCAGCCTTTGTGCAATGCCACATCTCACTAAGATTGATTATAACATTCAAATAAAGCTCTAATACAGCTTTGTGCTAAACCACTTTAGTTCTAGCGAATATGTCAGTCAGGTGCTAATGTACAGTACATCATATGTATGAAAGAGGGTAACCTACACCAATTTTCCAGTTTCCAGTAGCCACAGGCTGTTTGATTTCTCCACCACAAGCCACACACCATTCCCACAAACTTCCAGCATCCCTGATCACCTACATGCTGTCAATGTCTTATAGAAGTAACTAAAAAATATAAGACAGGTCAATCAATGTTTCACTTTCCTTCAAGGTTACGATTCCAATTAAATCTATCCAAGTGCATCTGTAAATTTTAGCTATCTAACTAACTTTATCTTTGTGGGACTGTCTGCAATTTAATGAAAAGTCAACAAGTTATATATTATTGCAGACAGAACTATCTCAAATCCCACAACTTTGCCACGAGAGAAGAAAACCTCCTTTTGTTTGATTTGCACCACTTCACTTGCCAGTGTCTCAGGTTCAAGAGCAGTTCAACTTGCTTTACAGTATTAATAGTGTAAGAAAGTTAGTCTTTCTGATAACATGCCTTGTTAACCAGTACACAGGCAGGCACCAGAACCCATGTAAAAATATCTCCAGAATCTACTGAGAGGCGACCTGATATTTGTTTATAAAATGTTGAGAGGAATAGATAGGGTGGATTCTCAGAGACTATTTCCCCGAGCTGAAATGGTCACTGCAAGAGAACACAGATTTAAGGTGCAGGGAAGCAAATACAGAGGGGATGTTAGGGGTAAGTTTTTCACTCAGAGGGTGGTGAGTGAATGGAATCAGCTGCCATTGGAGCGAGTAGAGGCAAACTCGCTGGGGTCTTTTAACGAATGGAATAGGGGGTTATAGATAGGTCTGTGGATTGGTAGATATAGATGTGATCGGTGCAACTCGTGGGCCGGAGGGCCTGTTTGTGCTGTATTGTTCTATGTTCTATGTTCTATTTTGCTTTTGTTTTAGTGTTTAATTATCATCCCAAAATACCCACCTTGAAGATGTTTGGTTCTTTTCTCCGATGGGATCTCTATTTGTCCCTTTCACTATACCATTTGCCTTCATTGCACTTCATGTCCCTCCCAGCGTTTGGTGAACTGTTTACCAAAAATCACTTCCACAGCCACACCTCCTTCCTCAGTGACTGTCTCCGGCTTACCCCACATCGATTCCGACTAAAGTTCCATCCCTGACGTTTTGAATGCACTCAGGATTGCAGGTACTTCTGGAACATACAACATTCATACAATCAAAGAGTCAAACAGTGCAGAAGATGCCCTTTGGCCTGTTGATTGTACACCAACACATCAAAAACACATAGAAGATTGGAGCAGGAGGAGGTCATTTGATCCTTTGAGCCTGCTCCACCATTCATTACGATCATGGCTGATCATCCAACTCAATAGCCTAATCCTGCTTTCTCCCCATTCATCCCAAGTCTATATCCAGCCGCCTCTTTCATGATTCTATGATTCTTGAATATATTCAATGTTTTGGTATTGACCACTTCCTGTGGTAATGAATTCCACAGACTCACCACACTGAGTGAAAAATGTTTCCTCATTTCCATCCTAAATGGTCTACCCTGAATCCTCAGATTGTAACCCTTGGATCTGGACTGCCCCACCATTGGGAATATCCTCCCTGCATCTACCCTGTCTAGTTCTGTTAGAATTTTATAAGTCTCTATGAGATCCCCCTCATTCAAACTAGTTAATCTCTCCTCAAACATTAGTCCCGCCATCCCCGGAATCAGTTTGGCAAACCATGAACTGCCATCTAAATCCATTTACCAACGCTTGGCCCAAAGCCCCGAATGTTACGATATGCTAAGTGCTCATCCAGATACTTTTTAAAGGATGTGAGGCATCCGGCCTCCATCACCCTCCCAGGCTGCACACTCCAGACCATCACCACCCTCTGGCAAAATTTTGGGGCGGATTAAAATTAAAACTAAATAGTTCAAGGGAGATATTAAAAAAAATCTTCTGCCCCTCATCTTGAACCTATGCCCCTTGTGACTGATCCTTCAATTAAGGGGAAGAGCTGCTCCTTATCCATTCTGTCCATGTCCCTCATAATCTTGTACACCTCGATCAGATCGACCCTCAAACTTTCTGCTCCAATCCAAACCTACCCAGCTTCTCTCCATAACTTAAGTGTTCCATCCCAGGCAGCATCCTGGTGAATCTCCTCTACACCACCTCCTGAGCAATCACATCCTTCCCATAATATGGCAACCAGAACTCCAACTAGCCTCACCAAAGTTTTATACAACTCCAGCATGACTTCTTTGCATTTGTGAGCTATGTCTCGACTGATAAAAGCAAGTGAACCATACACATTTTTATCACTCTACTAACATGCCCTTCAACCTTCAGAAATCTGTGGATAAACACGCCAAGGTCTCTTTGTTCCACACATCTTCCTTATGTCCTACCATTCATTGAGGACTTCCTTGTCAAATTATTCCTCCCAAACTGTATCATCTCACACTTTTCATGGTTAAATTCCATCTGCCACTTATCTGCCTATTTTACCATGCTGTCTATATCTTCTTATAGCCTAAGGCTCTCTGTTTCACTGTTAATCACCTGTCCAATCCTTGTGTTATCCCCTCATATTGCAGTTCTCACCACGTCCTGAGATCCACACTGAATGCCACCCATTGCCATATGTACACACTCGACTTGTCTCTTTAGAAATCCCAACCTCCCCCACCCCCCCAAAGCTGTTCCACTCTCCAGTTTTGTTCTATTCTTTGGCGTTTCAAAGAAGAAACATGTCAGACTCGAAACATTAACTCTGTTTCTCTCTCCACAGAAGCTGCCAGTTGTTGAGTTTTAATTTCAGATTTCCAGCATCCACAATATTTTGCTTCTATTTCAGCACGTGGCAAAATTTTGGGGCAGATTAAAATTAAAACTAAATAGTTCAAGGGAGATATTAAAAAGAATTTCTCGTCACAAAGGTTAATGGAAATTTGGAATTCTGTTCCCACAGAGTTTTTTTTTAAAAAACTTTTCTACTGGAAATTATTATAAATCACACTCGAAGATTAAAGGTTATGGTCACAGTGTTAATTGCATAAATTAAGGCTAAGGAATATATTCATTAAATGATTATTTGAGCACATTTGAAGTGTGTCCCTGGCAGAGATAAAATCATGATCACTTGGCAGCGGCGAGATTCCTGGCCTTTTGGCTAAGATCAAGTGTCAAATCAAGCCCAAGATCCTTATTTTGTCAGCTAGGATCTTGTTTGTCTGTCTTGTGGGGACCATGAATTGGATTCAAATCAAATTTGATTTTGGTTTTTAGAATAAGCAAGGAATGGATTCAGGTTTGCCTGGCCCACTCCTTCTCCTGAACCTATTCCTGGGCTTGGCAGAGTTTGCCATAAACAGATCCAGGCAGCAGGCAACTGAGGGCGTCGTCGACCTGACTCTCTGTCTCTACTGTGGCTATACCAGTAATCTGTAAACTCTCTGTGCAGTTATACGCTCTGTCTGAGGCCAGAACTCTCCATTCACTTGAGGAAGGGCAAATCCCGAAAGCTTGCGGGTTTACTATCAAATAAATCGGTTGGACTTAAACATTGTGTTGTCAGACTTGTTATTATATTCATGGCCAGATGCCCCTAGAGACGGTGCATGCAGTGTCCGAGGGGACTGTTAACACCTTCCATACCCAAAGTGGAGGTTGTGGCACTGAGGGTCAGACTTACAGGGGCACCGCAGGGACTGGGGTGCATTATTGACTCCTTTAATCACATTTTAATTTGATGTTTTAAGTTTCCTTTCCGCTTTGTTTTTGTTTCGGACAGTTCCCCTCCTTTTGGGAGCCGATCCTTTTAATTTGTCCCTGAGTTAATTTGATTTAACTTATTTGATTGATCAAAAAGATTGGTTTGCCCAGGCCTTGCTGAGCACTGGCTTTGTAATTTTAAGGATGGAGTGTTTTTTTAATAGATTCTAAAGTGTGTCCCTGTTGATGGAGCATGCAGTGTCCAGAGATACACTTGAGGCTCTCTGCTGCAGGTAGGCATTGCAAGGGCTGGATTCCATCATCAGCCATGTATATTACATTTTAATTTATGAATTTTTCTTGAAAGTTTTTTTAAACAGTGCCTCTTTAAAGGGCTGTCAATTGGCTAATTTGTTTTTAGTTCTAAATACTATAAAATAAGAACTAAGAACATAAGAAATAGGAGCAGGAGTAGGCTATCTAGCTATTCAATAAGATCATGGCTGATCAGTTCCACTTTCCTGCTTTCTCGCCATAACCCTTAATTCCTTTGTCTAAAGAAATAATAAAGAAATAAATAGACACTTCCTCTTTAAGGAGTGGGTTATTAATTAATTTTATAAAGAAGATTTAATGTGCATTGGAGAGTTCGGAACTCCTACAATCCATAGAATCCGTCCTTCTTCGAAGGCAGGTCTGACCCAGAGTGCCACAACTTCCACCCTCGGTAAAACAAGGCAGTGGGTTCCAAATCCACCTGAGCTGGAACAGGATCAAACCCTGTGTTGTTGGCACCAATCTGAGACACACCATCTGTCCAGTCAACCGAACCACCGCCCTCCCTTCCCCGCCCCCCCAACATTTTCATAGAATCCCTGTGGTGCAGAAGGAGGTCATTTGGCCCATCGAGCCTGCAATGAAAACAATCCCACACAAGTCCTTTCCCCATAACTCCACATATTTACATTGTTAGTCCCCTTGACACTAATGGTCAATTTAGCATGGCCAATCAACCTACCCCTTACATCTTTTGGACTGTTGGAGGAAACCAGAACACCCGGAGAAAACCCAGTTCTCTCAAGACAGTGACCTGAGGCTAGAATTGAACCTGGGTCCCAGGTACTGTGAGGCAGTACTGCTGATGACTCTGCCACCGTGCCACCCGAGTTGTCCAAGTTGCTGTGGCAATATACACTTTTACATGCGTGTCGGGTAGTCTGGAGTTATGGATAGTGACAGCCGAAGCTCTATTTTACTTTCCATTACGTGTCTGATCAGGAATCTCTCCCACTATTATTGCCTGCTCTTGGCGTGTGTTAGAAGGATTTATAAGTTAATACTCGACCTGTTTTGCCACATTACAAACAGGTCTTCCTTGGCCATCAAGTCCTGAGATAGGAATTGAATCTGGAGCTTCCTAATGCACTATAAAATCTCCCATGGAATTCTCCCAAGCTCCTGCAGGCAGGTTTGATGACAGAGAAGGGAGCAAATATGGCAGGAGGCAAGAAATTGGTTTCATGCTGGCATGAATTTACAGCAAGGATGGTCTACTGGTGCCCACCACGGTGGGTTAGAAACCTGTTAGAGGATGGTGGGAACCTCAGGAGCATCCCGGTAATGGGATGCAAGAAATAGCCTGAGCTTCCCATGCCAGAATCTCCACAATGCCAGCATAAAACACAGTCAGGATACCAGAACCATGGATTTCACCCACCTAGCAGGGATAGCGCAGATGTAAGGTCTAATAGACTGCACTCATGTGGCTCTTAACTCACCATGGCGGCATGCAAGAACTGCAAGCGATTCCACTCCCTCAACATTGAACTTGTCTGTAACTACACAATGCATTTCAGGTATGTGTGTGTGTGCCTATCTCCTGGGGAACATCTGTGATAGTTACATCTTGGGCCACTCGCAAGTCCTAGCAGTCTTTGACGAACAGAAGTGGTTGAAAGGATGACTCCTCAGGGACAAAGATCAGAAGATGGTTGATGACACCAGAGCAGAGGCCACAAAGACCAGCGGAGTCTTGATACAACGTGGCTCACGATTCAATGTGTTTGTTGGTGGAGCAGGAGATTGAGCAGTTGAAGATGCTTTCCTCTGTCTGGACTGGTCAGGCTGGGGAGAGGGGGTAGGGGGTGATGCCCCCAGAGGGTGTCTCACATTATTGTGGTACACTGTGTTCTCCATAATCTTGCACTGAAGAAGGGAGACAACCTAGAACTGGAAGAAATGACTGAGCATCAGATCTCTCAGATAAGGAGGATGTTGAGGAGGGAGGTGGACTTGACGTTGTCAAGGACAAAGTGGAAGAGTGCCAGGTGGTAGATAGAGCTAGAATTGACCTATTGAGCAAGAGATGGCCTTATCTCTCATTTCAGGAACAAGCCCAAGGAGTGGGTGGTGAAATCTCCCATAATGGGTGTAAGTCAAACCAATGATATTGTGCCAATGTTATCTAACCATTAATTTGTATGTTTCTTATAGCAGAGAGCTCTAGCCCAGTGCTTAGAAACTAATCACTCGAAGAAGACAGCCCATCTGATAGTCAATTCAATTCATCAAGACATAAGACCAGAAAGCTTTTCCCCAGCACATCCCCAGTTTTCTAAGAAATGAAATATAACTGATTTTAAACAGGCTGGAATAGAATCATAGAACAGTAACAATGCAGGAATGTGTCCATGGTGGCTTTCTGCAAAAGCAGCTCAGCTAATCCCACTCCAGTGAATCCTGTGGGAGGAGATTTGGCCCATTGAGTCTGCCTAATCCACAATCCCACCCAGGCCCTATTCCTATAATCCCATTTATTTACCCCATCTAGTCCCCTGACAGTAAGGATCAATTTATCATGACCAATCCACCTAACCAGCACATCTTTGGACTGTGGGAGGAAACTGGAGCAGCTGAAAGAAACCCACACAGACATGGGGAGAATGTGCAAACTCCACACAGAGAATGACCCAAGACGGGAATCGAACCCGGGTCCCTGGCGCTGTGAGGCAGCAGTGCTAACCACTGTGCCACCCAGTGCTTGCAGGCCTGCATTTTTTTTTCTCCTCAAACAATTGCACCCTTTTAATTTATATAAAGATTTAAGTCAGTCCTCACGCTCATCAAGAAGGTATCAGTCTGGAGGGATGGGGAATTTCCACTTTTGTCAGTCTAGTAAGCATGAAATCTTTCTCTGATGGGTGCAAGTCACACAATTGAACATGCAAGTTGGCAGCAAAGAAAAATCTTGGAATATTTTAAGGCTGATTCATTGACAGTTGTATGTCTCATTATACTCTAGTCATTTTATTAACATGGTTCCCAGGCTGGATTGACATCTTCTTTCTGGTAGAACTGTTTTTCTATTAATGAGGCAGATGCAGTTGAGTGGATGTTAGGAAATGATTGAGGATGGAAGTAATCCAGAGTGATTTTGGATGTGATGTCAAGAGCAAGAAAGGTATCAAGATTGCAAAACAATGAGTTTAACCTGAGAAGGCAAACAAGGAGGTTCATCACATCAACTACGAAGAGAAACTGGTGAATGATTGAATGTATAGCTTTGCTTCTGGAATTCCCTCCTGAAACCACCCCCCCCCGCCCCCCAATCTCTCATTCCTCCTTTTCACTTACCCCCCCAACAACGTTGAGACCTACCTTTCCGAACAAGCTCTTGGTCTCTCATAGAATTCTACAGAACAGCAGAAGGCCAGTTGGCCTATTGAGCCTGCACTGACCACAATCCCACCCTGGCCCTATCCCCATAACCTCATGTATTTACCATTCTAGTCCCCCAACACTAAGGAGCAATTTTGCATGGCCAATCAACCTATCTTTGGATGGTGAGAGAAAACCAGAGCATTCAGAGGAAACCCACGTAGGCACAGAGAGAATGTGTAAACTCCACACAGGCATCCAAGGTTGGAATCAAATGCTGGTCCCTGGATCTGTGAGGCAGCAGTGCTAACCACTGTGCCACCTTGCTAATTGGCATATATGTTTGATAATCACCGCTGTGAACTGCTTTGAGGGGTTTCACTGTGTCAAATGTGCGACATACACAAAAGTCAATGGTGTTGAATTTCCACTGGCACAACAAGGAAGATTGTCTGTCGACTAACTCCCATTCCTGCAATGACAAGAAATAGACTTCACAATGCTTTCTAACTCTAGGCTAGAGGAGAAACTGGGTTGAAGCAGAAGTTCTATATGACACAGTGAGTTATTTTCCAAATATTGCTCTCATTTTTAAGAATATAGAATTATTGTAATATTATTTTGATATCTGCAGTTTGTATCACGTAATACCATTGACTAGTGACATGCCTGAGGTCATTTCAGTGCTGTGACAGGGGAGGTTAAAACATGTAGTTGAGGGAAAGATGAGCACAGGTTCAGGGGGAAAATAGAGATGGGAATTTTACCGGCATGCCCATCCCGATTCCGGGAGCAAGCGAGTCTCAGAGAACGGCATTCTCCGTTGGCCTCAGGCAGGATTGTATAGACCTCAGGAGAATGTGCCAGTAAAATTCCGCCAGAATTTTTGGATTCTAACTTCTAGTCTAGGAGCCAATGTTTCATCAGAGCATCATCCAGACTCAAAACATTGGCTTTATTCTCTCTCAGTAAGAAATCTCACAACATCAGGCTACAGTCCAACAGGTTTATTTGGTAGCAAAAGCCACTAGCTTTCAGAGCGCTGCCCCTTCGTCAGGTGAGTGGGAGTTTTGTTCACAAACAGGGCATATAAAAACACAAACTTGCTGATACTCCAGTGAAAAGATTTGCCTTTGACTGAGTGTTGCAGGCTGGCACATTCCAAAGTCCAGGACCACGTGCCGAGGGACGTTTTCAAACTTGGGGCAGCTGCTGCAAAGACACAATGGGGAAAGGCCACTGTTTAAAACCTTTCAACCAAAACAGACCGAGGGACCGCTAACTGTAAAAAAACACTCAGACTGTGTAACTGTGTGGAACTCTGTAAAGACAACACATAGTGAAATGTGATGAATGTATATTGTCTCTTCAAGAACTGAACTGTAATAAATCTAATGTCTTGGAACAGAGCAGTGTAAAGTATTGTAAATATGGCTGAAGTTTTTGTAATTATTGGAAATGTTTTTGCAATGGTTTATTTCAGACTATTTATGAATAAAGTATATTTTTAAAAATAAAAAAATTCAAAAGATTCACACAAGTGAGTAAATGTATCCTGGTCTCCTAACAATCATCCCTTTTATTAAAGCTTACTCACTTTTTAAGGCAGAGATAAATAGCTTCTTCATTAATAAGGGGATCAGGGGTCGTGGGGAAAAGGCAGGGGAATGGGGATGAGAAAAATATCGGTCAAGATTGAATGACAGAGCAGATTTGATGGGCCGAGTGGCCTAATTCTGCCCCTATGTTTTATGGTCTTTAATCGGAGGCGCGGTGGGGGGGGTGAGGTGGTAAATCTATGTCGGTGAAATCAACAAAACAGCTCCAGTCTCTTCCAGGAGTGGGTCTGGTTAGTGGCGTGTCCTTGATATTTTGTCATGCCAGTAACTATCGCCTAGAGGGAGTTCGCTCCATGTGCTGACGATTGCATTTGCAGAGTGCAGAAAGGACAAGGCAGCTGCAAAACATGGATGGCATCAAACCCTAGCGCCGGGGAAGCGAGATGCGATCGAGATGATTCCCCGCCCCACCACCCCCCTCTCCCCTCCTTCCCTCGCCGCTGCACAAACTCAGGCACCGATCAAGAACGCACAAAAAGACCGGCGCAAGCAGCAAAACAAAAAGAAAGCCCCAGAAGCGGTGCTTTCTGAAGCTGGAATCCAAAGACTGGGAGATAGGCTGCTCGCAAGAAGCTGCGGCTTTATACACTCAATGATCGCACGGAGATTGAAATATCGATTGTATATGATTCATGGCGCACTGGTATTTGTAATAATTTATATTAAAATACCTCTCCTTTCCTTTAAATAGATTAACCCATTCTGCGCCCAGTTTGTGTGTGGCTGTGTAATAGATTTTTTTTATTGCATGCTTTAATAAAATACTGTAATGGCGCTTATGGTCATGTGTTTGTGATTGACAGGAACACAGAGCGGTCTGCCTAAATCTCTGTCTCCTTCCTCTTCATTCTTGGGCTTGTTTGCAAGCAGTCCTACCCCCACCCCCCACTCCCCTGTAACCTAATAAATGTTGACGTGTTAAAATCGCATACTTCCCAAGTGCTGGGATGATTTAATCAGTCGAAATAACTCTAAAATGTGCAATGTTTGTCCAGGCAAAGATTTTCAGTGGGGAGGGTTTAATAAATGATTTCAGCCGCTGATGAAGTGGTTTGAAGCGAGAGAATCTAGTCCGTCCTTTCCCAATGTATTGGTTTGTGTGTAAAGATTGAAATGTATCCCACCAAAACAAAAGACAACTTTATAACAAGCAACACATCCATTCGTATCCGGTCAACAAATCCATAGAGTAGGACTAACTCGACATGGTTGAAAATACACAACGTTTCCATTCATATTAACCACTAGCATTGTTTATGGAGTATTTCAGTGCAAGTAAATAAGGGGCCCCTCCATATTTCGTAACCTCTGTTGATATAACCTTTGTAGGAGTAAAAACGTCCTTCCCACTGAGAACAAACAGGAGAGAGAGAAATTTCCCGCCTACGGTTTTAACAGCCTTCATCTCCCCCACACCCCAGGGGAATTTTGCATTAATTTCAGTGAAAAGTTTCTGGGTTAAAAAAAGATGAAGTGACCAATTTGAATTCAAGATTTTATATTCCATGGACTTTGCCCTGGCTGCTATCACATTGAGTGGACAGCATTATAAAACAGTCTATCTTTTTCAACAATTCACACAACCTGTAATATCTAATACAAACGCTACAATCCCTGATAGGGATAGTAAATAACAAACACTTTGGTTAAATCTCATAGTTCTGCTTACTCTGAGTGCTGGGTGTTAATTAATTTGCATTCCTCTGTGGGGGAAATGCCCCTTTTACGATTCAGTGAAAATGATACTTTTTTTGTGCTGGCACTGACTGCAGGAATGTCAAGGTTGCTGAGTTGGAGGCAGCACATCTTGCACTATGTAGATGCACCGGAAGGTGGCGGCTGTGCCTGCTGAAGGTTTTCTGAAAGTAGGTCATTTTGCTTCTGTCCAGCTAATTTCTCGTCCTCAAACCTCGGCAGCTGGGAAGCCCACACCTCCTTGTGGATAGCCTTAAAACACAATCCAGCTTAATGGATTCTGATTTCGTGGAAATGGCTTCCAGCGTCGCCGTCATTCCTTCCAAATACCCAGTGCAGTGAATCAAACGAGCTCTTCAATGTCATTGCCTTAACACAGTTAATGTTCCATTGATGCTCCCCGGCTTCAACAACACTGGCTGAGGAAATTACAAAATATTACGCGTTACTATCGTCTTCCAGTCAGATCATCTTGAAGAAAGTTCTGCAAAATGATCTGAAAGCAATGTTGATTGGGGCACAATTGTGTTTTTTTTAATTCACAAACATAAGATCTAGGAAGAGTAGCCCATTTGGCCTCTTGCTCCACTATCCAATAAGATCATGGCTAATCTTTCGATGGACTCAGCGCTGCTTACCCGCTCTATCACCATAACCTTAACTCCTTTATTGTTCAAAAAATTATCTATCCTTGCCTTAAAAACATTCAGTGAGGTAGCCTCATCTGCTTCACTGGGCAGGGAATGCCACAGAATCACAACCATTTGAAGAAGTTCCTCCTCAACTCAATTCTAAATCTACTCCCCCTTATTATTAGGCTAAGCAAGTTCTAGTTTCACCTGCCAGTGGAAACAATCTACCTGCTTCTAATATATTCCCTTCACAATTATATATATTTCTATAAGATCTCCCCTCATTGTTCTGAAATCCAGTGAGTATAGCCGTGTCTATTCAGTTTTTAATCATAAGCCAACCCTCCCAACTCCAGAATCAACCTATTGAATCTCCTCTGCACCCCCTCCAGTGCCAGTATATCATTTCTCAAATAAGGAGACCAAAACTGTACACAGTATTCCAGCTGTGGCCTCACCAGCACCTTATACAGCTGCAACATAACCTCACTGTTTTTAAATTCCGTCCCTCTATTCCATTTGCCTTCTTAATTACCTCTGGACTTGCAAACCAACTTTGTGATTCATGCACGAGGATACTCAGGTTCCTCTGCACAGCAGCATGCTGCATTTTTTTTAACATTTAAATATTAATCCATTTTGCTGTTATTCTTACTAAAATGGATGACCTCAGATTTATCATCTACCAGACCCTTGCTCACTTACTTAAACTATCTCTATCCCTTTGCAAACATTCAGTGTCCTCTGCAAACTTTGCTCAACCACACATCTTATGTCATCTGTGAACTTTGACATTCTACACTTGATCCCCAATTCCAAATCATCAATTAAATTGTAAACAGTTGTGGTTCCAACACTGATCCCTGAGGCAGACCACTAGTCACTGATCGCCAACCAGAAAAACTCCCCATTTATTCCCACTCTTTGTTTTCCGTTAATTAACCAATTCTCTATCCATGCTAGTACATTACTCATAATACCATGTACCTTTATCTTATGCATCAGCCTATTGTACGGCACCATGTCAAATGCCTTCTGGAAGTCTAGATACACCACATCCATTGGTTCCCCGTTGTCCACTGCACTCATGATGTCCTCAAAGAATTCCACTAAATTAGTTGAACATGACCTGCCTTTAATAAACCCATGCTGTGTATTCGCAATAGGACAATTTCTATCCAGTAAACATAAACAAGGGTCATGGGTGGAAGTGGGAATGTTAAAATGGCGACACGGGTTCATTGGGTCAAAGGGCCTGTATCCCGTGCTGTTTTGTTCTTTGTTCTGATGTCTTACTATTTCTTCTTTGATGATAGATTTAAGCTTTTTCCCCACCACAGAGGTTAGGCTAACTGTCCTATAATTACCTGCCTTTTGTCTACCTCCTTTTTTAAACAGTGGCATCACATTTTCTTCCAATCTGCTGGAACTGCCTCAGAGACCAGCAAATTTTGGTAAATTACTACAAATGTGTTTGCTATTTCTCCTACCGTCTTTTTGGTACCCTGAGATGCATTACATCAGGGCCAGGAGACTTGTCTATCTTTGGCCCCCATTAACTGACCTAACACTGCTTCTTTAGTGATAAGGATTGTTCCTAGGTCCTCCCCTACCATAGTCTTCTTGTCATCAACTTTTAGCATTGATTTGTGTTCCCACTGTGAAGACTGAAACAAAATACCTGTTCAATGCCTCATGCACTTCCTCATTTCCTGCTATTAAATCTCTCTTCTCATCCTCCAAAGGGCAAATACTTACCTAGCCACTCTTTTTATATATTTGGACCTTTGCTATCTGTTTTGATATTCTGACCTAGTTTACTCTCATAATCTATCTTGCTTTCTTTATAGCTTTTTTTGTGGCTTTCTGTTGACCTTTAAAGATTTCTCAGTCCTTTAGTTTGCCATTAATCTTTGCCACTGTATATGCAAATGGTGACTTTGTTTGCTTTTGTGGTCCCGGATGTTTGAACGGTTGATTCATTCCAGGCGGTTGAGTTTTACCTATGTTAAAGTACTATAATGATTGGGTAGAGGGGAGGCGATGGTATTATTACTAGACTATTAATCCAGAAACTCAACTAATGCTCTGGGGACCCGGGTTTGAAAACGACTACAGCAGAGGGTGGAATTTAAATTCAATAAAAAATCTCTGGAATTAAGAACCTACTGATGATCATGAAACGACTGTCAATAGTCAAAAAAACACATCTGGTTCATTGATGTCCTTTAGGGAAGGAAATCTGCTGTCCTTATTTGGTCTGGCCTACATATGACTCCAGAATCACAGCAATGTTGTTGATTTTCAATTGCCCTCGGGCAACTAGGGATGAGCAATAAATGCTGACCCAGCCAGCGACTCCCATGTCCCACAAATGAATAAGAAAAGTTGTTTATTCTTGTTCCCTTGGGAAGAAAGATGGATAATTTTCCCTCTTATTCTGCATTCCCTACTGCCTATTGGGTCAGCACCAGTCAATGATTGTGGTATTTTTTTTCTTAGTCCTTCTAACTGAAACAGTGTGAGTAGGTAGATGGCCCAAAGTCTCCTTCTCCCTGCTGGTGGGTGGAGCAGATGGTGAGTAGGCTGAAGTGAAAGGATAATTGGGATAATTATTTTTTTCAGCAAACGGAGAAGTAATTCCTAAACACTCCTAAATGAGCATTAGGATCTTTTCATCTTTGAAATGAACTATCACTTTGCATTCCATAACCAATTTCCCTCTAGATTCAATGACTACCAGTGAAAAGATATGGAACTGGACAGGAAATCGAGTTGTCAAATTAATCAGAAGTGTACATTCAAAAAGCTTAAAAAAAACACAGTATTGTAGATATTAATCTCAAAGAGGCGGAACCCTCACAACATTTAAGAGATTTAGATAAGCATTTGAAACACCATAGCATACAAGGCTACAGAACAAGTGTTGGAAAATAGGATTAGAATAGATAGGTACTTGATAGCTGTCACAGACAGAATGGGCTGAAGGGCTTCTTTCTATGCTGTAAAACTCTATGACTAGGAAAACTGCACATGTACTTAAAAGCTTTAAAAACTGTTTTTTTGGGATGTGGGCATTACTGCAGGGCTAACATTTGTTGCCCATTCCTAACTGCCCACTTGATCATTTTTACAATTGACGATGATTTGAAAATAACTTTATATTTCAGATTTCTCAATTGGCTTTAAATTCCATCAGCTGTCATAGGGGGATTTAAATGCATGTCCCTAGGGCCTGGATTACTAGTCCAGTGACATTACCCGTACACTAGCATCTTCCCTCTCAATGTGTGGATAAGTTGCTTTAAATGTACTGAGAGTAACCAGTTCTGTTCGGAACTAGTGCATATTTGATCTATAATTTAATGTCAATAAAAATAAAAGTCCCAACACAAAAAAGATCCTGCTAAATGTTGATTTTTATAGAGATGGAAATAAAGTTGATGACTGCTTTGTGGTGATTTTTTAAAGCTGTTATGTATACAAGTGGATTGTTTGTTGAGGAGTAGTTTCCTAGTATATCAGTAGCAAAGTGGATTCAATCCAATGGAAACAATTGCCATTTGATGACAGGATTGGATTCAGGCATCCAACTGACTTCATAGAATCATAGAATCCCCACATTGAGGAGGCCATTTGGCCCATTGAGCCTGCACTGATAACAATCCCTCCCAGGCCCTTTCCCCATAACCCATGTATTTACTCTGTTAGTCCCCCTGACACTAAGGGACAATTTAGCATGGTCAATCCACCTAACCTGCACCTCTTTGGAGTTGGGAGGAAACTGGAGAATCTGGAGGAAACCTATGCAGGCATGTGGAGAATGTGCAAACTCCACACATTTACCACGGTTGGAATAGAACCCAGAACCCTGGTGCTGTGAGGTAGCAGTGTGCCACCCTGATTGAGGATTTATTGCCAGGTCTGGGTTAGTTTGCTAACTGGCAGAACAAAATGGTGCCAACTTACATTTTAGAAGCATATATGTTACCTGATCAGGGACCAACATTGGTCACATCCATTTAAACATTTGCCTCCAAAGCTCCCTATCTTATATACAGATAAAGAGAGCACAGTAGGAACTGTGTACTAAAGCCTTGCTAACCTATTTGCTATATACATAAAAAAGCAGTATAGTTTCACAACCTTTAATACTTTCATGTTTTCTTTCAGTTCTGTTGTGATAAAAATTTGCAAAATCAAAATGTTCCTTCAAGAGAAAGATTCAATTAGCGAACGGTTAACCCTATGACCAATGAATAGTAAAAAAAACTCCAAGTAATTTAGTTTAGGCCACATTGATTAAAAAACTGAATGAATATCTGGTTGGGGTGAAAATGGGACTGGAAAGCATAAAAAAGGTACAAACAATGATCAAATAGTGAGTTAATAAGTATGCATGGAAAATGCTGGAGCCTTGGAAATGTCTCAACAATGAAGGCTTAAGGGTGAATGAAGTGGGATTGTACAATTTTGCACGAACCAATAGTAATAGAATGGTCGACAAGAAAGTTCCCATTCACAGGAAGGACAGAATCTTATCAATAAACATTTTAAAGTGGCTTCCACCTAAAAAAATTTCCAAGTTGTAAGTAACTTACGAGTGTTGTATTTTTACTGTGGTAATTATTACCAGTGTAACAAAATGGACACAATTCTAACATCTTTAGTTTATTTATTAGTGTCATAAGCAGACTTACATTAACACCGCAGTGAAGTTACTGGAAAAAATATGTAATAACCAAAGCAGTCCATCAGGATTTCAGAAGTTTGGAGAACCAAGGTGAGCTGATTTAGAAACAATATTTTCTAGACTTGCTGTTGATAGTTCACGTTAAGGGATATTTATCGTTCACCAGGACAAAGCAGTGACCTTAATTTACATTTACTGGAAAAAAGGTACCTCCAATAAGCCCTGTCTCTTTAGTTGGGACATATTAAATGAGAACTCTAATTTGCTGGTGAGATCCATGCCAGCTGATACCTCCTCCTTGTTATGAACTATGGCTATGATGAAGTTCCAATGAAGGGTCATCTCGACTCAAAACATTGGCTGCATTCTCCCTCCACAGATGCTGTCAGATCTGCTGAGATTTTCTAGCATTTTCCATTTTTGTGTCAGATTCCAGCATCCGCAGTAATTTGCAGAGGCTTTCTAACCATCTTAGAGGTTTAAAAGATTATTTATTACTGTCACAAGTAGGCTTACATTAATACTAATATGAAGTTGCTGTGAAAATCCCCAAGTCAGCACATCCAGTGCCTGTTCGGGTATACTGAATTTAGCATGGCCAATGCACCTAACCAGCACGTCTCTTGGACTGTGGGAGGAAACCAGAGCATGCAGAAGAAACCCATATGGATGCAGGGAGAACATGCAGACTCTGCACAGTGACTCACCTGACGAAGGCCAGAGGGTCAAAAGCTTGTGAGTTTACTATCAAATAAATCGGTTAGATTTAAACCTGGTGTTGTCAGACTTCTTTCAGTGACTCAAGGTAGCGATCAAACTAGGATCCCTGGCTCTGTGAAGCAGCAGTGCTAA
Organism: Sphyrna mokarran; assembly: GCA_024679065.1. Taxonomy (NCBI): domain Eukaryota; kingdom Metazoa; phylum Chordata; class Chondrichthyes; order Carcharhiniformes; family Carcharhinidae; genus Sphyrna; species Sphyrna mokarran. The sequence goes on along the minus strand of JAGIQG010000006.1, from coordinate 127,582,666 downwards.
CTACTGTGCCACTGTGCTGCCCTTAATGAAATAAGGTGGAACACTTGTAATTTTGCTTTGTGAAGTTTGTATGTTCCCCCCGTGTCTGTTTGGACTTCCTCTGGGTGCTCCTGTTTCCTCCCACAGTACAATGTTATGTAGGTTAGGTGGATTGACCATGATAAATTGCCCCTTAGCATCCAAAGATGGAAAGGTGGCGGCACAGTGATTAGCACTGCTGCTTCACAACGCCAGGGACCCAGGTTTGATTTCTGGCTTGGGTCACTGTGCGAGGTTTGCACATTTTCCCCATGTTTGCATGGGTTTCCTCTAGGTGCTTCAGTTTCCTTCCACTGTCTGAAAGACATGCTGGTTAAGTATATTGGCCATGCTAAATTCTCCTTCAGTGTACCTGAGCAGGCGCTGGAGTGCAGTGACTCAGGGATTTTCTCGGTAACTTCGTTGCAGTGTTAATGTAAGCCTACTTGTGACACTAATAAATGCACTTTAAAAGATGTATAGGTCAGGTGGATTAGCCAAGGTAGATGTGTGGAGTTATGGAGATAGGAGAGCCTTGGTGAGATGCTCTATCAGAGAGTCAGTGCATACTGGATGGGCCAAATGGCCTCTTTTTGCACTGTAGTGATTCTGGGAATTCCTTGGCATTAAGCATGGAATGAAAGAATCCTACGGTGCAGAAGGCCATTCGAACCTGCACAGACCACAATTCCACCCAGGCCTTATCTCCAACGCATTTACCTAGCTTGTCTCCCTGACACCAGTCCACCTAACCCGGACCACGCAGACACGGGGAGAACGTGCAGACTCCACACATATAGTGACCCAAACCGGGAATCGAACCCGGGTCCCTGATGCTGTGAGGCAGCAGTGCTAACCACTGTTAACACAGAGTTAACACACGCTGCTGGCAGAAGCTTTAAATTCGGGGTGATCGCTGATACACACAAAAGTGCAAAGCGTCAGCTTCATGCTTTAGAGACAGGAGTCTGCTGAAGGGATGCATCTCTAATAAAAAAGACACAGTTTGGTCCACGGAATTCATTCGCCCCGAAAGAAATTAAAGCGTTTTGCTTTAAAACAAAGTGCAGCAGAATTTGAAAGCGAAGAGTGTTGTAGAAAAATTAACCGGTGGCTGGCTTTGGGGAGGGAAATACTCCTTTAAAACATTCTGGGATGTGGGTGTGTGTTTGCTACAGTTGAAATCCATCAGAGGCAGTAGCGAGTCTTTATTGCCACCCATGGTTCCCCTGCACATTCACAGCTCTGCTCCTGTTTGGCGCCGGGAAAGAGAGAGAGAGAGAGAGAACTTGGCGTTTGGTCACATTACCGACACACTGAGAGTAGATCGTCAAACTGACTCCCTTGCCCTGGAGTACAAATTCATCATTTTAACCAATTGAAAAATATACATATATATTTTTTAAAAAATGGACATGAAAAGGAGAATCCATCTGGAACTTCGGAACAGAACACCGTCTGATGTAAGCCTTCCCACCCCCCCCTTTCCTCAACTGTAATTTTGTAACTAAGATTATATTTGGTGCTAGTTTTGTTGGCGTTACTTTCTTTTAAAAAAATTAAGGTAGCTGTGACCCTTTGGTGACCACATAGTTTCCATTTTGTTTATTTAGTAGCGGGATCGCCGTCATGTTATTTCTTTTTTTGAAATATCAGATTTTTGGAAGAGGAAGAGGTGTAAATTTTTATATAGATAAAAATGTGTACGTTGCCCCGAAATATATAGATTTAAGTGCGAGTCTGGTGCGGTTTGAGCGAGGCGGGAGTTGCTGTTATGTTGCAGTTTAACTCTTTGAAAGCTGGATATTATTTTTGCCCCCCTTCTCTCCCCCCGGAGGTGCTGAATAAATGAGAACTTTCTACTGGAGTGGGAGGTGTATCTCACCTCGGGACATGGAAGGATGTGGAAGAAAGAGATTGTTTCTCTCTCTCTCCTCTCACTCTCTGGGTATTTTGTGCATTGCTTTGGAAGCCATATTTGTAACATACAGTCAGGGCGCCCTTTTAAAAAAAAGAACGGGGGGGGGAGGGGGTATTTAATCTCCACAGAGTTATATTTTCCATTTTGGAAAAGAAAAGTTGTTGCATTTTCTTGTTGACGAAGCTCTCGCCCTTGCCCCGAATTTTCCGGTGGAGTTGGATCGTTAATATCGTGTCCTATCACCTAAAATTACCACGCTGGTCATTTCCAGCGTTTCGCGAATGTTTTGTGACCAGGGTTAAATATTAAATCTGCAGTTGGGTGATCCAGGGATAATTTGTTGCATTTTGTTTTTAAAAAAATAAAACTTCTGCAATCGTTTCATTGTTTTCAAATGTAAAAAAAAACAAGAGGGAGGGAGGGAGGGGGAGAGATTGCAGTTTAGCTTATTCAATGCGGGGGTCAAATAATTTCAAAAGGTCGCTTTCCTCAGTAAACTTTTTATAAAAAAAAAGGGGAGAATTTCAGTGTGTCGTTTCCTCTGGCGTAGCGAACGGCGGAACCCGTCACACACACACACGGCATACGGTTTCCAAACGGTGTTATCTGCTCGGATAAAACGAGGCGGGTTATCTTGCAATCAATAACCGGTGGGGTATGCGAGGCTGCCCCCCCCCCCCTTTTGATTTGGAGGACTGGGGGGGAGGGGGGTTAAAAATAACTGGAACTGGCGACGGGAGAAGCTCCAGCTCTGTACTTTGAGAGTTCGCCATGTTGGTGGCACGTTTCTCTCGCCCCCTCCCCCCTCCAGACACCACTTTAAAGTCCTCCAAATGAAGAGAGGGGGGGGGGAATACATTTGCAACACGACAATTTTTTAAAAAGTTTCGAGAATTTAATTAGACGATGGGGGGGGGGGATGCTTATATCTTAAAATAAACCCCGCACATAAACATGTATACACAATGTATAATAATACATGCTGCTCCCCGTTGTGGCGAAGCAGTCTTTCCTCCGGTGCTCTTGTGTGTCCGGTGATGAGTGGGCTTGCGATGCTGAGGCAGGACCGGCTCCTGACTGAGTGGACTGAGGGAGGGTGGCGGGTGAAGTGGTTACATTGTAACCCCGGGCCGGGCCTTGTCAGTTTCACCATTGTTGATGGAACGCGCCTTTTGCTACATCGCGTTCCAAATGGAACCTTCAGAGGCGCCGCCAAAGTATCCTTCCCCGGAATGTATCCATTCTGCAAATGTCGCCGCCACCGCCTCCCAATCCTTTAAAAGGAAGTCTGTGTGTGTGTGTGTGTGTGTGTGTGCGGGGGGGGGGGTAGTAGAAAAGGTTGACGTCACCGGAGAGAGAGAAATAAAATCCGTGTTTTATAAACTTGTCCCCTTCTTATTTTTAACTTTATCTCCCGGAATCTCTTCTCCCCCGAGTCGCACTCCTCCCTCTTCCCCCCCCCCCACTCACTTCAGCAAACGCAGCACCCCCTCAAAGTTCGCAGCAGAAAGGCAAGCTGCGTAGGTTGAAATACACTGCAGTTCAAACCCATCAGCTGGGTATCGCACCGTAGGTAGGTAGGTAGATAGATAGGCTGATCAGCATCTCAGACAGGCGAGGTTAAACCTTTGGGACGGGAAAGGGTTGAGAGCAAAATACTGCAGATGCTGGAGATCTGAAATTAAAAAAAACAGAAGTGTTAGGGAAAAGGTCTGGCAGTCTTTGTGGCGAGTGAAACAGGACTTAACATTTCCAATGTGACTTCTTTGGGACGAGTGTAAAGGGAATGAAATGACCCCGCCATGGATTACTTCCAGGATTCTATAGATTCTGGTCCCTGCAGATTGAAGTGTAGCTAATGTACCCCAGTATTCGAAAAGGGAGGTAAAGAGAAAACAAAGAATTATGCACCAGTAAGCTTAACATCAGTAATGGGAAAAATTCTCAAATCCATTATCAAGGACTTCATAGCAGAGCATTTAGAAAGCAGTGGCAAGATCTGACAGAGCATGGATTTATGAAGGGGAAATCGTGCTTGGGAAATCTGTTGGAATTCTTTGAAGACGTAATGAGTAGATTGACAAGGAAGAGCCAGTCAATGTGGTATATTTGGACTTGCATAAAGTTGTGCATAAGAGATTATCGTGCAAGGTTAAAGCACATGGAATTGGGGAAAGTGTTGAGATGGATATTTACTATTTACATAGACGATCTGGAGGAAGGGCTGAGTGCAGGGTGACGAAATTTGCTGATGACACGAAGATGAGTGGAAAAGCAAATTGCGTGGAAGGTGTGGAAAGCCTGCAGAGGGATCTGGATAGGCTGAGTGATTGGGCGAGGACCTGGCAGATGGAGTATAATGTTAGCAAGTGTGAGGTTATCCACTTTGGTAAGAATAATGGTAGGAAAGATTACTATTTAAATGGGGAAAAGCTGCAGGATGCAACGATGCAGCAGGACCTGGGGGTCCTTGTGCACGAATCGCAAAAACACGGTATGCAGCAGGTGATTAAGAAGGCGAATGCAATGTTGGCCTTTATAGCTAGGGAGATAGAATATAAAAGTAGGGAGGTTCTGTTGCAGCTGTATAGGGTGCTGGTGAGGCCGCAGCTGGAGTACTGTGTGCAGTTTTGTTCGCCGCATTCGAGGAAGGATATATTGGCCTTGGAGGGGGTGCAGAGAAGGTTTACTAGGCTGATACCAGAGATGAGGGCGTTGGATTATGAGGAGAGACTGAATAGGCTAAGTTTGTACTCTTTGGAGTTTAGAAGGCTGAGGGGATCTTATAGAGACGTATTAGATAATGAAGGGGATGGATAGGGTAGAGGTTGAGAGACTCTTCCCGCTTAACAAAGATAGCAGGACTAGAGGGCACAGCCTCAAGATTAGGGGGGCGCGGTTCAGATCGGGGTTGCGGAGGGGTTTCTTCACGCAGAGGATGGTGAATCTTTGGAATTCTCTGCCTGATGAGATGGTGGAGGCATCCTCACTGAATATGTTCAAGTCAAGAGTGGATAGGTTTTTGATTGACAAGGGAATTAAGAGTTACGGGGAGAAAGTAGGAAAGTGGTACTGAACCACTACAGATTAGCCATGATCTTATTGAATGGCGGGGCAGGCTCGAGGGGCTGTACAGTCTAATCCTGCTCCTATTTATTATGTTCTTATGATAGAAAATTGGTTGGTAGAAAGAAAACAGAGGAGGAATTAATGGATGTTTTGCAAATTGGTAGACAGTTAGTACTGGGATGCCACAGGGATTGGTCCTGGGACCCCAGCTATTTCAGAATATATATTAATGATTTGGATGAGGGAACAAAATGTAACATCTCAAAGTTTGCAGGAGTTGCCAAATTGGGTGGGAGAATGAACTGTGACAAGGATGCAGAGATTCTTCAGAATGATTTGAACAGATTGGGTGAGTGGGCAAATCAATGGTCCACGCTGTATAACTTGGATAAATGTGAGGTTATTCACTCTGGAAGCAGAAACAAGAAGACAGATTACTACCTGAATGGGTGTAAATTGGGAGAGGGGAGTGTGAGCAGGACCTGGGTGTCCTTGTGCACCAGTCACTGAAGGTAAGTGTACAGATGCAGCAGGTGGTAAAGAAGGCAAATGGCATGTTGGCCTTCATTGTGAGAGGTTTTGAGTACAGGAGCAGGGATGTGTTGTTACAATTATACAGGGCCTTGATAAAGGCCTGGAGTATTGTATACAGTTTTGGTCTCCTTTTCTGAAGAAGGATGTTCTTGCTCTCGAAGGAGTGCAGCAAAGGCTTACCAGGCTGATTCCAGGGATGGCGGGACTCGTGTGAGGAGAGAGTGATTAGGTTTCGATTGTTTTCGTTGGAGTTTAGATAAATGAGGGGGGGGGGGAAATTCATGGAGACATAAAATTTTCACATGACTAGACAGGGTAGATGCGAGAAGGATGTTCTTGATGGTGAGGGAGTCCAGAACCAGGAGTCAAAAGCCTGAGGATTCAAGGTAGACCATTTAGGGTAGAGGTGAGTTCATTTCTTCGGCCAAGGAGTGGTGAGCCTGTGGAATTCATTACCACAGGAAATACATAGATGCCCTACAGTGCAGAAAGAGGCCTTTCAGCCCATCAAAGCTGCACCGACCACAATCCCACCCAGGCCCTATCCCCACATATTTTTACCCGCTAATCCCTCTAACCTACACATCTTAGGACACTAAGGGGCATTTTAGCATGGCCAATGAACCTAACCTGCACATCTTTGGACTGTGGGAGGAAACCGGAGCACTCCAGAGGAAACCCACACAGACATGAGGAGAATGTGCAAACTCCACAGAGACAGTGACCTGAGCCAGGAATCGAACTCAGGACCCTGGAGCTGTGAAGCAGCAGTGCTAACCACTATGCTACTATGTCGCCCAGCAAATAGTTGATGCCAAAACATTGAATGTATCCAAGAGGCGGCTGAATTTGTGGTTGGAGTGAATGGGATCTAAGGTTATGGGGAGAAAGCAGGATTAGACTATTGAGTTGGATGATCAGCCATGATTGTAATGAAAGGTGGAGCAGACTTGAAGGCCCAAATGACCTCCTCCTGTCTTCTATGTTTTAAGCTGTATCCTGAAATGTGGCAGTGCCCAGGAGTCGATCCCTCATCACAGATTGACCATTTGTGCCATCAGATTTGCACAGTGATTAGACCTGCTGCCTCAACAGCACCAGGGACCCGGGTTCAATTCTGGCCTTGGATCACTGTGGAATTTGCACATTCTCTCCGTGTCTGCTTGGGTTTCCTCTGGGCGCTCGGGTATCCTGCCACATGCCAAAGATGTGTAAGCTAGTGGATTAGCCATGGTAAATGTGTGGGGATACAGAGATAGGACCTGGGTAAGATAGAGTTGGTGCAGACTTGATGGGCCAAATGGTCTCTTGCAACGTAGGGATTCTACGATTCTAACTTGTGGTTGTTTTGAGCATTATTTCTGGAAATCTATACTAATAGATGTTTCCTTCAAAGAGTGCAGTTTCAATTCCTCTTGTCCTATGTTAGGTTAAATTACATAGGAGATGCCAATGCTTTTGCTATAATCCTCGGATCTCTACACTGCTCCGGTTTCAGAATCTTGCATTTCCTTGATTACCAGCTCCACCATTGGCAGCTGTGCCTTCAGCTGCCTGGACCCTCAGCTCTCAAATTTCCTTGTTAAATATCTCTCCTTCTTCAAGATACTCTTTAAAATCTAGCTTTTATGCCTTAATACCGCCTATATTTTGAAACAGTGTTAAATTTTGTTTAGTCCCATCTTGGGAAGTGGCTCGAGATGTTTTATTTTTATTCATTCATGGGATGTGGATGTCACCAGCTGGGTCAGAATTTATTGGCCACCCCTAATTGCCCTTGAAAAGGTGGTGATGGAAAGGTGATACAGACACAAATCAGATGATGAGTGGCTCGGAGGGAAACTTCCAGGTGATGGTATTCCCAGGTAGCTGCTGCCCTTGTCTATCGAGAAGTTAGAGACCATGACTTTAGAAGGTGCTGTCAAAGCACCCTTGGTGAATTGCTGCAGTACATTTTGTACACGCTGCTGTCATTGTCCATCAGTAGTGAAGGGAGAGAATAGAATCATAGAATCCCTACATGCAGAAAGGGGCCGTTCAGCCCATTGAATCTGCACTGACTCTCTGAAAGATTATCTTACCCAGGCCTGCCCTAACCCTATAACCCACACGTCTACCATGGCTAATTCACCTAATCTACATATCTTTGGACTCTGGAAGGAAACTAGAGAATTTGGAGGAAACACACAGAGGCATGGGGAGAACATATAAACTCTGCATAAACAGTCACTCAAGGTCAGAATTGAACCTAGATCCCTGGTACTGAGAGGCAGTAGTGCTAATCGCTGTGCCATATTTGTGAATGGGGTGTCAGTCAAGCTGGCTACTTTGTCCTTGATTGTGTTGAGCTTCTTGGGTGTTGTTGTAGCTGCAGTCATCCAGGCAAGTGGGGACTATTCCAGCACACTCCGGACTTGTGTCTTGAAAATGATTGACAGGCATTGGGGGAGTCAGGAGGTGAGTTACTCGCCACAGAATTCCCAGCCTCTGACCTGCTGTGGTAGCCACATTATTTATATGGCTGATTGATGTGCTAAAATTACTCAGTAAATACAAGTGGTTGTTTTAAATTCATACAGCCAGCTTTAACATTGTTGATTCAGATCTTTTTACGTTAAATTAGAAGTTTAATTCCAGATGTTTGAAACCTGCAGCCCAGCCACAGCATTTGTGGATTAACTGTATGAAAATAGTGAAGTCAAATTCCACAGTATAAGTAATGGTCTCTTTATTGAGCTGGTTATGGTCAAACTATCAAAAAACAAGGCTAACACTTCCAATGCAGTACTGAGGGAGTGCCTCACTGTCAGTGACACTATCGTTGAGAGGAGATGTTACACAGAAACACAGAAAATAAAGCAAAAGTAGACTTTTCAGTCCCTTTAATCTGCTGCATGTATCAATAGAGGATAGATCCTCTATCTCAACTCCATACTCCTGTGTTCTCTGCATTCTCCTTGACTTCTTTATTGTCTGGAAATCTATTTCCTTCTTAAATATATTCAGCAACTTTGTCTCCATGGCTCTCTGTAGTAGAGAATTCCATTGGTTCATCACCCTCTGAATGAAGAGGTTTCTCATCATCTCTAGTCCTAATGGCCTCCCTCCATTATCCTGAGATTGTGACTCCCTTGTTCTAGTTCCTGCACCATCCTCCTTCCCACTCCCACACCACCCCTTCCCAGCCTGTGAAAACATCACCCCTGCATCCAGTTTATCCAACCCTGTCAGAAATTCATACGTTACAAGAGAAGCCCTTTCATTCTTTTAAACTCCAATCAATACAGGCTCACTCAACCCAATCTCTCTTTTTATGTCAATTCTGCCATCACAGGAATAGCCTGGTAAACCTTGGCTGAGTTTCCTCCATGGTAAGTATATTTTTTAAGTAGAGAGACAAAAACTGTACACAATATTCCAGGTGTGATCTCACCAAGGATGTGTACAGCTGCAGTAAGGCATCCTTGCTCCATACTCGAATCCTCTTGCATTGAAGGCCACATACCATTTGCCTTCCTGTTTGCTTAACCTGCATGCTTGCTTTTAGTGATTGGTGCACAAGGGTATTCAGGTCCTTTTGTATGTCAACACTTCCTAATCCTTTACCATTTAAATAATACTCTGCCATTCTGTTTCTCCAACCAAAGTTTCCTACCAAACACTTATCCATGTTGCACTGCATTTGCCATGTGTTTGTCCACTTAGTCAACTCATCCAAATTGTCATAGAATCTCTTTACATTCTCCTCACCAATCACCCTCCCATCTAGTTTTATATAGTCAACAAACTTTGAAATATGACATTTGGTTCCCCCATCCAAATCACTGATGTGAATAACTGGAGCCCAAACACTGATCCCTGCGGCACCCCATTGGTCACTGCCTGCCACTCCATAATAGACTCATTTATTCCTATTCTGTTTTTTGTCTACTAGCCAATTCTTAATCATGCCAATATATTACTCGCAATTCCATGTTTTAATATTACACACTGATCTCTTAGGTGAGACTTTATCGAAGGCTTTCTGAAAATCCAAATACACCGTATCCACTAGTTCTCCCTTATCTATTCTACTAGTTACATTCTCAAGAAACTCTAGTAAGTTTGTCAGACATAATTTCCATTTCATAAATCCATTGATATTTGCTAGCTGTCCTGTTATCACATCCTCTATAACAAACTCTAGCATTTTTCCTACTCTGATGTTAGGCTAACTGGTCTGTAATTCCCTGTTTTCTTCTTTCCTCCCTCTTTTAAATAGTGTGGTTACATTTGCCACCCTCCAATCTGCTTGGACTGTTACAGAATGTACAGAGCATTGCAAATGCCAACTGAGGCTCCATCTACCTCTGCGATGGATCCTGTGTCTGACTTGGTGTGGGTTAGGACAAGAACAGCATGTTTTGAATGGCCTCAAGTTTATAACATAGCATGTGAAGATGCCAGGATGCGCTGGATTAGTTGAGGGTAGCAATAACAAATCCTCATGGATGAGGATGTCATTATTAAATCATTTGAGACAGTGATGGTGTCAGGTGACATTATGGAGGTGGAAACAGGAGGTCTTAGTGGTAACGTGAAGTCAAATGTGACATCAGATTTGCAAACAGTCTGGCACAGCTTCAAATAGAAAGAAAAATGGAATCAATCATTAGGGATTGTGGTTAACATTCTGTAAAATCTTCCCAAATGAATGGTTTGAGCCAGAGTCTTCTGGTCGAGCTACTGTCAGCTGAAGCTTGGTGATCTCTGAGTCAAGATTGAGTGACACAACACCAGGTTAAAATCCAACCAGTTTATTTGATAGTAAACCTACAAGCTTTCGGAAACGCTGTTCCGAGTGCAGTACCGAGGGAGTGCTTCTTACTGTGTTTACCCCAGTCCAACACTAACATCTCCACATCAAGATTGAGTGTTCAGTTCCCATTCCAGAGGTTTAGACCCACAATTAAGGCTGATAGTTGTCTGGCAGTACTGAGGGAATGCTGCACTGTCAGCGATGCTGGTTTTCAGTTGAGGTGTTAACTGAGGCATGTCTCTCTCTTGGGTAGACATAGAAGTTTCTGAGAACTCCTAGTATTTAAAAGTGACCAACATCACTACAGCACATAACGTTTGTCATTTGTTGGATCTTGCTATGCATGCATTGCCTGCTACACTACTAATGTTGCAACAGTGACTTCAGCAGTATGTAACTGAGTGTAAAGTGCTTCAGGACATGCCAAGGTTGTGGAAGGTGCTGTGAAAATGCAAGTCTTTCTTTCCTCCACTAGATTTATTGCCACAATGACCCTAATGGGGTAGATTCTGAATCATTCTATTGAGATGGCATTTCCCACATTCCAGTCGTCCTGAATGACATATCTTTTAAAATTCTTTTCATTATTAGGTGTGGTGCTACTGCAGTTCTCTGTGTTTCTGACTGTGCAAAGCTTCCTGCGTTACTGGATTGCTGCCACGATTCTCCCTTGTACATTCTCTGTGTCGAGGGCTGGAATTTATAGCTCACAGTTTAATCGGGACAGGAAAATATTCCACCAATTGGGTTTCTTTAAGTTTAGGAAATGCTCACATTTATATATCACCTTGTCACCTCTTCAGAACATTTAATAGTCTTTCATGTATGATTAATTCAGAAGGTGGCATTTCAGCCCCTTGTGTTCTTCTCACCTCAGTGTAGAACTATAGAATCTCTACAGTGCAGAAGGAGACCATTCGGCCCATTGAGTCTGCACTGACCATAATCCCAGGCCCTGTCCCCATAAGCCCTTGCATTTACCCTAGCTAGTTCCCCCTGTCACTAAGGGGCATATTAGCATGGCCAATCCATCTAACCTGTATATCTTTGGATTATGGGAGGAAATTGGAGCACCAGGAGGGAACTCATGCAGATATGAGGAGGACATGCAGACTCCACACAGACAGTGACCCGAGCTGGGAATTGAACCTGGGTCCCTGGTCTTGTGAAACAGCAGTGCTAATCAGTGTGCTACCATGTGCTTCTAAAGGGGGTGCTGAGGCCACTGTTTATCACTTCTAGCCATGTCTTCATGAAGATCATCTATTTCCACCTCATGATTCAACTTTGTCTCATCCCATTTGTTACCTTGAGACTATTCCACAGCTCTCCTGGCTAGTCTCTGTAAACTATGATTTGTGTCTCCGTTTTCAGCAGGTCCTCTTCACCGATCACTCCCTGTACTTGCTGACCCACATTGACCCCTAGTTGAACAACCTTTGGACCTTATTGTTATCATCCTTGTTTTCAAATCACTCTATGGCCTTGTCCTTCCCCTTTTTCTGTAATTTCCTCCAACCCAAAGCCCTCTCAGATCTCTGCACTCCTCTATTTCTGGCCTCTGTTTTAATCACTCTACCATTAGTGGCCGTACCTTCAGTCACCTGAACCCTAAGCTCTGAAATTCTCCCCCTAACTCTCTCCCCTCTTCTCTAGCTCTGTCTGCTTCCTCTTTTAAGAAACATTTTAAAACCCATCTCTTTGACCTAATATCTGCTTATGTGGCTCTGTGTCACACTTTATAATGCTCCTATGAAAGACTTGAGATGTTTCGTTATGATAAAGGCACTATATACTGTCAATTTAATTGTTTTTGTTACAAATATTACCAAAACAAATGATCTGGTTATTATCATTGCTGTGTGTCGGATCTTGCTATGTCTGTTATGTTTTCTACATGATAAGTTCATAAGATACAGGGGCAAAATTAGGTCATTCGGCCCATCAAGTCCATTCCATCATACGCTCATGGTTGATATGCTCCTCATCCCCATTTTCTTGTCTTCTACCCATAACCCTTCAACCCCCATTACCAATTAAAAATCTGTCTAACTCCTCTTTAGATTTACTCGCTGTCCCAGCATCCACCGCACTTTGGTGGAGTGAATTCCACAGATTCACAATCCTTTGGGAGAAGTGGTTTCTCCTCAACTCTGTTTTAAATTTGCTCCCCTTGTCCTAAGCCGTGACCTCTCGTCCTAGAATGACCCACGAGAGAAAGCATCCGCTCCATGTCTACTCTATCCATACCTTTTATCATTTCCTATATTTATACCTCAATTGCAACTCTCCTCTCTCTTTTAAATTCCAGAAAGTAAAGGCCTATTAAAATAGTTAGTACACGTTATCATGGAATCTGTAACACTATTTAAACAGCTAGCTAGCAAACTTTATTTCACCATTTCTTCTAAAAGATGACAGCACTCATGAAACATTGCAGTGAAGCTTGTATTTAGATGTGCGGTTTAGGGTTGATTGGTCATGCTAATTTGTTTCTTAGTGTCAGGGGGATTAGCAGAGTAAATAATTGGGGTTACAGGGATAGGGCCTGGATGGGATTGTTGTTGGTGCATGCTCGATGGGCTGAATGGCCTTCTCCTGCACTGTAGGGATTCTATGATTGTGATCAAGACCGAAGTGAGACTTAAACACACAATCATAGGAACATTGTTTTTATTTCTTCATGGAGTGTGGGCAAATTGGCTAGACCAATATTTATTGCTTATTCCTAATTGCCCCTTGGTAGTGGTGAGCTGCTTTCCTGAACCGCTGCGTCCATGTGGTGTAGACACACCTACAGCGTTGTTAGGGAGGGAGATTCAGGCTTTTGAGCCAATGGTGAAAGAATATAGTATCGGAACGTAGGAATTTAGAGCAGGAGTAGACAAACTGGGATCTTGAGACTGCCCCAGTATTCAACAAGATCCTGTCTGATCCAATCTTGGCATAAATTCCACTTTCCTTTTCAGTTCCATAACCCTTGACTCATCTAGAGCTCAAGAATCTGTCTATCTGAGCCTTGGATACGTTCAGTAACGCTGCTTCTGCTGTTTTTCTCAAGTAGCAAATTCCAAAGTTAGACTCTCGAGAGAAGGAATCCTCCTCTTCATCTTAAATCAGAGCTAATTATTTAGAAACTGTGCCCCTACTTTTGCATTCCCCCATGAGGACAAAGCTCCTTTCAGCATCTACTCTGTCAAACCTCTTCAGAACATTATATCTTTCAATCAGATTATCTCTCATCCTTTAAATTACAAACATAATCAGCCTAAACTGCTCTACCTTTCCTTCTAAGACAAACCCTTTCATCCCAGGAATCAGCCCAGTGAACCTGCCTTTAATGTAAGTACATCCCTTCTTAAATAGAGATCAAAACTGGATGCGATATTCTCATGTGGTCTCACCAATGCCTTACAGTTGGAGCCAGATCTCCCTACTTTCACACACAAAACCCCTTGTAATAAAAACAAACATTCCATTGTATTTACTTGCTGCACTTCAATGCTAACCTTTCCTTGCTATATGACAAAGGACATCCAGGTCCCTCTACACGGCAGCAGTGACGATATATTTCCAAGTCGGGATGGTTTGTGACTTAGAGGATAACATGCATTGTGGTGTTCCCATGAATTTGTTGCCCTTGTCCTTCTAGGTGGTAAAGGTCATGAGCTTAGAAGGTGCTATTGAAGGAGCCTTGGTGAATTGCTGCAGATCTACAAAAGGTTGTGAATGTACCCCAATCCATCACGTAAACCAGCCTCCTATCCATTGACTCTGTCTACGCTTTCCGCTGCCTCGGCAAAATAGCCAGCATAATTAAGGACCCCACGCATCCCGGACATTTTTCTATCTTCTTCCTTTGGGAAAAAGATACTAAAGTCTGAGGTCATGTACCAACCGACTCAAGAACAGCTTCTTCCCTGCTGCTGTCTGACTTTTGAATGGACCTACCTTGAATTAATTTGATCTTTCTCTACACCTTTGCTATGACTGTAACACTACATTCTGCACTCTCTCCTTTTCTATGAAGGATATCTTTGTATAACTTGCAAGAAGCAATATTTTTTGCTGTATTTAATATATGTGACAATAAATCAAATCAAATCAGTGCATCTTGTGTATGGTAGAAACTATTGCCACTGTGTGCTAGTGATGGAAGAAGTGAATGTTTGAGGTCGTGGATGGGATGTTAATTCAGGGAGCTGGTTTGTCCCAGAACCTGTTGCAGTTCTTATGTTGTCAGAGCTGCACTCGTCCAAACAAACGGAGGGTATTCCATCACACTCCTGACTTGTGCCTTGTAAATGGCGGACAGGTTTTGAGAAGTCGAGAGGTGAGTTACTCGCCACAGAATTCCCAGCCTCTGAATTGCTCTTGTGGACACAGTGCTGTCATTCATAGAGAATGAGGCCATTCAGCTCTGTCTGTGCTGGCTCTTTGAAGGAGCGTTTCAATTAGTCTCACTCCTGTAGCTCTGAAAATTTTCCTTTTTAAATATTTAACCAATTCCTTTCAAAAGTCAGTATTGAATCTACTTCCACTCTCGAGCAGTGCATTCCAGATCAAATAAAAAAAATCTCATCTCTGGTTTATTCATATTCTTTTTCTTACTATCCTAATTATTTGTTTTACCATGGAATCATAGAGGTTTACAGCATGGAAACAGGCCTTTCAGCTCAGCTTATCCATGCTACCAAATTTTTACCATTAAGCTGGTCCCAATTACTGATGTTTGGTCCATATCAATCTACACCCATTTTATCCATATAACTTTTAAAAGCAAAATTGTACCTGCCGCTACTACTATTCGTTTCAGATACTCGGCACCCTCTGTGTGAAAAAAATTGCCCTTCTGGTCTCTTTATACCACAAGAGTGACACAGTGTCACGGTGGTTGGCACTGCTGCTTCACGGTACCCAGGTTCGATTCCCGGCTTGGGTCACTGTTTGTGTGGAGTTTGCACATTCTCCCTGTATTTGTGTGGGTTTCCCCAGGATGCTACGCTTTCCTCCCACACTCCAAAAATATGCTGGTTAGGTGAATTGGTTGTGCTAAATTTCCTTCTGTGTTCCCGAATAGGCGCTAGAGTGTGGCGACTAGGGGATTTTCACAGTAACTTCATTGCATTATTAATGTAAGACTACTTGTCACTAATAAATAAACATTTACATTTTGTATCTCTCACCTTAAACCTATACCCTCTAGTTCACACTCCTACTTTTGGGAAAATATATTGATTATTTAGCTGATCTATGCCTTTCTTTATTTTATAGACCTCTATAGATTACCCCTAAGCTCCTACGCTCCAGGGAAAAGAGTCCCACTCTATCCATCCTCTCCTTATAACTCAAGCCATCAAGTTTCGGTAGCGCCCTAGTAAATCTTTTCTGCACTCTTCATAGTTGAATAATATCCTTTCTATAATAGGGCGACCAGGACTGTATTGTACCAGGATGCTAACTTTTTATGATTCAGACAGGGTCACCCAGATCTCTCTATATCTGCAATCTCTCCATTTAAATCATACGTTTCTATTCTTTGTGCTGTATTGGATAACTTCACATTTTCCCACATTATACTCCTTCTGCCAAATCTTTTGCCCACTTACTTTATCCTTTACAGACTCTTTGAATCCTTGTCACAGCGAAAATTCCCATCCATCTTTGCGTTGTTGGCTATGTTAATAGTCGGTCCCTTCATTAAGTCATTACTATCCCTAAATAGCTGAGGTCTCAGCAATGATCCCTTTGGGACACCCACTGTGACTCCAGTCACAGTTTGCCAACCTGAAAATGACCCATTTATCCTCTCTCTGTTTCCTGTTAGTTTGCCAATCCTCTGTCCGTATATTGGTATGAGATCTTATCTTATGCCATAACCTTTTTATACATCTCATTAAATGATTTTTGGTAACCAAATGCTGGTTACCCTTATCCAGGCTGCAGAGAATGCTAACAAATTTCTCAAATGCTATTTATCTTGCACAATAATGATTGCCTAAATGTCCAGCTACTACCTTCTCTATATTAGATTCTAACATTTTTCCAATTACAGATGTTAGGTTTACTTGTCCAAGCTTTCTCTCTCTCACCTTTCTATATAGGGGTGTCCCAAAGCACTGGGACCTTTTCTGAATGTAAGGCATCTTGAAAGATTACAACAAATGCATTTGCTATCTCTGCCACTTGCTTTAACATCCAAAGATGCAGGCCATCTGGTCCCAGAGACTTGTCAACTTTTAGTACCATTCGTTTCTCCACTGCTTTCTGTCTAGTGATCTTTTTGCATTTTTCTCTCCCTTTTGGCATTAGAGCTTTGAGTTGGCTTGGGATTTTTTTGTGTCTTCTGCTGTGAGGATAGGTATAAAATACCTGTCCAAAGTCTTTGCCATTTCCTCATTCCCCATTATTAATTCCCTAGAATCGCCCTCCAAAAAGACCAAAGCTCACTTTAGCCACACATTTTCTTTTTTATGTACTTGCCACAGCACTTACTGTCAGTTTTTATATTTCTAGCTGGTTTTCTCTCATTCTCCAATTTCTCTCTCTTTATTCTATTTTTGGTTTCTAAAATGTTCCCTATCTTCTGGCTAGTTGCTAACCTTTGTGGCATTGAGCATCTTTTCTTTAAATTCTATATCATCCATAATTTCCTTTATTAGCCCTGGATGACGCATTCTTCTTGAGAGTCTTTCTTTCTCAATGGAATAATTCCAAAGTTGAGCACAATGGTCCTGTTGATACTGAACTAGCAATTCATAAAAATTTAGCGTCTTTTTTTTTGTTTATATTTGGTTTCTCTATTTATAAAGGCACATGGTGAGGTGATGATTAGATCACATTCTTTATACTCCAGTGAGTATTTCCTATCAAACTATACTGTGGCATATGGATGGTTAATTTTATCTGCTTCTATTCCTTGCTGCATAATTAAGAAGCCAGGAGTTGGCCTGTTCCCTTGAACAATTGCTTTGTAAATCACCACTAGATGGTGTGTAGTTTATTTTACTGTACATAGATTTATACTTTGATTTATTATACATTTAAGGAGAAAAGAAGATTTGTATTTGTATAGTGCCTGTTACACCCTCGGAGCATTCCAGAATGCTTTTCAGCAAATAGTCATATTGTAATATAGGGAATAAAGCCGCTAATATGTACACAACATGCTCCCACAAACAGCCAGATAACCTCCTCTTTGTGGTGAAGGTGATCACAGGCTAAATATTGACCCAGGACACTAGGAATATTATTCAATATTTTCACTAAAATACTGCCATGGAATCATTAATGAAAGCAAATGTAGCATCTTGAAAGATGGCATCCACAGCACAAGCTTCCACTGATATTGATGCCCTAACAATGCAGCATGGCACTCCCTTGGCACTGATGATCCCTCCCCTCCCCTGGGACAGGGCTCAATCCTTCGGCACTGGAGTGTCTATTTGGTTTTATGTTAAACTCTCTAGACTTGGACATGAACTCGCGAGCTTCTGCCTTAGAAACCTAAGTATTGCACAGTAACCCAGATCTATTAATGTTCTGGAATAGAATATCATTCTTTTTATATTCCCACATAGAAGAAAACTATTTTGATGTAACTTTTCAGAATCTTTTGCTGTGTCGTGGCCAAGATTTTATCCCTCAACTAACGTTATTTTCCCTTTGGTAGAAGGATCAATGACGGGGGGACATAGGTTTAAGGTAAGGGGATGAAGTTTCGAGGATATATGGGGAAAATCCCTAATGGTTGTGGGAGTCTGGAAATCACTGTCTGAAAGGGTGGTGGAGGCAGAGACCCTCATAACATTTAAGAAGTTTTTAGATTTGCATTTGCAATGCTAAAGTATAAAAGGCTATGTGGGCCAAATGCTAAAAAATGGGATTAGAGTAGTTAGATGGTTTGTTTTTGACCAGTGTAGATATGATGGGCAAAGGGCCTTTTTCTGTGTTGCATTTACCTCTATGATTCTATGACTAAGAACAGATTATTTGTCTCTTCTGAAATCTTGCTGTGCATAACTTGGGTTCTGGTACATTCCCCTACTTTACAACATTGAATTCAGGTTCAGTGTGCTTGATTAGATGCAAAACATTTTGGAATGTCCAAAGTGTTGTATCAGGGCCTGGATAGAGTGTTCGAAACGTGGAGGCATGGGAATGGCCATTTAGGACTGAAGCGTGGAGATATTTCTCCCAGATTCATAGACTGGTTCCAGCACAGATGGAGGCCATTCAAGTTTGTGCTTGCTCTCCAAGTTCAATTTAACTAGTCCTCCCCCAATGTCCTTTCCTTCCAACCCACACAATCTTCTCTTCAGGTGTTTAGCCAGTTCCATTTTGCAAACTACAATTGACTCTGTCTCCACCACACTCTCAGATAGTACATTCCCAATCCTAACCACTCACTATGTGACTCTGTCTCCACCACACTTTCTTCATCTTCCTTCTGGTTTATTGTCAGGTCGATGCAAGTTTGGTACTCTCCTACAATGAGCAATTGTTACGAGATCGAATTGCAAATTTTGAAATTGAGGTTGATAGACTTTTGTTAACTAAAGGTGTTGATGAATATGGGAAAGACAGATATATGCAGATAGATCAGCTGAGCTCATTGGAGGAATAAAAGGTCTCCTCCTATTCTTAGGTTCCTTATTTCACTTCTAAACGACTTGCTACTTCACCATTCTATACATATATATTTTTGGCTGCTTTGTATTTTGTAAAATCACTTGTGGGGTAGATAGTTTCTTAATGGGTAAGGGGATCAAAGGCAGAGCAGACCCATTGGGCTGAATGGCCTAATTCTGCTTTTATATCTTATGGTGTTTGCCCCTATCCATGGTATCCAATGGCTCATCTCAGTAGCAATTGATATAAGCTGGCCTTGGCAGAATCCAGAATCAAAGTGTTTGTTACAAAATATAGCGAATGTTACCCCTCGCAACAGCATCATGTTTGTTTTCATGGAACACACTGGGCAGCAGTTATTTTTCTCCTCAGTATGGAGACAGTGAGGTTTATTTGTAGCAAACCCAAGGTTGGAATAGTTAAAATTGGCTAACTCAGTTCTTATAGTGCCTTTGGGTGGTGGTATCGCTGAAAGCACTTCACAGGTGTGTAATGAAACGATTACAATGAACCACATGAGATATTATGACTGATGGCCAAAAGACTTGGTTGAGGTGCTGTGTTTTAAGGAAGGGAAGAGGCGGTTTAGGGAGGATGTTCCTGAGCCTGGGGCCTAGGCAGTTGGAGGCACAGCCACCAATTGGGCAACCATTGAAATTTGAGAAGTGCAAACGGCCAAAATTGGGGTAGAGCAGAGATCTTTGGAAGTTATAGGGCTGGTGAACGGGGGAAGGATGGCGATGAGCAGTGAGGCCACGGAGGAAGCAGGGATGGGAATTTGGAAATCTGAAATAAAAACATAAAATGCAGACAAGCCTCAGCATGTCAGGCAGTATCAGCACAGAGAGAAAAACAGAACCAATGTTCCTGCTGAAAGGTCATTGATCCAGAAAGGTAACTGTTTTTCTCTCTCTCTCCATAGATGCTGCCTGACCTGCTGGAGTCTCACCAGTGTTCCCTGTTCACAGACAAAAGAATTAGAAGCTGGTTTGAATAATATAGTATCCCACCACTTAGAATTGTAATAATTAAGAGAGGAACAATTTCAGAGTATTGGGGAAAGAAAGAAGGTGCGGGGGCAGGGAGGGTGGTGGGGGCAGGGTGGAATAGGCCTGATTGACTTGTTTAAAAGAATGTAGAGAGAGGAAGGACTGAACTCCTGTGCTGTAAAGATTCTGCACATCTCTAATTCGCTAACGTATTCACAGTTCCAGGGTCAGGTCTACCCGAGGGGCAAGTGCATCTCTTCCCTATCCTTTTGCAGTTTCCAAATGCATTCAGTTTTATACACGATTATATCATAGCAAACAGCAATTGCTCTGAAGATCTCCTAATGCCGGGATTGTAACCGGACGGAGGAGCATTACCAGGCTTTGAACTTTTATTGGATTCATTATAAGCAGAAGGTTTATTTCCTTCTGGTTTACTCCAAGGAACATTCATAATTGCAGGATTTTTCATTTTCATCTTTTTTTCATTGCTGCCTTAAGCTATCATCTGTTAGATTTAAAATTAACTTGGAAGAATGGAGAGAACCAATCCTATTAAAGAAAATCTGAGGCTGCAGCTTGAGTCCAGTAGGATTTAACTTTCTCTGTTCTCTGCTGCTGTAGTGAAGGGATGGGATGCTCTCGAGGCAAGAGAAGAAGTCATCAGTGTTAACTGTTATTCGCTTTTCTCATGAAAAGCGAAGGCTGAGGGGGAACCTGATTAAGCTTCTTAAAGTGGGATTTAATAGAGTGGAGATAGAGATGGTCCCTCCATTTATGGAGGAGACTGGGGCATCATGGTGGCACAAGTAGTTCAGTTCCCAGCTTGAGTCACTGTCGGTGTGGATTCTGCACGTTCTCCCCGTGTCTGCGTGGGTTTCCTGTAAGTGCTCCGGTTTCCTCTGAAAGACGTACTGGTTAGATGCATTGACCGTGCTAAACTCTCCCTCAGTGTACCCGAACAGGGGTGTGGCAGCTAAGGGATTTTCACAGTAACCTCATTGCAGTGTGAAAGTAATCCTATTTGTGACACTAAACTTTAAACAAAAGTGAGGATTATAAATGTAAGGTCGTCATTAATAAATCTAATAAGGAATTCAGCAGAAACATTTTACTGTGTCGCTGGCAAGGCCAATATTTATTACCCATTCCTCATTGTCCTGTATTGTAAACTTCTATAATTCAATCCAGATTATATAATAATTTCCCATTTTATTATTGCGAGGCTTTTGAAGGCAACTCAATAACAAGCTTAATAAATTAGTTCAGGGCTAAGCTAAAAGATGCCAGGGAAATGGCTGGTTTGATTGGGTATAGCTTGCGTATAGTAAAGCTGACTTAAGTATTCCAGAAAACATCCGGCAGGGTTCCTGTTCCTGAGCTTTTCTGCAAGATGATAACAGATAAGCTTATTTGTCTTACCTTAAGTTTTACATCCAACAAACTAAAGAACTCCTCCCGACAGTGACCACTCATTGCAAATAGACTTGTATGGACACTGGACAGAACTGTTGATTATACGGTAGAAAAGCGAGTCTCCTTTCAAATGTGAAAGGATTATTAAGCACTCACTGCTCCACGTAGCCGTGGAACTGTAACCCAGCAATGGACTGGGGCTTCTAGAAAGGTGGAGCAATTTTGACCCAACCAAGAGGAATAGATATTCTGCACCAGGCCTTCAACAAGGAGCCGAGAATGACCCATCAGTTCACCAGCCCTCCACTGAAGGTGTGAGCTCACTATTTACCCTATGGATCACCTTGCCAGCCTATATTTGGTTCTGCTCCATAGCCTCATAATGAGCTGTTTACACAGAAATAATCTCCCCATTCATACTTTTCCACCTTGTTATAAACTCTGAATCCCAATGAAAATGACAGGCAGCCACAGGCATCTCACTGCCTTTGCCAATACCATGTTGAGGCACATTAGATGATATACATACTGAGATAGAAACACAAGAACAGGGAGAGACTATTCAGTCCCTTGAAACCTATTCTGCCATTCAGTGAGATTTTGGCTAATCTACAGCCTAACTCCATATACCCACCTTTCTTAATATCCATTGAATATTCTGTTGAAAAATCTATTAATCTGAGATTTAAAGTTGAAAATTGATTGAGCATTCATTGCCATTTCTGGATGGGAATTCTAACGTTACCATGCTTTGTGTGTACAAGTGTTTAGTGGAATCTTGTGCTCTCACTGGTGACAAGCTTGGAGTTAGAAGGGTGTACAGGCAGGATGGTGCATACTGGAATCCTGCTGCCTACCTGCCCCCATTCATATTTAAATTCTGGGCGAGAGGCTCACAGTCGACCATCCCACCCCACTATTATTGTGACCCTTCATTGGCCAATTAGTGACCAATAATAACCCAGTTGCAGGTGAGCTGGCCATCGAAACCATGTGACCATCTTGTCACGCCCGGTGGGGGTTCCTTAATGAAAGACACTTAGTGCCTGATTGAGGGATTTGACTCTGGAGAGTACATAATGGCAGTTGCCGTTTAGCTTTTCAACTAGGAGTATGTGGTGACGAAATAGCATTACAATCAGTTTAAATCATCTGGAATTTCTTTGAATTCTCCAGGATATAATAGTCCAACAATAACTTGCATTTATATAATGCTTTTAACATTGGAAAATGTCCCAAGGTGCAAGTGATTTAAAAAAAAATTGACATTGAACCACAGAAGGAGATAATTGGGACAGAGTCATAGAGGTTTACAGCATGGAAACAGACCTTTCGGCCCAAATTCTCCATGCTGCCCTTTTTTTTAAAACCTCTAAGCTAATTCCAATTACCTGTATTTGGCCCATATCCATCTATACCCATCTTACCCATGTAACTGTCTAAATGCTTTTTAAAAGAAAAAATTGTACCCACCTTTACTACTACCTCTCGTAGCTTGTTCCTGACACTCTCCACTCTCTGTGTGAAAAAATTGCCCGTCTGGACACTTTTGTATCTCTCCCCTTTCAGTTTAAACCTATGCCCTCTAGTTTTAGACTCTCCTGCTTTTAGGAAAAGATATTGACCATCTAGCTGATCTGTGCTCATCGTTATTTTATAGACCTCTTTAAGAACATCCCTCAGCCTTCTACACTCCAGAGAAAAAAGTCTCAGTCTATCCCACCTCTCCTTATAACTCAACCATCAAGTCCCAGTAGCATCCTAATACATCTTTTCTGCAATCCTTCTAGTTTAATAATATCCTTTCTACAATAGGGTGACCAGAACTAAACACGGTATTCCAAGTGTGGCCTTACCAGTGTTTTGTACAACTTCAACAAGACGTCCCAACTCCTGTATTCAGTGTTCTGATTGATGAAACCAAGTATGCTGAATGCCTTCTTCACCACTCTGTCCACCTGTGACTCCATTTTCAAGGAGCTATAAGCATGTACCCCTAGATCTCTTTGTTCTGTAACTCTCCCAATGCCCTACCATTAACTGAGTAAGTCCTGCCCTGGTTCAATCTACCAAAATGCATCACCTCACATTTATCTAAATTAAATACCATCTGCCATTCATCAGCCCACTGGCCCAATTGATCAAGTTCCCACTGCAATTGGAAATAACCAGGACCGAAACCATGTTTTAGAGAGTTAAGTTTTATGGGTAGGATGGAGAGGTTTCGTGTGGGAATTCCAAACAAAGGACCTATGCTGCTGAAAGCCTGGCAACCTTATAGGCAACAATTCCAATTAGAGAATTGAGTCCAGAATTGGAGCAGTGCAGAGATCTAAGGGCTTTAGGTCTGGAAGAGGTTACGAGGGTGTGAGAGGGTTGTAGGACTGGAGGAGATTACAGCGCTGAGGAATATCCAAAGATGTGCAGGATCTATATATATAGGATATCCATATTTAGCATGGTAAATTGACTCTAGTATCAAGGGCATTAGCAGGGTAAATATGAAGGGTTGTGGGGATGGGGTCTGGATGGAATTGTGGTCAGTGCAGACTTGATGGGCCAAATGGCCTCCTTCTGCATTGTGGTGATTCTATGATTCCATACGAGGAGGCTATGGACGGATTTGAAAACAAGGATGAGAATTTTTAAATTATGACGTTGCTTACCTGGGAGCCAATGGAGATCATTGAGAATGGAAGTTAGGACAGAGCCAGTCAAGTTTGTATGGTCTCAGTTTGTGGAGTGTGTGGAGTGGGAGGGATACTTTTCTGATCCTTCCTTTGGCCCTTCTATCTCTATTCCTGTCTGTACTCTGTAACACCAAAAACCTAAATACGATAAATTGGAATGCCAGTTCGCTGAGCAAAGTGCAGCAGTGTGGGTATATTGCCTTTATGTCCACCTCCATGTGTATACACTGGAAAGAGTTGTGGTTGGAGAAACTGTTTCCAGTGGGAGGAGGATTGATAAGTGGAGGGTCACACATTGGAGATCATCAGCAACAGAACCATAGAGGGAGATGCATTATTTTACACAGCGAGCTGTGACCTGGAATGCGCAGCTTGAAAGGCCAATGGAAAATATTCAATAAAAATCTTCGAAAGGAAATTGGATGTAAATCAAAGGAAAAGGCTGGGGAAGTGAGACTACTCCAAAATACCTTCACAGATTCTCTAAGAACTAGCCTTCTCTTATACAGTATGATCCTGAGTTAATTCTATACTGGTTGTTCTACTCGTTAACACTTTTGCAGTAGTAAGTGGCACAGTAAATTCAACAGATTTTGTTACGATATCAGGTTTGAACTGTGCTTAAAATCCCAGACACGATGAACCAAACTTGTCACGGGATGGTTTGGTGATTTGGGCTTTGTTTTTACAACAAGGAGACTTTTTCTCTAAATCCTCTTTGCTTTGTTCTAGGTGCGAGAGCTTGTTCTCGACAACTGCAGATCGAATGAAGGTAAAATCGAAGGGCTGACGGCTGAGTTTGAGAACCTGGAATTCCTCAGTTTGATAAATGTTGGGTTGATGTCTGTCACAAACCTCCTTCGCCTCCCCAAATTGAAGAAGGTGAGTCTTGAGCATGGCAACCATTGGCCTGAATTAGGGGGAAATGTTCGTGTTACGTCATATAAGCTCAATGTTTAGGATGCTTAGTTTGGTTTGGTATGGTATGTTTATATTTTTATTTGAGGAATGGAAGCTCAAGGTCTTCTAGCAGGAGGCATCTCAATTCTGCCCTGTTTTATAAGTCCATTAATTGGATCACAACACAACAAAAGGCGTGCATTATGTATAGCATCTTTCATTATGGCACAGTGGTTAGCACTGCTGCCTCACAGTGCCAGGAACCCAGGTTTGATTCCAGCCTTAGGTGACTGTGCACATTCTCCCTGTGTCTGCGTGGGTTTCTCCCGGGTGCTCCAGTTTCCTCCCACGCTCCAACTATATGGATTGGTCATACTAAATGCATGGGATCATGGGGGACTGTGCAGTGTGGTGGACGTGGGTAAGACGCTTTTTTTGGAGAGCTGGTGCAGACTCAATGGGGAGAGTATTTCTGTGTAAACAGTTCATTAGAGTTAATTTCTGCACTGTAGGAATTCTATGGTTCTGTTACCTCAGGAATGCTTGGCAGTCAATAAAATATTTTTCAAAGCTAATTGCTAATGAAAGCTGGATTTTCAGGAAGTTGGGCCAAGTCCAGACGCCATCGAATGAGGAGGCGTCTGATGAGGTGGCAGGGGGGTGGAATGCAGGGAGTAGCATTGTGGGTGTGGGGGGGGGATGGTGGCGGGGATTGAAGGCTCAAGGGCTGAAGCCTCAGTCTATTAAGGTGTATGTTCAGGTTAGTACTTGCCCATCTTTGCAGCTGTCTATGAACAGTCTCCCTGAGATAACGGGCCAACTTGATCACACCCAGACTGCCTGGAGCGAATATCATTCAGTGGAAGTTGCTTCCATGTTGATGTGTCTGCCAAGTCAAGAAATCTCCCCTTCCAACTTCGCAGCTAAACCACAACACAGGAAATGCAGTTGCGCGTAGCAAGCTTCCACCAATAGAAATATCAGATCACAATACTGTCTTTTTTTAATTGATGATGTTCGTTAAGGAGGTAAATATTGGTGAGGACACGAGGAAAACCCATTGCTCTTCAAATGGTTGTAAGTAAGTAGTTTCACAGCACCAGATTAAAATTATGCTGCCAAATAAACCTGCTGGACTTTAACCTGGTGCTGTGAGACTACTTACTGTGCCCACCCTAGTTCAACACTGGCATCTCCACATCATGGCTTCAAAACAATGACTCTGAGATCATTTACATCCACCTGAAGGGGCAGGTAGAGCCTTGGTTTAATGTCTTATCTAAAAGATTACACCTCCAACAGTGCGGCACTCCCTCGATACTGCTCAGAAACTTTATTTTGGATTATGTAGACTGGGGCTCAAACCCACGTGAGAATTCGACTGTTGGAGTTCCAGCTCCTAATGATGAGTCTGATGTGTGTATCTGTAGTAGCGCAATATCAGGATAATGGTGCTCCCCATCTGGCCATGGAAATTCCTCCTGTAATGTATAGAACTAGTTCCATTGCATTGGGATCCATGACAGTGAATCAAATTGAGGAGGATGTTCTTGGGGTGGGGAGAGGAATGCTTAAACCAGGCTCTTTATTTGACAGCGCAGCATGATGTGGAGTTGGGTTCCTCCAATTCCGACCTCTTGTGATTCCCTCACATCCTTTCCCCCACTGTTAGCAGCTATGCATTCAGCTGTCCTTTCCTCAGGTAAACCTGTCCAGCTCTCTCTACCACTCCTTTCGCTGTCTTCAAACTCGCCATTCTAAAGGAGCTTTGTAAACCTCTCCTGCTATCCCCTTACAACCAATGGTTAAATAAGCATGTACATGTGCACATAGTCTGTCTGCTAAGGTGCACACTCTCTCTGGTGCACACACAGATGCAGCACACTCATAAGCACAGTCAGTTACATGCATACGCGCGTGTGCACACGTGTGTGTGTGTGTGTGTGTGTGTGTGTGTGTACTATTTCGTGTACTCATGCACAGACACACGCACCGTCTAGTTATTTATCTAATGATGTGGAGATGCTGGGGCGTTGGACTGGGGTAAACACAGTAAGAAGTCTCACAACACCAGCGGGCTTATTTGGTAACAAAATCCATTAGCGTCCGGATGCTTGCTGCTCCTTCGGGTAAGTGGGACTTCAGTTCACAAACAGGCTGTACAAAGACACAAACTTAATTTACAAAATAATAGTTGGAATGCGAGTCTTTATAGATAATCAAGTCTCAAAGGTACAGACAATGTGAGTGGAGAGGGGGTTAAGCATGGGTTAAAGACATGTGTATTGTCTCCAGACAGGACAGTTACTTGAGACCTTACAAGCCCAAACAATCCGCAGGGGCCACAGATAAAGTGACGTGAACCCAAGATCCCAGTTGAGGCCGTTCTCATGTGTGCGGAACTTGGCCATCAGTCTCTGCTTGGCGACTCTGTGTTATAGTGTGTCGTTGCCTTGGAGAATGCTTACCCGAAGATCAGAGTCTGAATGCCTGAGACCGCTGAAGTCTTTCCCAACAGGAAGAGAACACTCTCTCAGCCTGGTGATTGTCGAGTGGTGTTATTCATCCGTTGTCATGGCGTCTGCATGGTCTTCCCAGTGTACCATGCCTTGGGACATCCTTTCCTGCAGCACATCAGGTAGACAACATTGGCCGAGTTGCAAGAGTATGTACTGTGTACCTGATGATGGTGTTCTTACGTGAGATGATGGCATCCATATCGATGATCCGGCATGTCTTGCAGAAGTTGCTGTGGCATTTTAGACTCTGATCTTCAGGTAAGCGTTCTCCAAGGCAGTCTTCATGACACACGATATGGAGAGACTGATAGCCAAGTTCCGCACACATAAGGACGGTCTCAACCAGGATCTTGGGTTCTGGTCACACTGTCGCGACCCTTTGACTTACCTGGGCTTGTAAGGTCTCACTGGCTGTCCTGTCTAGAGACAATATATATCTCTCTAACCTGTGCTTGGCGCTGTCTCCACTCACATTGCCTATGAAGACTTGCATTCAACCATTATTGAGTTTGTGCATTTATCTGCCCTGTTTGTGAACAGAACTCCCACTCACCTGACAAAGGAGCAGCAAACGCTCTGAAAGTAGTGGCTTTTGCTACCAAATAAACCTGTTGGACTTTAACCTGGTATTGTGAGACTTCTGCAGTATTTATCTCATTCGAGTTTATGGGATTGTGCTGTGCAAAAATTGGCTGGCGGGTCTCCTACATTGTAACATTCACTGTTGTTCAAAAGTACTTCAAGCCATAGAGGCTTTACAGATGGAAAGAGGTCTTTTGGCCCAATTTGTCTATGCCACCGAGCTTTTAACCACTAAACTAGTCCCAATTGCCGCATTTGGCCCATATCCCTCTGTATACATCTTATCCGTGTAACTATCTACTTCATTGACTGTGTAGCACCATTATGGTATGGTAAACAGTGGTAAGTGGCTGCATGTCTTTCTTATCTATTCATAGGCTCAGGAGCAATTTTTGTTTTTAAGTTTTAATCTTTGTCTGTGGAGGGAATGAAATAGCTAGACGTCATTTCGTATTATAAAATATTCATCTTGATAATTATCCAATTGCCTCTTTTCACAAAAGACTAAATAAAGAATAAATTTCATTTACATAGCATTTTTAGCATAATAAAATGTCCTGAGGAATTTCACTGGAGCGTTATTAAATAGATTTAACACTGAGTTTCAGTGTCTGAAAGCTGGGCTACAGGGCAGGTTAAAGAAAGGGAGACAGTGATGGGTGTTGGTTACCAGACAGCTTAAGGCATGGCTACCAATAGTGGAAGGATTAAACATTTAGTATTATGTTTAATAAGGTTTATTTTTTATTAATTAATTACTAACTGGGGCAGTTAACTGTCAGCCATCAGTCAACTGGTGCACTGGCCATGCTAAATTCTCCCTCAGTGTTACCCGAAAAGGTGCTGAGTGTGGTGACTAGGGGATTTTCACAGTTGTGCAGGTTAGGTGGATTGACCAAGCTGAATGCAGGGGGTTATTGGGATAGGTCATGGTAGGGCTGTGTAAAATGTTCTTTTGGAGATTTGGTGCAGACTTGATGGGCCAAATGGTCTCTGTAGGGATTCTATACTTGGGAGCAATGCTTCTTGTGGGGGCCTACACACCAATCCTTGTTGGGATTCCCCTGTGTAGCGGAGAGTTTGTTTTTATTGCAGCTCGGGGTGCTTTTTAAAGATGAGCCCCGATGTTTATCAGGCTCCTCCTCCCCACACACCAAACTCTGGAGAGAAAAGTCGGCTGTGTAGCTGGCGAGCTACACGCTGGGTTTCTCACCTCTGGCCAC
Source organism: Sphyrna mokarran (assembly GCA_024679065.1). Taxonomy (NCBI): domain Eukaryota; kingdom Metazoa; phylum Chordata; class Chondrichthyes; order Carcharhiniformes; family Carcharhinidae; genus Sphyrna; species Sphyrna mokarran. The sequence goes on along the minus strand of JAGIQG010000006.1, from coordinate 127,553,376 downwards.
ACCCAGTGTACTAAGAGGATGATTCTGCCCATAGATGAGGAGAGTGCGTTTCCCTTTGAGAGAACTGAGGCTATTGATACAAGATTCAATAAATTCAATAAGGAATTCAGGAACAATCCCTTTGTATCCAGGTAATGGGGGGAATATGGAACTCTACCATAGGCAATGATTAAGGTGAATAACAGAGATATATTTATGGCAACTAGAGGCAGGGATGGAAGGATATGCAAACAGAGTGGAAGAAATCTAGCATGGATCATATAATCCAGATGGGCTGAATGGCCTATTTCCCTATTGTAAATTCCATGTAATTCTGTGTAAAAATTGCTCAATGTGATGAAATCTGGGCCCATCATTTCATCGTAGCGTGTATCTGAATTTGACATGAACTGTGGTTTAAACAAAACTGTTCCATTAGTCTTCACCTTCCTGATTAATTAAGGGACTCTCCCCTTCCTTCTCATATCTGTGGGCAGCCTTCATGCTTCTGATATCGAAGAGTGCCCAGGAAAAGTTAATCAGCTGGTATTGTGGGGTTGCCTTTATTTGACACTAAAGACTTTGTGGACACAAAAGTGAATGTTCAATTTTGGATCATTTCCAAAATCTGACCATGTCTTAATTATAAAAACCACGATAATGTTCTTATAATTTCCCAGTGTAAAGTTACTGCATTGTGCTGTTGTATTTACCATCTGTTTTACTAGCATCCCCCCCCCGCCACCAAAAACCCGGCAACTCCCCCGCCCCCTCCCTCAACACAACAGCCTGCAATCATACAGAGTGTTCAAAGTAGTCATCCATTTCACTGAAACATTATTGGACAAAATTTAACACAGATAACTGGTCAAAAGACTCCAAGCTTGGTCAATGAGGAATGTCTGGAAGAAGGAGTGAGAGACATCTTGAGGGAGAGCAGTTTAGGGAGGGAATTCCAGAGCTTACAGTCTGGGTATCTGAAGGCACAGCCACCAATGGTGGAATGACTAAAATCCAGCCAAGCATTGCAAATTTACATCTGGTTGACCAAATTTAACTTCGGAGGAGCATTGGACGATACGATTAAACTCTGACAGCACAGTTGCCAAATAAATAGTGAAGTGTTTGGTATACGGCAATAAAGAATTACCTTAACAGCAGTTTGGGATTTATATAGTGCATTTAACAAGCAAAGTAGTTAAAAGGACCATTATCCGGTCACAAAATCGACACGTTACATAGACTATTATTACCTTGTATTTACGACACAGCAATAAGCCGTTTACAAATTGGATATACTGACAGGGTGAGATGAAAAGGGAAAGAGGACACTCATGGGGAACATCAACACTATAGTGTTCAGGATAAAATCCTGGCATGGATAGAGGATTGGTTGACTGGCAGGAGGCAGAGAGTGGGGATAAAGGAGTCTTTCTCAGGTGACTAGTGGTGTGCCTCAGGGGTCAGTGCTGGAACCACAACTTTTCACAATATACATTAATGATTTGGAGGAAGGGACTTAAGGCACTGTTGCTAAGTTTGCAGATGATACAAAGATATGTAGAGGGACAGGTAGTATTGGGGAAGCAAAGCGGTTGCAGAAGGACAGGTTAGGAGAGTGGGTAAAGAAGTGGCAGATGGAATGCAATGTGGAAAAGTGTGAGGTTATGCACTTTGGAAGAGGAATGGAGGCATAAACTATTTTCTAAATGGGGAAATGCTTAGGAAATCAGAAAAGGGACTTGGGAGTCATTGTTCAAGATTCTCTGAAGGTTAACATGCAAGTTCAGTCAGCAGTTAGGAAGGCAAATGCAGTGTTAATATTCATGTCAAGAGGCTAGAATACAAGAGTAGGGATGTACTTCTGAAGCTGTATAAGACTCTGGTCAGACTCCATTTGGAGTATTGTGAGCAGTTTTGGGCTCAATATCAAAGGAAGGATGTGCTGGTTTGGAAAGCGTCCAGAGAAGGTTCACAAGAATGATTTTTGGATTGAAGAACTTGTCTTATGAGGAACGGCTGAGGACTTTGGATCTCTACTCGCTGGAGTTTAGAAGGATGAGGGGAGATCTTATTGAAACTTACAGGATACTGCAAGGCCTGGGTAGAGTGGACATGGAGAGGATGTTTCCAATAGTAGTAAGAACTAGAGCCAGAGGACACAACCACAGGCTAAAGTGACAATCCTTTAAAACAGAAATGAGGAGGAATTTCTTCAGCCGGAAGGTAGTCAATCTGTGGAACTCTTTGCCACAGAAGGATGTAGAGGCCAGATCATTGAGTGTCGTTAAGACAGAGATAGATAGGCTGTTGATTAATAAGGGGATCAGAGGTTATATGAAAAGACAGAAGAATGGGGATGAGAAAAATATCAGCTATGATTGAATGGCAGAGCAGACTCGATGGGGCGAATGGCCTGATTCTGCTCCTGTGTCTTATGCTGTTATGGTCTTACTAGCACAGATCATTTGAGCTGAATGGTTTGTTTCTGTGCTGTAAAATTCCATGCAAGATATAATGGGTTTAAGTGCTGTATTGTCATGTGCTTGTTAATTCAGTCCAGTAATTACAAGCTGAGTGGTGTTACTCTATTGGTTATAGCTTAAGGAGAATGTACATATTAACCTGAAATCTTCCTCATCGATGTTATTCTTTAATTTGTGCTTGGATATTTGAGTGTTGCTGCCCATCCTTTATTTCCTTCTGGAAAAAGTAGTGAGCCATCTTATCCCTGAACTGCTATAGTCCATATGGTGAGCGTGCTCCCACTGTGCAGTTAGGGAGGGAGTTCTGGCTCTTTCAAACCCAGCAACAATGAAGGTACGGTGATAGATTTCCAAGTTAGAGTGCTGTAGAGTTTGGAGGGGAACTTGGAGATGGTGGTGCTCCTGTGTGTCTGCTGCCTGTGTCCTGTCAGTGATAGAGGATGCAAGTTTAAAAGAAAGAAAAACTTTCAATCCTCTCGCTTTACTGCCAGCAAAGAGCTTTTTGAAGTAGTGTCTGGTAGAAAAAGTAGCAGCTAGTTTGTGCACAGAAGGATCCCACGCATTGTGGTTTGCCACCAGCCGGGTCAGCAGTTGTTTGTGGCTTTGATTGATGGATCCATATTGGCTTAGGCACCAGGGAATACTCGCCCGTTGTTCTTTGAATCAGTTCTCCAAACTAGCAATTCAATCTCCTTCTCCAGAGGCAGATCTTTGACTGGTGTATGGATTGTTATCTGGGAATCTTGTGTTTGTCTCTAGTTGTATTGTTGCTTTAAGTGACATTGCAAAGGCCCCTTTATTCATTGGACATTGCTGATTGGCTAGCATTTATTGCCCATCCCTAATTGCCCTTGAACTGAGTGGCTTGCTAGGCCATTTCAGTGTCAACCCCATTGCTGTGGCTCTGGAGTCACGTGTAAGCCAGACCAGGTAACAACAGCAGATTTCCTTCTCTAAAGGATCAGATGGGGTTTTCCAACGATTGAAGTTGGTTTCATGGCCATCAGTAGATTCTTAATTCTAGATTTCTTTTTTAATTGAATTCAAATTCCACCATCTGTGGCAGGACTCGAACCCGGGACTCCAGAACATTAGCTGAGATTAACTGTCCAGCGATAAAGCCATCTCTTCCCCTTCGTACACTCTGTCCAAATGCCGCTACCAGTGTTTGTGTTACTAATGATATCATCCCGGTTATATTTAACATGGATTAATAATGGAGATTACCAATGACAGGGGACCAAGACACCTCAGTGAGTCTGTTCCACTCTTGCCACTGTCTGGGGTATTATCATCAGTACCTATGCACCTCTTCCTGATGAGCTCAATGTATTTTATACCCGTTTTGAGTAAGAGGTCAGCAAGAATACACTGTCCACCCTGGAAGACTCAGATGAACCTGTAGCTTAGGTCACCATTGCAGCCGTCAGAACAGCCTTCTCAAAAGTTAGCCCACAGACAGCGACTGGCCCAGATGAGCACTCACTCAGATCCTGCGTGGATCAGCTGGTGGGGGGGATACCCACAGACATCTTCAACCTCTCTTTATAATAATCTGAGGTCCCCTTCTGCTTCAAGGAGATGATTGTCATCCCAGTACCAAAGAAATGCCAGTGTGCCTTAATGACTATTGGCCAGTGGCTCTTATCATCCAACATTATGAAATGTTTCATGGATCTATTACAGTTTGCCTATCACCACAACAGCTTCACAGCAGACGCTATCTCCCAGGTGCTGAACGCTGGAATACCTAGATAACAAAGACATCAATGTCAGACTCCTACTTATTGATTACTGTTCAGCCTTCAACATCATTATTCCTATGTATACATCTCCAAACTCCATGGTCTGGGGATTGGTTCCTCCCTGTGATTGGATCCTAGACTTCCTAACCCACGGACCGCAGTCAGTAAGGATAGGCAACACCTCCTCCACGATCATCCACAACACCGGTGCCCAACACCTGTGTTCTCAGCTTCCTACTGAACTCCTTAAATGCCAATGATTGTGTGGCCAAATTCTCCTCCAGTTCAATTTTCAAGTTTGCTGACAACACGACTATAGTAGATTGGATATAAAACAAAGACGAGATGGAGTATAGGAATGAGATAGAGAATCTGGTGAACTGGTGCAGTAACAATAATCTGTCTCTCAATGTCAACAAAAGGAAGGATTGATTTCAAGGTGCATAGTGACAAACATGCTCCTGTCTACATCAACGGGGATGAAGTAGAAATGGTTGAGAGCTTCAAGTTTTTAGGTGACCAGATCACCAACAATCTGTCCTGGTCCCCCCCACTGTGCCAATGCTACAGTTAAGAAAGTCCACCAGTGCTCTACTCTTTCAGGAGACTAAAGAAATTTGGCATATCAGTTACATCTCTCACCAACATTTACAATTGCACTATGGAAAGCATTCTTTCTCGTTTATCATAGCTTGGTATAGCTGCTGCTCTGACCAAGACCTCAGTACATTACAAAGGGTCATGAACGAAGCCTGGTCCATAATTAACCAGCCTCCCGTCCATTGAAAAGCAGCCAGCATAATCGAACACCTCAGGCATACATTCTTTCACCTTCTTCCATCCGGGAAAAAATACAAAAGTCTGAGGACACGTACCAATGGACTCAAGAACAGCTTTTTCCCTACTGCCGTCAGACATTTGAATGTATCTACCTTGCGTTAAGTTGATCTTTCTCTACACCCTAGCCATTATTGAAACACTACATCTGCTCTCTCTCATTTCATTCTTTATGAACAGTATGCTTTGTATAGCGTGCAAGAAATAATACTTTTCACTGTATACTAATACATGTGACAATAATAAATCATATCAAATCTTTTGGGTGGGACATTAGACTAGGGCCCTGTCTCCCCTTAGAAGATCCTCCAACTCTATTTTGAAGAAGAATAGGGAGTTTTTGCTGATGTCCTGCCCAATATTTATCCTTAAACATCTTAAGAAGAATGCAGATTATCTGGGCATAATGCTGTTGCTGTGGATGGGAGCTTGCTGTGCATAGGTTAGTCTACATTGCACCAGTGATTACACTTCAGAAATAATTTGAGGCTTTCAAACACTTTGGAACATTATGAGGTTGAAAAAGGTGCTATAAAAATGCAAGTCTACCACCACCTCCTCCAACCCCCCAGATCTCTCTAAAAAGAAGTTTATTTATCAAAATTTATTTATTAGTCACAAGAGTGGCTTACATTAACGCTGCAATGAAGTTACTGCGAAATTCTCCTGGTTGCTGCACTCCAGCGCCTGTTTGGGTCAATGTGCTTAACCAGCACGTTTTTCAGAATGTGTGAGGTAACTTGAGCACCCGGAGGAAACCCACACAGACACAGGGAGAATGTGCAAGCTCCATGCAGACAGTGACCCAAGCTGGGAATTGAACCCCGGTCCCTGGTGCTGTGAAGCAGCAGTGCTAACCACTGTGCCACCCTAAATGTTTTCCTTGTAGATTTTAGAGAATTCTATTCTTCCAATAACTGTCTGGTTCACCTTTCCTGCAAACAGCTGACTTGGTTCACATTCAGTTCTCCAGTTTAATTGCGTACTGTGTGTTTAGCAGTAATATGCCGTCATCTTTCCATTGCTGTGCTCAGTGAATCAGCCTTTCAAGGTCTCTTTGACCCTGAGAGAAGCCCCGACTCGGTATCCTCTCCATCACCATGACTGCAAAATTCTACCTTTAATATCGCCCACAGCTGCATCTGCTACAACTCAATCTGCTGCTGAAACCCTCATCTGCAGGACTCAATAATCTAATACTCTCCCAGTGACCCCCCAGCTTCCACTCTGTAAACTTCAGCTTATCCCAATTTCCATAGCCTGTATCCTAAATCCCATTAGATCCCTTTCAGCCGTCATTGTTATTGAGATGGCACGGTGGTTAGTGCTGTTGTTTCACAATGCCAGGGACCCGGGTTCAATTCCCAGCTTGGGTCACCGTCTGCAGTGTTTGCGTATTACAGTTAAAGCTTGTTTATTTGTCACAAGTAAGGCTTACATTAACACTGCAATGAAGTTACTGTGAAATTCCTCTAGTCACCACACTCCGATGCTGTTTGGGTTGATGCACCCTAGCCAGCACATCTTTCAGACTGTGGGAGGAAACGCACGCAGACACAGGGAGAATGTGCACAGTCCACACAGACAGTGACCCAAGCCAGGCATCGAACCTGGGTCCCTGGTGCTGTGAGGTAGGAATGCTAACCACATTCTCCCATGTCTGTGTAGGTTTCCTCCCACAGTCTGAAACGTGTGCTGGTTTGGTGCATTTGCTGTGCTGAATTCTCCCTCAGTGCACCCGAACAGGTGCCAGAGTGTGGCGACTAGGGGATTTTCACAGTAACTTCTTTGCAGTGTTAATGTAAGCCTATTTGTGATACTAGGAAATAAACTTTATTGATCCACATTGGCTCCTGGTCCAGTAACTCACTGTAATGACTTTAGGAGTTAGTTATAAAGGAACAGTTCTTTATTGCACAAAATAAAGTGAAATAAAAGCCTATGGTGAACAAACAGGTCCCAACCAGGACAAAAAGAATAATGGATCCACTCAGGGTCTTGCTTAAAAACAAGGCTCAGTATACGAGCTCCATCCGGTTAGATAATTATCAATCCCCAGGGAGCTTCCAGGATTCAACGAGTCCTATAGGGAGGTTGATCAGTGATTTTTTTTTCTCTTTTCCCCATGCAAGTCCTGGGGATTATCACACCAGCCTATTTAAAAATGATGAGTTTCATGTTCAGCCCTAGCCTCCCATCTCTGTGACCTCCTCCAGTCGGTTAACTCTCTATGACCACTGCACTGGCTCTGGAGTATACCCTGAACTTCATCGCTCCTGCCTCTCCTTCAAACGCTGAAGGCCTAAGTTCTGAAATTCCTCACTAACCACGCCCCCTCCAGTTCCCTCCCTAACCTCCCCCCTCCCCACTTTTAAGATAGTTCTGAAAGCCTAACTCTCTAACCAAGTTTTCAGTCCCTATCCCAATAGAGCTTCTTATCCAGCTTGGTGCTAAATTTTCATAGAATCAGTACAGTGCACAAGGAGGCCATTCAGCCCATCGAGTCTGCATCCACCACAATCTTACCCAGCTTTCTTTTAACAACTCATAATTACCCTGCTAATTCCCCTTGAGGGTTAGTCTAACACGGCCAATCAATCTAACATGCACATCTTTGTTCTTTGTTTGCTCTGTGTGTAACTTTGGAATATTTGCTACGTTAAAGGGTGGTGCTATTTCTTTTTAATTCACGAAAGTTTTTTTTCTAATTTCCAGTTGGAGCTAAGTGACAACCGGATTTCGGGAGGGTTAGACATCCTGGCAGAGAAACTTCCAAACCTCACACATCTCAACCTCAGTGGAAACAAACTCAAAGACATCAGTACATTGGAGCCTCTGGTTGGTGCTTGATTTGCTCTTGTTGAGTTTTGAACTGTCTGCTGTGCCTTCTCCTGCACCTGGCCGGGTGTCACAATCTGCTGCTCTCTGTTTAAGGAGCTCAGCAGATTTTTGCGAGAGTGCGATGTCTGTGATGAATGCCGTTGCTTTAATCTAAAATTTACCACTCGCATTAGTCTAAATATAGACATATTTTGGGATGTTTTACGCCACCCTGCAGCCTATTTGAAGATGAGTGGGGCACATAAGATTAAAATAAGGTGTTTTCTCTGCTATCTCTGCCCACACTCAGCTGTCCTGCTTGTTATGATGGTTGGTTTGTGGGTGTCAGGCAGCTCACTGGGGGTACTGCCCAAAAATGTTGGTCCCCTTTCTGCTTCCATGCACAATCACACCTCCACCCCTGCCATCTCCCCATCTCTCTCTGACACACGTGCTCCCTCGCACACTCACACACCATCCTTTCTCTCTCTCTCTCTCTCACATGCACTGACACGCACACGCACACACACACACACATCATCCTCTCCCTCACTCTCTCTCTCTCTCTCACACGCACTTGTCCTCCCCCCCACATCGTACGCATTCACCTCTCTCTTACATGTTCTCTCTCTTCCTCGCACACAACCTCTCTCTATTCCTCAGACACACTCTCTCTCTTTCCCTCTGTCTCACACACACCCCCCCTTCCTCATACACACTCTCTCTCTCTCTCTCTCCCTCACACACACTCCTCCCTACCTCTCTCTCTCATGTACACACCCTCTCCATATGCATTCACCCCTCTCTTTCTCTCCCTCTCTATCTCACATGCACTCCCCCACCCCCCCGCGGACACATTAATGCCTCTACCCCTTTCTCTTGTATGCATTCATTCTGCTCTTTCTCACGCACTCACATTCCCCTCTCTCTGGATAAACACATGAGGCAGAATGGAATGTAGGATGTAGCTGATGGGGTGAGGTGCAGGAGGGTTGGGAGAGGATTACGTGGGGCATTAACACCAGATTGAAGCAGTTGGGCCGAATGGCCTGTTTGTTTTCAGTAAATTGAATGTAATGTTTCCTTCACAGAAAAAGTTAGAAAACTTGAAGAGTCTGGATCTTTTTAACTGTGAAGTGACGAACTTGAATGACTACAGAGAAAGTGTCTTCAGGCTGCTCCCACAGCTCATGTACCTGGATGGTTACGATCAGGAAGATCGGGAAGCTCCCGACTCGGATGCAGAAGCAGACGGTGTTGATGATGATGAGGATGATGAAGGTAACAAACTGATGTTCTAGAGGAATAACCAGCAAAATCATAGAATCGTTACAGTTTGGGAGGAGGCCATTCGGCCCATCAAGTCTATACTGAACCCCAGCAGGGCATCTCACCCTGACTCACCCTCCTGCCTCATCCCTATAACCCCACATACGTACTCCGCTAATCCCCTTATCCTGCATGTCTTTGTAAATGTACATCTGTTAAATTGGAACACCCTATAAGTGAGGTGTGAATCTAATCCAGGAGAGATTTTCAAGGGCACCACTATTTCTGTTTTGTACCGAACAAATAACACAGAAAGAGGCCATTTGGGGCCTGTTGTGTCTGTGCTGGCTCTTTGAAAGGGCTACGTAATTACTGTACATTGTGGTGTATACTTCAGCTCAGTATACATGCTGACCCCTGGTAGTGGTGTGGGGGAGGGAGTAGGTGGGGGAGATTGGTGAGCTTCACTCATGCTTTATTCTTGTTAATAGTCACACATTGCTCTGCAAATATATAGTTTACTTACCTTACAACTGATTGGAAGGTCTGAGCTGGTAATATGGGCCATATCGCAAAGATCTGCGGGAGATTGCACAGAGCGGACCCCATGTGAGGAATGACAAAGAGAAACACGTGCTTCGGCAAAACAAATGAAGTGTGAGGCTGGTTTCCAACTAAAGATTGTATCATTTGCTATCTTAACAAATAACTGTGTTGTACTGAGGGAAAACAGTGTTGGTGGAAAATTGGTATGAGGATGGAATATGCAGGAATCTGCTATGAAGATTCCTATCAAGAATAGGGACCAGCTATTGATCTGATCTCCAGATGCATATAATGGAATGGATCCCTGAAAATCATCAGGATAGTGTATGTGCATCATGTGGGGCATACTTGGCCCATCGCACCTCTGTTGGCTCTTTGGAAGAGGTAACAAACTGTTGGTTCCATTTCCCTACTCTATTCCCATAGCCCTTAGATTTCTTTCCTTGTCAAGTCTATATTCAAATCCCTTTTTGAAAGTCCTTATTGAACCTGCTTTGAGCACCGGGATCTTTGTCCTGGACAGTTGGAACAGTTGTGTGGTGATTATGTGACCTCCCAGTCACAGGCCACGCGAGAGAATGCAAACTCACCATGGGCAAATAGAAATGTTGCCACAGAATAACCTTGGAGGCGTTTTGTTTTTTTTTGTTGTTGAATTACTTGTAGAGGGAGAGGAAGAAGAGGAGGAAGATGAAGAAGAAGATGGAGAAGAAGAACTCGATGATGAGGATGATGATGACGAAGAGGGTGAAGATGATGAAGATGAAGTCAGTGCAGAAGAGGAGGTACGAATAAAAAAGAGAAATGTAACATTTGCCAGCGCTGTTGTTTTTGATGCTTGCTTTTAGCACCAGCTGTGGAATGTCCACTGTCTTAAATTTCAGTATTAAAATTTGTTGAAAATAAGAAATGGAAACATTTCTTGTTTGATTGTTGGAACTAAAAAGATGTTGAACTCAGCACTTTGGGAAATGATTATAGAGGAGAGATTTGTGGATATTATAGAATCAGACAAGACAGGAGACCATTTGATCCATCGCATCTCTGCTGGCTCTTTGGAAGAGCTATACAGTTGGTTCCATTGGTTCCATTTCCCATTTTTTCAGGGGAAAAAAAACACTTTTGTTCTCAGGGGAAAAAAATCTTTCCCGAGATTTTTTTCCATTGCAAATCTATATTCAAATCCCTCTTTGAAAGTTCTTATTGAACCTGGCAGCATTTTCCAGATCCTAACAATCTGCTGTGTGCTTTAAAAAAAATTCTCATTGCTGATTCTTTCATTATTTATCTTCAATCTGTGTCACCTGGATACTGAATCCTCTTGGCCAATGAAAACAGTTTCTCCTCATTCTCTCTTATGATTTTGAACACCTCTATCAAATATCCCCTTAATCTCCTTTGCTCCTGGAGAACAATCCCAGTTTCTGTATAATAAAAGAGGAAATGCTGGAATTCTTCAGCTGTTCAGGAGAGAGGAACATTGAATAAGTGTTTCAATTCATGAGCCAGTTTCTCCATGTTTAGTAGGGAACAGTTGAATGATAAATTTAGTTAACTTATGGAAATAAAAGGATAAAACTTTGCAGAAATGAATGAATGATATTCCCCTCCTTTTCTAGGCCATCCAAGTCCATTCTGACGTTTTGCTACATCTTCATTGCAATCTCTCATCTCTCATCTGCATCATGGCACAGTGGTTAGCACTGCTGCCTCTCAGCGCAGGGACCCAGGTTCAATTCCAGCCTTGTGGCCACTGTCTGTGTGGAGTTTGCACATTCTCCCTGTGTTTGTGTGGGTTTCCTCCGAGTGCACCAGTTTCCTCCCATAATCCAAACGGTGTGCAGGTTAGGTGCATTGGCCATACTAAATTCTCCTTCAGTGTACCCAAACAGGTGCCAGAGTGTGGCGACTGGGGAATTTTCACAGTAACTTCATTGCAATGTTAATTTAAGCCTACTTGTGACACTAACAAAGAAACTTTAAAACTTAATTGCTGTTCCATCCCCTCTCACAGCATAATATCCAACACATTTTTCCAATCTTATTGTCCTGAAGGAGAGTCAAACAGATTCAAAATATTAAGTCTGTTTCTCTTCCTGTAATCTCCTCCAGCCCCTTGCATCCTTGGGGGCCATGCCTTGAGTTGCCATGGCAAAAACCTCTGGAATTCCATCCCTACACCTCCCTGTCTCTCTATCACACTTTCTCTTTTCAATAACCTCTTTTTAAAATCTACCTCTTAAACTCAATATTTTGCCATCTGACCTGCATCTCCTTATATATGACTCAGCCCGTGATCCCGTGAAGTGCCTTCATTGGATACTTACTGTGTTAAAGGTATGACTATTCATAGAAATCGTCAGAGAAATCATCATTCCTTGGATGGATGTAGCTGATGCTAGAGGGCATAACTATAAGGTTCGTACTGGGAGATATAGGAGGGATATCTGAGGTAGAATCTTCTCTCAGAGAGTGATTGGGGTGTGGAATACACTGCCTGCTCTGATAGTGGAGTCAGGCACTTTAGAAACTTTCAGGCAGTTGTTGGATAGGCACATGGAGCACACCAGAATGATAGGGAAGTGGGATAGCTTGATCTTGGGTTCGGACATAGTTTGGCACAACATCGAGGGGCCGAAGGGTCTGTTCTGTGTTCTAGAATCCTACAGTGCAGCAGCAGGCCACTTGGCCCATCAGGTTTGCACCTACTTTCCAATGAAGCATCCACCCTATCCCCGTAAGCCCAGGCATTTAGACCTCTCCTTACCTACACATAGTGGGACACTAAGGGGCAATTTAGCATCTCAACCCAGCTAACCTGCACATCTTTGGGAGGAAACCTGTGCAGACACGAGGAGAACATGCAGAGTCTGCACAGGCAGTCACCCAACTCCTTGGAGCTGTGAGGCAGCAATGCTAACCACTGTGCTGTGTTATTGTATTTAAGGTGCTTAAAAAGATTTGATCAGGTCGATAAACGGAAATTATTTCCTCTGGTGAGGAAATTCTAGAACAAGGAGATAGAATCTGAAATTTGAGACAGATCGTTCAGGGGTGATGTCAGGAAGCATTTCACACAAAATGGACTAAAGATCCAGAACACTCTCTCTCTCTCACTCTCCACTCCCTGCCTCCCACTCTCTCTCTTGCTCCCCACCACTCTCCCCTCCCCTTGCTTGTCCCTTTCTCTCTCTCCCCCCCTTCTCTCTTCTCTCCCCTCCCCTCTTTCCGCCCCCTTCCCTTCTCTCCCCTCCCCTGCTTCTCTCTCTCTCTTCCCCCCCAACCCTCTTCTCTCTCCCCACCCCCCCCTTCTCTCTCTTCTCTCTCTCTCTCTTCCCCCTCCTCCTCTCTCCAAAAGTAAGTTGCAAATTTTAAAATCTGAGCTGGAAAGATTTTTGTTGGGTCGGTGCACTGTGGGTTACCAATCTCAAGGTGGGCAGGTGCAGTAGAGATACAGATCCACTATGATCTGGCTGGATGATGGAAGAAGTGAGTTGAGGGGCAAATGGATTTTAACTGTCCTTCTGATAGCTCGTCTATCTGACAAAAGGATTTTCCATGATTTACGGCTGCTGCATCCTGGTCTAGCATTATTTATTTTTGCTCCTACATCCAATGCGGTATTCTTGGTTCAAATTGCCTCAGTTATCCAGCTTGTCGTGAAGGAGGAGACCCTTCGGAGTTGTTACAACTGAAGGCAAGAGTCACGAGAAGCGTCACATGAAAGCAGTAATCTTCGCAATCAGTGCCAGCCAAATCATAGACCTTACAGCACAGAAGGGAAGACTGTTTAGATATCATGCTTGCAATCTTTGTGAAAACGCTGACCAACTTAATCCCATATTCCCCTCTCTCCCCCATAACCCGACACAGTCATCCTCTTCCACTCCCGTGTCCAATCGCCTTTGGAAAGTTTCCGTGGAATTGGAGGCTTCAGGTCACTCTTCCCTCTGGTTTTCTCCAGGGTGGATTTTATGTGCACTACCATCACGGTGATGTGTGACTCTGCACTACCAATAGAAACCTTTCTTTCTCCCTTTGGATTGTGGACAGATGGCTGTAACACCTCACCCCAACACATCTCTTCCTTACACCCATCAGCACTCCCTTCAACTTTTACACTATGAAATCTTTAATGATTTAACCTCTCCGGATCTCTGTCTGACCACAAACCTTTTCTGTTATTAGGTCCTGTCCCTTCCGCTGACTTAAGAACTCTGACATTTCTACCTTTCTTCACCAGTGATGAAAGGACATTGACTAGAAATATTAACTCTTTCTCTCTGCACGGATGCTGCCTGAGTATTTCCAGAATTTTCTAATTGTATTACTAATTAGCTTACCAGTTGACAATCTGTTGCAGCATTTTGATGAGTAACTAAAATACCATTCTGTGTTTTCAGGAGGGTTATGAACATGATGGTGAGCTTGATGAAGAAGATGATGATGAAGAGGAGGATGAGGATGAAGGTATTTCTTCTGATGTTCATTTATTTAACATTATAGAGCACAGAGGAGACCGTTCAGCCCATTGTGCCTGGGCTAGTTCTTTGGAAGATTTATCCAATCAATCCCTCTTTCTCTGTAGCCCTGTAATTATTTTCATATTATCCCTACAATACAGAGAGAGGGCATTCAACCCATCGAGTCTGTACCGATCACAATCGCGTGGAGGCCCCATTCCCGTAACCCCACACATTTACCCTGATACTAGGGTCAATTTGGTATGGCTAATCTACCTAACCCCCACATCTTTAGACTGTGGGAGGAAACCCACGCAGGCATGGGGAGAATGTGCACATTCCACACACTGGCCCAAAACCAGGATTGAGGCAGCAGTGCTAACCACTGTGCTGCCCTAGTGTCTGTGCCTAGTGTCTATCCAAATCCTTTTTGAAAGTTATTGAATGTGCTTCAACTGCCCTTTTCAGGTAATGCATTCCAGATCACAACTCGCTGTGTAAAATAATTCTCCACAACCTGTGTTCCTCTGGTTATCAACCTTGCCTGCCAGTGGAAACAGTTTCTTCTTATTTACTCTATTTAAGCCTCTCATTATTTTAAACGTCTCAAACATCTCACCTCGTCCTTCTCTGCTTTGAGGTAAACAAGCTCAACTTCTCCATTTCCTACATGTAACTGAAATCCCTCATCCCTGGGACAATTTGACTAAACCTCTGCTTTCTCACCAAGGCCTCGACGCCCTTCCCAAAATGCCATGGCCAGAATTGGACCCAGTGATTCACAAAGACTCGGCATCAAGTCAGTATTAGTTGGGTCACGCGACCCAGCAGAATTGTTATGGGTGATGTGAGGACATCTCGCACGTACCGAGGTTCGCATTCTGGTATCCGGGTACTGAAACAACTTGCTGTTATTTTACAGAGGAGGATGAAAGCACTAAAGGACAGAAGAGGAAACGAGACACAGAGGATGAAGGCGAGGAAGATGATGATTAAGAATCCAAGTGACCTGAAGGACTATTTAGTACTGGATGGGGTGTAAGAACCCCCTGCTCCCCTTTTCTCCCCTCCCCCCAGACCTCCCCTTTTCCCCCACCTCCAGACCCTGAGCCCTACCCCAGATTGATGACTGTTGGATACCTGCACAGCACTGAATCATCACTGAACCAGCAGTTGCCAATGTCTTGACATTCCTTGTATTTATAAATGCAATTAATGCATATTCCAAAACCCACATGGAGTAGTGAAATTGGGTAGAATTTGGTCCAGTGCTTTTATGATGTTGGGGTTTCTTAGGTTTCCTGCTAAGACTATTTCCATAGCAACGTGGAGGGCTGAGGTGAATTTGGATAGTCACGGTGGTGTATGACTGCCTGTTACAGCGAGGTTATAGTATCGATCTTTATGTAAGTCAAAAAAGCTTTGTAAATAAAATCTTAAAAATTTTTGGTTTGTTTTGCAACATTGCAATACCATTTTGGGTGTTATTTACAAATGCAAGATGTTTCTAAACTAACAGTTTTTGGAAAGTTAATAAATGGTTTCTTTTAAAAAGCCAGTATTCATTTTTACTTTCTCTTTCTGGGCCAGCACCAGAAGTCGGGCTCTTGGTGAGTTTGGTGCGATGGAATGGCCGAGTCATGTGGACTAAGGTGACTTTATGCAATCTGGTCCCACAGACTTAGCTGATTGCAACCCAGTTGGTAAATGTTAGTGCAGCAATTTGCCTCAGCTGCCTGCGATGGCCCAGATTCCCTCCGTAATTCATCCACCCTCCAACTATCCACCCCACTAAGAGTGCAACCAAGGACAAGAATGATGCCCAAAGTGACTGGATAATTCTTGTCAATGCATGAATAATTGGATGAGGTACCCAGGCGTCTGTGCAATGAGTATGTGCATGCAGGAGAGAAGGCGGGGAAAGAATGAGCAAAATGTTTGTGAATTTATCCGTGAATGCCAAGAGATGTATTCTCGAGAAGCTCTCTCTAAATATCTACGTAACTCCTGCCCAAAATGGGACAGAGTCAGATGTAACAAAATTGTCCTCCTTTAAATTTACAGGCAACGTATATTAAATAATAATGGATTCTTCGTAATTATTGCAAGGTAAGTAATTTGATGGATAAATTCTGGGAACCTGTTGTAGCTGGTCCGGAAGATGAGTTTCTTGTTGTGTTCCCCTTGTTTAATCACTTAATTTGGTGTTTTCATTTGCAATGCTGTGAATGAAGGCTGTTCCTGCTGCTTGTGCTGTGTTTTCCAGCAAACATTGTCATGTCAGTTGAATTCATAATTTGAGTTTTATGCCACACAGTGATAGATTTATCTTGGACTCGATGCCTCCGTGGATCATTCTCGATTTCATTCGATCTGGCTTCAAAACAGCGTTGACTGAGTTCAGTTGCTGCTGTCCCACCATCATTTTGCTTTGCAGTTTTAAGAGGCTCCAAAATATTCAGTGTATTTTCCTCCACTGCCAGCAGAATTGAAGCACGAGTCTCGAAGTAACAAGCTGACCCTCGCACTGACCAATTTACCAGAAAATAGACTGTGGTGGTGAAGAATCCAGTGCCTCTCAGTAAGTCAGCTTCAAAGAACTCATCACACACACCAGTAATTGGGGGTTGAAGCCTGTCAGATGTGCGTTAATGGAAATCCCATTCAGAGAATCACTGTACCATATCATTTTGGCAGTAGAGTTAATGGTCTGGATTGGCGTTGAGGAAGGAACATGGAAGGCAATGTATAATAACCTCGTATCCTTAAATAACCTTTGAAAAACTTATGTTGTACAGAGACACCCAAAATGTGTAAAAGATCTAAAAGAAACTATGAAGAAATTTTTTACCAGATTGAACCAAGAGCAAAATCTTCCTAAATTTAACAGAGCACAGCTGTATTCTGATGCAATTTGAGCATATTAATTAGGAGCAGGAGTATGCCTTTCGACTCATTGAGCCTGCTCTGTCATTCAAAAAGATCATGGCTCATCTAATTCAAGTCTCCACTTCTCTTTCTCACCCCAATGACCTTTCACCCCTTCGCTTATTGGGAATCCACTTTGCTCTGTCTTAAAAGTTGCCAATCATTCAGGTTGGAGAAGTTTCGATGAGATTTATATCATTCACAATGACCAGGCCACTACTCTACTTGGCCTTGAGAATTAGCTGGGAATTTATCACATTGCAATGCTAATACTGTTAGAAATTCTTTTGTTTGCTTTTGGATCAAAATCCTGGAACTCCCTCTCTAACAGCGCTGTGGCTGTACCTACGCAACCTGGATTGCAGCAGGTTAAAAAAGGCAGCTCGGCGCCATTTTTTCCCCAAGGACAACGGGATGGGTAACGAATGCTGGCCTAGCTAGCAATGTTCACACCGCATGGAAGAAGAAAAAGGAGCGTACCCGGGGGACAGAATTTTAATTTTATAAACTGAGCTTATAACTGATGATCATTGTCATATTGGAATAGTTGGCCAATAAGTGGTCAGGGTTTTATGCTGGCGGATCACTTAAGGACAAGGAGTGAGTTTCCAAGACTGGGGTCCGAAGGAGATCTTCCAATTCTTGAGTCATTGGCAATCCCATTATCAGTGATTGAGGTGCTGCTGATATAGGGAGGAGGATTCCATGTGGAGATGTCCTCCGAAAACTTCTTAGTAAAAGTTCAAATGAAGCTGGCCACTGCTGCCAGACTGCTTCACTGGGCCCTAGTTATGACCATCTCAAGAATGGCATTTCATTTTGGCATTAGAGTTAATTTGGTCTTGGGAGAGTCACTATGAGCAATTGGGTAGGTGGGTGTGATATCAATCAGGCATCAGCTTCAAGTGTGTCTTTATTTGTCTCAATAGACTATCACTTTGTAGCTGGGTAGCTGTCACCCACTCTGCCCTGAACCAGCATGTTTCAAATTAGTGGGGGCATGCCTGCCAGTGACAGGAACCTTGCAGCTAGCCCATCTTTGACCCTGCCTCTTTCCAAGACTGAAAGTTTTACCCAGAATGTCTCTAATGTTTTACAGCCTGTGACGATACTGTGCCTTTAAGAAATTTATTTGTGTCATGTTTCTTATGCAGGATTTGCTTTAGCAATCAGTTCAATTAACCGGTGCCACTTTGTCTGCAACTGGCAGCCCCTGTTGATACTGCAGAAATATAATTGCTAGAATGCTTGTTTTAATCTGGGTTAATACATATTATTTATGTTTTCCTTTGTGGCTTTTCAGAGTAGGGTTTGAATAGGTTGATTGCCAGGAAAAATCATGTGACTGGGTGGGATTAGGCTTGCAGAGAAATCAAGTCAGTTGCTAACTGGAATTGGTCAATAAAAATGGGGGTGGATATTTCTCTGGAGGCTGCTGTGTGGGAGTCAGAAGACCGATGTCTTTCTGTGCGTGTTGAGAGGGGTTAAAGGCTTGAAGTGTAGCACCTACATGAGCCTATATGTTTTTTGTGTTAACTGATTCTGAAGAAGGATATGCAGACATTGCTTACATTTGCAATAAATTAGCTGTGGGGTAGTCAATCTTGTATAGCAAATGCAGCAGCCAGTTTGGAGAAAGCAAGATCCCACAGGCAGCGATATGATTAATCATCTTTTGATCTGTTTTAGTGATGTCAGCTGAGGGATGACAATGACCAGGACATATATCCACCTGAGAGAGTAGACAAGACCTTGGTTTAATGTCTTATCTGAAATCAGTAAATATCAGCCTAGATAATAAACTCCAGTCCCTGCAATGGGATTTGAATCAATGACATTTTGACCCAGGTGTGAGCTGCTGAGCACTTGAGCCACAGCTGATACTTGTGGCTAATATTTCCTGATGGTCTTGGTTCTGGATGATGCTGAAACATTTTCCTGCGAAATAGAGTGAGCGAGAAATGGGAAAAAGTGAAAATCATTCACTCCTGATGGCTCTGTGACTGATTTTTCATATCTGGTATTCTGTACGATTAAAGAGACAAAATGAATGATATCATTGTTTAAGCTTTTGATAGAAAAAATATTGTGCCTTTGTTAAAGCACCTATTGTGGCACTATGGCAGTACAGCGCTAGGGAGCCAGGTTTGATTGCTAGACTCGGGTCACTGATCTGTGGAATTTGCACATTCTCCCCACGTCTGCATGGGTTTCCTCCCACACTCCAAAGATGTGTCGGAAAGGTTGATTGGCCCTAGTACCAGAGGGATTAGCAGGGTGAACACAATGGGTTACAGGAATAGAGCCTGGGTGGGATTATCAGTGCAGACTCGAGGGGCTGAATGATCTCTTTCTATAGTGTAGGGATTCTATGAAATCTATTGTATTCTAGGGATGTTACAAACAGATCAAGAACCTATAGATATTTCTGTGTGTGGTCAAGCTTATATAGTCAAATGGGACACTTGGTTCAATATACAGGAAACTCCCTCAGATATTAAATGAGATAAATGACTAAAGAGTCCTTTTATTTTAGTGACATTGACTGAATGATAAACATTAGTCAAGATTCCCATGTTGTTCAATATAGTACCAGAGAGTTTTCCATCAAGCAGCCAGAGATTTCAGTTCAACATCTCATTCACGAGACCCTTCGCCCAGAATGTAATAATTCCTCAGTAAGACATGGGACTGTCATCTGACTTTGAATTCAGATTCTATAGTATCATTGGACATACAATCTTCTGACTCAAGACTTCATGGGAATGAGGTGGAAATCAAAACACAAAAATCAATGTTTTCATTGCTTTGGGACTTCAGTTTTCAAAGCTGTACTGCAACTCTATTGTAGACCCCTAACTGGGGAGCTCTGAATGTAGAGTCTGTTGAAAGTTGAAATCGTTAAGGTGCGTTGGTGGAGAGAAAGAGCAGCTAACACTGCCTGCTTTTCCCCATCACTAAGGATGTGTTCACAAATATCCCCAAGGTTATAGGCACGGTGTTAAAATACTGAGTTGTGGGAGTGTGCATTTTGTTGAGGTGGTGTTCAGAGTCTAAATAACGTCAGGCTTATTTAGAGTGTACCATCGCTAATTTTAAATAATTATTACATCACAAAACACATCAATTCCTTTTTGTCTAGTTTGATGTGCCTGTTTTGTGACTTGCTTGACCATGGATCTGGGATTGAGGGTTATTCATCACTTTCTTTATGTTGCCACATGGGTTGGACCAATAGGGGGTCTATTTGTAAAGGTCACCTCTCAGGAGAATGGTCTACCATGTAGAAGTGTATATTGTATCATATCTACATACCATTAATGTATATTATAACATTCACATATACTATATTCACCATAAATGTATTATCAATAATGATAAGTTATTATCCTCCATACCGTTCATACCCAGATTGCAGAGAAGCACTTTGAACTTGATATAAGATGATTGTCTGTCTGTTTATTTTGTGACATTTAAATATTCTTAAGGAACTAAAAATTGAAATTCCTGAACTCTGGGAAAAGATATTAATAAATAGTGACATCATCTGTTTCTCAAAAAAAAACCTTTAATCTGTGGCAACTGATTTACATAATCTGAAATGAGATTTTTAATTGTCTTCTATTCCAGGGTATCTATAAAACATTCAGATTATTCTCAGTTGCTTTTGGATTTGTTTGTGAAATCTTAGACTGTTATGAAAGAAGAAAAGAATGATGGTAAATTATTTCTAAATTTGAAATGATTATGATGAAATATATTTTATACCAATCTTTCATCCAGAATTAGTTTTTTTTTTCAGGGCTTGAGTACCTTACCTGTGTTCAAACTGAGTTTAATGATAAATATTAGCACAAATCTCTGCTAAATGTCACTGAAAAGCATTATAGACAGTTCAAAAGTAAATTTAATCTTTATTTAACTTTGCACTGACTGTAAAAGTGAGTTTGTCAACACGAAGTTGGAGGAATACATTTAAAAATAACAATTGAATAAGCCTTTCTTTCAGAGAAATGAATGTCTGTATGATTTTCCAGTTACACAGCTTGTCTTAACTGCAATACAGAGTGGCATCATTTGATGGAGTATAACTGCAGGTAATGATGTAATATAACCATCCTAAAATAAAAGGGAGAAACATAAGAACAGGAGGAGCCTGTTCACTGCCTCAAGGCAGTAGATCATAGCTGGACAGTGACCTTGTTTCATATTTACTGTCTTTATGCCATATGCTTCAACACTTTTTTGATTAACAAAAATCTACCCAGGTTTAAAATTAATAATTGATCTCGCATCAATTATCATGAACAGACTTTACCCTGTCCAATATTTCTTGAGCTGGTACTCCATTCTATAAATTACCCGAAACCATCCTTTCCAGCACATATTGCAAGCAATGGGCTTTGTGGAATCCAAATTTTGGGTCAGGCTTTTTTTTTTAAATTCTATACTGCCCCTACTCCCTTGTAATGTGGCTGTAGTGAATGATGATTGGAGAATATTATTTTAATGCATAAACCTTTGACACAACCCTCTGGATCAAAACAACAATGTTGGTAACTCCAAGTGAACATGAATAAAAAATTCAATTCATTACACAATTCGCTTCCTAAATCTGACCTCAGTAATAAGATTAACTTTGTGACACTCAATGATGTGTGTTTCGAGTTTTGGCAGGGGGAAACATTTCACGTGTAGAAAATGTATACATCTTACCTGTAGTAAGGTGCAAATAAACTTGAATTGGGTTATTGAGGGGGTGAGTAGATTGGAAAACCTCAGTTAATTTGTGAATAAACATGTCCAACTTCAAATACACATTCACCATATGTGTTTTAACTCTTTTCTACAATGAGAGTTTGAAGAGGTGTGTGTGTTTGGTATTTGAAGTTTTTTGCCATATGGAATATTGCAGTGATAATTTCAATGAGGCCTCTACACACATGTTTATGATCATCTCTTGGCATTATCTCTCAGTTGTAACCAGTGGACTGTGATTAAGTGCACATGGAGCCACATTGTGAGGCCAACAGTTTCTCTGTGAAGGATGTTCCTGTTTATTGTTCTTGTCAAGCAGGAAATGGGGAGGAAACAAATGTGACAATTTAATCCTGCAGAAGTAACAATAAGAATTGCAACAGAATCCAAGCAGTTAGGAAGACCAACAACAGTGATAAAGAATTGTGTTGAAATTGCTCCTCCTCTTCCATCCAATTGTGCATCCCCAATTTCCTTGGCTTCACTATTGCTATCTTCAGCTGCCTGGGCCCTAAGCTCAAGAAATCCTTCTCCATATCTCATTTCTCTTTAAGATTCCTTTAAAGCTCTGTCTTTAACCAAGCCTTTTCTCACTAGTTTTAATTTCACCCAAATGGCTCATGGTCAAATTCACCTGCTTTTCCTCGCTCTAACTCCCCCACTCCCATCCTTTCATTTCCCTCCCAATATATTCTTGTTTCCTCCCATCACTCCTTGCCCCTTTCTCCCTTCTCATCATTCTTCCTCCCCATTCCACTTCCTCTCCTTCCCTCCCCTCTCTGTTAACCCCTCCACATCTTGTGTTTTTCAAGGGTGATGGTAGATCCCCAAACCCACCCGCCCCCCCCAAACTCCATGTAAGGATAAGTTTTTAAATTTTTGGGACATGGGTGTTGCTGGATGGGCAACATTTACTGACAGTCATATGCTACCTTCAACTTAGCAAGAGTGCAGACAAGAAGCCATAGGGAAGTTGAGAACACTTGCCTTGTCCTGAACTGCTTGCAGACCAGACTTATGTTTCCTCCCACACAAGGAAACCTTGAGGCCCCTACCGTCACCTGGTTAATCTTGGTTCATCTCCCCAACATTTCTCCCCAGATTGAACTGGAAACTCTTTCTCCCCCCTTATTACCAGACATGATGATGAGGTTGCCGAGTTGGATGATCAGTAATGACCACTATGAATGGCAGAGCAGGAGACAAAGGCCAAATGGCCTCCTTCTCCTATTTTCCATTTTTACAACCTATCCTGGATTGTGGCCAATCACAGAATTCCCATTCCTGCCAGCTGCTCGGTCAAGTCTGTGTGGGTGGGGAAGAAGCTGTCATTAAAACCAGAGATTTCCAACTCTACCAGTCTATCCATCCACTTTGGAGCCTTGCCACCACCCCGCTGCCCCCAACCATTCCTGCACAGCACCCCACCCCTCCCTCCTCCTCCCCCGCACACTCACCTTTCAGTGGCAAAGCCAATGTCATAAATGACTTTGTCCAGCAAAGACTTAATCGGACTGAACTGGATTTGTTCAAGCTTGTTGTCAGAACATAGAACATCACAGCGCATACAGGCCCTTCGGTCCTCAATGTTGCGCCAACCAATCTAATGACCCTCTAACCTCAACTATTCCCATGTTATCCATATGCCTGACCATTTGAACGCCCTTAAAGTTGGCGAGTCCACAACTGCTGCAGGCAGGGCATTCCATGCCCTTACTACCCTCCGAGTAAAAAACCTACCTCTGACATCCATCCTTAATTTAAAGCTATATTCCGTCGTGTTAGCCACCACCATCCGAGGAAAAAAGGCTCGCACTGTCCACCCTAACTCTCTGATCATCTTGTATGCCTCAAATTAGGTCACCTCTTAACCTTCTCTCTAATGAAAATAACCTCAAGTCCCTCAGTCTTTTCTCATAAGGTTTTCCCCCCTCCCCACCATGCTGACACTTTAGTTAAGAAAGTCCACCAATGCTTCTATTTTCTCAAAACTAAAGAAATTTGGCATGTCAGCGACAACTCTCTCCAACTTTTACTGATGCCCCATGGAAAGCTTTGTTTCTAGGTGTATCACAGTTTGGTATGGGGTCCTGCTCTGGCCAAGACCACAAGGAATTACAAAAGGATGTGCATGTAGCCCAATCCATCATGCAAACCAGCCTCCCATCCATTGACTGTCTACATTTCTTGCTGCTCAGCAAAGCAGTCAGCATAATTCAGTCAGCATAATTAAGCACCTAACACATCCCGGACATTCCCGACGGAAAAGGTGGAAGAGAGAAAAAGATCCAAAAGTCTGAAGCCACACACCAACCAACTCAAGAACAACTTCTTCCCTGCTGTCAGACTTTTGACTGGACCTTCCTCGCACTAAATTGATCTTTCTCCACACCCTAGCTATGACAGTAACACTACATTCTGCATTTTCATTTCCTTCTTTATAAATGGTATGCTTTGTATAGCACGCAAGAAGCAATACTTCTGTCTGCATACTAATACACACGACAATACCAAATCAAAGATCGACTTTAAAAAATGCATATATACCTATATAGAGAGAGATACATATAACTGAATTATGATAAAATGATGCTGTATATATTTTTTGATAGACATCTGTACATCTTTTTTTGAAAATGATTTCTTTGTAATTTCCTGTTAAATGCAGATACAGGAAGAAGGTTAGACTTGAAGGCTGGAAATCAGAACAAATTGAAACCTGGGTGGGTGAAATTGCAGTGTGCTGTTTTATGAATAGCAGCAAATGAAATGATGTTATCCCCTCATCTCTCTGCCAAAGCAAATAAACAATTTCTGTTATCACTGTGGGAAGGTGGTTTGTCTGCAATACAAATAGTTTGTAAATATGCTTGGAGTAAAATCTTCAAATGTACAGAATACAATGCCTTAATAATGTGAGTGGGCTGCTGGAAGGGGAAGTGATGATCTGCAAACTCAATGTCTTCATGTTGGCTTGTGTGCTGAGTGTACACAAGAAAATGCTGGAGAATCCTAGCAGGTCTGGCAGTTTATTTATTTGTCACAAATAGACTTAAAAAAACAGTAACATCATTGTAGTGTTAATAAGAACATTTCCTAGTCACTATACTCTGGCGCCTATTTCGGGTACACTAAGGGAAAATTTAGCATTGCCAATGCACCTAACCAACATATCTTTTCAGACTGTGGAAGGAAACCCACTCAAACATGGGGAGAACATGCAAACTCTCTACATAGTGGCCCAAGCCAGGAATCAAACCTGGGTCCCTGGCACTGTGAGGCAGCAGTGGTAACTACTGTGCCACCATGCTGCACAGGGCATCACCCAAGCAGGTAAGAGTCTTGAGAGAACTGTGTATTTGTACTAATATTGATTCAACACAGCCGTATGCTCCCTTCACATCATTCTGTGGATTCTGGTCGATATTTGATTTGATTTATTGTCACCTGTATTAGAAAAGTATTGTTTCTTGTGCGCTATACAGACAAAGCATACGGTTCATAGAGAAGGAAAAGAGAGTGCAGAATGTAGTGTTACAGGTACAGCTAGGGTGTAGAGAAAGATAATTTAATGCGCGGTAGGTCCAGTCAGAAGTCAGATGGCAGCAGGGAAGAAGCTGTTCTCCGGTTGGTTGGTACATGACTTCAGATTTTAGTATCTTTTTCTGGGTGGAAGAGAGAATGTCCGGGGTGCACGGGGTCCTTAATTATGCTGGCTGCATTGCCGAGGCAGCGAGTTTGAGAGATTGGGCTACGTTCACAAGGCATTGTAGTATGGCTCCTGCCATTACTAAGCTTTGAAACAACCAGAAAGAATGCTTTCTATGGAAAACAGACTGTAAATTTCTGTCCAAAATCATAAGGAGGTCCTCAGTGTGTTTTGAGCCCTGTGAGGTTATTAATCTGATGGTATATAGCAGTCACTCCCGGTTTGTTACCAATCTGTTGTTATGATTAAGGTTTGTTCGGAATTCACTGTGACTAGGCTGAAACAATGATAAGGTGGGATATCTCATCTCTAAAGGTCAATACAATTTGAATAGTTTTCTTTTAAAACACCAAGCCAAAACTACCAAGAGATTTCATCCATCTTCATGCCCATTACAAGCGTAATGGTGAAAATTATAATGACCATCGTTTGAGTAAAGTTATTGTCTTGCATTTTTCAGCCAGAAAGGAGGCGATGAGTAGAAAATATTGACTAGGATTGAAAAATATAAATTGGAAGGATTTAAATCGATGATGTCGGAGTAGGAATGATCTGAATGAGATGCTTTATCAGTTACTGAGGGAAGGACTGGTGGGAATCGCACAAAGCCTGGGACAGTGAGTGAGAGCGACGGTTGAACCCAGCAAACAGGGGTCATTATTGATGGTGAGGCAACTTATAGCCACAACAGCCTTGGACTAAATCAATTGGCACTTGGAAAAATATGGGTTAATAACTAAGATCCGGTGTGGATTTGTTATAATCAAATTGTATTTGACTTAAAATCCAGTCCTTGGAAGTAACAGGGTATGTTGTTGAAGATGGTTTATTTTGTACATGTGGACTTTCAAAAGCATTTGATAAACTATTAAATACTATGCTTGTCGGCAAAGCTGAAACCCACAGGACTAAAGGAATTAGTGGCTTCGTGCTTACAAAAGTTAGCTAAGGGACAGAAAGCAGAGGGTAGTGCTGAAGGGTTGTTTATCAGACTGAGGGAATGTACACGGTTTTTCCACAGGGGACCTGGAATTGGGAATACAAGGCCCAATTTGAACTTTGCAGATGGTACAAAACTGGGATACGAGGAGGATTGAGCTCAGGGGGACATAGACAGGCTGATACAGGGCAGGTGAAATTAACACTGAGTAATGTTAACCAAATACTATAATTTCAGCAAGGTCACAGGGGCTGAGAGACCTGGGAGTATCGGTACACAGCTTTGAAGGTAGCAGGGTAAATTGAGAATGCTGCCTGAAAAAAATGGGATTCTTAGCTTTATTAATGAGTACAAATGCAAGGGCATGGGACTAAATGTTTCTAATCCCAGTCAGACCCCAGCACAAGCACTGTGTCAATTCCAGGGCTGAGACTTCAGGAAAAAAAGTCAAACAAACTCTGAAACATCGAAACTTGAAGCAGGAGGAGGCCATTCAGCCCTTCAAACCTGCTCTGCCATTCATTATGATCATGGCTGATTAAATTTAATTCCCTCCATGTCCCTTGATCCCTTTAGCCCCAAGAGTTATATCTAATTTTTTCTTGATCTCTCAATGTTTTGGCCTCAAAAAGTGGGAAGCAAATGCAGCGAGTTGTGATCTGTAAGGTACCATCTGAAAAGGGTGGTGGAAGCAGATTCAATATGAATTGGATAGATATTTGAAAGGAAGTTTTTGCAGGGCTATGGGGAAACAGTGAGGGGATACGGGATTAATAGAGAGCTGAATTATCTCCCTGTGATATGATTCGCAGTTATTCAAGCTACACTCAGATTGATAAGGCACCACTCTCTGGGCGAAGAAATTTTCTCCTCACATCAGTTCTGATCCTCAAACTACAACCCTAATTCTGGACTTCCCCACCATTGAGAACATTCTTTCTGAATCTACCCTGTTAGAATTTTATAAGTTTCTATGAGATACCACCTCCCCCCTCACTCTAAACTCCAGTGAATATAATCCTAACTGACTTAATCTCTCCTCTTCCCAGGAATTGGCCTTGGGGAGGCTGCAGAGGAGATTCACCAGAATGGTACCAGATGAAGAAGGAATTTCTAGAGAATTTGAGAAGCTGGGGTTGTTCTCCTTGGAGCAGAGGGGTTTGAGGGGAGACTTATTCAAAGAATTGAAAATCATTCATGGGTTTGGTAGAGTAAATAAGCAGAAACAGCAGCAGAATGGTCAGTAAACAAAAGGGGCAGAGATTTTCTGTTGGAAGAGCCAGCGGTGACATAAAGGAGAAGCAAATGCAGCGAGTTGTGACCTGTAAGGTACTGTTTGAAAGGATGGTGGAAGCAGATTC
This sequence comes from Sphyrna mokarran, assembly GCA_024679065.1. Lineage (NCBI taxonomy): Eukaryota > Metazoa > Chordata > Chondrichthyes > Carcharhiniformes > Carcharhinidae > Sphyrna > Sphyrna mokarran. The sequence goes on along the minus strand of JAGIQG010000006.1, from coordinate 127,525,535 downwards.
AAAATGAACTGGGTAAATATTTGAAGGGGAGTTTTTACAGGGCTACAGGGAAAGAACAAGGGGAAATAGAATTGGAAAGCTCTGTCAAAGAGCCAGCAGAGTGGTCTCCCCAAATGAGATGATTCCCTACGTGGGATATTATTCAAACCAACAGTTAAATTGATAAGACATCATCTCTAATCAATTATATTTTAATTGAGAGCCTTTCGACAAAGAAAGTTTTGAAATAGCTTTTCTGGAGTTTTCAGAAATGTCAACAACACAAACCTTGTTCATCTAACTGTGGAATTTATTGTGGAATTCAGCTGTTTCTAATATCTCGATGCAGACTCAAAGGGCCTCTTCTGCATTGAAATTCTACACACCAATCATAGAACATTGTGAACTGAGCTAAACACATCACATTTGCCCTGCAATCGACTCAAGAACAGTTTCTTCCCTGCTGCCATTAGACTTCTAAATGGACCTACTTTATATTAAGCTAATTTTTCTTTATTATGACCATAACACTATATTATGTACCCCCTGCTTTCCTCCTCCCCTCTATACTCTATGAATGGTATGCTTTGTTGCCGATAGCGAAGAGGTGTGGATGCTTTGCAGAGATTACACAAGAGATTTACGAGGATGTTGCCTGGTTTGGGGGATATTACCTATGAGGAGAGGCTGGATAAACCTGGTTTGTTCTCAAATGGAATGACAGAGGTTAAGGGGTGACCTGATAGAGGTTTACAAGATTGAGTGACATGGACAGAGTGGATAATCAGATGCTCTCTCTTAGCATAGAAAAGACAAGTACTAAGGAACACAAGTTTAAGGTGCTTGGGGAGAAGTTTAGAGGAATTGTGTGAAGCAATTTTTCTTCATTTAAAGGATGGTGAATATCTGGATCACGTTGGCCGGGGTGGTGGTGGGAGCAGGTATGATAGCAGCATTTAAAGGGCAGCTAGATGAATACATGAATAGGATGTGAATAAAAGGATATAGACCCCACGTGTACAGTTATAATTTAACTGCAAACACATGCAGCACAGGCTTGGAGGGCCAAATGGCCTGTTCCTGACTGTACTGTTCTTTGTATAGCTCACAAGGAACAATACTTTTCACTGTATCCCAATACATGTGACAAATCAAAATGCTGTGGTACTGTTATTGCTCTGTTTATTTGAGATGTTTTGACAAAAGGTGATTGACTGAAACATCAACTCTTTCCCCAGATGCTGCCAGACTGACTCTGTACTGCTAAGGCTTGATATGGAGATGCCGGCGTTGGACTGGAGTAAACACAGTAAGAAGTCTCACAACACCAGGTTAAATTGATAGCTTATGACGTTTACTTTTGGAAAACACTGTTCCTTCATCAGGTGAGTGGAGAGTTCTGATCAGAAACAAGGTATATAAAGACACACAATTGACAATATTGATTAGAATGTGAGTCTTTACAGCTAACCTGCTATTCAAGTCTTAAAGGTGCACACAATGTGAGTGGAGATAGCATTAGGCACAGGTTAAAGAGATGTGTATCGTCTCTAGACAGGACAGTAAGTGAGATGTTCCAAGTTCAGGCAAGTCATGGGGGTTACAGACAGTGTGACATGAATCCAAGATCCCAGTTGAGGCCATCCTTTTGTGTGCGGAACTTGGCTATCAGTTTCTGTTCAGCAACTCTGCGCTGTTGTATATCATGAAGGCAGCCTTGGAGAACACTTAATCAAAGATCAGGGGCTAACCACTGAAGTGTTCACCAACAGGAAGGGAACAGTCTCACCAAGTGCCACACACGAGGACTGCCTCAACCGGGATCTTGGGTTCACGTCACACTATCCGTAACCCTGTTCAGAGACAATACACAGCTCTTTAACTTATGCTTAATGCTATCTCCACTCACATTGTCTGTGTCTTTAAGACTTGAATAGCAGGTTAGCTATAAAGACTTGCATTCTAATCAGTACTCAGTAAACTGTGACTTTACGTGCCCTTCTCTGATCAGAACTCTCACTCACCTGACAAAGGAACAGTGTTCCGAAAGCTTGTAGTGTTTACTATCAACTAAACCTGTTGGATTTTAACCTGGTGTTGAGAAACTTCTTATTGCTGAATCTTTAAGCATTTTCCCCACTTCTGCAAACAGCTCATTGAAGGCTGCATTCTGATGCGCAGCAGCACCACCCGCAGACAGTTAGCGGTACTGCAGGCAGAAACAGCACTACCAGCAGCCATTTGCTGCTGAACAAAAGTTTAACTCAGTAGATCATCCCTTCTTTTTGGGAATCGGAATTATCCTCCTTGGAGCAGAGAAGCTAAAGGAGGGATTTCATAAAGACCATCAGAATCAGTTCTTTTGTTCACAACAATGTACAATTAGAGAACACAATTAATGTGGTGATTACAGTGACTCACAGGAGCTTCATTAAGCAAAGTGTGACCCTGAATCACAGGACGTATTAGATCCACTGACTACAATCTTAGTCAAAGAGACAGATTTTAAGGATTGTCTTCAGGGTGAGAGAGGGAGAGAATTCCACTCAAACTTGACTCAGCGACTAAAATTGGGGATGTTCATTAGGCAAGAAAGAACAGAGATCTTAGAGAGTTGTGAGTGTTACAAAGGGTGAGACCATGGAAGGAACATGTTTTAATTTCAGGTATTGCTTAACAAGGAATCACCATAGATCATGGAGCACAGGGATGTGATAAATAAATAGGACTTGGGGCAAGTTAGGACCTGGACAGCAGAATTTTGGATGAACTAATTTCTTAAAATTTATGTCAACTGGTTAGCGAACTCTGCCCCTCTCCTGATTTACTCGAGAAAAAGATGAGGTGGGGTGGGGGGAACCTTATTGAGACTTAAATACTGAGAGGCCTGGATACAGTGGATGTGAAGAGATGCTTCCACTCATGAGAGAGATTAGAACTCAAGGACACAGAGTGAAGGGATGTTCCTTTAAACAGAGGAGGAGGAATTTCTTCAGCCAGAAGGTGGTGAATCTGTGGAACTTTTTGCCATAAAGGGCTAAGGAGGGCAGGTCATTGACTGTCTTTAAGTCAGAGATAGATCAGTTCTTGATTAACAAGGGGATCAAGGGTTACAGGGAGAAGGCAGGAGAACGGGGATGAGAATCATATTAACGATAATTAAATGGCAGAGCAGACTCGATGGGCTGAGTGACCTCATTCTGCTCCCTTATATTATGATATAAAATCCCTCATCATTTTTTTTCTAAGTATATCCAACTCATCTCCTCTCATGTTCAGAATGATATCGCACAAAGTCCATTCATCCCACTATACCTATGCCAGCAATTCTAACCCATTAAAAGCCTCATTTTGTGTGACAATTGTGGTTTATGTGATATTACCCCAAGTTTAAAGCTACAGTCCAAAAAGTAAGTGGAGAGGATCATGTTCCCTAGACAGTAAATAGGGAGACACTGTTTTCATTGGTGGAAGGATAGAGAATGAGAGGGCACAGTTTTAAAGCAATTGGCAAAAGAAGCAATGGAGACACAAGGAGAAATTCTCAGTGAGTGGATAGGATCTGGAATGTACTGAGAGTGTGGCGGAGACAGATTCACATGGCAAGTGGTTAGGATCAGAAATGCACTGAGAACGAGAGGGAGACTGATTCAATTGAGCCAAAGGAGAATTGGAATATGATTTAAAAAGAGAGGCAGGGGAGAAATGGCAATAGTCAAATTTCTTGATGCGGACACTAACCATTCTGCAATTGAGGCTGGTTACATAGACTAAACCTGTGCTTCTGAGTTTAGAAGATTGGGTGTGATCTAATCCAGGTGTTGAAGCTGATGAAAGGAGTTCAGAGAAAAGAGAGAAACTATTTCCTCTGAATGGGTGGAGTTCAGAGCAAGAGAGTGCAGAATCTTCAAATTCACTTCCTGACATCACCCCTTTAGGTGTGAATATGAATAGCAGATGGGAGCTGGAATTTTACTGCCCTGTTGTCCATGGAATCAGAGTGGGCGAGGCGTGTGCAATTGAAATGTCCATTGACCTTGGATGGGATTTTACAGTTTCAGGATGAGTGAGACCATAAAACTCAGCCTGAGTTAAAATACAGATCAGACACTATCTAACTGAATGCTGGAAGAGGTTAAAGAGACTAAATGACCTACTGTTCTTACCTGCCTTCCTTTATGCATTAATATTCACTAATATTTTGAAGATAGCATTGTGCCATCAGAAACTTCAAAAGCCAACAATTTTTAATGTGACATAAACATTCAGGTGATTTATTTTGAAATATAAAAGGACTTACTGGGTCTTAATACAGATGGGGAAATTGAAACATTTTCTTGTTCCAAGTTGCGTTTAGAATCTTCATTTGTTTTGATTCAATTTCTCTTCCAGTTTAGTTAGTCTCTTCTCGAGGATTTTAAAGTTTACTTTGTGCATCATCAGGAACTGTCCGTTCAGGTGAAAGACTGGAATATCATATTTGTATCTTTCATACCAGACAGAATTTTCTGGAACAGTGATGTCTACTTCCTGCAGGGCGAACTAAGATTTAAAAAAAAAATTCCCAGTTATTATTATTGTGTATCCATGTTTGCTTAACTCAAATTTACCAATATCACACAGGATTGGTAAACTAAACATAGACTCTGTTTACTTGAAGATGTTTTCCAGGACTGCTTCGCAGACAGATTTACTATAAAGATTCAACAGCTACTGTTAACAGGAATGCAATCCTTCCACATCACATGCTGTGAGCTAAACTGAAAGCTCAGTGTCAGTTGGTCACATGCTTTACATCCTGGCTACTTACTCGTGAGTATATTTTCACTTAAAGCAACATCACAACAATAATCTGAAATGGAATTGGCCATGGTACATTGTTCCTTATGGTCTAAAGATGTGCAGATTAAGTGTATCAGCCATGATCAATGCATGAGGTTAAGGCAATAGGGTGAGGGTTGGGCCTGGTGGGATGCTCTGTTGGAGAATCTGTGCAAGCTCAATTGGCCAAACAACCACCTCCTGCACTGTAGGGATTCTATGGTTCTACATTCCCTCAATATTGAAATGTAATGGAAGATGCCAAATCCACTTTGGGTGGCACAGTGGTTAGCACTGCTGTCTCAGCACCAGGGCTCGGGTTTGAATCCTGGCCTCAGGTCACTGTCTCTGTGGAGTTTGCACGTTCTCCCTGTGTCTGCATGCGTTTCCTCCGAGTGCTCCTGTTTCCTCCCACTGTTAGAAAGATGTAGTCATTGGGTGCATTGACCAGAACAGGCACTAGACTGTGACGAATAATAGAATTTCACAGCAACTTCATTGCAGTGTTAACGTAAGCCTGTGTGACTAATAAACTACAAAAACTTATGTAAGTGACAGTAATTTAAGATAAATTAATTGAGCTTTTAATGTGGATTATTTACACTGGCTAGAAATTACATTCATCTGGAAGGAGTCATTTTCTGCAAACAAAAAGGAATATGTTCAAGCCTTGGGCCTTTGTTGATTACCAGGAAACTTGGGGAACCCATTGTTCCCTGTTGCTTTTTCCAAACCAATCGGCTAATCAGAGTTGACATGCCGACCAGAACTCTTATCTCATGGTCTCAGTTGTTGTGACCATTTGAAATTCAGTACTCTTGTGCTTGTCCTGATGAGTGCAAGACAAAAAGCTTCAGCATCATCTCTATTTTCAACTAATTAACAGCCAACTAAAACATAGAAACTACTGAAGGTGATGAGTACTTTTACGCAAAGTTAACAATTGAGGACCTGAATTAATTTTGAAAGATGGTTATTTATTGGATCAGATTTCATACCCTGTGTCTGTACGGCTCCAATGCCTCCTTGGCTTCTTCGCAAAGTGTGCAAGAATCCTTACGATACAAAAATTCAAGCTATGTATTAGTAATTTCAACTAAAACACAAGGCATTCCAGTGAATTAAACTTTTACTTGAGCCTATATTATCCATATTTGTACCGAGTTGGGTATGCATTATTGAAATACTAACAATGATAACTTGCACTTCTGAACAAACAGTCAGGATTCTCTGACCTCACCAGTGGCTGGGATTCTCCAGTCCCACTGCATTAATGAACATTTGGCTGAGTGCCAAATGCTCTGTGGCAGCAGTGGGGGGGTGATGATTACAGCATTGGAGAACTCTGGTCCAAATGAGGATATTCACTCTGACAAGCAAGAAAGAAATGCAAAGGGCAGAATTCAATCGATCCTTTTTTAAATTTACTTTAAAAGATATGATGGCTAAAAGAGGAATTTATATTTACAACCAAGTCCATACGCACATTGGGGGAGCCCTGATAGTGAAATTCTCCCATATACAACTGGATTTTTTTAAAAATTCATTAATGGGACATGGACATTGCTGGCCAGCATTTATTGCCCTCCCTAGTTGCCTGAGGGCAGATAAGAGTCAACCACATTGATGTGGTTCTGGAGTCACGTAGGCCAGACCAGGTAAGGATGGCAGATTTCCTTCCCTAAAGGACATTAATGAACCAGGTGGGTTTTTCCGACAATCGTTTCATCAGTAGATTTTTAAATCCAGCTTTTTATTGAATTCAAATTCCACTGTCTGCTGTAGAAGGATTTGAACCCAAGTGTCCAGACAATTAACTGAGTGCGGGATTAATAGTCTAGCAATAGTACTACTAGGCCATTGCTTTCCCTGCTTAAAAGGAAGTTGTTGGTACTTGGCCAAAACAAACAAACTTAATGCATTCACCTTTCCCCAGGGCAGATGATCAACTTCAAGGTGGATGAACCAGGTTGGGAGAACACGATATAAAATGTTTATAATGTTCTTCATCAAAACCAAACATCTGATTTTATCCACAACCTATTGTTCAGTTCATTGCTGGATGATTGAAGTTCTGCCTTTAATCCATTATCCACCCAAATCATTAAGAAGTGGGATGAATTGGTAGTTCTTTCAAAGAGCTGGCACAGACACAATAGGCCGAATGGCCTTTGGTGCTGTACGATTCTAGGAAATATAGTCAGTGTGTACTATACCTTGGTAAACAATGTTAGCACAGGCAGATCTTTGTTGATTGTAGACAGTCTTCTTAACAAAACTTCCAAAACTGATTTTGATGATTGCCTGAGGTATACGCAGTGAAGGAAATGCATTGTTCCAGGGCCACTGAAAGTAATTAAAATATTAGATGGTGCATTGATTTGCTGATAAATATGTTTCACCAAATCATAACTTTGAAAAGAATAATTTTCATAGATTATGCAGGGAATCGTTTCTGTAAACTCTAACTAGTCCAAATATTCCTGCAGTGAGACATCTTGTGATGTGCTCTGCTAATTAGACTTTATCCCATCACCTTCAAACCTGGAATGCTTTTGCGCTGTCATTCATGATACATGAGGACAACAGGACATTTGGTACCTCTGTCAATGGAGCCTTAAATACAACACCAGGTTAAAGTCCACTCACCTAATGGAGGGACAATGATCCAAAAGCTTGTGCTACCAAATAAACTTGTTAGATTTTAACCTGGTGTTGAGGAACTACTTACTGAGCCCCACCCCAGTAATTCCACTTAATGGTGAGACTCAGTGTGCCTCCTTACTCAATGTGATTGAAGGATTGAAAAGGAGAAACAGAAAAATTTGGTGAATTAAGAGAAAAATCAGTAATAAAAAGAAATAGAGGGAAAGAAAAATTGGATTGAGAGAAATGAGACAAAGGAAAAAGAAATTTTAAAAGTTTAAAAAAAATTTTAAAAGTATACCTGTAGGAACAACACTTTACACTTAAATTGTTTCCTTTGTAGACCATGAAGATGATTGACATTACAATATAAACACGATTACAATGGCACTTACACTGTTAATTACCACCTGTCACTTCCTGTGGCAAGTTTAACTGGCTAATATGCAAATCAATAAGATATTAAAAAAATAACAAGTCGGCTGAGGGTAAAATGTGAGAGAAATCAGAGTGGAATAAATCATGCAGCAAGTTCTAGCATTCCACAACTCAGGTGGATCTCTTCAGCCCCTGCAAATGCCAGGCAGTTTGTGTACTAACAGTCAATCATTCACACACCGCAACTGTTCCACAGGATCCCAACAGCACAAATGAGGGCATTCAGCCAATTGAGTTTGCATCAATTCTCTCACATAGTATCTTTTCCAGGTCCTCTTCCCTGCCCTATCCTAGTAACCCCACACATTTATTAAGACTAATTCATTTAACCTACACATTTTTGGATGTGGGCAATTCAGCATGGCCAATCCACCTAATTCGCACATCTTTGGACTGTGGGAGAAACCCACACAGATACAGGGAGTGTGTATGCAAAATTCCACAGTTACTCAAGGCCAGAATGGCTTCCAGCCCAATGGGTATATAATAGAGACTCCTTGGGGCAAAATCCTTGTCTCTAACTATTATGATATCTGTAAAGATAGATTAACTTCTATCTTACATGAACTTCCAATTAATAGCTGAAAGGACATATTTTAGATTTTAAAACCTTACTGTAACAAAAGCTAAAGGACTAAACAGTATTGAAATAGACAATTTATACTTGCTATAATCAGGAAGGATCTATTTGCTTTAGCACTGTATGTCAAGATACAGTAAAAGCAGACTTTTTCTTTCAGCACCAGCTGAAAAGACACTTCATCAATATTGTCTACATAAGACATTTCAAATCTTCCAAACCAGTCTAAAGTGATTCTTTAGCTCCTGCCGGTTGACTTCTGTTCTTTTTCTCAACTTGGAAACTTTTAATCTCAGAACAGCGAGATTTTTTTTCTCTCCAGAGATTTTTCAGCATCACAAACTAAGCACATCTTCCAGTTTCCTTTCAAAATGGATTTGGTCTTTATTAATTATACTTTTAACTGAAGGTTCTTCCCATTTTTAGAAATGGCATAACAATCCCTCAAGGGTCAGTACAGTATAGTTCAGCACAATCATTCCTCCACATATACAGATAGGGCAAGACAAGAGAGTACCAACACAGTAGGTTTGGATTATTCAATACAAATAAGGCCTCCAAGGACACAAACACTACTATGTCATGACACGTTGTGTAGTTACCTACCAGCCCCCTCCCCATTGCCTGCTCTCTCAAGCTACGCTGGAGATAATATAACATTACAACAACAGCAACCATGCAATAATGCAGCTAGGGTTCTCTGTTCATCAGCTAACAGCGTCCTCAGTCGCTTGGATAATGAATCTATCTATCGGCGTGCAACACAATCTCCCAGCCCAACTACAGAGAGAAAAAAAAATCAACCACTTCCCACTGAGCTGTGGCCATTCTGCCCTTCCCCTACAATCCTGCCGCCAGTGTTTGATCAGGTTTGTTAATTGCAGCAGGATAAAGAGGAAGGCAATATTCGCGCAGTTCTTGCTGTCAGCATTGTCCAATCATCCACATTTTTTGAAGAATCTGAGATTTTTAAATATGAAAGTTAATATTTAAAGAATTGAAACTTGAAAATCATTACACAGGACCTTCTCAAACAGGGAAATAAATCTTACATCTGCCAGGTAACCTATTGAAGCGTTCCTGCAGCTCTGGTCATATGACATTTTGGTCATGTGACAATGGGTCACATGACACTCGGTTGCAGTTTTTTGTATCAGTTGATGTGTTACATTCCTTGTTGGATCAGACACGCTGTTTGTAAAAGTTAGAAAGTAGTCTAACTTCTGTTTCTGATTTCTCAAACTTTCCGGTCATGATAATGAAGTTCCCTTTCACATTCAGGCAGTGCCTTTCGAATCAGTCTCTGCAATACTTATTTCCGAATGTTAATCATTTCCACTGACCGGATAACCGGGACTCCTATTTAAGATAATTGGTTTAAGAGCCACGGCAGAATACTCTTAATAGGGTAACTTATGATCTATTCATAAGTTCTACTCAAAAAATCTACTCAAAAGTTTAGCCTTTCCACTGACACCAGATTTAATTCTAACTTTTAAAAAGAAATTGGAAAATTATTTCAAGCATAAATTTGCAGAGCTATAGGAAAAGAACGGAGCAGTGGGGTTAATTGGACAGCACCTACAAAGGGCTGTCACAGGCTTGATGGGCTGATTGGTCTCTTTGATATTTAATTTGATATATTATTGCCACGTGTTGGGATACAGTGAAAAGTATTGTTTCTTATACACTGTATAGACAAAACATATTCTTTATTTTGTTTTTATTCCAGTTCAATCCAATCAAGTCCAATTCAGAGTGCCAACAAGTTGGGACATTCCCCATCCAAGCTGGTAAGACAGGCCTCTCACCTCCTATCTTGTGCTGGGGGGGGGGGGTTCTTTTAGGTCAAACCAAGTAAACAAACTCAAATTACATTAGGACAAAGTAGAAGGAGCAGCTTCCCAAAAGTAAGGGAGAACAGCCCAAACAAAAACTACAAAGGAAACTTAACCTCTTGTCTTGGGCTTGATCTACTTGATCCAAACTGATTGGAGTAGGCAGAGCTCCTCCTCCAATGCCCAGATGCCATTTTTTAAAAAATGCTTCAAATGAAGCTAAAATGTAACCTAATGACTTCAACCAAGAGCAGCATAGCCACATTACACTTGATTTTAGCAATTCATAGAATACATAGGGGAGAAGGAAAGGACGGAGTGTAGAGTATAGTGTTCCAAATAAACCTGTTGGACTTTAATCTGGTGTTGTGGGACTTCTTACTCCTCACTCTGTTGGAAGATAAGAAGAATCTCATAGCCACCATCTTGAAGAAGTGCATCTCCCTGATTTCCTGGTCAATGTTTATCCCCGAAAAAAAAAATTAATCACATTTTAATTTGATGCTTTGCATTTCCTTTCTGCTTTGCTGTCTGTTTCAGGCATTTCCCTTCTTTCTGAGGGCTGCCCCTTTTGATTTGTCCCTCAGTTAATTTGATTTTGTTTAATTCACCTAGTCAAAAAGATTGACTTTACTTCCAAAGTAGCAACATGGCTGTAAAGCTGCTTTGGGATAACCCAAGGTCGTGGGAGGCGCTATACAAATACAAGTTTTTCTGTCTTCAGTGGGCCCCGTCATCAAAGGACAAAGAACAAAGAAAATTACAGCAAGGAGCAGGTCCTTCGGCCCTCCAAGTCTGCACTGATCATGCTGCCCAGCTGAACTAAAGCCCCCTCCCCTTCCAGGGATTATATATCTCCATTTTCCATCCTATTCATGTATTTGTCCAGTCTCCCCTGAAAAGTCACTCTCGTATCTGCTTCCACTGCCTCTCCTGGCAATGAGTTCCAGGCACCTATGATTCTGTATTAAAAAATTGCCTCGTACATCTCCTTCAAAGCTTGCCCCTCGCATTTTAAACTATGCCCCCTAGTAATTGACTCTTCCAACCTGGAAAAAAATGTGGGGTTACAATGTTGGAATCTGGGTGGGACTGTTGTCAGTACAGGCTCAATGGGCCAAATGGTCTCCTTCTGCACTGTAGATTCTATGATAATTTCAGATGGTTCTGTCAGTGTCTTGCTCATGGTTACTCTGATAAAGTTAGAAGATGTGGAGATGCCAGGGTTGGATTGGGGTAAACGCAATAAAAAGTCTCACAACACCAGGTTAAAGTCCAACAAGTTTATTTGTAGCAAACACACCACTAACTTTCGGAACTGACTGTTCCTTCATCAGGTTGGTGGGAGTTCAGGACCAGCCAGTTCCGAAAGCTACTGGCGTTTGCTACAAATAAACCTGTTGGACTTTAACCTGGTGTTGTGAGACTTCTTACAAAGTTAGGAGAAACAGAACCAGTTCAAACTTTAGCCTAAGTATTTAAACATCCGGACGACTCCCATTGCTCGCCAATCTCACAGAGCACTCCCACACCACCTACTGGTACCTGTCCCTATGGTATTATCTACTCTCAATGTCCAAACCTCCTGTCTCCCCCTGGATCTCGTTAACTTACCTTAGCTAATTACCTCCTCTTTAACCCGTTCTATCCAATGGGACCTTCAAACTCACCTGTTTAATGGCAGCTGGTGCTATGAGATAAGGGAGTGTGATCTCCTTCACTGCGATTTTTTTGGATCCCTCGCCGGACCCGAGGGGGCACACCGTACTACACTGACTGAATCTCATCCGGCCTGAGGCAGAAAGGTTGGGTGAGACAGGCATGGAAGAAATTTAGTCCAGGTAAGTGAGTAGAGTGGTGGTGGGATGCTAATTGCCAGTCCAAGGAAGTTATGGCCTGATGGGAATCTCCTTTTGACTGACCTGGGCTCTCTTCTGTAAACTGTGTGTGCCTTTATATGTCCTGTTTGTGATCAGAACTCTCCACTCACCTGACAAAGGAACAGCATTCCGAAAGCTACTGGCGTTCACTACCAAATAAACCTGTTGGACTTTAACCTGGTGTTGTGAAACTTCTTATTCTGCCTTCCGAGCTCCCAGAGGGCAGTTACCCCAGTGCACCAACTGGTGGAGCCCTTGTTGTATATTTGAAGTGATAATGCGTCCAGTTAGATGGTAACACAACCTCGATTTTTGTGGAACCATTAGATTGCAAAAGGTACGAGTTTGTGCACACATTTGTTGAGAAACATTCTGCCATTTATCTTAATAAATAATTAAATTGTTCAGGGGTAATTAGGGATGGAGAGCAATGACTGGCCTTGCCAAGTGATACCCCAACCCAAGAAAGAACTAAAAGAAAATCAAATATTTATCCAGCCCTTACCCGAAGAAGCAGATTTAGTTATTGAATGTAGAGATTCAGCAGTCCTTGTTGGATGGATTCTTGAAGATTTAATCAATACTAATATTTAGATGCCAAGGCATACAAGGTTATGGGCCAAGTGCTAGAAAATGGGATTAGCATAGTTAGGTAGCTTGTCTTTGACCAACACAGACTCGATGGGCTGAAGGGCCTTTTTTGTACTGTAAATCTCCATGACTCTCACCACCACCACCCACCCAGTTAAGCTGCATCATTGAACCCTATTCTTCTGCCCTTGGCCACTTAGTACATCTCAGTCAGAATTTTATCGCCCCAGCTGCCAGGGTAATTGGAGTGAGTGGGGGACAGACAATGGAAAGATGCATTGTCCTCTGATGGGATTTAACGGTTTTGGGATGAGCAAGGCTGTAAAACCCTTCCCCTAGTCTTACAACACTCTGCCTTCCCTCGCCAATTGGAAAGCAAATGGACCCTCCATATCTGGTTGGCAGTCAAGAATCATCCAATCAGCAGCCCAATTTGCCCCATCTCTAATAGTTTTGTAACTAATTAGCATGACTATTGAAAGAAAATGAAAAAAAAAGACAATTTCCTGGACTCCAGAATAAAGTTTCTACACAATTGCTCTCAGCAATGTCCTGGAGATTAATCTGCAATTCGTCAAGTCTCCAATATGATCCTGAAGTGTTTTTGACCCTACGTCTATAAACACTCCTATTAATCACCGAGAGAGTGCCATGACTTTACTTGTGCCTTGTAGATGGTGGACAGACTCTGGGGAGTCAGGAGGTGAGTTACTCGCCACAGAATTCCAAGCCTCCGACCTGCTCTTGTAACCACTGTGTTAACATAGTGAGTCCAGTTGAGTTTCTGGTCAAGGGTAACCCCAAGGATATTAACATTGAGGGAATTCAGTAATGGTAACACCATTGAATGTCAACGGTGGTGGTTAAGAGTATCGTTGCCTGGCTTTTGTGTGGGGCAAATGTTACTTGCCACCTGTCAGCCCAAACCTGGATACTGTCCAAATCTTGCTGCATTTCAGCTTGAACTGTTTCAGTATCTGAGAAGTCACAAATGATGCTGAACATTGTGCAATCATCGGTGAACTTCCCACTTCTAATTTATGACGAAGGGAAGGCTATTGATGAAGCAGCTCAAGATTGCTGGGCCTTGGACACTATCCTGAGGGTCTCCTGCAGAGATATCCTGGAACTGAGATGATTGACTCTCCTCAGCCACAACTATCTTCATGATGGTTGGCATTTGTTTAAAAATCTGCTACATATTGAAATAGTTTGATTCACTTTTAATATTTATTTGAAAACACTTTGACAGACTCTGCCAATGGGTCAAACCATTTTAATGTGTAATTTAGCTATTCCGCCTGTAGGTGGCATATTGAGGCTCTCTTCAGGAATTGAAAAGCTGATGTGAAACTGGGTCAGAGAAACTTCACATCAACCTGAACATATGTTGTGAGAAGGAGGATTCCTGCTCTTATGCAGTAATAAATGATCAAGGAGAGTAAATCGTAATCCCAATATCTGCTTGCAAAAGTTAATTTTTATTTTAGCTCAGATACGAAAAGTTACTAGAGGAAGGAACTCTTGAAATATCTGGAATTTCCAAATCTCTGTAATTTCTTCCAGTTGTACAGCTCTTTGTGATCTCTGCGTTCCTCCCATTCTGGCCTCTTTCACATTCCCGGTATCCTTTGCCTCACCTTTTGCTGCCTTATCCACAGTTGCCAGGGCTCTTGACTTTGGAATTCCCTCCACAGAATCCCTGCAGTGCAGAAAGAGGCCAATCGGCTCATCAAATTTGCCCTGACTCTCCGAAAGAGCATCTCACCCAGCCTCCCCCTGTGGAAAATGCCAGATGATTTTAACCAACTAACAAGTGCTCCTTCCAAAGAGGGTTGTGTAAATTATCCGGGTGTAAGTTTGGTTTTCCAAAAATGTAATAAAAATATCTTGCAAAATTACCATCTTTCATTTGTATTTGGAGTTGGGAAGCATTATTTAATACATTGATTGTTTGTTGGTTGGGTTTGTGAAGCTGCCAAATTTTCAATATGAGAGTTTTCATGTTGCATCATTACCATGTGACATTGTAATAGGATTATTTGGAATGTCTCAATCCTTCTTTGTGTTTCTGTTCTCCAGTCCCAAGCCATGGACAGACCCTGCAATTCCAGGGATACCAAACCTCCAGGTTTGTATTGGAGTCTGGAGAATAGAAGATAATCTACTGGACACTGCTGGGAGCAAAAACCATACGAACATATGAGCAAGGAGCAGGAGAAGACCATTCGGCCCCTCAAACCTGCTGCACCACTTAATCAGATCATGGCTGGCATGATAGTAACCTCAAATCCGCATCCTGCTGACTCCCAATAACCTATCACCCCCTTGCTTAACAAGAATCTATCCAACTCTGTCTTATGGGTGGCACGGTAGCATAGTGGTTTGCACTGTTGCTTCACAGCTCTAGGGACCTGGGTTTGATTCCCAGCTCAGGTCACTGTCTGCGCGGAGTTTGCACATTCTCCTTACGTCTGTGTGGTCCCTTTCGGTGCTCCAGTTTCCTCCTACAGTCCAAAGATGTGTGGCTTAGATGGATTGGCCAAGCTAAATTGCCCCTTAGTGTCCTGGGATGCATAGGTTAGAGGAATTAGTAAATAAATATGTAGGGATAATGGGGTAGGGCCTGGGTGGGATTGTTGTTGGTGCAGACTTGATGGGCCAAATGGCCTTTTTCTGCACTGCAGAGATTCTATGTTTTTTTTTCTAATAATATTCAAAGACTTTGCTTTCACTGCCTTTTCAGGAAAAAAGTTCCAGAGACAGGGATGGCATGGTAGAACAGTGCACACAGCTGCCTCATAGCACCAGGGACCAGGGTTCAATTCTAGCCTCGGGTCACTGTCTGTGTGGAGTTTCTCCCCGTGTTGGCGTGGGTTTCCTCCGGGTGCTCCTGTTTCCTCCCATGGTTCAAAGATGTACGGATTAGGTTGATTGGCTGTGCTAAGTTGTCAGGGGACGAGCAGAGTAAAAATGTGGGGTTACAAGAATAAGACCCGGGTGGGATTGTGGTCAGTGTAAACTCGATGGGCTGAATGTCCTCCTTCTGCACTCTAAAGGTTCTATGATTTGGACTCATGACCCTCTGAAAGAAAAGATTTAGCGTTATGTCCATTTTGAAGGAAAACCTCTTATTTTTAAATGACCCCTAATTTTATATTCTCCGCAAAATGAAACATGGGGAGGATGTCCTTACCCCTCAGGATCTTTTATGTTTCAATCAAGTTGTTCCTTCTTCTTTGAAACTCAAATGTATATAATCTTAGCCTATCTAACCTTTCCTCGTTAGACAACTAGCCTGTTCCAGGTATTAATCCAGTAAATGTCCTCTGAACAACTTCCAATGCATTTACACACCCTTCCTTAAATAAGGAGACCAATGCTGTTCACAGTACTCCAGGTATGGTCTCACTTGTGCTCTATATAACTGAAGCATAACCACTTTATTCTTGTCATCAACCCACCTCGTTATAAATTATAACAGTCTAAAACATTTCCTAATTAATTTGCTGTATTTGCATCGTACTCTTTAGTGATTCATAGACTAAGAAGCCCAGATCACTCTGCACATCAGAGCTCTATAATCTCTCACCATTTAGATAACACACTTCTTTTTCATTCTTCCTGCCGAAATTGGCAATTTCACATTTCCCCACATTATATTCCATTTGCCAGATCTTTGCCCACTCACTTAACATTTCTGTCTGTCAAAGGGTCTCCCAGCCTCGAAACATTGGCTCTATTCTCTCTCCACAGATGCTGTCAGATGTGCTGAGATTTTCCAGCATTTTCTGTTTACGTTTAGATCCCAGCATCCGACAGCCTCCTTCCAACTGCCTCCTTTTCACATCTTTGTGTCATCGTGAAATTTGACAATGGTATCTTCATCCAAGCCTGTGGCATGCCACTCATTATATTTTGCCAACCTGAAAAAGACACATTTATGCCAACTTTACTTTCCTGTTAGCTAGCCAATCTTCTATCTATGCCAATATGTTACCCCCTACACCATGAGCTTTTATTTTGTACAATAACTTTTGATGTAGCACCTTGTCAAATGCCTCCTGGAAATCTAAGTACAGCACATGCACTGGTTTCATGGAGAAGAATTGCAAGGGCATTAAAAAAAAAGTTTTTAACACAATCTGAGTATTCCTTCATTTATTAATCAAAGTATTGGCAATGAGAGAATAATTCTAGGTTCATCCAATTAGCTAATGACGAGTGATTTGTAGGGTGTAAGGCAATACTACTCCCCATCCTGAATTGCCCTCAAGAAGGTGATGGTGAGCTGCATTATTAAACTGCCGCAGTCCAGTGACAGTGGAGCAATAGCGATATTGTTTCAAGTCAGGATGGTTCGTGACTTGGAGGGAAATTTTCCATTTAGTTGCAAGAAGTGAAGGCAATGCAAGGATGGAAATGTTGGGCAACTAGTGTGGAGAGTTTGGGGTGGGGATAGAGGGTGAGAAATGAGGGTTGGGGGTGGGGGGTGTGTGTGTGGGAAGGGAGGATGGAAAAAAATCAGCAGAAATGGCAACTCTAAGTGGCTTCATGAGCAGTGATGATTGGGGTGCCATGAAGCCATCAATGCTTGGACAGATTGATAGTTAACTAACCTGGTCAAAACACTCTATCTTTAATGTATAAGTTTAAATATTGTGATGAAGGACAACAAAACAAATTGTCATATTTGAGGAAAGGAGGAATAAAACTAAGTATTAATATGTGTCACATATGAAAGCAAATGCATAGAAAATTTAAGAAAAATGACCAGGAGCAAGTTCACTCCACTCTTCACTAAGATTGCAAATTCCATCTTCCTGTACCAGCCATCCTTTTATTCATTTAGTACCCAAAATATATCAATCTCTGTTTTGAATAGACTCATTGGCGGAGCACCTAGGGCTCTGGAGTAGAGAATTCCAAAGATACGCAACTTTCTGAGTGAAGACGTTTCACTTCATCTTAGTCCAAAATGGCCAGTCCCTTGTTCTGAGACTATGATTTTGTGTTCTCAGTTCCCCAGTCAGGAGACCCTCAGCATCTACACTGTCAAGCCCTTTAAGAGTTTTATATTTTCTAGATGAGGTTTCCCATCATTTTTTCTAAACTTTGAGGGATACAGACATAACCAACTCAACTTATCTCAATGAACAATTCCTCATTTCAGGAATCAGTTGTGTGAACCTTTGTTGCATTCTATGTAAGGCAATTAAATCCCTCCTCAGGTAAAGAGATCAAATGTGTACAAAGTCCTGCAGGTGTATTCTCACCAATGCTGTACATAATTGCAGCAATATTTCTTTACTCTTGTGCTCCCTTTTACTAAAGGCTAACATACCATTTGCTTCTAATTGCTTGATGTATCAGCTTGTTAACTTTCTGTAATTTGTGAAAAAGGACATTCAGGTCCCTCTAAATGCTAATGTTTTCCAGTCTATTGCCATTTAAAATGTATTCTACTTTTTAAATATTTCCTTCTAGTGTGGATAAGTTTATACTTCTCCACGCTTTATTCCATCTGCCATCTTCTTGCCCACTCATTGAACCTGTCAATATTCTTTTGCTGTCTTAAAGAATAAAGTTTTAAAATTTATTTATTAGTGTCACAGATAGGCTTACATTAACACTGCAATGACGTTACTGTGAAAATCCCCTAGTTGCCACATTCTGGTGCTTGTTTGGGGGAACTGAGGAAGAAATGAGCATGGCCAATGCATGTAACCAGCATATCTTTCAGACTGTGGGAGGAAACTGCAGCATCTGAAGGAAATCCATGCAGACATGGGGAGAACATGTAGACTCCACATAGACAGTGATCCAAGCCAGGAATAAAACCCAGGTCCCTAGTGCTGTGAGGCAACTAACCACTATGTCACAGTGCTGCACCCACCCCCCCCCCCCCCCCAATACTATTGCTTTAGTCCCCCTCAATAAGTGGATATGGATGATAATCAGTGTAACTTACAGGTATCTAATAAGTTTGATTTAGTATATTTACCTGCTTTGAAACAGCAAATGCAACAGTGTGAAAAAATTCATCATAGCTCCACTGACTTATGCCATTAAGAAAGATGGACAATAATTGGATATTCATACAGTCAGTTTTCACATTTTTAAAGGCAAGGTACCTCTTTATCAAGACAACATCACAAAAAGTTTATCAGCTGAGCTGCTAAACTACATTGTCACTGCTTGTGAATTCAGTAGAAATATACTTTGCCCTTAACAGAAAAAGAAGCTTTCTGCGACTGAAGGAGCAGAGTTCAGATAGATTGAGGAGCTAATGAGATAAAACCTCTTCCCAACAATGACATAATCACAAAGCTCATGAGCTAAGAACCACAGACAGCATGGTGACATGCCTGCAGCAAGCGAGGAATGGCTTACGCACTTGTATCATTATAATAACCCACCTTTTCTAAGTTAATGTATTTCATTTTATTCAAAACAATGAATTTACTGTGCAGTGGAAAATGCCATGTGGCAAAATACCGTAAGTATGTGTAGTGATATGTCATGCGCCTTTCCTTGTTGTACAGCCCCTGAGGTAATGAACCAGGCCCTCATGCAACATTCAGCATCATTACCACTTCAAACGGCAATGAGCTGAATGCACACTCTTTGGCATTAGAATAAACAACATAGATTAAATTATTTTTAAACATGGAATGTAAGAGAACTTGAATTTGTAAACTGTCTTTCACCACATCTCAATGTTCCAAACTGTTTTACACCCAATGAATTACTTTATGATGTATGTACTCACTGTTACAGGAAATGAAGCAGCTCCCACCATCTTCGCTGCTTAATTTGGTTTTAGTGTCATTAATTCTGGGATAAATATTGGTCAATGTTCCTGAAGAACACCTGTGCACCCTTTCTAGATAGTGCCTTGGTATCTTTTATGTTCACCTTGTGGCCTGGCAGGGACTCAGTTTAATGTATCACCTGAAAAACAGCACCACTAATTGTGTAGTCCTCCCTCGCTATTACATTGTGCGTGTCAGCCTAGGTTATTAGCTCAAGCCTCTGGAGTGGGATTTGAATCCAGAACCACAGAAGTGAGAATGCTAGCCAAATACCCAGTTGCAAGTGGCCAGTGAGAAACATCTGGCCTGCCGTGGAGATAGTAAGAAATGTCATAACACCAGGTTAAAGTCCATAACACTAGGTTTACTTGGAATCACAAGCTTTTGGAGTGTTGATTGAATGGCAGAGCAGACTCTGTGGGCTGAATGGCTTCATTCTGCTCTCATATCTTATGGCCTTCTGAATGATTGGTGATGCTGTCACCTCTGAGTAAGGGTTGTGGATTCAGGTCTCTATCCAGAGACCTCAGCGTAAAAATCAAATTGGATACTCTCAGGCCAGCACTGAAGGAATGCTGCAGAGTTGGAGGTGTCTTCTTTTAAGTTAAGTGAGTCTTCTGTCTCTTTTCCTGGAGTGGGGTAAAAGATCCTATGGCACTATTTCAAAGGAGGGCAATTTGTTAATTCTTCTCCTGACTCTTGCAATTGCAGTAACTGCACTAAAGCTGGGATGTTCTTACACTCTGAGATACCTATAGTCTTCATTAGTTCCGTACAGTGCATCATGAATCCTGATTGTATATTCACGTTGTCACAGCCAAGAAATAGGTTGGCTACTTTAAGCATTTTTCTCTTCCATTTTTCAAAATGGACAACAGGGACCTGGGTTCGATTCCCGGCTTGGGTCACTATCTATGTAGAGTTTACACATTCTCCCCATGTCTGTGTGGGTTTCCTCTGGGTGCTCTGGTTTCCTCCAAAGATGTGCAGGATTGGCCATGCTAAATTTCCCCTTAGCGTTAGGGTGATGAGCTAGGGTAAATGCAAGAGATTACAGGGAGAGTGCCTGGGTGGGATTGTGGCTGTGCAGTTTCAATGGGCTGAATAGCCTACTTCTGCATTGTAGGGATTCTATGATAAAAAAACTACTGGGCTGATCAAATGGCTCCAGTTGGTCACATGTTGGCTTCTGGACGTTTCTGAGCAGTTTTGAAATCGGACAAAGGCTTACCTCCTCAAATCCCCAGAACTCTGGGCATCACATAAACATTTCAGCAAGCTAACACAATGGACCAACAGACAAGTTGTCTGCCCCAGTCAGTTATGGACAAAGACAGCCTTGTGTGACCTCTAATTCTCCAATGTGATGTTAATGCCTTCACTGTTGCCTTCTCCAAAACACAGTGGGCTTCAACCAGGCTGAATAGCTCAACCCAAAACCACCCTGTCACATGGCCGAGTTTTGGGCTGTCTAAACTCCTTCAATTATACGGCTTTGGAATTTTGTCATTAGTCACTGCCTTACCTCAGAAGAGAAGTGGGACTTCAGGCAAACAGGCTGTTTCTGTTTACCATTTACTGTCTTCCAGATAGCAGCAGAAAGAGCTCTGTCTGTAAGCAACGCCCATCCAGCTTGTGAACTGTATGTAACTGGAAGAGGAAATGGTAAATATAAATATCTCAATGTGATTAGCAGGTGTCTGGAAGGTGGGATCTGGGGTTGTGCCAAGTCTGGAATGTGGTGTTATTGTGCTATTGCTAAAAGGATGTGAATGTATGAAACATACAAGGTGGTCAAATGATGCTAGAATTATCATTAGATTTGTAACGGGTGCACCATATGGGCTGAAGACCAAGAAGTTAGTGGAGGCTGAATTGGTTAGCACTGCTTCCTCACACTGCTAGGGACCTGGGTTCAATTCTGGCCTTGACTGACTCTCTGTGTGATGTTTGCATGTTCTCCCTATGTCTGTGTGATTTTCCTCCCACACTCCATAGATGTGCAGGTGAGGTGGATTGGCAATGCTAAATTGCCCCTTGATGTCAGGGTAAATACTTGGGATTGCAGGGATAGGGACTGGGTGGGATTATTGTCAGTGCAGGGTTGATAGACCAAATGACCTCCTTCTTCACTGCAGGAATTCTATAATTCTATAACACCCCCAATTAGCTATTAGTTTTCTCCAAAGCATTATACAGCCAATTAAATAGTTCTTTGAGGATTGTCACTGTTGTAGTACTGTTTAGGAATTGGGCAATCAATTTGCACAAAGCAAACTCCCACAAACAGCAAGCTCCAATCATAAATTTCATGACAAGATTTACGTCTATTTTTAAACCAGTATTATATTATTTTTCTCATGATACGGAGTGCATGAAATCCCCATCCAGTGTTATTCCAGTTTGATTTATAACCTGTGCCTTGAATGTCTGTATTTTAAATATTTATGTGGCTGTCTGCATTGCAATATTATAATTTGAGGTTTGTTGAATGAATGTATATTTATCCTTCTGCTCATCATCATCAAACGGCTGTATTGAAAATAGAAACAAGTTATTAGGTGGTGTGTAGTTGTATCCAGTTGTATAATTAAATAGTTATGTATTTAGAATAACACTTCATCAATAAAAATCAAAATTCTGTGATTCTATTCACCTTTTTCCAACACAGCATTCTCCAAGAAGCACCTGTTTACATAGGCTTAGTGGGTAGCAGTCTTGAAGGTTGTAAGTTCAGATCCCACCTCAGAGACAAGGGCACCATTTTTCAGTTGACAGTCCCGTGCAGTACTGATGGAGCATGGCACTGTAAATAATTTAGTCTTTTAGAATGGAACATCAAACCCAGGCCATGTCTGTCCTCATAGACGGATATAAAAGTTGTAAGAAGGCACTATTTCTAAAAGAGTAGAGAGAAGCTTGTAATATTATTAGCTTTATTTGCAACTAATCCATAGAATGGGCATAGTGGTTAGCACTGCTGTCTCACAGCGCCAGGGACCCGGGTTCAATTCCAGCCTCGGGTCACTGTCTGAATGGAGTTTGCACTTTCTCCTCTTGTCTGCATGGGTTTCCTCCGGGTGCTCCAGTTTTCTCCCACAGCTCAAAGATGTGTAGGTTAAGTTGATTGGTTAAATTATTAAATTGACTGTTGTGTCAGGGGGATTAGCCGCATAAATGAAGATAATGGGAATAGGGATTGGGTGGGATTGCGGTTGGTACAGACATGAGGGGCTGAATGGTCTCCTGTATTGTAGGGATTCTATGTTTCTAATTCCTACAGTGTAATAGAAGGTCATTCAGCCCAATGAGTCTGCATCGAGCACAGTCCCATCAAGGCTCAATCCCCAACACCCCATGCATTTATCCTAGCTTGTTCTAACACTAAGGGACAATTTGAATGGCTTATCCACCTAACTTGCACATCTTTTGGACTGTGAGAGGAGATCAGAGCACCCGGAGGAAACCCACGCAGACACAGGGAGAATGTGCAAACTCCACATAGACAATGACCCAAGCTGGGAATTGAAACCAGATTCCTGGCACTGTGAGGCAGCTGTGCTAACCACCATGCCATCCTTTTTATCCTTTTTCTTTTTATTTGTTTTCTTACATTTTACTTATTTAAAGTAGTGTTTATTTATGAGTATTACAAGTGAGCTTTCATTAACTCTCCTATGAAGTTACTGTGAAAATCCCTTAGTTGTCATACTCTGGCACCAGGCTGAGCACACTGAGGGAGAATTTAGCATGGCCAATGCACCTTTTTAGCAACCGCCTTTAACGATTGCGAAAGATTTGAGTAGTTTTAAGGTATTAATCTTATGACTGGTTGAGAGACTATTAAAAAAAAGCACTGTTTAGATAGGCAGGTAATAGCCTATCCTTCGGATTTCTTAGGCTGTTTTGAAAGGATGGAGTACCAGAGTTGCACCTGCTGAAAAGTTTTGTGCAATGCAAAGCAGAGCATGAACCAGATACAAAGGTGCTCTATATATAATATATATATAAAATATTATATATATATATGTAAGCCCTTTCTTTCTATCTAAATGACTTTGTGTAAAAGATGCTGTGATGTAGGAGCAACTGTGATGTGCAGATATCAGTGCAAATAGTGAAGCCTGCATGAAATAGTATAGCGCTGCTTTGTGGTGGTATAATCATAAACTGAAATCTACAATTCAGTTTAGAAAAAATTGCCCTTGTGTTTTGTTTCTTAACCTGCTGGGGAAAGAAATCTGAAGCCCTTACTGTTCTTAAAACAAAGGAACAATAATAATTAGTGCAGAAAATGCTAACTCAGTCAGAATGTGCTAAAGAGATTCTTGTTACACAAGAGCATAGAATGACATCTTGGACGAGATGAAAATAAAGACAATTTGTTTGTGACACAACTTCACGAGACTGACTCACCATTAAGCTTGCTGACCCAACCGAACTGCTTTTTCTTTTTCTGTATTTCTGTTTTAGTATGGTAATGATTAATGCTCACAATTTATTAAATAGTAAGAGTTTATCCTTTTCGTAATTCTGATTTGCCTACGTTACATTCTCTTCTGTTTTGCAAAACAGTTGTAAATAGTGATGATTGTTTTTCTCCTAATCTTCATGTATATGTACATGGAGTACCAAATCTTTCACAAAAAGTTGTATTACCACTTCTAGATGAATCAGAAATCACATAAGAAGATTCCTGGTGTGACAATAAAGAACAGTCACTGGCTGTTAGGACATTTTGCCAACCCTTCAAAAAATATTAATAAATTGTGAAGTCCTTTTATTGGTAAAATTAAATGAAAAAGCACGCTTTGAATTGCACTTGAAGAACGTAACAGAATCACATTTGAGTATATGTTGAAGCCAAGCTTTGACCTTGAAGGACATGATGTCAACTCCAGCTCCTGGTTGGACATGCTCAAGGCCTCAGCAATCGAAACAGAATGATAATAAAAGTTGCCACATCAAGCTAACGGACACCACTTCCAGCCGCACGCAGCACAGTGAGCATGATATGTTAAATGACCCAGTTTTGCTGAAGTCTCCACTTGTTCCCTTGCTGGGTCTGAGAGGTTGTTTGGCAGTCATTAACAATTATTGCATCATTAAAAGGCTGCTTGATACTGTTCATTATCAGACTTCACTTTTAGTGGTGAGTTTAATGAGTAATTAACATGCAAATGCCACAAATTCAAGGAAACTCATGGGGAGATTAAGTCCGAGGTACCATTTTGGCAAGGTTAACACTGGAATTGTGCACAATCTCAAACTTGTGAAAATTTTCAACTTGTGGGCATATTTCTCCAGCCAGAATTTGCTGAACAAATTTCATAATGATAACAATCATTATATCAATTTCACCAACTGAGAGATGAACTGTGACCATTCTTGGGATTATGCCGTAATTACTACCTAATTAGAAACTCAACATTACAAAATAAATTGTTCATTTAAAAACAATGGCTTGTTGTTTTACTTCAAACCTGTCCACATCTGAACTCGCTGACAAAACACGGTATCCTATTGAATCCAGTGACTAAATGATTGAATTCTCTTTCTGTAAGGTTACAATGTATGAATCTGGCAACATTTAGAATTATTGTTTTTTTTGTACATTCATGGGACATGGGCATTGCTGGCTGGGCAGCATTTATTGCCCATCCTTAGTAGTCCTTGAAAAGAAGGTGAACTGTGTTCTTGAATCACTGAGGTCCATGTGCTGTGTGTTGACCCACAATGCCGTTAGGGATGAAATTCCAGGATTTTGATCCAGCGACTGCGAAGGAACGGTGATATATTTCCAAGTCAGGATGGTGAGTGGTTTGGAGGGAAACTTGCAGGTGTTTGTGTTTCCAGTATCTGCTGTTCTTGTCCTTCTAGATGGAAGTGATCGTGGGGTTTGGAAGGTGCTGTCTAAGGATCTTTGATGAATTGCTGCAATGCACCTTCTAGAATAGTGCACCCTGCTGCTATGCAGCATTGGTGGTGGAGGGATTGAACGTTTGTAGATGTAGTGCCAATCAAGCTTTATCCTGGATGGTGTTGAGCTTCTTGAGCGTTGTTGGAGTTGCACCCATCCAGACAAATGGGGAGTATTCCATCACACTCCTGACTTGTGCCTTGTAGATAGTGGATGGCTCTGGGGAGTCAGGAGGTGAGTTATTCACTACAGTATTCCCAGCCCCTGATCTGCTGTTTGTAGCCATTGTGTTTGTGTGGTGAGTCCAGTTGAGTTTCTGGTAAATGGTAACCCCAAGGATGTTGACAGCGGGGGGATTTCAGTGATGGTTACACCATTATACATGTGGGGTTCCAACAATACATACTATTGTTGTTGTTCAGATACAATAATATTTCTTCCTGACCTACATAACCTTTACAGACTCTATATCTGTAAATTTGAAAGATCTGGTATTTTCCAAGTTGCGACCAACAAAGGACATTTGTCATGTATTACATTTGCAATCAATCAGAGATTTCCTATGGTCTTATGCATTGCAGCCTGCTGTGATTAGAATTCAGAGACAGTCGGGCAGCTGCTACTGGACATCTGGGGTGTCTATGTGAATGCAGCATGCATTGGAGTGTTTCCTTAACCAATCTGATAGAAGAATCCTTCCTGAGACATACACAGTGTAAACCAGGAAGCTGCCAGTTCAATTTGCTTTTAGTCTAACTGCAAAATCAAGTACAGAAAGCAAATAAAGACAGTCAAAAAAGATGAGATTTGGAGAGACAAAATGAGACAATAGAAAGATTTTTAGTTAAAAAAAATCCGACAATAATTGACAGCTGAAGCAATGAGACTCCACACTTCTTAATGTTATTTTTCAGTACCAAAGAGGTTGTCTATCAGAATTATCTTATTCCTTCAAAATGCACATGCATTGGAATGGAAAACTCTAATTTTTTCTGTTAACTTTAATAGTTATCTATCACCCAAATACTTCTTGCCTTGCCCTGTGTTTGGATGTGGAAGGTGTCTGGGTGAATTATTGGTTTGGTAAGTTTGAGGAGTAGAACCACTCAGGCATTTAATATGTGCGAATGTGTAGATACTGGGACTTGAGGTCTGATTTATTCCCTAACAAACACCGAGCAGTAATTGCCACCTCTTATTTTGGCCACAGCATCCTGGGTGATTTACAATTTTTGATCGAGGAGGTATTTATTTTTAGAAGAGGAAGTATAAGTGATAACTGTCTATCACATAGCCTTAAAATCACGAGTGACAGTGATTCAGTGACCCAGATGAAAGCAGTACATCAGTTGTTAACCCTTGTCTTTGGTGCATTGCCTTCAGAGATATGTGGTATTTGCTGGTAACTTTCATAGAAGGAAGCCATTCAGCCCATTGAGTCTGTACTGGCTCTTAGTCAGGCCCTCTCCATAACCCCACATATTTACCTCACTAATCCCCCCTAATCTATATATTGAGACACTAAGAAGCTACTTAGCATGGCCAATCCACCAAACCTGCACATAGGGTGGCATGGTGGCACAATGGTTAACATTAGTGCCTCACAGTGCCACAGACCTGAGTTCAATTCCAGCCTTGGATTGCTGTCTCTTTGGAGTTTACACATTCTCCTTATGTCCACTTGGGTTTCCTCTGGGTACTCCAGTTTCCTCCCATACTCCATAGGTAATACACATTAGATGGATTGGCTATGCTAACTTTTCCAATATGTCCCCTGGATCAGAGGGATGAAAATATTGCACTTATGGGGAACAGGTCTGGGTAGGATTTCTCCTTTGTGTCATGTGGAGTTACAAGGATAGATTGGGATTGTTGTTGCTGCAAACTCGATGGGCTGAATGGCCTCCTTCTGCACTGTAGGAATTCTAACTTTGGATACCAAAGGACAATTTAGCACGGCCAATCCACCTAACCTACACGTCTTTGAAGTATGGGTGGAAACTGGAGCACCTGGAGAAAACCCACACAGACACAGGAAGAATGTGTAAACTCCACGCAGATTGGAATTGAATCTTGAGTGCCTGGTGCTGTGAGGCAGCAGTGCTAACTACTGTGGCACTCCATCTGACCCAAGAACAGCAGGATACTCTATGTGATGTATATTTTTTAAAATCTGATACAAATTTGCTCCGTTTTATAATTTAGTTCTGTTGAATGGGGTGACACCTTCTCCAGGGTTTTCTGTCGCCTCGTTGATGCCAATAAGTTTCTTGACTGGTCTTGCTCAGGGAAGGCAATGCCACTGGCTTGATTCTGGCGCTGGTGAGCTGCTGAAGGGAAGTCCCCACTGGTCGCAGGAACGCGGAGTTTCAGTCGAAGGACAGGACGGTTCAAATCAAAACTGCAAAACACTCTGTAGTGGGAGGAGGAGAGAACCAAAAGGAGTTGAACAGACACATATCAGCGCACCCTATATCCCGGCAAAGCACCAAGCCTGTGATCAAATTTATCCAGTGTTTTTCTATCAGGGCTGTGTGTGAGACCAGAAGGATTTAATTGCACGGGAACTGGCAGAGAAGGAAACTCTCAGCAAACTGCTCATGTCGAGGTAAGCTTTTCACAAGATGTGTTTTTAACTGTTCTTCAGTGAGTGTTTAAATGTTTTCTTTGGCTTCGAAATTCACAACTGCAAATCTGCACAGCGGTGGGGAAAAAAAGTAGATTTTAAAGGGAAATGAAGGTGCTCTTCCTAACTGTGCAAAGATTGGGACTTTTCGCGGGATTGGCACTGGGAAAACACATCCTTACAAAAAGTTACCTTAGCATCCAAAATCAACTTGCTCAACATTTGGACAGCGATGGAAGTGGGCTGTTGAATATAACTCCAGCGGGATGGGGGGGCGGGGGGATCAGGTTGAGTCTTTTACACCCAAGAAAAAACTTTTTTTTGTTGAGGATGCGGGAAGTTTTTGCCTTTCTAATTGCTTCCCCCCCCCCCATCATTAAACCTTCATCTACCAGGGTTCCTGAGTAGATGTGATAATTTCCATGTGAAATCTACTTACTTTGCAATAATGGACTGGCGGGGGGAGTCTGAGGAATTAAGGGACTTGTCTGGAAAAGCAATGATTGGGGTTGATTGGAATTACAAAGAAGTTAGCATCAATAATTAGCCCGAGTGGCTCAGGGTTTAGGGGATTCAATTTCAGAGCAAGGGGAAATTAACAAGGCGTGCGCGTGCCCGGGAAATTACCCTCCCTCGTGCACGCGCACCCTTCGCCCGCGCGTCCCCACAAAGCGCGCCCATGTGGCTGGCCTGGAAAAGTGGACGCTCAGGACAAAGGTTATTGACCAATGATATGCTGCACTTTTACTGAAAACCAGCATTGATTTATTCTGCTCTCAAATCATTCTCACCAAACTCGTCAGCGATTCCTTCACAGTTCCACTTCTGTGTTCAGGGTGGGTATTAGGTACGGAGAGGGACTGAGGCTCGGGAGTTGGTGTCAGGCAAAAGTTGGGACTTTGCAATAGTGTTTGTGTGTGGGGATTGGAGTATGGGTTGAGCTCAGTGCTGACTTCTGCCTCACGGCTCCAGGAACCCAGTTTTGATTCCTCATTTGGGTCACTGTGAGGAGGCTATACATTCTCCCCATGTCAGAATGGATTTCCCTTGGTTTCCTTCTACAGTCTGAAAGACATGCTGGTTAGTTGCATTGGCCAAGCTAAAATTTCTATCAGTGTACCTGAACAGGCGCCGGAGTGAGGCGACTAGGAATTTTTACAGTGACTTAAGCGCAATGATAACGTAGGCTTACTTGTGACATTAATAAATAAACTTTATAAACGTTGTGTTTGGGTTAAAGGTTGTTGTTATGCTTAGAGTTATGGTTAGTGATTGGGTTTGGGCTAGAGATATGGGTTTTGATTAGTGGTCTGTGTGGGCTTGAGTTTAGGGTTATGGGTAAGGGTTGAGTTTGGGCTGTTACTGTTCTGCTTAAGATTATGGTAAGAGGTTGGGTTTGGGCTAGAAGTTAGTGCTTTAGTTAATGTTTGGGCTAGGGTTTAGGGTTATGGTTAGTGTTTGGGTTAGAGGTTAAGGTTATGAGTAAGGGTTGAGTTTGGGCTAGAGGTTACTATTTGCTTAAAATTATGATTAGTAGTTGGGATTGGGCTAGTGTTTAGGGTTCTGGCCAGAGACTGTGTCTCAGGTTTGAAGTTGGACTAAGAGTTGGGATTTGTAGTGATGGGAGGGATTAGGTGTTGGCAGAAACAATAGGATTGGGGTTGTTGTAGTGATTGGGGGAATGTTTAAGAGTTGAGGTTGAGATAGAGTTTGGGTTAGGAAATAGGGGCTGAGATTTGGTAAAGTTTTGGGTTAAGGGTGAGTGGTAAGGAGAGGATTTGGAGGTTGCCAAAAGGTAAGGTTGGGGTTAGAGTAGAAGGTATGGTTGTGTTTGGAATTTAAGGCTTGGTGTGGGAAAACAAAACCAGATAATTCCCTCAGCTACAGGCTTTGTGCTGAGCCTTTTCAGAGTGGTCAAGTTTCAAGCAACATTGTTTTTTTTGTGAAACCACACCAGTATTCAGTTTACTCTTATTAGTTAGTGAACAAATCTATTAAGTTTTGGTCAAAAATGTCCAAGTCTGAAAAACTGATGATTACAATTTGGTGGTTAAGGTTAGTACAATGCCAGTGGCTTTCATGGAAACATTAATGCAATCTGCAGTTTTAAACTTATAAATGACTGTGGTGTTTGTGAAATATCAGATTCTTTCTACACATTTGCTTTGAAAATTTTGAATTTTTAATATTGTTCACTTGTGTCCTCAAGATTGTAGATGCAGCTGTCAGTACTCTGCATTACGATTTTTGGGTGCTTCAATGAAGGTGTGGTTTTAATTCTGAGTAATAAGTATGGTTAGCTCTGCAATTCCCTCCCTCAACCTCTATATTTCTCCACCCAATTCTCCTTTTAAATGTTTCTTAAAACTGATCTCTTTAACCAGTTGTGGCAATATCTCCCATATGTGATCCAGTGTCAAATGTCGTTGCTCTTGTAAAATGCTTTGGGATGTTTTATTAAATTCAAGATCTTGTATATAAAGATGAGTTGTTGGTATTCAAGAATGTAAATATGAGTTATTCTCAGCAAAGAGAAAAACTTTTCAAGGGCAGAATTAAATCAAAAGGAGGCCATTCAGCCCATTGAGTCTGCACCAACCATAATCGCACCTAGATCCTATCCTCATAACCCCATGCATTTACCCTAGCTAGTCCCCCTGAACCTAAGGAGCAATTTATCATGGCCAAAGCATCTAACTCACACATTTTTGGACTGTAGGAGGAAACCCACTCAGACACAGGGAGAATGTGCAAACTCCACACAGACAGTGACCCAAGGCCGGATTGAACCAGGGTCCCTGGTGCTGTGAGGCAGCAGTTCCAACCACCGTGCCACTGTGCTGAGTAGAAACCCTACAGTGCTGAAAGAGGCTATTTGGCCCACCAAGTCTGCATCAATTCTCTGAAAGAGCAATTATGCTCAACCTAAAGTAATTTTTTTTTAAATACTAAAGGATCTTTCAAGTATGAACAGTCATTAGGTCTTAAAAGACACACTACTTCAACATCTCTCAAACTCTTTGCATCCCCTCACCTAGAATAACAACAGCATTGACATGGGAACATCACCACCAAGGGTCCCCTCCAAGTCATTGTAGCAATCTGAATTGGCAATGTTTTGCTGTGCCTTTGTTGTTGCCTCATCAGAATTCTGGAACTCTGTTCTAAAGCATTGAGGGTGTACCCAACACCAAATGGATTATAGGGGTTCAAGAAGATGACTCGCCACCACCTTCTCAAGGGCAATTAAAGATATAAAATTGATTTACACCTGTTCTCAGGCTGAAATGTGCTATACAGGGAGGTGTGTCTGGGTCTCAGGCCACAGCAGCATAATTCCAGTGAGTTGGTGGCATTGCCCCAGTGCCAGAGATTAATTCTAGCTGTGATCTTAGCAATCCAGGTGTAGACCTGGAGGTTGGGGAAAGGGTGGGGATAGAATTGGTGGGCCTATTATGGGCAGGCAGGAGGTGTAACAGCTCTGTGGAGCCAGGAGGATTGGAAGCGAGTCAAATTGAAAGATGCCTGTTGGCTTCTCCCAACAACTCCTTTAAAGGCCAATATTTTACCTCTTAGCCAATATCAGTAAACCAGATTACCTGGTCATTATCTCAGTACTATTTGTTTGAAGTTTTGTTTCTGTGTAAACAGAAGCTGGGGTCATCCATTCCCCATGGAAATACTCTGACCAATCGGAGTCAACTTTGCCTGGTTTGAACTTAAACACAAGCTTGATAGTTAACTGTTCCCTGGTGCATTCTCCATGGCAATGCCTCTACCAATTGGAGTCCACTTGCCAACCAATCAGGACCCTCTTCTCATGCAGGATAATTCCTGTCTCCTTTAAGATT
This sequence comes from Sphyrna mokarran, assembly GCA_024679065.1. NCBI lineage: Eukaryota > Metazoa > Chordata > Chondrichthyes > Carcharhiniformes > Carcharhinidae > Sphyrna > Sphyrna mokarran. The sequence goes on along the minus strand of JAGIQG010000006.1, from coordinate 127,493,550 downwards.
GGCTATCCTTGTAAATTTGTCTGGATGATGGCAGATGAAAAGCTTCAACAGCCTGTTTCTTCTTTTCAGCGATATTTTTCTTAGTATATGCAAGAGACTGGATTCCAGTTTTAGCTGGGCACTGGGAATAGCTGAATATTGTGTGAGCCAAAATGGTTAGTATTCATTGTAGTTTAGGACTGAGATCAGGCCTTGCAAAGTTAGTTGTTTCTGAACCTATTTTTTCATCTACTAGTCTGAAGTAAGGTCATTTTCCATAATCCACATGACATAGGCATCTTTCTCAATTAGAGAGAGAGATATGGTTATATAGGCTGAGGACATCATTCTACATCAAGCATGGCAAGGAAATAGGAATCCATGAGTTATCACAGCTGGCATAGGGATTGAGCCCATGTTGTTGGCATCCTTGTAATACACTGTCACCACCTAAACAATTGAGCTCACCAACCTCCAAGCAATCTAGAGCTGGAGTGCTACATAATGCAGGTGACCATCCCTCGCACTGTGCTGGAGAAAAACACTTGCATTTTCATAGCAGCTTTCACCAGTTCCCTCGCCTCCCAGGACTACCTGGGATCATTTTACAGCCAGCGATTTGCTCCTTGAAGTGTAATCACTTTTGTAATGCAGGGGAATATAGCAATGAATTTATGCACAGCAAGATCCAATGAATAGTGATGTGATCTAAAAAAAAATTCTTTTGTGGGATAGGAAGAGGCCAGCATTTATTGCCCATCCTGAATTGTCCATCAGGCAGATGGCACATCAGATACAATTAAGAGTCAATAATTCTGCTGTGTGCCTGGGGTATTAAGGAACCTTCGATTGCAAGCAATAAAATAACTAACTTCACAAAGAAAACCAAAGAAAAGGTTTAATAAAGAAACTTCATTCTGCCACCATTTAGGCCATGCCCTAGGCCACACTAGTTCTGATGTGGAGATGTTGGTGTTAGACTGGGGTAAACACAGCAAGAAACCTCACAACACCAGGTTAGAGTTTAACCATTTATTTGATTGTAATCTTACAAGCTTTTGGAAACGGTGTTCCTTCGTCAGGTGTGTAGAAGGTTCTGGAAGATGTGGAAGCTTCCACACTCCTGATGAAGGAACACCATTTCTGAAAGCTTGTAAGATTACAATCAAATAAACTGGTTGGACTCTACCCTGGTGTTGTGAGACTTCTTACCACACTAGTTCCCCACAATTCCCATCTGCTCCCTGTCAACTGACCACCACATCATTTTGCCATTGGTTACATAATAACATGGGATCACGTGTAGACCAGTCCAGGTGAGGACAGCAGATTTGATCTTAGTGAACCAGATATGTTTTTTGGAGAATCAGCGGTACCGTGTTGACGCCCAGTGGTTAAGCTGATGGATCCAAAAGCCATTGGCCTTTCCCTGTGCAGCTTCGAATCCAGCCAGCTGCACTTCTCAACAATTCCAGAAACTTTTTTCGTTAATTAATCAAATTTAAATTGATAAGTGATCAGCAGTAAACAAAAATACATGCCTTTCTAATTGTGTTCATGCTTAAATAATTGTTTATTCAGTAAGAGGTTAGAAACCTCTATTTATAATGTTGCAAACACCTCAACATGAAAAGAACTTGGTTGAGAGTGTTGTAAATTCCCACCATTTATCATATGCAGATTAGTCACATCGTTGACTAGGGTGAGATTTGAGCATGTCCTGTGGACATTAGCCTGTGAAGTACGAGTTAAGTGAATCTACTATCAGCAAATCTGTTTTAACAATGCTGATTGAGGGATAAAGTTTGGTCTGGACACCAGAGAGAACCCCTTTGCTCTACTGAGACCTGAGAGGCAGTTTTGGTCTTGGTTTAACATCATCCAAAATACAGTACCACTAGCAGTGCAGAACTCCCTCAGTACTGTGAAGGATGGAGTGCAAACTGGCTTACATGCTCAAATTGTCAGAATTGGCCATGATCTTACTGACCTGAAGGTGAAAGGACCACCCTTTGAGTGACATATAGTAACAAAAGTATTGCTGAAAAAAAGAGACATGTTGAAGCTTTTCACCTTACACTCATCAGGATAAATTTGCAGGAATACTCAATCTCAAAGGGAACAACAATTATCTTGCACAAGAAGAGTGTGCTGATTTGCTGGCATGTGGACTTGAATTGGTAGAAGCATTGCCATGGAGAATGTACCAGGGAGCAGTTAACTGCTAAGCTTGTGTTTAAATTCAAATCAGGCAAGTTGATTCTCTCTGCTCCTGTGAGAGCCAATTTAACATTGGACAAACAGAATAAGGATCATCTGCTCTCTTATGACATCAAGAAGATTCTGTTCTGAATCTTAAAATGCCCATGAAACCGCAACAGACTGAGCACCTTCTGAGCCAGTTTCTCACCAGAATGAAATTGTACGAGGATATCTTGGCTTAAACGTTTGTATTAGTTAGAGCAAACATGGCAAGCAAAAACTGCCCTGCATTCACCCAAAATGTGGCAGCTGAATATGATTTTTAAATGAATAAACAGTTGGTTTGAGTTGGTTGCCAGCTTTGTACTTTTTCATTTGAGAGGGACTGCTGTTCTGAAATCCCTGAGATAACTTGTATAAGACATCAATCACTGCTTAACATCAGGCCTGTTTAATCCCATTCGTAGAATAGGAATGGTACTGTACCAAAAATTATCTTTTTGAAATTAATGTCTTTGCAAAACTGCAAGGCAGAGCTTTATTTTTGTCGTTGTTTAATGCATAGAATTAATTCATACTTGACCAGAAAGTGCTCAGTACTAAACAACTCCTTTTTTTGATTTTAAACTTGGCGTAGTGCACTGGCATACGTTCAAAATCTCAGCTGCTTTTTTTTGCTTTCTACATACTGCTCTAGGAACTTTTTAAGTCTAAACGTGAGTCCAATCTGAAGCAGTTTCTTTTCTATTCCCAAAAAATACTTCCTCAGCCCATGTACAATCGGGTGTGCAAAGTGACCATTCAAACTGATCATGGATCGGTTGGGATGGTGAAATGTAAAGAAAAATAAATCCAACACTACTCAGAGATTCTGAAACCGTAAAATTCTCTGCGCAGCTAATGAATGCCATGGGGCGAAAACATTCTAGTCATAGTCATCCTGCGAAAGCAAGCTCGGTGGAACTGGTTGATGCGAAAGCTTGCCTCACACAATGAGCCTGAAGTGAAAATAATCATTGCACTTGGACTGTTCATGTGACGGCCGTACAAAGGAGGTATTATTAACGGCTGGTGGGTAATGTATGGCAGTTGTGGTCACACTCAACTTGGCAGCCTGGAGGGAGTCTGGAATCCTCAAAACTAAAAGTGGCCAGTAGATTTATTTAAAATGTCTTGGTCCTCTCGGCGAGTGTCTCTGTGTGCTATACCTGATGAGCAATAAACAAAATACTGCCATTTCTAAATAACATTCATCCTTAAATAATTGTCCATTCAGTAAGAGACCAGAAACCCCTATTTATAAGATTGCAAGCACCTATACAGGGAAAGAAATTGGTTGCAAATGTTGTAATTTTCACTATTTATCACAGGCAGACCAATAATATTGCTATCTAGACACAACCTGCAGTTAGGGAATGCTGAATGAATGAGAGTTGATCTGATTATTACTAAAGGATGATACTTGGTTGATCGTATCATATTTGTTATAAAAGTAACGTCTATACCAAAAGCTGTATGCTATTTAAAAGATTTGAATCTTCAGTCACACGCAGTACATGGCTCTTTAATATTCCCTATTTTAATCTCACGACATCAGGTTAAAATCCAGCAGGTTTGTTTGGAATCAGGAGCTTTCAGAGCTCACTGAGTGAACCTGGTGAAGGAGCAATGCTCCAAAAGCTTCTGATTTCAAATAAACCTGTTGGACTTTAACCTAGTGTTGTGAGACTGCTTATTGTGCCCAAAGCCGGCATCCCCACATCATTATTTTAATCTCAACCTAGAGTGAATTTAAGCAGTCACTTGTTTGCTTAATTCAAATCTGACTTTTATATACACATGCAGTGTCTTCCATAATATCAAAATTAAGGTAGGGTTCAAAAATGAAAGATTTATTGATCATTGGAAATGTAACATTTATTTTGCTCTTGCGATAATTAGTTGAGATTTATTTTAATTTCTGTGAGCAAATCTGCCCCTTAGCCTTTTCGATAAATCACTAGTATTGAACAGCCTAAACTTGTTTTTATTTCTATGTTTTGTGGTGGCGTTTTGAACTCACTGTCTTTAAACATTTTTATGTAATATATAGAACAAGAACAAAGAAAATTACAGCACAGGAACAGGCTCTTCGGCCCCTCCAAGCCTGCACCCACCCATGTTGCCCAACTGAACTAAAACCCCCTTATCCTTCTATTCCCGTCCTTTTTATGTATTTGTCAAGATGCCCCTTAAAAGTTTCAGTGCTTTCAAATACACAATCCAAAGAGTTTTGGGCTTAACTTTTTTTTCACATTTCAGAACCATAACTTCATGGGTAATAGAACTATCAACATATTAGCAATCCATCTTGGAGACCTGTTTGTTTTCCCCTGTGGCATCACTAAAAAAAACCCTTGCTGGAAAATTGGTCACTATTGCAGAGCTCAGCTGAGTGAGTCAGGTGAACACAAAGCTCTCTCTAGCTGACAGCAGGACCAGACAGCCTGTGTTTATTCAATGCAAGACTACTTTCTTTAAAAAAAACAAGCTGCACTCCAACCTTTATTGAGAGCCTTTGAAAGTCGCTTGCATTCGAACCATGCCAAGAGTTGAAGAAAAGACTTTTATTTGTGACAATATCTCGAAGTTCTCAAAAGCAACACAAAGTGAGCTTAAAATTGGAAGCAAGCTGCAAGGCATGAATATTAGTCCTGCTAAAATGGTCTGTAATTATTCATTCTTTTGGAACAGACTGCCAGTTCTTGTGTTGTTTTTAATTTGAAATGATTGGGAATTATTATTATACACAGCAGGTGCTGTGGAATGGTTGAAAAATGGCAACACTTACAGATAATTGTTCACAGTTGTTGTAACAGAAATATTTCCAAAAATTATCTGTCATTTGCAACCATTCCTTGCACAGGAATTTCCATTTTACACCAGGGTCTGTGCTTAACTCTGTTTGCTATCGGATCTGTTCAGGGCATTTTTTTTCTCTCTTTTAAACAAGCACAGAGGAACTCAGAAGCGATCGTATTCGCTTGTCCATTTGACCTCATTTCAAAATTGTACCATGTTGCCCAACTGAAGTAAAACCCTATCCTTCTGGGGACTATATCCTTCTATTCCCATTCTATTTATGTATTTGTCAAGATGCCCTTTAAAAGTTTCAGTGCTTTCAAATGCATAATCAAAAGAGTTTTGGGCTTAACATTTTTTTCACATTTCAGATAGTACATTGTAGGAATTGGGGTGATACAGTGATACAGTAGTTAGCACTGCTGCTTCATAGTGCCAAGAACCTGGGTTCAATTTCTGGCTTGGGTCACTGTCTGTGTGGAGTCTGCACGTTCTCCCTGTGTCTATATTGGTTTCCTCTGGATGCTCCAGTTTCCACTGTCCAAAGACATGCGGGTTCAGTGAATTGGGCCATGCTAAATTGCCCCTTAGTGTCAAGAGGACTAGCTAGAGTAAATGCATGAGGTTATGGGAATATGATTTAGATGGGATTGTGGTCAGTGCAGACTCGATGGGCTGCACTATAGGGATTCTGTAATTCCATGAAAGGTGACAACCAAATTGTGCATAGCAAGATCCCATGGACAACAAAGTGACAATGAGCAAATGATCTGTTTTTCTTCATGATGGTGGTTGAGGAATAAATATTGGTCTGGGCACCAGGGAAAACCCTACGGTCTCCAGCTTCGGCAGGTGTCAAGGGTTCTTTTGCATCCACCTGAGAGGCCAGGTTTTAAGGCCTTATTCAAAAGATGGAATTTTATCTTCAAATGTTATCCTTATTACTAGATTCTACCAAAGACTATTCAAATCTTAGCAAGGACTGAACTTGGGGGTCTCCAGTTTCTAGTATAAGTAAAGAGTGCTACATCAATGCATTCTCATTTCAAAAGTGCATTTGTATTAGTGGCACAGTGATTAACATTGCTGCCTCAGAGCGCCAGGGACCCAAGTTTGATTCTGGCCTCGGGTGACTGTCCATGTTTGCATGTTGACCTTGTGTCCATCTTCTTCTGTTGGGAAGAAAGTACAAAAGTCTGAGGTCACATAGCAACCAACTCAAGAACAGCTTCTTCCCCGCTGCCATTAGACTTTTGAATGCACTTACTTTATATTAAGCTGATCTTTCTCTACACCCCAGCTATGGCTATAGCACTACATTCTGCACCCTCTCCTTTCCTTCTCCCCTAGGTATTCTATGAATGATATGCTTTATCTATATAGCACGCAAGCAAACAATACTTTTCACTGTGTACCAATACACGTGACAATAATAAATCAATTCAATTCAAATCAAATCAAAGTGTCTGCATGGGTTTCCTCCAGGTTCTTCAGTTTACTCCCACAGTTCAAAGATGTATAGTTTGGCTGGATTCGCCATTGGAAATGTGTGTGGTTACAGGGATAGGGCAGGGGAGTGGGCTTGTCAAAGACTTAGTGCAGACTTGATGGGCCAAATGGCCTCTTTCTGCACTGTGGGAATTCTATTGGGAGAGGAACAGTGTTCATTCCAGAAGTTTGTGAGTTCTCTATGCCAATACTCTTTACTCATATTGCTTTTTGTGGTCAAATTGTCTGTTGAGTGCTCTGATTCCCATAGTGGACAAGAAAGAAATAGGATAAGGCTCCTTTGGTTTGAAGGAAAGCGGTAACTTACGAGTAGCAATGTGAGCATTGAGTCCTCAATGATGTCATGTCTTTGATCTTTGATCTAAAAGGGTGCTATAGATGGTGAAAGTGTCACATTATAGCTATCAATGACTCTCCTTCATTGTAAGAGAATCTAAAGATAGCAGCAAAGTTTGGGCTAGTGTTCATATTGATTGAAATCAGATAACAATGTAAACACTATGGAGGTACCGCAATAAAATATTATCCAATGACTGAAAGAGCGGAAGGGTTGCAAAGCGACACTATGCACTGTCCTGGATTATGATGAATTTTCAGTGCTCAATCACTTTAATCCCAGCCAGGGGCACATTTCACTGGACACATTATAGACAGGAGACCTCCTTGTTCCTTAGCGCAGCAGTTGTTGAGAATTTGTTTTGCAGCTGTGTTCTTGCTAGAGGCTGGTGGACATCAATCAGTGTAACGTGACCTTAAACCCACATTCACGCATATCGTAAACAACAAATGTCCCCGAGCAACCATTCGTCAATTTGGATCTTTCGAGTCATAAAGAAAAAGTGCAAAGATGGTCTTCAATATAAAATATTGTTTGAAAAAGAATTTGCTCGCAATGGCTATTGAGTGGATATTATGTGGATGATTCAGGAGTAAGAAGGAGAAATATTTCCAGAGGGATCAGTAACCAGAGGACACAGATTTAGGATAATTAGCGAAAGAACCAGAGGAAAGATAGGAGAAATGATTTTACACAGTGAGTTGGTCTGATTTGGGATGGGGTGCTTTAAAAGGTGGCAGATGGTACCTTCAGCAGTAACTTCATAGAATCCTATAGTGTAGAAGGAGGCCATTTGGCCCATTGAGTCTGTACTGACAACAATCCCACCCAGGCCCCAACCCTTGTAGCCCCAATTAATGCCCCTGGCACCAAAGAAAAATCCCTACCAGACCTGTTCCCTGTAACCCCAAGTATTTACCCCACTAATCCCCCTAGCCTACACATCTTGGGACATTAAGGGACAACTTAGACAACCTATCCACCTAATCTGCAAAACTTTGGAAAGTGGGAGAAAACCGGAACACCCAGAGGAAACCCATGCAAACACAGGGATAATGTGCAAACTCCACAAAGGCCAGAATTGAAGCTGGTCCCTGGTGCTGTGAGGCAGCATTACTAACTGCTGTGTCACTGTGCCATCCTTCCTGAAGCAAATTGGATAAATATTTGAAGGTGAGAAATTAGCAGAACACTGGGGAGAGAGCAGTAAGTGAGACCAGTTGGATAGCTCTTTCAAAGAATCAGCACAAGCATGATGGGCGTAATGGCCTACATCTGTAATATAAGAATTTAGGATCCTATATCTGCTTTCAATAAATGAATTAACAGATAGCTAGTTACACTGAATATTAAAAGCATTTAGAAGGAAATTTCAAATAGTATGCTACAACACGATATTTATAAATCATTACATCCTTAGCCCCCAGAATACTCTGTTCAATATTCCTGCTCCAGAGACTTGAGCAGAACATCTAGTGCCAGTACTGAGGGTGTACTGAGCTGTTGAAAGTGATGTTACATGATGTTAAACTGAGGTTCTTCCATTTGGGCAAGAACAGGGGCCTCCTCCGCAGTATCCTGGCCCAATATTTACCCCTCAGCTAATGTCAATAAAACAGATGATCTGGCCATTATTTCTTTGCTGTTTCTGGAATCTTGATGTGTGGCGGTGACAGTGTGGCGTCCTATACTCCACCAGTGAATTTATATTTCCAAAAATGTGTTTGGTTGTAAAATGCTTTGGAACATCCTGAAAGATGCTGTAGGAATGTAAGTCTCTCTCTTATCTAAAATACTGTTAGGTGGGAAGAGAATAAGTGACACACTCCCCGTTTGGAATAAACTCACTAAAATGGAACTTTAGATTCCGATTTGATCCAATATTCCAAATTGTGTCAGAGTTCAATAGCTGAAGAGGGAATGATAAAGTTCATTTAAGTAGCAGATGCAATCTTTTTGGCTAACATTAAACACATGAATATAGAAATTACGTGCTATTTTATCCATGCGATGTTGCTGCTCTGTGTATAACAGCAGACTCAAAGTCAAACAGTACTGTCAGAATTAACAGCTTAGAGCTATAGCCAGCCCATTCCCCTCCACGTACAAAAAGGCAGGTGCCAGATACACTCAGGTAGATCGAAGTGTAAGCTCAGCACAAAGTAATCATTGTTCTTTAATCTCCGGGAAGCTTGCAGCCTACATAGTCAGTCAACTCAAAAGCAATGACTTATTTGTATAATCAACTCAGTCTGCTCAGCTGCTGTAGTTATTTTTATCTGTCCCCCAGTCCATTTTAAAAAACAATCTGTGTGTGTTTCTGTTCAAATGGAAATTGAGAATTGCTGTTTGCATACAGTTTGGAATTACATAATGTGGCTCCATTGGAGAGCATACATCCCAAAGTAGCCATGATGTGGAGATGCTGGTGGGCTGGGCACAGTAAGAAGTCTCACAACATCAGGTTAAAATTCAGCAGGTTTATTTGGAATCGCCAGCTGTTAGAGCACTTTGTCCCTCCATCAGGAGAGTGGACTCATCTATTCTTTTCTGATCTAATCTTATCTTAGTTAAGAGAGAGACTTACATTTCCACAGCATCTTTCAGCATTTTACAACCAAAATTGCAATTTCAGGCTCATCTCATGGAGGGGCAGCACTCAGAAAACTCATGTTACCAAACAAGCCTGTTGGACTTTAACCTGGATGTTGTGAGACTTCTTACCATTCTGAAATAAACAGCACAGAAAGGCTAATTTTGCCAATCTGCGCGCTACTGGTTGCAAACAAACAGAAAAACGTGTTTGTAATGAACATATTGTGACATTGATAGCAAATACAGCAATAACCTGCTCACTGACATTCAGTTTGGATTCTGCCTCAGCTCCTGACTTTATTACAGCCTTGGTCCCAAGGTAGACAACACAGCAGAACTCCGGAAGTGAGGTGGGAGTGACTGCCCTTGAACTCAAGGCAGTATTTGACCGAGTGTGGCACCAAAGCGCTGTAACAAAACTGGAGTCAATGGGAATTGTGTGGTTGGGGGGGAGGGGGTGGTAGGTGGTTGGAGGGAGGGTGGTTTGGTGAAGCTCTGCATCGGTTGAAGTCATAACTAGCGCGATATAAAGTGGTTTTGGTTGTTAAAAGTCAGTCATCTCAGCTTCAGGACATCTCTGCGTGAGTTTCTCAGGATAATGTCCTAGGTCCAAACTTCTTCAGCTGCTTCTTCAATGATCTTCCCTCCATCCTAAGGTCAGAAGTGGGGAAATTCCAACTTGATTGCACAATGTTCAGCACCATTCGAGACTCCTCAGATACAGAAACCATCCATGTTCAAATGCTGCAAGACCTGGACATTATCTAAGCTTGGACTGATAACTGGCAAGTAACAAATGTGCCACATTGGTACCCGGCAATGACAACTCCAACACGAGAAGATCTAACCATCTCTCCTTGACATTCAATGGCATTATCACCATTGAATCCTCCACTATTGACATTGTGGGGGTTACCATTAAGCAGAAACTGAACTAGACTGACCATAAAAATACTGTGACTCCAAGAACAGGGCAGAGGCTGGGAATCCTGCAATAAATAGTTCACCACCAGCCTCCCCAAAGCCTTGTCCAAGGCACAAGTCAGGAAAGTGATGGAATACTCCCCACTTGCCTGGATGGGTGCAGCTCCAACAAGACTCAAGAAGCTCAACACCAACTAGGAAAATTGACTCGCTTGATTGGCACCCCACCCACCATCTTAAACATTCACTCCATCCTTCACGGTGCTACAACTCATCAAAGCTCCTTTGAAAGCACCTTTTAAACACTTGACCTCTATCACCTCAAAGGACAGATCAGCAAATGCATGGAAACACTACCCTGCAAGTTCCTCTCCAAGATGCACATCATTCTGACTTGGAAATACATCAGTGGATCAGAATCTTGGAATTAGCTTCCTAACAGCACTCTGGGTGTACTTAAATCACATGGACTGTAGCAATTCAAGAAGGCAGTTCATAATCATCTTCTCAAGGGCAACTAGGAATAGGGAACAAATACTGACCTAGCCAGCGACACCCACATCCCAAAAATTAATAAATAATACAAAAAATTATGATTGTGCAATCCATACAAATTGTGGTTCAGAAATTGTTCAATTTAAAATTATTTCTATAAACTGTGAATATAATTTGTGGATTATTCTCGTGTACAAATTTGACTTCTTCCAAAGTTTATAGTTTATTTATTAGTGTAACAAGTAGGCTTATATTAACACCGCAATGAAGTTACTGTGAAAATCCCCTAGTCACCACACTGCAGCGCCTGTTCGGGTACACTGAGGGAGGATTTAGCAGCAAAGCAGCATATCTTTCAGACTGTGGAGGAAACTGAAACACCCAGAGAAAGTTCACCAGGAGAATGTGCAGACTTCATATAAACAGTGATCCAAGCTGGGAATTGAACCCAGGTCCCTGGCACTGTGGGGCAGCAGTGCCAATCACTGTGCCACTGTGCTGCCCCTAGAGGATGCCTCCTTGGTGCAACAACATGAATCACCCCTGATAAATAGACTTCAATGTGAGTTCATGTGACCCACCTGTACCCATGTGTATAGTGAAATAACCCCGATGAATGGAACAGCAACATTCCCCTGTGATCTGGTCTACGATCTCTCCAAAGACAGACTGAGCAGATACACGGGATGTGTCACAGTTTGATAAGAATCATGAAACTCTTTATTTTCTGGCTTGTGAAGATACAGAACAACACTTACAATCGGATTCAGTCAGTGCAGATATTACAAAAATGAGGACTGTCTGGGTTTCCCCCTTTCATTGGGTTTTCTCTACCTTGAGTTAACAGATTGTTCTGCCTGATGAATGTAATATCGGAGCTGATATTTACCCCTCACCCACCAGCACCAAGAGGTCAGATTGACTAATCATTTATTTCCTTGATGTCTCTTAGATGTCTCAGTGCAAATTGGCTGCCGATTTTGCTTGTAGAAATGACTATGCTTGGTCTTGCAACCTTCTGGCTGAAGCTTTCGTAGCTCCCTGCTTAACAAGCATGATAGCTATCTTCTTTATCGAAGAGTTGTGTCTATGTCCCTCCATAGGTAGATAGAGATCAAAGAACTCTCCAACAGAATGGTTGTGAGGTATTTCTGATTTGTCTGAACATGCTAACAACTTGTTTATCGTCTGACAATGAAGGGAAACAGCTTCCCTTTGGCGTACAAACCACGTTTCCAAAACTATGTTTATAAATGTTTGAAAAAAATCTTTTCTGTGGGAAAAATAGTGAAAGCAGACCAAGTGTCTTCATTCTATGACTCCCTGACTTAAGAATGATACCAGTGCTGAGAGATATAATTCACGGGAAACTGAGCTGCCCGTTACTCTAGAAAGGGATTAGCACAGCTGTCTCACAGCTCCAGGGACCTGGGTTCGATTCACAGCTCGGGTCACTGTCTGTATGGAGTTTGCACATTCTCCTCGTGTCTGTGTGAGTTTCGTCCAGGTGCTCTTGTTTCCTCCCACAGTCCAAAGATGTGCGAGTTAGGATGATTGGTCATGCTAAGCTGCCCCTTGTGTCCTGTGGGTGTAGGTTAGAGGGATTAGGGGAGAAATGAGTAGAGTTACGTGGCTAGGGCTTTTGGAGCACTTCCCATTCATCGGGTGAGTGGACACTCACCTGATGAAGGAGCAGAGCTCTGAAAGCTCATGATGCCAAATAACTACCTGTTGGGCTTTAACCTGATGTTGTGAGACTTCTTACTGTGCCCAGACCTTAGTCTATCACTGGCATATCCATATCATCAATACAAGAATGGTTAAGTAGTATTGAAGCCTTTAAGGGGAAGCTAGATAAACACAAGACAAAAAGAAATGGAGGGATATGCTGATAGAGTGGGATAAAGAGGGATAGGTGGAAGAGCATGCTAACCATTAACACCATCATGGACTAATTGGGCCGAATGGCCTGTTTCTGTGCTCTAAAAACCAATGTAGCATGCCATAAAAAAAATGTAGCAGACCAAACATGGGTGCGGATGAATGGTGGAGTTTGATATTGAATATGTTTAGCCTTGAAAATTGGAGGATGGGAAATTATTTTATGGTTTGGTCCAACTTGGCATAATTCTCAAATCTGGGGCAAATCTTGCTGGAGTGAACCACTTGGTTTATGATTTTCCAATCCCGATGGAAAGCGGGATGCAGATCACCGGAGCGTTACTGGAGGCTTTCACGTACGAGTGGTTTCTGAAACGTTTAACAAAACGCATGCAAGTAACTGATTAACCTAATTGTTTCTTTATATCTGTCAGTTATGGATTACATCTGTTGAGGGTTTTGAAAAGGTTAAATTACAGAGGTTAAGAATTTTGGCATGATTATTAATGAGAGTATAATGAATAACAAAGAACAACCTCTTCTTTTCACAATTATCTTATCACAGTGCCACTTCCTCCTTTGTCTGAGGTTTTTCCCACCAAAACAAATGATGTTCGCATTGATAATTGTCACATAATCATTGGCTGAAATACCTCATCTGGTTCAAATCTCATGCATTACAGCCATGACTAAAATTCTTAATCTGCTGTTTATTATCTGTTGCCTTCTTTTCAGTAGCGGTTTAACTGTTCACATAATTTAATAGGCAATGAGTAACTTAGAAAATATCTCAAAGTAAATATTTTTTGTTTGGTTGGAGGGGTGGGGAATACTAATTGCGATTGATGTCTTCATGGTAATTATCAAATGATATCCCAAGCATATTGTGGCCCAGAATTTTATTTGGAACACAATAAGTCTATACAGCGAATGGCAAAATCAAAGTTGACTCAATTACTGATTAAGCCACAAAGCACAGCAGCAGTGTAGAAAACAGAAGGAGGCCATTCAGCCCCTCAAGCCTGTTCTCCAGTGAGTTCATTTGGCTGATTTTATATTCTAACTTGTCACATCTTGTCACTTGGCTCCCTGTTCCTTAATGGGCTGGAAAAGGTCATTGACTTTTTTTTACTGCAAAAGTGGGAAAGCTTCTCAGTCCTTAAGTAATTAAGGATTGACTTATCAGGACAGTCATATAGATTAGCCTTTCATTTCCTTGAATTAAAGGGTGCTCTAATTAAAGTGTTCTGATAATCCAAGGATCGAGCAGGTGAACAGAAAGCATTTCCTTGGTTTGGGGGAGTCCAGAATAATAGGGTCTCTTCGAGCCAGGCTGTTGTTCAAGAGTCAGGAAGCACTCCTTCACGCAACGGGAGTGGAAATCTGCTGACACTACAGTTAAGAAACCCCACCAATTTTTTCACCAATATTTTCTCAGAACACTAAGGAAATTTGGCATGTCAGCTACAACTCTCACCAATCTTTATAGATGCACCATAGAAAGCGTTCTTTCTGGTTGTTTCACAGCTTGGTATGGTTCCTGCTCTGCAGACTACAAAGGTTCCCAATCCATCACGCAAACTAGCCTCCTATCCATTGACTCTGTCTACATTTTCCGCTGCCTTGGCAAAGCAGTCAGCATAATTAAGGACTCCATGCATCCCGGACAGTCTGTCTTCCACCTTCTTCTGTCAAGAAAAAGATACAAAAGTCCGATGTCACGTACCAACCAACTCAAGAACAGCTTCTTCCCTAGGGCTGTCAGACTTTTGAATGGACTTACTTTGCATTAAGTTGATGTTACACAGAGGTGGTGAGTGTCTGGAGCTCACTGCCTGGGTAGATGGTGGGAGCAGGTACAATAGCAGTATTTAAGAGTCAACCACACAAATACATGAATAGGGTGGGAATGGAAGGGGACGGACTCTGTAAGTGCAGACAATTTTAGTTTAGGCAGGCATCATGATCAGCACAAGCTCGGCTGGCTGAAGGGTCTGTTCCTGGCTGTACTATTCTTTGTTCTTTCTCTACACCCTAACTATGACTGTAACACTACATCCTACACTCTCTCATTTCCTTCCCAACGAACAGTGTACTTTGCCTATATAGCGCACAAGAAACAATGCTTTTCACTCTATACTAATACATGTGACAATAATAAATCAAATCAAATCTGGAATTCTCTCCTTTAAGACACTTTTGAGGCTCCGGGGGTAGGGGAGGGGGGAGATGCAGCTAGCCAGTGAACTTTTGAAAACTGAGACGGGTAGTTTATAATAGGGCAAAAGATTAAGAGATGCGGAACAAAGATGGTACAGATCAATATGATCTACTTTAATGGCAGAATTAACCTTGTGAGGCTGAATGGCTCCCTCCATGGCTCAGTGACACAGCGATTAGCACTGCTGCTTCACAGTGCCAGGGACCTGGGTTCAGTCCTGGCCTCATGTCACTGTCTTTGTGGAGTTCGCATGTTCTTCCCATGTCTGCATGGGTTTCCTCTGGGTGCTACGGCTTCCTCACACAGTATGATCGACGTGCTGGTTAGATGGATTGGCTGTGGGAAATTGTCCCTTAACGTTCCAAGTTTAGGGGGAATTAGAGGGTTAAATATATGGGGTTACATGGATAGGGCCTGGGTAGGCCTGGGATGCTCTATCGGAAAGTCAGTGCAGACTCAGTGGGCTGAATGGCCTGTGTCGCACTATTGTGCTTCTATAATTGTTCCTGTTGATTCGTGCTTGTATACTATTTACTTTCGAGTGCTTAATCCAAGTTGCAGCATTTGTTTGGAGGTCTCCATATTTGCCTGTGTTTGGATTTTTCAAACTGATCCAAATGTTTAACTGCAGCCAGAGTCCCAGGGAGCAGTGGAACCATCCTGCCTGGAGGAAGCTTTGGGAGAAATATCAACTCCCACTCAGAGAGAAACAATATC
Source organism: Sphyrna mokarran (assembly GCA_024679065.1). Classification (NCBI taxonomy): domain Eukaryota; kingdom Metazoa; phylum Chordata; class Chondrichthyes; order Carcharhiniformes; family Carcharhinidae; genus Sphyrna; species Sphyrna mokarran. The sequence goes on along the minus strand of JAGIQG010000006.1, from coordinate 127,477,849 downwards.
TTAATTTAGATTGTTGGGAAGCAAGAAATATGTACATCTGTATGTGCATTCAGAGAATTTGCTTGTAAATTACTCATTACACATTGACAATGTTTGTCTATCCCATAGCTGAGTTCTGTGAAATGTCTCTGTTCTTCTGCGTGGTGGGACTGTACACACTTTGCTCTATCTATGCCAAAATGAGCTTAATCAAAGATTTTTTAAACATGGGTTTGCTTTTTAACCCTACACCATTCAGTGGCGTGTTGATTGGCACTGCCGCCTCACAGCATCAGGAATCCAGGTTCAATTCCCGGCTTGGGTCACTGTCTGTGTGGAGTCTATACATTCTCCCTGTGCCTGCATTGGTTTCCTCTGGGTGCTCTGATTTCCTCTCACAGTCTGAAAGATGTGCTGGTTAGGTGCATTGGCCACGCTAAATTCTCCACTGGTGTATACGGACAGACACCGGAATGTGGCAACTAAGCGATTTTCACAGTAGCTTCATTGCAGTGTTAATGTAAGCCTACTTGTGACACTAATATATTAACATGAAACCATTTGGAGTTCCTTAGGAATGCATCCATGGTTCCCTGTTTTTCATTCCAGGGATATGGATACCTTTAGTAAGGTTGAGTCTTTTGCCTAACCTTTGTTGCTTCTCGAGAAGGAATGGACTCATGGAGTTGGGGATGTTATCTTAGCTTGAACAGAGATTGGTTAACAGACAGGAAGTCAAGTGTTGGGATAAATGGGTCATTTTCAAGTTGGTAGACTGTAACAAACGAGATGCCACAAGAATCAATGCTGGCCCCCAGCTATTTACAATCTATATTAATGACTTGTATGAAGAAACAGAGAATAATGTGTCTAAATTTGCTGCTGACGCATAGGAATCCAAGCTGTGAGAAAGAGATAGAGGCAGCAAAGAGACAGTGACATGTTAAGTGAGTGGTCAACAGTGTTGCAGATGGAGAAAAATGCAGGGAATTATGAGGTTATTGCCTTTGGTCATAAACAGATTTGTTTTTGATACAATGTGAAACTTGTAAAAAGGGTCTTGTATGTGCTGGTACAAAGAATACAAAGTTAGCATGCATGAATAGCAAGCAATTTGGAAAGCAAATGACATTTTGGCCTTGATTGCAAGGGGATTAAAGTACAAGAATGAAGAAGTCTTGCTACATTTGTATAAGGCATTGCTGGGACATATTTGGTATTGTGTGTGTGTAATTTTGGCCTCCAGTTTAAGGAAGGATAGAATTGCCTGGAGACAGTGCAGCAAAGGTTCACAAGATTGGTTTCTGGGACAAAGGGGTTAACCTTGGGATGAGAAGCTGAATGAACGGGGGCTATATTCCCTGAAGCTTTGAGAAGTGATCTCATTGAAACATTCAAGACAATGAAAGGGCTTGACAGGGTAGATACTGACATGTTGTTTTCCCTGCCGAGTGAATCTAGACCATGGGGCCACAGTCTTTAGGACTGAGATTAGGAGAAATTTCTTCACTCAAATGGTAGTGTATCTTTGGAATTTTCTCCTCCAGAGGGTGGTGAATGCACCGTCATAGAATATTAAGACTGAGGTGGACAGAATTTTGGTCTCTCAGGGAGTTGAGAGATGTGGGGAGCATGCAACGCAATTTGGCCATGATCATATTGAATTGTGGAACAGTCCTAAGAGTTGTATGGTCTCCTTCTGTTCTCACGTTGAGGTGAGTGAGCTGTCAAGTTGAGTTGCTGCTGTCTCTTGGGTGGGATTTTACAGCCTCACTCGAGCAAAACCATAAATTTCCACCGAGGTCAACAGAGATTTCCATTGTCGGTTCCTTGCCTGCTCTGATTGCTTGGTGGGTGAGGTGGTAGATTTCTGGCCTGTGTGTGGCAGGTGAGCCCATAGTGCCATTGAATAGGGATTCCAGAGTTTTGATAGTAAGTAATGAAGGATCAGTCTTTGTTACCCTTGGTGCTTTCTCCATATGCTTTCAATACTGCTGCATCAGCTGAGGGGAGTGGGGGTGTGGTACGTGATAAGGAGCAGGAGGTTTCTTGCCCATGTTTAACCTGAAACTTCATGGGATCCAGAGTCAATGTTGTAGCTTCCTAGGTCTATTCCCTCTTGACTGTATACCAATTTCCTGCCACCTCTGCAGGATCTGTCCTGCTAATGGGACATGACAAAACCTGAATGGTAATGGAGTGGTCAGGCTCATTGGCTGAAAGAAATGATTTGGTGCGTATGACTATGTCAGGGCTGCCAATTCTGGCAGCAGTTCCAGATTTACTTGAGGAAATTTATGGTCTGATAAGCAGGTTTTATCCTTATCCTTTCTCATAGTGACTTGATACAACTAAGTATTCATGAGCAAATCAAGAGTCAACCACATTGCTGGCTGCTGGGGTCGCATATAGATCAGACTGGGTGAAGACGGCAGCTTTCCTTCCCCAAGAGACTTTGGTGAACCAATATGATCTACACAACATTAAGGTCACTTTTACTGAAACCACAATTATTTAATTGTTAAAAACTAATTCAAGTTTATTAATAGCCGCAGTGCGGTTTGAACACAGATTTCTGGAGTACCTGTCCTGTAAATTATTACCATGTTTGTACAAAAGTTGATTTTGTGCAAAAATCTACCCCATAATATTTAGTGTAAAAAAAACCTTTTTACATATTTCATATAAAACTTTTTTCTGGATTCAAAGCCCAAAAGATTTCAGAACCAAAATGTATAATCTCTACAATCCCATTAACAACTTCAGTTGTCACTAAAGAAATTACATATACCATAATTCCTCAGATTTCTACTTGTCAAAATGTTTTGAATATTTTGGGGAAGGGGGCAAGTGAAGTGAGGGGTAATAAACAGCAGATGTAAGGACACAAGGACTAACATCCAGAACAAATGCTCTGGAATGGAATATATAAACTCTCAACTCTTGTCAGCTTAACCGTTGCCCTCATCATTCCCGGGAAGGGGAGGGGAAGCTTGGGGCCTTGTCAATTGGATCATTGGGATTGTGGATTTAGTGTATAATCTGCTTGCGTCAAAGCCTGGCTCAAAGGCTGGGAGTGTGACATTTTCAATGGTACAGCCATTCCATATCCTTCCCTGCCTTGGTCCCCAAGAGATACTGAAACCAAGGCCCAGCCATGCTGCCATTTCGGGAGGTTTCTTAATATAAACAGAGAGAGAATGAGACAGTAAGCAGCTGGTGTGGATTGTTTTGAGAGCTGGATTTGGTATCCCAGGCAGGTGTGTTTCACTTGAAAATAAGTCCCTTGAAAACATTCCTCATGTAAAAGTTGACTTCACAAATTGTCTTAAAAATTTGACTCCAGAAATTTGTCTTTTGCATCAATATATATAGTAATCCGGCAATTTACCCAACAGGCAATCCCCCCATAAATCTCACAAGAATAGAAGATTACAAAATAGCTTTAGATTCCAATGCTTTGGGAAAAGGCAACCAAAACTTTTAATCAATGAATTGTAGTTTCCAATAGTGATTTCTCCTGAAGTATTCTCCATACACACATTGCCCCAGATGTTTTCAATAATATCCATGTTCAAATTTAAGAATACAATAATTCACATTTTTTTGTACTACTTCTGAAATGCAAGCAAATGTCATGCATTTTTTTACAATCACATTGGGATCTCTTTAAATTCAGACCATATTTTGTATGTGAAAATATAACTAGTCCACAATTTTGATGAAACTATCTTTAACCAAACAAGTTAGACGTCCAGTGACTAAAGGGGAGATGTTGGTGTGATATTATTGTCACTTGACTAGTAATCCTGAGACCCAGCTTCATGCTCTGGGGAACTTGAATTCAATTAAAAATCTGGAATTAAGAATCTATTGATGACCATGAAACCATTGTTGATTGTTGTAAAAACCCATCTGATTCACTCATTCTTACTGTCCTTATTTGATTTTAAGTTAACTCAGTTCAAGAGCCTGAATAATATCAGCTTGATGTCTTGATAGTGTCTGAGGGTATGTTGGGAGGGGGGCACCAGTCCCAAGGGGAGCACCGAGGTGATGGGGCAGCCTTTAAAAATTAATTAATGTCTAAATTTAATGCAGAACCCCACGCACCCTGAACATTCTCGTTTCCACCTTATTCCATCAGGAAAAAGATACAAAATTCTGAGATAACGGACCAACCAACTCAAGAACAGTTTTTTCCCTGCTGCTGTTAGACTTTTGAATGGACTTGCCTTGCATTAAGTTGATCTTTCCCTATTTCCCTAGCTATGTCTGTAACACTACATTCTCCATCCTCTCCTTTCCTTCTCTATGAACGATATGCTTTGTCTATTTGGCGCATAAGAAACAATGCTTTTCACTATATACTAATACCTGTGACAATAATAAATCAAATCAAATTGATGGCAGGGTAGATGATTCAGAGGCCACTCTACATGTATCGTGGGACCTGTGACTTGAATTTCTTCTTTTCAAAGTGCTGCATTATATGGTGGGGAAAGGCAGCATCGCCATCAGCAGCTTCAATGCCACGATTCTCTCCCCGACAGGGGCCTTTGCCATAATTGCTGACCTCTGTTGGTCTTTGTTAATTGTTTGGGTTTGAGATATGGGTGGGAGCAATAGCATGCCCGGTCAGTTTGAAACAGTCTCGATTTTCAACCAGGTGGAGCAACTGGTTTGATCCACTTCATCTGGGATGAAGACATAGAAAGAAGGACAAATGTGCACTTCTATAGTACAACCTCAGGAAGTCCCGAAATACTTTACAGCTAATGTAATATCGTTGAACTGTAGTCACTATGGGAACGCGGAAAACACAGCAGCCAGTTTACACATAACAAGCTCCCACAAACAAGTCAGGACCAGATAATCTGTTTGCAGTGATGTTGATTGAGGAATAAATATTGATCCAAGGTGCAGAACTTCCTTGCTCTGCTTAAAATTTTGGTGTGAGTTTTTGTATTCACTTGAGAGAACAATTAGGGTTTCAGTTTAATGTCTCATGCAGAGAATCACTTTGTCAACAATGTTGAATTTTTCACTGCTGCATTGCAATTACTAGCTGAGATATCTTTGGCGTGGGACTTCTAAAAGTTCATTCATGCAATGTGGGCATTGCTGGGCCAGATTTGTTGTCCAAACCTAAATTGACCTTGTACTTAGTGGCTTGTTTGGCCATTCCAGAAGGAATTTAAAAGTCAACCATATTGTTGTGGCTCTGGAGTCACATGTAGACCAGACCAGATAAGGACAGTAGATTTCCACTCTAAAGGACATTAATGAACTAGGCGTGTTTTTCCAACAATTGATAATAGTTTCATGGTCATTAGTAGACTTTAAACCCAAAATTTTTATTGAAGCCAGACCTGAATCAGAGGCAAGAGTGCTTCCCATTGAGCCATGGCTGATAAGGCTAATCTTATGTGGATATTGATGTAGTTTGTGCTACTGAATAAATCTAAATACAGTACTCTGCAGCTATAGCAACCAAAGTAAAGTTAATTTAAATGCTATCTCTGTACAGCTCATTTATATGCTTAAATTTATTTTGTATATACGCCACAATTATCTTTAATAAAATCTACTTGAGTGAATTAATTATTGGTCTGTTCTAATGTCTGCCAGTTATAAATAGAAAATTGCTTTGTCAGCTAAATATGGAAACCTTTAAAAACAAACTATATGCTCGGATGTTGTCTGTGTTGAACTATTTAATTATCTGACACAAATTTACAGTTTGAAGGCTATGGGAATGAATGTGTTCTGACTGCAATGCAGCGTCAATGATATTAACTAGAAAAGTTCTGAGTACAGTCTGATTTTAACATTGCAATTTTAGGAATCGGTGGTGATATTTGATGAGATGTCTATGTAGTAATTGAGTTGAAGTTTGAAGTCCACGGCCTTCCAGATACATCCACATCAGAAGCTCATAAAAGAATGAACAGAACTGTTGTGAGCTCTAATTTAAAATAGCTTATTGAGTATGTAGATATAGAGTGTGTAGGTATAAATGTTGGAAAATTATGTTACAGTTATATAAAATGTTGGTTCGGCCACGTTTGGAATATTGTGTCCAATTCTGATCACCACACTACCAGAAGGATGTGGAGGCTTTCGAGAGAGTGCAGAAAAGGTTTACCAGGATGTTGCTTGATATGGAGGGCATTAGCTATGAGGAGAGGTTGAATAAACTGGGATTATTCTCCCTGGAAAGATGGAGGCTAGGGGCCACCTGATAAAAGCTTGTAAAATTATAAGGGTATAGATAGGGTGAACAGTTGGAAGCTTTCTTCCACATAAGAACATAAGACATAGAAGCAGGAGTTGGCCATCCAGCCCCTCGAGCCTGCCCCGCCATTCAATAAGATCATGACTGATCTGCAGTGGTTCAGTTCCACTTTCCTGCTTTCTCCCCCGTAACCCAAGGGAGAAGTGAAAATTGCAAAGGAGCACAAGGTGAAGGTAAGGAAGGAAATGTCCAGTGGAGATGTGCAGGTTTTTTTACACAGAGGGTGGTGAAGCCTGGAATGCACTGCCAAGTGAGATGGTTGAGACAGATATGTTAGCGACATTTAAGACTTATGTAGGTAGGCACATGAATTGGTGGGAAATAGAATATTACGGGTGATTGGTCTAGATAGGACAATGTGATTGGCGCAAGCTTGGTGGGCCAAAGGGTCTGTTCCTGTGTTGCACTGTTCTTTGTTCTTTTTTTGTTTATTTGGATGTCAATCCCAACATTTGGCCAGGAGTCTCCAAGAATTGAATGTCAATCTCCTGGACACTAATGTGTGTGACCCTGGAGAAAAAAGTCAAGTTATTGAAAAAGACGATTTCTTTCCTTTCATTTTCTTTGAACGTTTCTCTTTATCTGATTTAATAATATTGAAAATGAGGGGCAAGAGGCTGACCATCAAGTCATCATCCAATTGGGTAATGAGTTTTTTGTTTGGTGTATGAAAGCAGTACGTCACAAGGAAAGATGTGTTGAGTAACTAATGGCAGATGTGTGGAGCTAAGTCATACTCTGGAACCGCCAGGAATACATTTATTGGCAATTGGACATACAGGAACATTTCCTTAAACTCTCTTTGTTCTTTGAGGCAAATGGAATTAAGAACAATGAAATAACTGTTTTTTTAATATTAAAATATTACAAATTTTATGCATATGAATTTATACAGGTTTAAATCAATCGTCCCCCTCAAAATCCAAAATAGTTAATTCTACAACCACAGGAGATGAGGAGGTTAAATCTTCATTGACATCCTGTCTGGTTCTTATCTGGTCTGTCTCCAAGCTGTCTAGTGGAGCTTCCTCTCTTCACTTTCGAATGCTCTGGTACTATTCTTAACCAAATACAAATTTCCATCCTTCCTGTCCAGGAGTTACATAGACCAGTGCTACCAAGTCTCATGGAAGCTCAGAGTCTCCTGATCCATAACCTCACAGATCATCTGTGTAACACATCATTCTTTTTCAACAGCTTTTCCTGAATGACCATCTTCACAACTTCTTGCAAACAAATCCAGATCCTTTAGCAGGCAATAAATCCCAGGTTTCAGTTAATACTGTAGTTTCCTTTCAAGGTCATATTGCAAAATTCAAGAATCTTTCAGCTGGGGAAAGAAAAGGAATTCTTGAACTAGTTTTTATCTGTACTGCCCCAACGTATTCCTTATCTGTCTGCTACATCATTCTCTAGGGGAAAGAATAGATATGTGTGTAAGGCGCAAGATGCTGTCATCAAACACACTCCGGTCACATTAGACACAACTAGATACAGAATAAAATTCTGCAATCTGGTGGCATTTACAGTGTGAATGAAGCTAAACTTTAGCAACACATTCTCTGTTTCATCTTACATTCTTTAGAATGTTTGGGCACTGGTTTATTCTTCGCACAAGCCTCTCCCACTCCCTCTTTATCTTAACTAATCAGCATAGCCTTCCATCTTTTCTCCCCGTAGTGTTCATAATATGCAAAGTTGTTATCAGCACACTGACAATATTGATCAAACTGACACCCAAAAAGAATTTGGTGAGGTCACTCAATGCCAGGAGAAGGAGTTTTTCCGAAACGAAAATCTACAGAAATGTGAATGAAGCAAATTGTGTTCTCAATGATTCCTGGATCCCTACGGGTGAGATTTTCTGGCTGTCTTTACCACATCCAAGGTCAAAGGATCTTTACATGGTCCGTATCCCACCTGCTATGATTCCTGTGGCAGGTGGGACGGAAACGTTCCATCTCACATTCTATAATGTGAGCTAAAGTAGAAGTCCTACGCTGCAGGTCTCTGGCCGTTCACACCCCATGGCCACTTCCAGCAAGTGCATGGCAACATGGAACTACCGTCGTGCACACCACCATGTGCGTGCCCCTCGGGCGCTGGCATCTCGTCGAATAGCTGAACGAAGAGGACACTAGTAACCAAACAGGCATGGCCGAACCTGACTGACAAACTGTGAGCGCGGAACTCACAGCCGCTGTGTGCGAACAGCAGTGGTGAAGCACTTCCAGCAACAAAGGCATTGCGTACGTGCATGGCAACATGGAACTACCGTCGTGCACACCACCATGTGCGTGCCCCTCGGGCGCTGGCAAGAACAGAGAATTTGGAGCTCAGCTAAATCATCGTTCACTGCAACGGAACTAGAAAATCCCAGCCGCACGCGAGGTCGTGGAATCTAGCCCCTACTTTCCTTTTAGATATTCTCAAAATTCTCCAATCTTCTTGACCATTTCCTAGACTGTATTTTCCACTAAGATAATTTTTTTGTCCTTGTCTACCAGCTGGCAGGTGGTATGGAAATCAGCATAAGCCAACTTTCAGAGAATCATACAGCAAAAAAGAAGGCCCTTCGGTCCATCATGCCTGTGCCAGCTCTTTAAAAAAGGGGCCCAACTGGTCCCACTCACTTGTTTTCTTCCCGTAGTCCAGCAAACTTTTCCCTTTCAAATATTTATCCAATTCCCTTTTGAAACTTACCAATGAATCTGCTTCCACCGCCCTTTCAGGCAGCACATTCCTGATTGTAACTGGAAGGATTGTATTTGTTTTAAGTAAAATGAAGCCACCTTATCTCCCCACTGGTTCTTGTGACATTTACTTTAAATTTATGTAATTTGAACATGAAAATTACTAATGCTGAATGAGCCCAATGGTATCTGAAAATTGATAGAGCTTTCTAAATTCTGCATCAGCTTGTGGGGAAAAAACACAGACTTTCTCCCTTCCCAAAGACCCACTTGAAATGTTACATAGAAACAAAGGAGATAGGAGCAGGGGGAGGCTATTCAGCCCTTCAAGCCCGCTCCACCATTCATTACGATCATGGTTGACCGTACAACTCAACAGCCTAATCCTGCTTTCTCCCCATAACCTTTGATCCCATTCGCCCCAAGTGCTATATCCAGCTACCTCTTGAATACACTCAATGTTTTGGCATCAACTACTTCCTGTGGTAATGAATTCCACAGGCTCCCCACTCTTTGGTTGTCAAAATGTCCCCTCATCTCTGACCTAAATGGTCTACCCTGAATTCTCAATCTGTGACTCCTGGTTCTGGACTCCCCATCATTGGGAACATCCTCCCTGCATTTATGCTGTCTAGTCCTGTTAAAAATTTATAAGTCTCTTTGAGAACCCCCTCATTTGTCTGAACTCCAGCGAAAACAATCCTAACCTTGTCAATTTGTCCTTATAAATCAGACCCGCCACCCCGGAATCAGCCCGGTAAACCTTTATTGCACTTCCTTGAGAGCAAGAACATCCTTCCTCAGAAAAAGAGACCAGAACTGCACACAATACTCTAAGCATGGCCTCACTGAGGCCCTGTATAATTACAACAACACATCTCTGCTGCTGTACTCAAAGCCTTTCAGATGGAGTCACTTGAGTAGCCCTTACACTGATGTTCATCATTTTTTCTGGTTGCTCTCCATTTTGACATGAGGAAAATAATTGAAAAAGAAATTGTCTTCACTCAGAGTTGCCAGGATCGGGAATTAACTTTCCTGATAAAGTGATGAAAGCTGATCCCATAAATAATTTTAGAAGAGAGTTGGACAAGTACTTCAGGATGAGGAAATCACTGGACAACTTTTGGGCATGAAGTGGCAACGTGGGTATAAGCACAATTGTCAGAATCAACTGCAGATATGATGGGCTGAATGGCCTCTTTCTGTGCATCTATGCTTGGAGTATTGTGATCAGTTCTGGGCATCTTATTTAAAGCAGAATGTTAAAACCCTGAAGACAGCGCAAAGGAGATTCTTTAGAATGATATTAGGAATGAAGAATTTTAGATACAAAGAAATATTCGAGAAATTGGACTTATTCTCCTTGGAGCAGAGAAGATAAAGAAGTGACTTCATTAAGGTGTTCACAATTCTGAACAATTTTAACAGGGTAAAGAAGGGTATTCTGCTTCCACTAGTTGGTATGTCAATGATGAGGTGTAACAATTTCAAGATGGTCAGCAAGTGAGCTAGGAGGAAAATGCTTGGAGAGTTGTTGGGATTTGGAATGCACTGCCTGGGCGAACGTTGAAGTGGATTCAATGGGAAGTTTCAAAGAGAGCTGGATACATATTTGAAAGTGATTAATTTGAAAGGCAACAGAGATGGGATTGGAGAGTAGGATTAGCTCTTTCAGGAGCTGGTGCCAGATATGATGGGCTGAATGGCCTCCCTCTGGGCCATAAAATTCTAAGCTACTACAACATTGTTGGTCCTTGTTAATGATGGGAAATGATGTTCAAATATACATGTGCTAAGAGCTTGAAGAAAGTCCAACATTACATTTGAAACAGAAGGCTGTGGTAATAATGTGACGAAGAGTTAAAACTACATGCCTGTGTAATACTTTAAATGTAAAACATTCCCCAAAATAACCTTAATGAATAAAAACTTAATTACTGAGATGTTGTGGTACTTTCATGGTCTGGAAGCTAAATTTAGGGAGATTAGAAGGCATTGAATGAGACTGGCAACCTGATTTTGATTATGTTTTACTTAAGTAAGCCGGCTTTTGCTGCAACATTGATGCCATTTCTGCAAATAATTTGAATTTAATGTAGAAAATAGGCCTGTAACTCGAAGGAGAAAATAAAAACCAAGTCTTTTGAAATTGAATATTTTTAGCAAGGCTGTGCAAATCGCCCAAAGTTTCTACTTCAATTCATATCTGGTGTAGGCAGGAAAGGGCCATTCTCTATGTTTTTAAGGCTTTTAGTGCATCTCTCACATTTGATCATGAGTCTTTTCCAGCTAGTGTTGATGGAAGCCAATGTTACAGCTGCAAAGTGTCGGGAAAGCAGTCTCAGCTGCTGCTATCACTGCTATTGTGAACTGTCTGTTCTGTGGAGGAGATGCACAAATGTTCAATCAATATTTGAACAAGAGGCTCCTCAAAGCCACTGAGAGTATGTTAATTGTTCTTGTCCTTAACTGCTGTAAACTGGTGGGAATATCTTCAAAATGTTGTTGAGGATGACGGGATGGTTGTGGGTAGTGTGAGGGGTTGGGGAGGGAGTGGGGAGGGAATTCTTGCACATTTCAAAACTGAGATTGAAGGATCTTTTTTCTTCAAGAACATGAGCAGTTTGGAACCAAAGTGGCTTGAAAGTGCTTAGTGGAGATCAGCCATGAATGACAGAAGTGATTTGAGGGGCTGAATGGCCTTCTCCTGTTTCTATGTCTTGCTTCATGGTGTGAGGGGCAAAGTGCTGGAGAGAATCTGTTGAAGTTTCTATAGCAGTATAACCTGCAACCTTCCTCCCAGTGAGTGAAAGCTCACCCTCACTGTTTCTTGTTATGAAAGACGCCCATATGGGCAACACGGTGGCACAGTGATTGGTACAGTTGTCTCATAGTGCCAGGGATCCTGGTTCAGTTCCCAGGTCGCTGTCTGTGCAGAGTCTACACGTTCTCCCTCTGGGTTTCCCTCCACAGTCTGAAAGACATGCTGGTTAGTTGCAGGAACCATGCTAAATTCTCCCTCAGTGTACTCGAACAGGCACCGGAGTGTGGTGACTGGGGGATTTTCACAGTAACTTCATTGCAGTGTTAATGGAAGCCTGCTTGTGACATTAATAAGTAAACTTTAAAAACACCGTGTCAGAGTGATTATTCCTTCCTGTGATGTACTCACTGCACCGGACACACTTTCACTGAAACTTCTGTGATATGCCCGTGTTCGTGGGAACATGGACTTGTAAATTGGCTGCCATATTTCCCTCATTACAACCAGACTTCATTGGCTGGAAAGCACTTTGGAAGTGTGAAATGAGGATATGAAAGGCATTATAGAAATGCAAGACAACTGCCTGTATGTCTGATATTTAACTCAGAATATGAAACTGGTGTAGATGAGTAGGTAAGATTTGGGAGATTGGAGGCCTTTAACCTAAAGAGTAATAACTCCCCAAAGAGCACTGTGTCTGGTGACCTTCACTAATAGGAAGTCTCACAGTACCAGGTTAAAGTCCTACAGGTTTATTTGGTAGCAAAAGCCGCTAGCTTTCAGAGCGCTTGCTGCTCCTTCGTCAGGTGAGTGGAAGTGCGGCATCTCCACATCATGAGCTTCACTACCCGTGGGAACTTCTGACGTGACTACCCCCGTAATTCTGATAATTCTCCTTTATCTGTCACACTATGTGAGTGTCAACCTGAGATCCCTTATTTCCAGCTGGCTGGTCAAGTGGAAGCAAAGTACAAACTTCAGCAAATGGTGGAGATGAATTTGAATTTACGTAGTGCCGATAACCGTGATAAAGCTGCGCAAAGTGTTATCAAACCACAATTGACATTGCGTCATATGGAAATATTTGGACAAATGCCCTGTCAAAGACAGAGATTTTAAGTCTCGGATATAAAGAGTAAAGAGAAGAAGATAAGCAGATAGGGAGAGAATTCCAGGGCTTTGACAGCTTATGGTGGTGGAGTAATGGATATCAGGGATGTGCAAGGGGTCAGAATTGGAGAAGTGCCAAGATGTGGAGCTGGAGGAGGTTACAGGGGTATATATCAATGAAAGTGAACGTTAGTGAGATATGACATGATGTCCATTTCATTACATTCTACAAGCTACGTCCTCAAATCACCAGATGGTAGATATGGCAGATTTGCCCATCTGTAAAAACAGCTCGACTTGAAAAATAGTGGTAGAATATATGTGCAAAGGTATTCTATAAAATGGGGCCATTTTTAATTTATAATTGCAGGAAATGCAGCATTATTTGTTGTATAAGTTGACAATCTTAGCTAAAGGGACGATCCTTTAAACCAGGGATGAGCAGGAATTTCTTCAGCCAGAGAGTGGTGAATCTGTGGAACTGTTTGCAGCAGAAGGCTGTGGAGGCCGGGCCACTGAATGTCTTTAAGAAAAAGATAGATAAGTTCTTGATTAATAAGGGGATCAGAAGTTATGGGGAAAAGACAGGATAATGTGGATGAGAAAAATATCAGTTACGATTAAATGGCAGAGCAAACTCAATAGGCCGAGTGGCCTTATTCTGCTCCTACATCTTATGGTCTAATCCTTTGATCAAAGCAAGTTACTGTGGATGCTAGAATCTGACACCAACAGAGAAAATGCTGGAAAATCTCAGCAGGTCTGGCAGCATCTGTAAGGAGAGAAAAGAGCTGACATTTCAAGTCCAGGTGACCTTTTGTCAAAGCAAAGTAATTATCCTTCTTTCAAACAGGAAGCAGTCCTGTCAGATTTCCGGAAAACATCACATGTTATGAGAGAGATAAAAAGAAATGTTTTTTAACAAGAAATTAAGATGATAACAATCTAGTGCTTTTTAAACCACAAGAGTGTTACTTTTGTCATTCCAAATGCACGTCCACATCAAATGTTTTGGAAGGAATATGAAAGAGTGAAATTACAATGTTAAAAGAATGTTTACTTGGGTTGTGTACGTTATTAATTTTGTCAAGGAAAATCCTGTTTTTGGAAAGGAAGAGGATGGTGTTGGTTCTGGGATCGAGGGAAGACTTCATTGTGACTTTGTACCACATAGAGGGTACTGCCATGCTGATAAGGTGAAGGCCTTTTTAAGTTGCTAATCATTTCTTGCCAAGGACTGAACTGGTAGGGGATCAGTCTGTGACACTGGGTACCACCAAGCACACTCACTGTTAGCACTTCCAGCTGGATTTCCCAGAGATAATCGACACGGGGAATTCTAGCACCAGACCTTCTGCCATCCTTTCCATCCTCTCCCTTTGTGCATTAGTGATCTTTGGACAAAGACTGGCATTCTGTTCACAGGCTAGGCGGAAACATTTGAGGCAAGGTTTAGACCCAATAGAAATATAACAATGTGTTTGTGAAATAAGTTCGGGAAATGTTGAGATATATCAGGAGTTACCCTGCTTCACTGATTGCATTTACACAAATAATGTCTCATCTCCAAACTTCTCATTATTTTTAAAAATTGTTGGATTTGTGCAATAACTCATTAAACCTGTTACGTAAAGTTAGGATTGGTAATTAATAGTGCAAATGCCTTCTTAGCTGATAAGATTGGACAAACTTGGTTTCTTTACACTTGAATGTCAGAGACTGAGAGGTGACTTGATAGAAGTTTACAAGACCATAAGAGGCATGGATAGTTGGAGGCTTTTTCCCAGGGTAAAAATGTCAATTACTAGGGGACATAGGTTTAAGGTAAAAGGGGGAAAATTTAAAGGAGATGTGATGGGCAAATGTTTTACACAGAGGGTGGAAAATGCCTGTAATGGGCTACCAGAGGAGGTGGTAGAAGCAAATATGATAGCAGTCTGTATACCTGAATAAAGGGATACAGACTGCATAGAGGCAAAACGTCTTTGGTTTAGAAAGGTGTCATGTGTAAGTGCAGATGTGGTGGACAAATTAACCTGTTCCTGTACTATACTGTTATTTATTCTGAGTGTTGGGATAATTGTTAGTGCAAGGCAATCCATCTCCATTGCCTAGAGACAGAACAATTTAAACTACAGTCTCATTCCTTCAAGAAATGAATTGATGGAGTATTAAAAAATGCAAAAGTTTAGAAGTTTATGAATGAAATCTTACTAAAAGATTGTTGTTCCGGGCAAGAAGACTGGCAGGGTCTCAACATAACCGGCAAAGCTCGGGAGGACAGAGATCCTCTTTACAGGATGTCCTGATCATAACAGGAATAAAATTATCCCCTAAGCCCACACAGAAATCTTAGGAGCTCCTTTCCCTACAGCCCAATGGAGTCAACGCTTCCCTATCCAACCCTACCCACTGTTAATCTTCAATGCCTTCCCCCAACCCCTCCACATTCTGAGCTAGCACCTGCCTCCACTCCCCACTCTCCACCCCAACACTATCGCCAGCATCCCCAGCTCCACTGTCTGATCCCAGCCACCACCAAAGTGAGAGGGAAGAGATACAAAAATGTCCAGAGGAGCAATTTTTTTCACACAGAGGGCGGTGAGTGTCTAGAACAAGCTGCCAGAGGTAGTAGTAGAGGCAGGTACAATTTTGTTTTTTAAAAAAGCATTTAGACATTTACAAGGGTAAGATGAGTATAGAGGGATATGGGCCAAAGGCGGGCAATTGGGACTAGCTTAAGGGCTTAAAAAAAAAAGAGTGGCATGGACAAGTTGAGCCGAAGGACTTGTTTTCATGTTGTAAACCTCTATGATTCTATGACACCACATTTAAATGAATTTCACCCCGACCCCAATCTCTCTTTCACTCTCCCCTTTTCTCTTTCTGGACCTGAATTGACTTGAATTTACCCAATTTTCTTTTCTGTCATGAATTGAAGGGTTGCTATAGCGAGATGGCTACCCGTTGCAATACATGTGCTAATGTATCCAGTTCCTGATCTATATTGTGAGCAGCCCATTGCTGCCAATAACATGGCATTAGCATGGAAGAAACGATATTTAGCCCAGGTTATTCTGTATCTACTACACTGTAATCACATGTTCTTGATATGTTTTGATTCTTGAGATGTTTGTATTACATAATAAATGGATGAACCATTTTCTTCAAAAACAGGTCTTGACTTCTGAGAGGATGATTCCTTTTCCACAATTCCATGTTTTCCTCATCATCATCTTTCCATACAGCCTTTGGCACAATGTGCAAACATTAAACCTCGAGGATCCAAATGTGTGCAGTCACTGGGAGAGGTGAGTCTACATCAAGCCCTGTATGAAATGCTTTCAATTAGCCAAGTCATTAATGTTATAATTGTGTCTGTTTGATTGAAACATTCAGGAAACATATTGATCACAAGTACTTACATGTACTTGTGTGCATGTAAGTACACAGACAAACTAGTTTGTGTGTAGTTAAATGTCAAGCTGTATTTTAAAAATGCTAAAGTGAGTCACAACAGTCTGTTCCAAAATATATTGAAAATGTACATTTCAGGCTCCCACTGTGGCAGTGCAATCCCAGCCATACCTGTGAATGGTACTTGAATAGGCACATTATAGAATCATAGAATCCATGCAGTGCAGCAACAGACCATTTGACCCATCGAACCTGCACCAACAACAATGGAAAGGCAGTGGTGTAGTGGTATTGTCATTGGACTGTAATCCAGAGACCCAAGATAATGTCCTGGGGACCTGAGTTCAAATCCCACCACAGCAGATGGTGAAATTTGAATTCCATAAAAATCTGGAATTAAAGTCTACTGGTGACCTTGAAATCATTGTTTATTATCATAAAAACCCCTCTGGGTCAATAATGTCCTTGAAGGAAAGAAATCTGTCATCCTTACCTGGCCTGATTCACATGTGATTCTAAATCCACGGCAATGTTGCTAACTCTCAACTGCCCTCAGGGAAGGATGGGTAGTAAAAATGCTGGATCATTCAGCGATGCCTATATCCCATGAATAAATAAAAACAAAATCCCACTCAGATCCTATCCCGTAAACCCACATATTTACCCTGTTAATCCCCCTGATACTAAGGGGCAATTTATCATGGTCAATCCATCTAACCTGCACATCTTTGGAGTGTGGGAGGAAACTGGCGTCTCCAGAGGAAAACCCATGCAGACACGGGGAGAACGTGCAAACTCCACACAGGCAGTCACCAAAGGCCAGAAACAAACCTGGGTTCCTGGCACTGTGAGGCAGCAGTGTGCTGCTATGTGTCCATGCAAAATTGTCACATAATGTTAACTATATGATCTATCAGGGGCCTGTGTCCATGACGGGAAGATTCATTTTCAAAGTGTGAGCATTATCATATTATGCAATTGCGGAAACAAGATCAAACTAATGGTCGAGATATTACTTTCTATCTAACTTATAAATAAAGTGTAATAAATTGTATTGTATTCCTTGCATGAGGTTCATTGTCCAACTGTGTGATATGAGAAAGGATACTTTTTAATTCTATAGTTTAGTTTAAAACTCTGCACTCATTATTAAAGTTCTGATTGCTTTGGGAATGTTGCAACATTCTTGTTGAAAGGTAGCTTTGAGGTGCATCTGTTATATAGTTCTTAATAATGTTATTAGGCAAGGAAAGTAAACTATAGGTCTCATTTGAGTATTTGCCTATTGTTTCACTGACACATGCATTATTGCACGCACAGATTCCACTTTTCGTCATGCTCTTTAACTCCCATCCAAACACTCTCTGTCTTCCTCTAAAGAAGTTTAATAAATCGTGTCAATTATGTTCCTCTATCTATTCCTAAAATGGCTTAGCACCACCCAAACTCTGAAGCTATATCAGAGAGACAAGGGCACCAGGTAATAAGAATACCATCACCTTCAAGTTATCTCTGGGTCACACAGCTTTCTGACTTGGAAAGTTATCACCCCCAGGTCAAAATCCTGGGACTTGGAATCCAAAAGCACTGCTTCCATAACACGGACTGGAGTGGCTCAAGAAATCAGCTCATAGCCATCTTCTCAAGGGCAAATAGGGACAAAAAAAAACGTGGCCTTACCGGTAATACTTACAAAAGCTTAGTGATGGACACAAAATCTTATTTATCAATTCAAAAATCCAAAGAATCTGAAAATATGTACACATAATTATATAAAATTAATCAAAAATTCACATTATTTAAAAAAAAGAGGATGTGGCTTCAGCAAAAAGACCATTACTAATACTCTTTGAAAAGGTGATGCTGAGCCTGTAATCAATGTAGTGCAGGTACGGTGTTATTAGGGAGAAAGCTTAATGATTTGAGAATCGCTGCACTGCAGAAAGAGGCCATCTGCTCCATCAAGTCTGCACCAATTGTCTGACAGAGCATCTTATCCAGGCTCATTTCCACACACACTCACCATGGCCAATACCCCTAACCTAGACATCTTCAGATACTAAAGGGCAATTTAGAATGGCCAATCCATCTAACCCGCACATCCGAGAGGGGAAATCAGAACATCCGGAGGAAACTCACACAGGGAGAACTTGCAAACTCCACACAGACAGTCACCCAAGGCCAGACTTGAACCCAAGTCTGTGTGATGCCAAATGCTAACTGCTGCACCACTTAGCCACCCACCATTGACCCAGCAATGATGAAGGATCAGTGATATAGTTCCAACTTAGGATGGTGTATGTAGGTGGTTATATTCCCATGTGACAGCTACCCTGTCAACCTAGAAGTGGAGGTACATCTATCTAATTTATTGACACATTAGAGGACAAAGGATATTTGTTGTGTATATGTTGGCATATATTCTTGAACAACAATATATTCTGAGTCACTTAAAAGGAGTGTTGAAATATTTATGGGTAGACATACATAAAGGTTACGATGGAGCATTTGAAGAGTTTGGAATTGTATCAATAAATGTGAATTGACCATTATACTGCAAGTAACTCTCTGTTTTCTTTCCAAGCTATTCGGTAACTGTGCAGGAATCCTTTGCTCATCCCTATGATCAAATCTACTATACCAGCTGCACTGATATTCTGAATTGGTTCAAATGCACAAGACACAGGTAAGAAGCTGTTAGCACCTCGAGGTAGTCACTTCTTGTGAAAGTAACATGGCAGCAATTAAGAATTGTGTTTAAAATTTACGTTGATAGTGACAGCTTTATCTCTGCAATGGGACATCACGAATTAAGGATTATCTTCGTTCACAGATATTGGATGGAATCTTGACATTTCTTGGCAAAGTATCATCTCTGGCTGGAAAAGCAGAGAGTAGCCTGCCATCAGCAATGCTAGGTTTTCCTGTTGCATGGTTATATACTTAGCCCAATGAGGGGATGGGTCCCAAGATGACACGCTAGCAGGATAGGCTCTGATTGACCGTGTTCCGCCAACAATATCAGCTTTTAAAAGATCAGGGTGCCCTTTATTTAACACCCCTAGTCTCCCCACCCACCCATGGAGCTAACACACTTCCCCCGTGGAACTCTATTTCCCCCAACAACTCCATAGGCGCTCACCTGATGAAGGAACAGTGCTCTGAAAGCTTGTGCATCAAATAAGCCTATTGGACTTTAACCTGGTGTTGTGAGACTTCTTGCTGTGCCCACCCCAGTCCAATGCCGGCATCTCCACATCATATTTTTATGTCACCTAAAGCACATTTTGATTACTATTCACAAGTTCACAACCAAATATAAGGTTGCACTTGTCTTTCAGAATAAGTTATCGCACGGCCTACAGGCGTGGTGAGAAAACAATGTACCGCCGTCGTTCTCAGTGTTGTCCAGGGTTTTATGAAAGTGCAGAGATTTGTGTTCGTAAGTATTGCCTTCATTTGGAAATATTTTGGGGCATGTTTTTGAGACATTGAAAGGTTCCGCCCTGTTCTTTTTGACCCTTTCAGTACGTAATGCCAGAGGAGCCCAACACAATTTGACACAATCTACTTCAGATTTATTTTGATGGCATCATATTGACTTACAATTTGACATCAAATCTTTGAATGATTTTGTATGGCAGCCAAATTATGTGCATCTTGGCAGATTTATTATTGCTCTGCATCACAAAATACCCACATTTAGGTCACTACTAAACCATCAATTCATTTTGGAAATAATTTGGTTCAGATGTATTTGTCATAATATTTTACCCTTGTTAACATAAACATTTCCTGCGGGAAAGTATTTTATCTTATAAAAGCAATGCTATGGCTATTTCCTCAAATAGTTTCACTAAATACCATGTCTTAGTGGTTAGCCCTGAGCCAGGGGAATCTTGAGTTCAAGTTCCACTCCAGAAAGCTGAGAACGTAATGTAGGCTGATTCTCCCATTGCAATATTGAAGGAGTGCTGTGCTTTTGGATGTGCCCTCTTCTGGGATGCGTGGGGTCCTTGACTATGCTTTTCCAAGGAAGTGGGATGGGTAGATGGAGTCAGTGGATGGGAGGCTGGTTTGCCTGATGTGAATGTAACCCAATCCAACCCTTTGTAGTTGGACAGAAGAGGATCCATATCAAACTGTGATACCAGAAAGTGGTATCTAATGTGCATCTGTAAAAATTGCTGAGAGTCATAAAGGACATGCTGAATTTCCTTAGACTCCCGAGAAAGTAAAAGCACTGGTGAGCTTTGTTAACTATTGCTTCGGTGTAGAGGGACCAGGACAGATGATCTGGACATCTAGAGACTTGAAGCTCTTGACTATTTCCACTCCATCCCTGTTGACGTAGACAGGAGCATGTTCTTCACTACGCTTCCTGAAGTTGATGACTTCAGCTGTTAATTTGAAGGCGTGTTCTGTCTGCTCAGATGGTTGCAAAAGATCCCACAGCCACTATTTTGAAGAGGAGCAGGGGAGCTCTTCCTGCTGTCCTGGGATAATATCTATCCCTCAACCAAAAACCCAAAGACAGATTATCCGGGTCAGTATCGCATTACAGTTTGTGGGTTCTTGTTGTGTGCAAATTGGCGACCACACTTCCTACATTACCACGGTGACCGCACTTCAAAAAGTACTTCACTGGTTGCAAATCATACTGAGACAATCTGAGATTGCGAAAGGTATTGTATAAGTGCAAGTTTGTCTTCTGGCAATAGTAAATTGTTTTGTGTCATTGTATGACCCATTGTTCTTGGGCGTTGCTTAATTATATAAATTTATATATGTAATTTAACTGTCAGGGGATGACGCGACCTATTCTATACAAAGAAGGTTTTGTTTAGTGTGTATGCAATTGATTTACGGAAAATAAAAAGGTTTTAATAAATGCCCTTAGTCATTTTGTGCAGCAGCTAATTGGCAAGAACTGACTTTAACCAGTGAAGCAACATTTTAAATTATATTTATAAAATTGGATTCCTTTTGTGGCCAGGTTCCAATTAGGGTGAGAAAATTGGTAGCTGCTGAGAGATTGGATATTGTTGAACATGGTCTAGCTGACGGTAAACAGCAGTAGACTGCGATAGAATAGCTAGTTAGTTTAACAATTCAGACCAAGCAATGTACAAATAAACTGAAGTAAAAAGAGAGAAATGCATTTATATAGCACCTTTCATGACCAATGGATGTCACCAATCTAAAATGTATCCAACTGTTGTAATATCAGAAACATGGCAGTCAATGTGCACAGCAAACAAAAATGTGATAATGACCAGATAATCTACTTTAATTAATTCAGGAATAAGTATTTATCAGGACACCAGGGAGACCTTCTCTGATCTTCATTGCAATAATGCTGAAGGATTTTTTAAAATCCACTCAAGCAGGCAGGTGATTTAACACTTCATCTGGAAGACAGGAGCTCTGGCAGTGCGGCACTCCTTCAGTACTGCACTGGAGTGTCAGCCTGGACACTGTGATTAAGCGTGGAAATGGGATTGGAACTCAGGACCTTGTAGCTCAGAGGAGAGCCTGCTCTGGCTGTGATCATAATCTTTGATTTCCTTGTTGATCAAAACCTTCTACCCAACCTGTTCAGTCGTCCCCCCGAAGGCAAACCCATCGTCTCAGAAATTGATCTAGTGAACCTTCTCTAAATTACTTCCAGAGTAACTATATCTTTTCTTAAGGGGACCAAAGCTATTCAGTATTCCAGGCGTGGTTTCCCCAATGCCTGGTATAGTTGCACTTTGACTTCACTACTTTTATACCCCATCCCACTTGAAATAAAAGCAGTCATTCTATTTGCCTTCCTGATCCTTTGCTGTCCCTGCACGCTAACCTTCTGTGATTCATGTACGAGGACATCCAGATCCCTCTGCACTACAGCATTCTGTATGCACTTTAATAAATAGATATTTTGCAACCGACATGACAACACAATGATTATCACAGTGATGTTTGTGGGATCTTTCTGTGGGCAAACTGACTGTCACATTTCCTGCATTACAACAGTGACTGCACTACAGGAAGTACTTTTGATTCAATTGATTATTGTTACATGTATTAGTATACAGTAAAATGCACACTATATAGGCAAAGCATACTGTTCATAGAGAAGAAAAGGAGAGAATGCAGAATGTAGTGTTACAGTCATAGCTAGGGTGTAGAGAAAGATCAACTTAATGTGAGGTAGGTCCATTCGAAATTCTGATGGCAGCAGGGAAGAAGCTGTTCTTGAGTTGGTTGGTACCTGACCTCAGACTTTTGTAATCTTTTTCGCAAAGGAAAAAGGTGGAAGAGAGAATGTCTGGAGTGCATAGGGTCCTTAATTATGCTGGCTGCTTTTCCGAAACAATAGGAGGTGTGGACAGAGTCAATGAATGCGAGGCTGATTTGTGTAATGGATTGGGTTGTAACGGATTACAAATCCTTTGTAGTTTCTTGCAGTCTTGGATAGCGCAGGAGCCATACCAAACTTTGATACATCCGGAAAGGATGCTTTCTATGGTGTTCAGTGTCTGTCGAGCATTTTGACATGTCCATTGGGAAAGGTGCTATACACGCACAAGTATGTTAAAACTATCCTTTTGCATTTTGAAGGAAAAGTCAGTATTCTATATTTTTGCAATAAGGTAATACCGCACAAAGATATTATATATATTCTTTTCATGATAGTTTTGCAGTTTTCTGCAGCAGTGTAGATTTTACATGGGTAAGATTCTATGTCATCACAAAATCAAGGTTGTCTATTTAATCAGAGCTAAATCAATATGCATGCTGATTATTTTCTGTCAGACTTGACAACTGATTAATTGGAAAGGGAAGTGTTACTGAAGTCGAACTAGCAGCGAGTATCCCTAATCAATTCATTTCCCTACAGGTCTTTTGCAGATGCTATTGCAGACATTATGAAGGCTGGAATGGTGAATTGATTGAAAGCTCTAGCTAGGCCACAGCTGGAGTATTGTGTGCAGGTTCAGGCCCCACGTTCTAGGGAGGCTATTGAGACGTTAGAAAGGGTCCCGCACTGGGATGCTGCCTGGTGCAAGGGGATAATCATCAGACAAATGTTTGAACAAATGAACCTGTCTCTCATTAAAACAAGCCGATTAGGAATTGGATAAATACTTGAAGGTGAAAAATGTGGTGGGGGAGGGGATTGGCTGGCATTGTGTGCAAACAGTAAAGAATAGGGAGGAGGGGCTAATTGAGTAGCTCTTTCAAAGTGTTGGCACAGACATGATGGGCTGAATGGCCATCTCCTGTGCTGTATCATTCTATGGTTGTGGATGAGAGCGGTATAGTGGCACAGTGGTTAGCACTGCTGCCTCGCAGCGCCAGGGATCCGGGTTCGATTCCAGCCTCAGATCACTGTCTGTGTGGAGTTCTCCCCGTGTCTGTGTGTCCAGCTGCTCTGGTTTCCTCTCACACTTCAAAGATGTTGGCCATGTTAAATTGCCCTTTCATGGGAATTAGCAGGGTAAACGTGTGGGGTTATGGGAATAGGATGTGGATGAGATTGGGTCGGTACAGATTCGATGGGCTGAATGGCCTCCTTCTGCACAGTAGGGACTCTCTGATTCTATGATTTAAGGGAAATGACTGATGTTTTGGAGGGAAGGGATGGTGTAGAATGGTTATGATGATTGAGGAGGTCATCATTCAGGAAACATAGAAGATTAAATGCAAGAAGAGCGGAATTGAGAATGGAAGATGTTTTTACAAGAGGAGTTTCAGATTATGCAGAGGCCGTGTTCACATTTAAGAATAGTTCAGAAAGATACTGGGTGTGATTCTGCCATCTCACTGCTCTAAATTCCCACTCCGAGAATGTCTCCCAGCGTTGGATTTGCAGTGGTTTAGCTTGATACTGGAAATCAGCGGAGAGGCACCACAACAATTTAAATATCCAGTTTAATATAATTTAAATAAAACTAGTGGGCCTGGGAGTGAGGTTTCTGGGCCTGCTGGAGTGAAGAGAGGGTAATCGGGGCCTCCAGAGGGTCAATTGGTGGGGGTGGTAGTTTCTCTGAGCATTGGTACCCTCGCAGTGCTAGCCTGTGCCCCCATTGGGCACCTTGGCACTTCCCATTGGCTATGGGACAGTGCCAAGAGGATTGGGTGGCGCATTTGCGGGTGAGATCTGGTGGAGGCAATCGGTAGGGATGAGAGTCCCTCAGACAGAATTGGTGGAGGAAGGAGGGAGGCCAGCGATTAGGGCAGGCTGGGGTGGTGGGGATGAGTCAGCCTGCTGGGTGGCGCCTTCCGCCTGCTGGGGTGGTTGGCACTGCAGAAGATGGGTAACTGTCAGTGGGGAGGCAGGAGGGATGCAAGCGGGGGGGGGCGGTTGCTGGAGCTTGGAGAAGTAGGTTTCAGGGCTGGGCCTGGGAATGGTGTGGGGGGGAGGCAATGATCGGGCTATGGGGAGAGGAAGGGTTGGCGTCGTGGGGGTTATTGGGCTGGTCAGCGATCGGGAGGCTAGCAGTGCGGGGCCACTACACATGCACTGCTCTCTGTGCTGACACACCGGTGTCACACAGAGGTCTGCTCAGCACTATGCTGTTGGCCTCTCAGGCACGAATAGGTTCTAATGATATTCACACTAATCCTCTCTGCAATGCACTGATTCTTCTCTGAACTCCAACTGAGAAATCCAGCGTGATCTAATTTTCACGCAAGAAAATTCCGACCACTGAGAAATGAACGTGAGAGTTGGACAAGCACAGAGAGAAATATGTGCATGGAGGACAATTATCAACGTACACTCATTGTGTGAATTGGTCTATTTTGTTGGAGTTATTTCAGTAATTAATTCCGAACTAAACAATAATTTAATACAAAGGGTTAATGTTTATGACAGATTTTGGAAGAGTAAATAAGGAGAAATTGTTTCCATTGTTGGGAGAGTCAATAAACAGAGGGACACGTAATTTAAGGTCAGCAAAAGAGCCAGAGGGGAAGACAAAGAGAATTTTTGTTTGCAGTGAGTTGCTGTGACCTAGAATGAGCTGTCGAAAAGGGTGTTGAAAGCTGATTCACGAGTAACCATAAGACATAGGAGCGGAATGAGGCCATTCGGCCCGTCAAGTCTGCTCCGCCATTCAATCATGGCTGATATTTTCTCATCCCCCTTCTCCTGCCTTTTCCCATAACCCCTGATCCTCTTATTAATCAAGAGCCCGTCTATCTCTGTCTTAAAGACACTCAATGACCTGGCCTCCACAGCCTTCTGCGGCAAAAGAGTTCCACAGATTCACCTCATCTCTATTTTAAAGGATCGTCCCTTTAACCTGAGGTTCTAGCTTTTCCTACTGGTGGAAACATTCTCTCCACGTCCACTCTATCCAGGGCCTCACAATATCCTGTAAGTTTCAATAAGATCCCCTCCTCATCCTTCTAAACTCCAATGAGTACAGACCCAGACTCCTCAACCATTCCTCATACAACAAACTCTACATTCCAGGGATCATTCTTGTGAACCTCCTCTGGATCCTTTCCAAGGCCGGCGTATCCTTCCTTAGATACGGGGCCCAAAACTGCTCACAGTATTCCAAATGGGGTCTGACCAGAGCCTTGTACAGTTTAAAAGGGAATTTGATAAATACTTGAAAAGGGAAAATAGTGACCAGGGGAATGGGACGAATTGGATAGTTCTTTCAAAGGGGCAGCACAGGCACAATGGGTCAATGACTCTGTCTGTGTTGAATCATACTATTGGTCCTCTTACGAATGATTAAAGATGCGTTGTAGCTTGAAGCTACCCCAGGATACTTCTATTAAACTTTGCCAGTTAAAGGCTTTTGTCTTTTAGATGTTATGCTTGACACTTTATTGCACTGTGAAATTTGTGGAACATTGTACGCTTTGTTTTACTGTATACCCTAGTATGAGGATGATCAAAAATAACAGCACTTGCGCAAAGCGATTCTGACATGTGATACTGGTCGGCATAGCCCTTGAATTTTTCCCGTGGCCTCATGATTATAACTGGTAATTCATTCTCAATAACACTTTTTTTAGTTATAATGGATTTTATTGTGGTTGTGTGAATAATAATTTGGGTTAAAAAGCTTTGAGTGGCTGGCCACTGTTTCTTCCCTGCTGCCCAGTTTCTGACCTTACTTCATACAGATACAAAAAGTACTGACAGGAGACAGAGATAGGAGTTTATGTTCACTTTCTGGTCATCCTTGTACTTATTGTGCTTATTCTCCTGTATAATCTTAGGGTTTAGCTCACTGAAACTTGTGTACCATTAACTAACATGTCAGGAATATTTTCTGCATCATTACCCATGTGCAGAGGAATATTTTAGTCAGCGTTCCAATTATATTTTATTATTTTGCAAAATTATAAAGGATGTACAGTTCAGAAACAGGCCATTTGACCCAGCTAGTCTGTACTATTGTTTCTGCTCCATCCCAGCTTCATCCCACTACGCTTCATCTCCGCACAAGAGCATTATACAAATTGAGGAAAATTAAGATTAAAAAAATGAAATTGGGATAAACTAAAGAAAGGAGGTTAAAAACATTGAAACTGCATAGTGCCAAAGGAGGCCACTTGGCCCATTGAGTCTGCACTGACAACAATCCCACTTAGACCCTATCTCTATTCCTCATCTATCCCTTTAACCTACGCATCTCAGGACTCTAAGGGGCGATTTAGCATAGCCAATCCACCTAACCTGCACATCTTTGCACTGTGGGAGGAAACCGGAGCACCTGAAGGAAACACACGCAGACACAGGAGAGAACGTGCAAACTCCGCACTGACAGTGACCCAAGCCAGGAATCGAACCCAGGTCTGTGGCGCTGTGAGGCAGCATTGCTAACCCTGCCACCCCTAAAAGGGGGATGATGAGTGTGGCTGCCTGAAGGGGTGTTTTGCAATGGGAACAAGCATAACAATGGGAATAGCAAATGTTTCCCAATGGTGTATAGAAGAGGTGGCTTCAAAGTGGAGAGATAAGGGAATTGGAACTTGTGTGCCAAAAGCTGGGTCCACAGGGTGGATAACATCAAAGGAAAAGAATGATATATCCATAGCACAATAACGAGAGAAAGGAACACAGTAGAAGCATCATAGCCACAGAGAGCAGGCTTGCCTGAAAAAAAGGTTATTGCTAAAAGGCTGCTGTTAAAAATCCAAAACCTGACCAGGGAAGATTATTGCTTCGCTGAAACTGAAGATGGTTTCCCCAGACATGGGTGATAACTTTCTGCTAGATTTAGCTCAGAGAGTTATATCAAATTGGATGTTGTTTGGGAACAAGGGGTGTCTCAGAGTTCAGGAATTGTAGGTAGCTGGGAATAGGGGAATACAATAACTTTATGAGATTGTGTTTGTGTGTGTGTTTTTGTCCTTCTTGTCATGTGTTTTCTTTCAATAAATATTCTTTATTAATTGATCACAAAATAATTGGACACAGAATTCCTACAATGCCATTGGCCCGTCAAGTTTGCACTGAGTTTGACTGGGTATCTTACCCAGACCCTCTATCCCGTCCAATTCCTATCACCCTACACATTTACTATCTAACCTACACATCTTCAGACTCTGAGGGGCAATTCAGCATGGCCAATCCACCTAACCTGCGCATCTTTGGATCGTGGGAGGAAACCAGAGCACCCGGAGGAAACCCACGCAGACACAGGGAGAAAGTGCAAACTCCACACACAGGCAGTCACCTAAGGCTAGAATTGAACCCAGGTCCCTGGTGCTGTGAGGCAGCAGTGCGAACCACTGTGTTACTCTATAAATTGGACTGTTCCCCCCTATTTGTATACATAGATATTTGTATATCTTTTCTCACAATATACCAAGTTGAAAATTGTACACCACTA
Source organism: Sphyrna mokarran (assembly GCA_024679065.1). Taxonomy (NCBI): domain Eukaryota; kingdom Metazoa; phylum Chordata; class Chondrichthyes; order Carcharhiniformes; family Carcharhinidae; genus Sphyrna; species Sphyrna mokarran. The sequence goes on along the minus strand of JAGIQG010000006.1, from coordinate 127,449,733 downwards.
AGAACCACTGTTCCAAGTCACCCTTTTGGGTTTTGTGCTACTTTTGTATTTATCATCAACGCGTTTCTAAATACAGCATATCCTCTTTTCTGTGACGTTTATTTAGCCTCCCGTTTAATGCATTTTTGCTATTTGATTCAGTTGCTTACTGCATTTTTGAGTTCCACTTTCTCCTCATAGAGTCCTGGAGTCATTTGTTGCACAGAGGTAGGCCATTTGGGCTATCAAGTCCTTGTTGGCTTCTCATGGAGTAATCCAATCAATCCCACTCCCCTCTCATATTCCCGTTCCCGGCAAGTTTATCTCCTTCAAGTGCCATCCAATTTTCTATTGAAATCGTTGATTGTTTCTGCTTCCAACAATCTCATCGGGGTGAGTTCCAAGTCATTATCACTTGCTATATAAAATAAATGTTCTTTCTCACATTCTCCTGCCATCTCTTGCCCAAAACTTTAAATCTATCATCCCCCGGTCCTTGTACCATCAGCTAAAGGAAACAATTTTTCCTTGCCTACTTTTTCTAAGATGTGGAGGTGGAGGCATTGGACCGGGATGGGCACAGTAAGAATTCTTACAACACAAGGTTAAAGTCCAACAGATTTATTTGGAATCACGAGCTTTGGGAGCACTGCTCCTTCATCAGGTGAGTGGGGTGTAGTCCACTCATCTGAGGAAAGAGCAGTGCTTCCAAAGCTTGTGATTACAAATAAACCTATTAAACTTTAACCTGGTATTGTGAGACTTCTTACTGTACCTTATCTAAAGCTGTTATATTCTCATACACCTCTATCACATCTCCCCTCAACCTCCTTTGCTCCAAGAAGAACAACCCCAGCTTCTCCAACCCTAACCTTGTAATTAACCAATCCTCCCCACCCCGGAACCAATCGAATGAATCTCCTCTGCACCCTCTCAAGGCCCTTCACACCCTCCCTAAAGTCGCTTTCTAGATAAATAAGTTTCTCCTAAATTCTTTATTGAATACATTTGTGACTCTCTTCTATTTATAGCCCTAGTTTTTGACATTCCACACATGGAACCTCCTTCTCTGCGCCAATGCTATTCAATCCCTTCAGAATTTTAAAGATTGATCTATAACAGGCTGAGCCCTTTCCCCCAACTTACCTGATTCTCCTTCATGGTTTGCCTCCCCTCTTCCCTCTTTTTACTTCTCTTTTAAGTCTCCACTTACTGAATTTCTTTGCCCTTTTTCTCTGTCTCACCTACATAGTATATTTTCCAGTCTGTCCTCACCCACTTTGCCAACAGGTTTGTCAGTCAGCCGTTCCAGGATTCCACTGGAGTTCTTGATAACGTTTTAGTTTTTGGTTGGTTTAGAGATTGAAAACCGAGATCAAAGAGTCTCCAGGTGTCTCCAATTTCAGTGAATTGACATTGTGTCCATGTCCTGACACACACCGATAAGGAGAGAAAGTGTCCGATAACAAACTGTGCCATTTCCTTATTTCCTCAACCTTGTAAATATTCTTCAACCATTTTTTTTATTAATTTGTTTGTGGGACATGGGCAATGCTGGCTGGGCCAGCATTTACTGCCCATCCCTACGTGCTCTCGGGCGGGCAGTTGGGAGTCAACCACATTGCTATGGGTCTGGAGTCACATGTAGGCCAGGCCAGGTAAGGACGGCAGATTTCCTTCCCTAAAGGACATTGGTGATCCAGCTGTTTTTTTTTACAACAATTGACAACAGTCTTATGATCATCATTAGACTTTTAATTCCAGATTTTTATTGAATTCAAATGGTGGGATTTGAACCCAGGTCCCGAGATGCAGCCCTGGGTGTCTGAATTACAATTCCAGTGACAATACCATCTCCGCTATGGGATGAGCAAATATTTTCTTCAAATTCATGACTTTGTCTGAATTGTAAGTTTTCATTTGCACAAAGGCCAGCAGCTCAGAGTTTTCAGCTCCTAGATTGTCCCGTTGCTGTTACTCATCCAAAACTATTAACTTTTACAAAGAGTGAATAATTTCCATGCCAGTGAAATCCTGTCTGGAGCAGGGAGGGGAGTGTTGGGGTACAACATCAAGTGATATGAAATGAATCCGGTGAACTGGAGATGATGTTGTTAGTATCTTTTTTATTAGAAATACCCATTTGGGATCAATTCCACAGGTATTTTGTAAGTGCAAAAACAAATGTGTCATTTAAATATTGTGGACCAAATGTTGCCTGTGCTGTAGCAGCTTGTGTGATCGGAATGTGTAATCACTGTATTGTAGCTAGAGTGACTGATTTGCATGTTGAGAATAAGGAATCCAAAGCCATTCAGTTGCCTAACCCCCCACAACCAAAATAAAAGAGCTCACATTAGGAAATAAAGGCCTGCCACACCAGAATAACTTCCTTTTAGATGTTGCTATTTTCACATCTAGCAATTTAAAGATTGAGATTTGTGTTGTGCATGCTGTTATTCTGCAGACTGTGGTTAAATCCCTCTAATTTACATTGCCTTCATATCATTTTCAGCATTGCCCCTTCAGTTCTTCCCTTTGCTTGGTACTGTTAGTTGAGTGGGTAATTCGATGTGGTATTCCGACCTCCTTCAATGCCTGTCCCTTTTATAACCAATTGTCCTGAAGCAAAAAACAGAATTTTCCTAACTTCAGTTCCCCCGTCCATCTGTGCACTCCCAGTTGGGGTGGCACAGTGCCTGGCACTGCTGCCTCACAGCACCAGAGACTCTGGTTCAATTCCAGCCATGGGTCACCGTCTGTGTGGAGTTTGCCCATTCTCCCTGTGTCTATGCGGATTTCCTCTGGGTATTCCAGTTTCCTCCTATGGGTGCGGGTTAGGTGGATCGGTCTGCTGAATTGACCCTAGTGTCAGGGGATTGGCAGGGTAAATATATGGGGTTACGGGAATAGGAGTTGGGTGGGATTTTGCTTGGTGCAGACTTGATGGGCTGAATGGCCCCCTTCTGCACTGTAGCAGTACTGTACTGCAGCACCTCACATTTAAGATTCTTTGCTGTATATTCAAACGCCTGCATTACTTTGGCCCCCAACCCCTTTCCCTGCAAACTCCTCCAGCCCTACTAGTTTCTGGTATCTTTACCTTCCTCCAATTCTGGCCTCTGACACATAACAACTTGGATGTGAATGTAAAAATTATAATTTGTAAGTTTGCTGATGACGTGAAAATTGGTGGTGTTGCTGATAGTGAGGAGGATAGTCTGAGGCTACAGACTGACATTAATCAGCTTAGCGGAGCAGGTCCTAATAGAGCTAGCAAACCTGTGCTGAAAAGAATGTTTCCCCCACAATGAATAAGGGGAACCACCTCCCCCAGGGACTGGGTCAACACCCCAAACCCTCTCGGTGGATCTTTCCAGGAGCCTAACCTTGGCTCTACCCTCTGGAACTGTCCCCAGCAGTGCCACCCTGACGGTGCCAGGGAACTGTGACAGGGTAATGCCCAGTCATATCCCCCTCCCCCTGGGGGAGTGCGATACCCATGCCTGCATCCTGACAGCTTCTCTTCGAGTACTTTACATTTCACAATAACTGTTGTAAATCTCGCTAATGTAACATCATGTCAGTGGGGTCGGGAGATGGTGAGCAATAGATTTCAATGTTACGTCACCAATGACAGACAGGTAAAAATCACAGAACAAAGTCTCACTGCTGAAATTCCCAATCCTGCAACCTCGTAAGATTTTCCTGCCAGTATTACCATTTTTGAAAACTGGCAGAAATCCACCCCCTCCTTGAGATTAAGAGCATTTAAGTGTTCAACAAAGTTTTAGAATGAAGTTTTTCTTTGCCACAAAAACATGTTAATTTTTCTTTCATTCTTTCATGGGACGTGGGTATCGCTGCCAAGGCCATCGTTGATTGCCCATCCCTGAATGCACTTATTTATTTTATGAAAAATCATGTCATTTCCTTTGGCATGGTTTGCAGTAATTGAATGAAAATATTTTTGGTGGCATAGTTGTGTCATTGAGATTTTAATAGAACTTTTGGAATTACAGAGAGCTAAATTAATTCCTGCCAACAGTGACAACAATGCTTTGCAATGGCTCTGACTAATAAAAATAAACTTAAAAAAAATCATAGAATCCTACAGTGCAGAAAGAGGCCCCTCGGCCCATTGAGTCTGTACCAAACACAATCCCACCCAGGCCCTACCCCCTTATCTTTACATATTTTACCCACTCATCTCTCTAACCTACACATCTCAGGACACTAAGGGGCAATTTCTTAGCATGGCCAATCAACCTAACCCGCACATCTTTGGACTGTGGGAGAAAACCGGAGCATCCAGAGGAAACTCACACAGACACGAGGAGAATGTGCAAACTCCACACAGTGACCCGAGCTGGGAATTAAAAAATCTTTAAACATTAGGTTCATATTCTGGCTGTAAACCCAATCGCATCACCGAGAAAGACCTGGGAACATCACGCTCAGAAATCTTACCAATGCAAATCCTGTTATGGCCCTCTCACGAGATGTAGCAGCCAGAACAGGATTTTCACGCACGGACAAATGTGTCCGGAGAATCATATTGATGTACTTGTTTTTATCCTACAGGTGCTTTGGTCCACCTTGTTGTCTAATAAGGGACATACACGCGATGGGTCGTGAGAGGGCTGCTCTTGGATTTTTTTTTTTCGAGAGTATCCTAGTGCTTCACGTCATTAGTGTACGCTTGACCTGGACCATTTGATGGGCAACACGACAGCTCAGTGACTATCGCTGTGCTGTGCAGATACATGGATTTGGGCCTGTGTCTGTGGGAGTTTGCGCATTCTCCCCGTGCTTGCGTGGGTTTTCTCTGGGTGCTCCGGTTTCCTCCCACATCCCAAAGATGTGCTCTTAGGCTAATTGGCAAAACAAATTCTCCCTAAATTGTCTCAAATTTGGATCTATAAAAATGGACAGGGATCACGGGTAGAGGTGGGAACATCGGGGTGGTGGCGCGGGCTCGTTGGGCTGAAGGGCCTGTTTCCTGTGCTGTTTTGTTTTTTGTTCTTTATTCTAATCTCGCCCATTGTCATTCCAAGGAAATGATAAATTAAGCCCCACCTTCTCTGGGTGTCAAAGATCCCATGACATTATATCGAGACCAGTTTGAGGAGTTACTGAATCAATATTTATCCCTCAATCAGCATCACAGATGATGTGGTAGTTAATATGTAGACATTTGTGGGATCTTGCTGTGCTCAACTTGGCACTCTGTTCCCAATATTACAACAGTGACTGTACTTCACTGGCTGTAAAACATTTTGGAATGGTCATGAAAGATGCTCAATAAATGAAAGTATTTTTCTTCTGTTAACACGTGGATCTTAAGCAGATATGCTGAACAACACATGATGTTTGAACTAGCATTTGGAGATGGAGACCTCCCTTTAGTTGAGGCCCCAATGCTGAAAAGTGAAACAATAAGAGGCTGCAGCAGTTTTTATTTTGCAGAAGCAGGTTGGCCTCTGAGGAACAGCAGATGTTTTTTTGGTGCAGTAAAGCCCATCTGAACTGATCTGCTGCAGCTGTTACTGAAGGATACTAACTTTAATTTTTCCCTTCTCTTTCCATCTTGTGACAAACAGCTCACTGTGCTGAGAAATGTGTCCACGGAAGATGCATCGCTCCCAACACCTGTCAATGTGAACCGGGCTGGGGAGGACTGAACTGTTCCAGTGGTAAGATCACCAGCTTGTGTCCATCTGCTCTATTTTTGAATTTGCTCTCTGTCTCTTAGTGCAGCCAATTTTAATCAGAAGTTTCTGATATATATCCTTCCAATGCATAAGCAGTTAATGCAATGAAGAGCTTGTGAATAATGAGCTGGATACTTGTTGCAAAAATAATATTATGCTAATTACATACTGTTTTTAATTGCTGCTTGGCCAAATATTTCAGGGTTACCCTGTGAATCTCCAGAACCTGCTTGTTGCTTTACAAGTTGCTTCGAACACAATCTTGTTCTCAACCTCCTGTCACTGGTTTGATTTACACACTAGTTTTAAACTCACAGCACAAGTTACAACTTAGTTAACAGTGTTAGTACTGTTTTTAACAGTATGATAATTGTTAATGCAATGTCAAACAAGCTCTCTGACCCGAAAGTTAACATCTAAGTTGTGCAATCTCATTCTTCAAGTGGTAAATTGTTCTTGGAGATTTTAAAAAAACCAAAGAGGGGGGAATTAGGGTGGCACAGTGGCACATTTGTGCCTCGTAGTGCCAGTAACCTGGGTTCAGTCCCAGCTCAGGTTACTGTCTGTGTGGATTTTGCATGTTCTCCCCATGTCTGTGTGGGTTTCCTCCAGGTGCTGCGGTTTTTCCCACAGTCTAAAGATGTGCAGGTTAGGCTGATTGGCCATACTATATTGACCCTTACTATTAGAGGGACTAGCTGGGTAAATGGGGTTATGGGGATAGGGCCTTAGGTCGGATTGTTGTCAGTACAGCCTCGATGGGCCAAAAGGCCTCCTTTTGCGCTGTAGAGATTCTATGAAATTCTCCAGCCTTCCAGCTGTATGTTTCTCGGCAGTGGAAGGTGGCACGCTGTTTACTGGATGTGGGATTCTGCCACTATCAATGGGATTTCCCATGTATTAGCACAGCGTCGCAGAACCTGTGGGACTGGGTGCACTGCCAGTGAGGCCAGAGAATCCCACCATCATGAATGGCCAGTGAATTCCTTCCCAAATCATTCATTTTTCCTCACCTTCCCTTTCTCTCTCTTTCTCTCTTTCACTGTTAATCCAATCTATTTCCTTTCCTTCATTTCTTCCTGCATTTGACTCAAAATTCACTCTACTTCCTTTCTTTGTGCTGTTCCTTCTTTTGAATTACTTAAATCTCACTTGTTAAGGAGATAGACAGCTGGTCCCATTGGTCACTGAAATCCTGGTTATCCAGCTGCCCTCCTGAACCTATTATCAAGTCACACTCCCAGCAAGTTGGGGTGGCACGGTGACACAATGGTTAGCACTGCTGCCTCACAGAGTCAAGGGCCTGGGTTCCATTCCTGGCTTGGATCACTGTCTGTGCAGAGTCTGCATGTTCTTCCCATGTCAGTGTGGGTTTCCTCTGGGTGCTCCAGTTTCCTCTCACAGTCTAAAGATATGTGGGTTAGATGGATTGGTCATGCTAAATTGCCCCTTAGTGTCAGGGAAACTTGCTAGGGTAAATGCATGGGACTGTGAGGAGAGGGTCTCGGTGGGATTGTAATCAGTGCAGATTCAATGGGCCGAATGGCCTCCTTCTGCACTGTAGGATTCAATGATTCTATGAATCTAAGTTACAACTCAAAACATGCTGATGGGTGAAGGCAAAAGTCTAACTAATGGGGCATGAAACAAGATTCCCTATTCCAGCTTGATGTGGGCTAATGTATAATGTACATGGCAATGTGCCACCCAGAGTTGGCATATTCTGGGCATTAACAGTTAGAAAGTCATTGGACAGTCTTCTCCCAATTTTCATTTGCTGTTACATTGTAGCCAAAATCAATGAAAGAATCATTGTTTTTATTCCTCATCGTTGCACAGTACTTAAGGTTGAGAGTTTGAATGTAACCAAACAGATTTTGGACTGTGGATGGATACATGTGGTTTTCTGCTCCAAAAAGGATGCAGTGAATCATGTTTTGATGTCTTGTGGTGCAATTCAAATACCTCAAACATTTCAGGTGGAATTTTATGATCCCATCGCAGTAGAGGTGGGGCCCGAGATTGCAGTGAGCCATTCATAAACCTGTTGATTTTGGCGGGACTGGAAGATCCTGCTGGTGGGAGGGGCTGTTAAATTCCATCCTTTACTTCTGACTGGAATCCAAACTGCTGCTCTCTTTATAAAAGTAGAACCCACATCTTTTCAGGCATATACCATGTTTAAGTTCATGAGACTGAAGGGTTTCTGTCTCAAGGCTGGGGGGTAAGTTTTCCAGTTTCGCCCATCGCAGGAGTCATCTCAAGGCGGGACAGACAGTTTGCTGGCCATCTTAAGGTCTATTGACCTCAGGTGGGAATTTCAGGTCTCGGGGTGAGTGCGACTAGCAAGATGCTGCCCCAGTTCTTTTGCCTTTTATTATCGTCAGCCATGGCTCAGTTGATGACACTCTTATCTGTGACTCACAGAGGTTCTGGGTTCAAATCCCACTCCAGAGCTTGAGCACAAAGATTAAGGTTGACACTAACTGACATTAAAACAATAATGCAGTATTAAGGGAGTGCTGCAGTGTCAGAGATGCTGTCTTTTAGGTCAGAAGTTAAATCAAGGCCCATCTGCCTGTTTGGATGGATGTGAAAGATTCCCGGATTCCATTATTAAAAAGAGCAGGGAGTTTTCCTCATTGTCTTGGCTGATATTTATCCCTCAGACAATACTCATCAGATTATTAGAATGATAGAATCCCTACAGTGCAGAAGGAGACCATTTAGCCCATCGAGTTTGCACCGACTGCAATCCCAACCAAATTCTATTCCCATATATTTATCCTGCTAATTTTCCTGAATTAGGTTTAATTTAGCATGGCTAACCAACCTAACCAGTACATTTCTTGTTGTATTACAACTGTGCAATCCTGCTATATGCGAATTTGTCACCATTTTCCCTTCATTATCAGAGTAACTACACTTTGAAGTACTTCATTGGTTTTGGGAAGTTTGGATGTGAAAAGCAATATATAAATGCAAGTCTTTATTTTCCATGAACCTGGCTTCGAAACTTGCTTCTGATTCCGGCAGAGTGCAGTCTAACGTAGAGAGGATCACAAGGACCTACAATCCTTCTTTGTAATTTTAAGTAAGTGGGAAAAAGTGTGGCAGACAGATTTCCATGCAGCCAAGTGTGAGATCATCTGTTTAGGGCCAGAAGCAGTTAGCTCCAGGTAGTTTTCAAATAGAACATAGAACATTACAGCACAGTACAGGCTCTTCAGCCCTCGATGTTGCACCGGCCAGTGGACCCTCTAACCTAAACTATTCCAATATCATCCATATGCCTATCCACCGAACATTTGAATGTCCCCAAAGTAGGCGAGTCCACGACTGCAGCAGGCAGGGCATTCCACGCCCTCACCACCCTCTGTGTGAAGAACCTGCCTCTGACATCCGTCCTATAACTACCACCTCTTAATTTAAAGTTATGTCCCCTCGTGTTGGTCATCACCATCCGAGGAAAAAGGCTCTCACTATCCACCCTGTCCAATCCCTTGATCATCTTATACGCCTCAATTAGGTCACCGCGTAACCTTCTTCTCTCTAATGAAAATAACCTCAGGTCCCTCAGCCTTTCCTCATAAGGCCTTCCCACCATACCAGGCAACATCCTGGTAAACCTCCTCTGCACCCTTTCCAATGCTTCCACATCTTTCTTATAATGCGGCGACCAGAACTGTACGCAATACTCCAAGTGCGGCCGCACCAGAGTTTTGTACAGTTGTAACATAACCTCACGGCTCCTAAATTCAATCCCTCTACCAATAAAAGCTAACACACCGTACGCCTTCTTAACAACTTTATCAACCTGGGTGCCAACTTTCAAAGAGCTATGTACTTGTACCCCAAGATCCCTCTGCTCGACAACACTATTAAGGGTCCTTCCATTAGCCCTATATTTCATATGCCTGTTATTCCTACCAAAGTGAATCACCTCACACTTATCCGTATTGAATTCCATTTGCCACCTCACGGCCCAGCTCTGCAACCTATCTATGTCTATCTATCTATGGTGAGGAGCTGGGAAGAGTGACAAGTCTGGAGAGAGTAAGGGATACACAGCTGGTAAAAATGTAGTTGTAAAAATATCCTGAAAGGTAAGCAGAATGTCAGACCATATCTGGAGAGACTGGCCAATAAGGGGAGGAAGTTTTGCTGCAGCTGTGCAGAGTTTTCTTTGGATCACATCTGGAAAACTGTGTACAATTCTGGCACTATAATTTAGGCAGAATATATTTGGCCTTGGCACGAATGCAGAATCATCAGAACATTGCCAGGGCCTCAAGGGCTACATTCTAAAAGAGCGATTAGGGTTGTGTTCCTGAGGATAGACAAGGTTAAAGAGTGATTTGCTTGGGTTTGATTTTAGAGTTTTAAAAGAATTAACAAGGCAACTTGAAGGGAAACACTTTCTATCAGTGGGGGGATAGTCTGCAACGAGGGGACATTACCCTAAAATCCAGAGTCAGGCTATTCAAGAGAGGGAGAAGCTAAGGTAACATTTCTCCATACAAATAAGTTGATCTTTCTCTACACCCTCGCTATGACTATAACACTACATACTGCACTCTCCCTTTCCCTTTTCTATGAATGGTATGCTTTGTCGGTATAGCATACAAGAAGCAATGCTTTTCACTATATGTTAATACACGTGACAAGAATAAATCAAATCAAAATCAAAAAGTTTTGGAATGGGACTTGAATCTCCAACCTCTGACTCAGGGATGAGAATGATTCCCACTGAAACACAGTTGACTCTATCAAACAGTTCAATGAGATGTGAGATTTTGTTAAAACTGCAGCCATGTAGAACTATTTCTGTTGCAAACAAATGAGAAAACCTTTGACATCAAAATACCGAAGGGTCACTACGAAACGCTAGGCCATAATGTCAAAAAGAAACATGACATTCATTCCTCGAATCCCACAGCTTGTTAAATATAAACACAATTTTTAGAACACGCGGTTTGAGACTTCCACTCAGCTGAGTGCATAGTTTCCAAGTCTTTTAAATATTTGGAAAGTCAATCATGGAAAATGAAGGATAGACCCTCTCCTGTGGTATTCCCTGGGGTGACTCAGTTGGCTTGGTAGCTCCAAGAAAACAGTCAAATACTATTGGCTGTATTTATTATAAAGTAATTTTCCTACCCTACATCCATGAATTATAATATATTTTATAATCATTAATATTACTCTGGAAATTATATTATTAGATGTATAAAAATCCTCCTGTGTTGATAATCAGTGATTAAAATACCTTGTTAGGTCAATATTGCACTAATGCCGTTACAATGCGACCAACATAACTCAAACATGCAGGCAGGGGTATTTTACTTCACAACAAAGAATTAATTTAAGAAGTTGAGATTACTTTGACATGTTAAAATTTGTTAATTTAAAATAGCTCAGTCTTATAAGTAGTGACATTCAGAAGTTCCGAGTAAATAGACTGACTTTACTTATGGGTGGGACAGTGGCACAGTGGTTAGCACTGCTGTCTCAATGCCAGGGACCTGGGTTCGATTCCTAGCGTGGGTCACTGTCTGTGTGGAGTCTGCACATTCTTCCCGTGGCTGCATGGGTTTCCTCCGGGTGCTCTGTTCTCCTCCCACGGTCCAAAAGACGTGCTGGTTAGCTGCATTAGCCATGCTAAATTCTCCTTCAATGTATCCGAACAGGCACCAGAGTGTGTCAACAAGAGAATTTTCACAGTAATTTCATTGCAGTGTTAATATAAGCCTACTCATGACACTAACAAATAAAATTAAACTTACTTACGGATTCAGGAATTGACCTTTGCCTAATATATTCATTTGATGGAAGTTTGGTGGACAGCTTTGTAAGTTGGGGATTGTAAGATGTTGGGTGTGGTGCAGCTTTAGAAACATGCTTGCTTACTGAGTCAGAAGGTTGTGGGTTCACCTCGTTAGAGGCTTCAGCACAAAATTCTTGGCTGATGCTCCGGGTGCAGTGCTGAGGCAGTGCTGGGCTGTTGGCAGGCACTGTCTCTTAGAAGAAGCATCAAACTTTATGTTCTTGAGGAGTGTGGAACTCCCCATGGCATTATTTGAGGGGCAATTATCATTGGCCATCTGCCAATATTTGTCCCTCAACCAACATTATTGATTGACAAAAAAAACAGATTATTATCTACCTGAGAGGAATTAATGTCACACCCAGAAGATGTTACTCCCGGCAGGGCAGCACTTCCTTGGCACTACATTAGATATGTTAGCCTGGATTTCTGTGTTTGAAGTTGCTGGAATGGGACTTGAACTCACAGTTATTAAGTTAGTGAGATCTTGCTGTGCTGTGTGCCAGACGTTGTATTTCTGAAATTGGCTTTAAAGCACTCTGGAACAACCTGAGATAGTGCCACAGAAACGCTAATTATTGCCATTAGTCTTGATTTAGAATGGGCAAAGAGAGAGTGGACAGGATGGAACCACACTGGGCAGTGTCTTTGTACCATTGCAGGGTCAGGTATTTATGAAGGATTATGGCCGTCAACATGACAAAGGACAATTTAATCTCTCTCACTTGGTTGGGGAATAGCAGATGTAACAGTGGAACATATCCGTTTTGTTGCCTGAGGCATTACCATATTTATTGGAAGTAAGTCTATGGGTAGATATCACACAGTCCAATCTACATTTAGTGGTTTTATCAGCCAAGGGGGTTAGAGAGAAATTTCTATAGAAAGCGTATTATGCAGACGAGGTCTTTCAGCCCATCGAGTCTACACTGACATGCGAGTAACACCTGACTCCCACCAAATCCCATTTATCAGTACTTGGCCCAAAGCCCTGAATGTTATGATGTGCCAAGTGCTCATCCAGATGCTTTTTAAAGGATGTGAGACAACTTGCTGCTATTACCCTCCCAGGCAGCGCATTCCAGACCATCGCTACTCTGAGTAAAAAGGCTTTTCCTCAAATCCCCCTTAAACCTCCTGCCTGTCATTTTGAACCTATACGGCCTCGTGATTGACCTAAGGGGAACAGCTGTCTCTTATTCATTCTGTCCTTGCCCCAGAGATCCACCTCCCTCTCTTCCTTTAAGATTCTTCTTACAATCTATGTCTTTGGCCAAACGTTTGGTCACCTGTCCTCATATCTCCTTATCATAGACTCATACAATCCTTTATCGGAAGGAGGCCATTCAGCCCATTGAGTCTGCATCGGAACACAATCCAGCCCAGGCCCTATACTTATGTATGTATTTGCCCTAGATAGTTCCCTAAGGGGCAATTTAGCATGGCCAATCCACTGAACCTGCATATCTTTGGACTCTGGGAGGAAACTGGAGTACCTGGAGGAAACCCATGCAGACACTGAGAGAACATGCAGACTCCGCACAGACAATGACCCAAGCTAGGGTCCATGGCGCTGTGAGGCAGCAGTGCTAACCATTGTGTCACTGTGCCACCCTTTTGCTTGCTGTCAAATTGCATAAGTTATTGTTCATATCAGTCCTGGTTTTGTTTTCTATTCTTTTTCTGTCTCTCTCTCTCAGTGGATTACATGCTGAGGGGGAGTTGGATGTGTTTAATCAGGATGTGGGCCAAGTTTGATGGATTCACCTGGCATTTTCAGAGGAACTCCCCTTGCTTTGTGATTAATTTCCACAGTTTTGCTTTGAGTCTCCGTCCTGCCATTATACAGGGAGATCTGACTGTCAGAGGACCGTGTGTGCTGATACACCAACCAGCTTTCTGTGCCCTACAGAACATAGCAGAAAAATATTCAGAGATGCTCTGTCATTACTGGACATGCTTTGATTCTTACGTATGGCACAGTGGCAGAGTGGTTAACACTGTTGCCTCACAGCACCAGGAACCTGGGTTTAATTCCAAGCTTGGGTCGCTGTATGGAGTTTGCACATTCTCCCCATGCCTGCATGGGTTTCCTCCAGGTGCTCCGATTTCCTCTTACAGCCTGAAAGATGTGCTGGTTAGGTGCACTGGCCATGCTAAATTCTCCCTCAGTGTACCCGAACAGGTACTGGAGTATGGTGACTAGGGAATTTTCACAGTAACTTCATTACAGTGCTAATGTAAGCCTACTTTTGACATTAATAAATAAACTTTAAACTTTATGTTAAGATAGTCAATTTGAATGAGAACCACATAGTTGTTCTGCAAATAGAGAGAAGTGAAACTGAGGATCATTCATTTCTATCACTGTTACCCTGAGGGTGAGAATATGGAACTCGCTACTGTATCGAGTGGCAGAGTTGAGAAATAGGGATGCATTTAAGAGAGAGAAGAAAACACTTAAAGACCTGACTTTCTGGAGGATAAAATATTTGCAGCTACAAAAGAACCAAAAGCAGAGAAAGCAGATGGATGTGGTACAATCCCTGGAGAAATGATAAAAGGATCCAGAAAGAAGACCAAGGGAATTGATTAAATTATATAAGGAGATGGTCACTGATGGAGAGTGAAAGGAAGACTTTTTGAGGAGAATAATGATCCCATTGATGATGCAGACACATATCACAAAACATGAAGAGCATCGCACATTAACTTTGATCACACACACACCCAAGGTAATGTTAAAGCATCCCAGCAAGTGGATCAGAAGCCCAAACAAACTGTTATATCAGCTGTGATCAGCCAGTTGTAGGCAAGATTGCAGAACCAGAAAGACTGGAGCACTGATGAGAGGGTTAAATGAAAGAAGTGGAAAATATCAGCAAATAAACTTCTTTGTGATTTTGAAGAAGTTTTCCATCGGGTGAAGCTGTTGAAAGTGCTGGGAGTGATCAAGGTTTCTTGGAGAGATGACAGAATGTGGATGGAACTGACTGTTACAATCAGGATTGTAATTAGTGTAACTGGGCCTGGTGTAATTAGATGCAGGTTGAGAGAAGACGGTGTACTGTCAGATTAATCTCTAACATCATTAGATAAAGTACAGCCAGATGTCAAGGTAGGAGATTAATTGCTGAAGGCAGTGGGATTCACTAATGACCAGGTCCTAGTTGTTAACACAATATTGGATCTGCAGATACTAATGAACAGGGTGAATGAACAAAGAGCAGAGAACAGTACAGCACAGAAATAGGCCCTTTGAACTCTCCAGGCCTGCACTGATCACATTGTCCTATCTAGACCAACCGTTTATACCCTTCTATTCCCTCTCTGTCTATCCATATAAGCCTTAAATGTCACTAACATTTCAATCACCCCTCACATGGCAGTGCATTCTAGATCCCCATCACCCTCTGTGTAAAAAAAAAAAAAGTCCCCCGCACATCTCCCATCGAATCTTTTCCCCCTTATCTTGAACTTGTGCCTCCTTGTAATTGTCATTTCTGTCCTGAGAAAATCTTCCAACAGTTCACCCTATCTATGCCCCTCATAATTTTATAAACTTCTATCAGGTCGCCCCTCAGCCTCTGTCTTTCCAGGGAGAACAATCCCAGTTTGAAGCTTGTAGAGTGAAAATTCATGTCACAGAAGCAAAACTCCTGAAGATTGGAAGAGATAACAGTGGCAAAGAGTGACTAACAGCGATGGGTCAGCAACTGGAACAGGCTTCACAATGGAAATATCTGGGAATATCTTGTTAGAAGATGGTCACTGCCATAAAGAAATCAGAATAGCAATGAGTTTTAAAAGTTTATTTTGTAGTGTCACAAGTAGGCTTACGTTAAACCTCGCAATGAAGTTACTATGAAAATCCTCAAAGAATGTTTTCCTCAAAAATAAAGACTTGCTCAGCATAGGAATGGATAGAGATCTTAAGAATAGAATGATCAAGCTTGCGATTTAGAATGTCTTGTTGTGTGAGGCCAAACTGAGGGTCTTGAGAAAAGCAGATTGGGAAGTTGTGAGATGTGGTTGTGGGGAGGGAGGGAGCAGGCCCGTTAGAGACAATGTGATGAAGTAGTGGAGGAGGAAAGATCATGAATGATGTTCCAAAGACAAGTGGGTTAGGCGGATTGGCCATGCTAAATTGCGTCTTAGTGTCAGGGGATTCAGCAGGGTAAATACGTGGTGCCACGAGGATAGGCCCTGGGTGGTATTGTTGTTGGTGCAGACTCGATGGGCTGAATGGCCTCCTTCTGCATTGTGGGGTCCTTTGATTCTATGATTGAATATCATCAAGAAAGGACAAGGTGTTTGGATTGACCGTATCCTAAAGCATGAGGAGATGATTGAAGGCAGATTATGAAGATGTCGACCAAGAAGGAGGAAGAGAATTATGAAGTTAGACAACTTGAAATTAAAAATGATAGACTGCTGTGAACAACTGCAAGAAGGAAAAGGAAGATTGTGAGACATAGAGAAATATGCAGAGGAACCTGCCCTGGCAGATCACTAACACAATAGAAAGAGGAGTTGGATAAATACTTGAGAGAGAAGAAGATAGACAGTTATGTCAATAAGGTGGGCACACAAGTCTCACAATACCAGGTTAAAGTCCAACAAGTTTATATAATACATGAGCTTTCGGAACACTGCTCCTTCATCAGATGAGCGGGGAATTGGGTTCACAAACGTGGCATAAATAGATACAAACTCAATAATAAGATAATGTTTGGAATGTGAGTCTTAACAGGCAATCAAGTTTTTACAGCTGCAGACAATGCAGTGGAGAGAGGGTTAAGGGGATGTGTACTGTCTCTAGCCAGGACAGTTAGTGAGATTTTGCAAGCCCAGGCAAGTTGTGGGGATTACAGATAGTGTGACATAAACCCAAGATCCCAGTTGAGGCCGTCCTCATGTGTGGAACTTGGCTATCAGTCTCTGCTCAACGATTCTGCATTGGTTGTGTGTGGAGGAGGAAGCTCGTGTGAACAATGAACACCGGCCTAGAACCTTTGGGCTGAATGCCTGTTTCAGTGAGACGTAACTTATCCAGAAGCTATCTGGCCAATGAGATTAGAATCAAGTTTGGCTGTCTACTCCACAGACTTTGTTATTGTTGGGTTCAGGGAAAAAAAATCAAGCCTAGCCCATTGAAAGATCTGAGCATTTTACTTGTTATTTAATGTTGAAAGGCTTCGAGAATGGCAGTGACTTATTTCTTGAGTTTGTAAACTCTGTGATATTGGATAATTCACCATGTAAATTGCCACAATTGATTTGAGGATTCTTTTGGCCGTGATACAGAATTTAGATCAATTGGATGAAGGTTTTCCAGCTATCAAGTTATCAAGCGCGGAGTCTGTCGAGTTTCATCATTGTGTTGATAAGTTTCCTGTTGATTGTGGGTTGGTTTAGGGAATGGGAGGGTGTTATTGGGGGAAGGGAGAGAAAAGGAGTGTGGCATATTTTTGTGTCCTGAGTATAGTCTCACTATACTTGATCAATGTCTTCAGCTTACTTTTCAAACCTGTTTTCACTTCATATCTAATTATAGCTTTTCATTATTTTACATTTTTTCTAAAAATCCTCCACATGGCAAGGCCATTCCTCAATACTGTTGAACTGAAGGGCTCGCTGGGATGTTCAGAGGGGCAGTTAAGAGTCAGCCACGTTGTTGTAGGTCTGGAGTCACATGTAGGTCAGGCCAGGGTAAGGGCAGCAGATTTCCTTCCCTGAAGAACATTAATAAACGAGGTGGATAAAAGCAAATTACTGCAGATACTGGAATCTGCATTTCTTATAGATTTTCCAGCATTTTCCTGCAGATTTTCCAGCATTTTCCTGCAGATTTTCCAGCATTTTCTCTTTTGGTTTCACTGAACCAGATTACAACAATCAGTGGGAGTTTCATGGTCACCATTGGGGTGGCACGGTAATACAGTAGTTAGAACTGATGCCTCACAACTCCAGGGACCTGGGTTCAATTGTCACCTTGGATCATGTTCTCCCATGTCTACATTAGTTTCCTTTGGGTGCTCCGGTTCCCTCTCACAGTCCAAAGATATGTGGGTTAGGTGCATTGACCATGTTAACTTGCCCCTTATTGCCCTGGAATGCGCAGTTAGTAGGATTAACAGGATAAATATATAAGGTTATGAGGATAGGCCTGGGTGGGATTGTTGTCTGTGCAGACTCGATCAAATGGCCTCCTTCTGCACTGTAGATTCTACGACGATTACTCAAACCAATTTTCAATTCCAGATTTTATGAATTCCGCCAGCTGCCATGGTGAGATTTGACACCATGTCCCCCAGAGTATTAACCTGGACCTCTGGATTTCTAGTTCACCGCCATTACCAAGGCATCACCATCTTGCACTATTCCCTTTGGACTGTCACACCCAAACATGATTCATGTGCCCATCATGATTGAGGCGATCTTATATGTTGCAAAAAGATTGTCCCACCAGCAACTCTGCAGCTGGAGTTCTCCAGCCATTCAAATCAGGTTAGACCCTCCAGCGAGGAGGAAGAATTTGGCGCTTAGCCAAGTCTCCATTCACAGCAGCGGGACCGGAAAATCCCAGCCACAGGCGAGGACAGAGAATTCCAGCCTGTTTCTTTTTCCCCTCTTCCTCTTTCCCCTTTTCCACTGGCCATATTAATAGACTCATTTGCCTCTCAGTTTTTTTCAGTCCTGAAGATACCCAAAGCAGTAATGACCCACAGCCTCCGTGTGTGCGGACCTTTTCTGCTTTGTGTTTCTGACAAAGGAAAATCTGTTGAACCAAGTGTGTACTTCCTTGAAACAGGCAAATTCAGGTTCATCTGCTGAGTGAACTAGAAGTATTTCAGTTTTGTTTTTCCAGGATTTTTTTGGTTTGGAAATAATGATAGACTAGTAGGGTACAGAAGAGGGAGAACAATGTCAATGTTCAGAGAGTTACAATGAAGTGCATTGAAGAAATGAATTTCTGACCAAATTGGATTTTAATCTCTGCGACTGTGTGGCCGACTAAACCACCTGCTAGGCTTTTCAGTGGGTCTCCAAGGTACCATAATGCTTGCAAAGTCAAAAGAATTTACCATCAACAGACAGAAACATTTCAGAGAATAAATGGAACTGGTTTGATTTTCCTGTTGAAATCCACAAAGCAAATTATTTTTGGGGTTTCAACTCAGTCCTATTAACAAAGTTAAGCAGATTGGCTTTTGTCAAGATTATGTTAGTATTTTCCTGTTACACAGAACCATTTAAAGCACAAGAGGCCATTCAGCCCATTGAGCTATGTCATCTCTCCGTGTGGCAATTCAGTCCATCTCAATCGTTGAATCCCTACACTGCAGAAGGAGGCCATTCAGCCCATTGAGCCTGCACCAAAAACAGTCCCACCCTATCCCTGTTAACCCACGTATTTACCTGATAATTCCCCTAACACTAAGGGACAACTTAGCATGGCCAACCCACCTAATCTACACATCTTGGGACACTAAGGGACCGATTTTACCATTGTAATGCACCCGTTTTCGGGTGCGAAAACATGGTAAAGTTAATGGCGTGAGGCAGTAGGGGATCTGCTGCCACTCTGTGGGCAATCTGCGGGGGTGAACGGGGCAGAGGGTCGCCGTCAATCTGGGTAACAGTGAAGAGATGCCTGGGTAAGGGGGACAGTTATGTTGTGGGAGTGGGGTGATGTCTGTGGGGGCCATCGCTCCTGGGCCGCTTCATTGCTTCTTGTGGCCTGACAGAGATGTGACAGCAGTGGGATTTTCAAACTTTTTCTCTCACTGCGCACGCGCAGTTCAGAGCTCTGATCGTTTGGGTGCACTAAGCCCCACTCACAGCACAGTTCAAACCCGTGATTTTTTTTGCAGGCTGAGCGCATGTGGGGGCACCTGAAAGCAGATTTCCAAGTTGGATCTGAATTGTGCCCAGATTCATCATTTAGAATGAAAGTGGTAGAATTGGGCCCTAAGGATTGAAGGAAGATTGAATTCAATCTTTGGATTGAAGGAAGAAACCAGAGCACCCGGAGGAAACCCACACAGACAATAACCCACGGGCAGAATTGAACCCGGATTCCTGGCACTGTGAGGTGGCAGTACTCTGTGCCACTATACTGCCAATGTGTTAATACACTGCGTTAACTCTATAAACCTGCAATTATTTCCTTTAAATTCCCAAGCAATTTCCTTTTTGAAATCATTGATTGTCTCCCCTTCTACCATCCTCAAAAAAACTTATCAAACTCCTTTGAGCTTTCAGGGGAACAGTTATTTAAGAAAAACGGAATTGTAATGGACCTATTTTAACCGTTTGCAAGTAACTCTGTTTTGAATGGGTTAAAATAAGGCCCAAAACCCTCAGCCGTGGTTCTGCTGCTCGAGTCATAAAGTTACAGGTTCTAAGCTCAATACAGCCACATGAGTCTATAGCAACTTTATCTATCAAGATATTGGTAAGGTCACATTTGGATTACTGCGTACCCTTCTGGTCACCCTGCTTCCAGAAGGATGTTATTAAATGGGTGCAAGAAAAAATACAAGGATATTACCGGGACTGGAAGGTTTGAATGATAGGCTGGGACCTTTTCCCTGGAGAGTAGGAAGATGAGGGATGACCTCTTAGAGATTTATAAAATCATGAGAGGTATAGATGTGATGAATAGCAAAGGTATTTTTCCCAGGGTAGGGGAGTCTAAAAATAGAGGGTGTATGTTTGAGGTGCGAGGGGGAAGACTTGAAAGGGATCTGAGGGCCAACGTTTTCACATAGGGACTGGCGCCTGTATGCAATGAGCTGCCAGAAGTGGGGGTAGAGACAGGTACAATTACAAGATTTAAAAGACATTTGGACAGGTACATGGATAGGAAAAGATTAGAGGGATATGTGCCAAAACTCAGGCAAATGAGTCCGGTTCAGTGTAGGAAACCCAGTTGGCATGGACAAGTTGGGCCGTACTTTATATCTCCATGACTAAATATTTTTGACTTGTGCAAATTAATTTTCACAATTTAATCTGATCATACACGCTTAGCGCCTGATTTGCGGAAATATGCATGTTGTGATAAATGTGTAAATGGCACTCAAACCAATAACTTTTACTCCTTAGGCGATAGATAGGCCTTGCCAATAATGTCCACATCTTGTGAATAAACAAATAAAACTACACAATATTCCCACACGATGCTGACAGATTGCTGATTGAATGTCTGCTAGCTGATGTTGCAAAGAACGAGCAGTCAAGGAGAAACTGCCTTACACAAATACCAAGTGCAAATTCTCCCAGTATTTTGGTGTTGTTTAACAGCCTTATGGAGAAAATCAGCATGGAACTGGGTTCACAACAAGAAGCCGAGAACAAAAATACTCCAGAGAGGAGTATTTAGAATTCCTAGAACCCCTACAATACAGAAAGAGGCCATTTGGCCCATCAAGTCCACACCAACCACAATTCCATCCAGATCCTATTCCTGTAATCCCACAATTTTACCCTACTAATCTCACTGACACTAAGGGGCAATTTAGCATAATCAAGCAACTTAATCTGCACATCTTTGGAGAGTGGGAGGAAACCAGAGTACCCGGGGGAAACCCATGCAGTCACTGGGAGTACGTGCAAACTCCATAAAGAAAATGATCCAAGGCCAGAATTGAACCCAAGTCCCTGGTGCTGTGAGGGAGCAGTGCAAACTCCTGTGCCACCCATCTGATGATGGAACTTGTGGATATTGTCAAGTAGAAAAGATTTTTTGATAGAAATTATTCCCTACACCTACCATCATCTGAGTAAGGATCTGTGCATGGAAAAACAAATGTAATATTCTAATCACTCCATTTTTGCGTAACACCCCTCTTTAAAAATTTCCACTAGTATTTTCAAATCAGTTCATGGCCTCATCATAACCCCTCAATCCTCTCCATAGTTTATCTCTGAATATCCAGGCCTGCAACTCTCCAAGATTCCTTGTACTGATCTCATTTCTAAATCATGAAATCCCTACTGTATAGGAGGAGGCCATTCAGCCCATCGAGCCTGCACTGACAACAATCCCACCCAGGCCATAACCCCATATATTTACCCAGCTAATCCCTTTACTCTATGCATCCCCACACACTAATTTAGCATAGCCAATCCACCTAACCCACTTGAATCCTGAATCACTCCAACATTGGTGTTCGTGCCTTCAGCTACCTAGGTTCTAAGCTCCAGAATTTCCTCCCTAAACCTCTCGTCCACTAACTGTTTGGTCACCACACCTAACATCTGATGATGATTCAGTGTGAAATTTTGTTCAAGACTGCTCCTTTGAAGGTCATGGGATATATCACTTTTTTAAAGAGGCTTCTATCAGAAACTGGGAGAGATGGTGACATTGTGGTTGCTGTTGGGGAAATGCGTTCAAATCCCATTGCGGCAGCTGATGCAATTCCAATTTTGTTAATAAATCTGGAGTATACAATTAATCTCAGAATGGCTGTCCATGATTGGCATTAAAAGCCATCTGGGTCACTGAGGAAAGGAAATCTGTCTTTCTTACCTGGTCTGGCCTACTTGTGAGTCCAGAGTCAAAGCAATGTGGTTGCCACATCTGAGTAACCAGTCAGTTCAAGGTCAAGCACTACACTTCCCGCTGCCTCGGAAAAGCAACCAGCATGATTAAAGACCCCGTGCACCCCGGACACTCTCTTCCACCTTCTTCTCTTGGGAAAAAGATACAAAAGTCTGAAGTCACGTACCAACCGATTCAAGAACAACTTCTTTGCCGCTGCTGTCAGACTTTTGAATGGACCTACTTCACATTAAGTTGCTTTTTCTCTATACCCTAGCTATGGCTGTGACACTACATTCTGCACCTTTGTTTCCTTCTCTATGAACGGTGTGCTTTGTCTGTATAGCGCACAAGAAACAATATTTTTCACCGTATGCTAATACATGTGACAATAATAAATCAAACCAATTAGGGATGGACGTCAAATACTAGCCTTGCCAGTGACAACACATCCCATGAAAGAATAAAAGAACAGAACTATTGCTGCTGTTCATGCATTTCAAAGGGAAGAAATTTGATCTCAATGAAGAGGTTTTGCAAACCCTAAATTGAGTTGTAGTTATTACCAACTACTTTTTCCTGTCACTTTTGGAGATAATTAAAAATTAAATAATTTTAAATAAATTTGAGTCTCACGTCTCAACATCAACATGAGGCGCTGGGTATAGATTGTGAACCCGAATCAGTTCGGGAATACAGTTACTATTATGAGATTGGGTGGAGGCTGGTTTTCAATGCATATTGTGTGGGGTGCAGTCACTGCATGTAATGACAGGGATTGGTGTAGCTGAATATAGAATGAGGGCACATAATTTTCTTATCAGCTTTTATTTTTAAGTTCATTCTGTGTTGTAGTTGAGTTCTAAGGATATTTCCTAAAATAACTAGGGAATGCTTAGCTGGTTTGGACAATTGTTTGTCTAAAATGTTTTGTTTAATCAGCCATTTAGTGCTATTTGATTTCTCGGAAATGTTTATCCTGATGTAAAATATCTTCACCTAGGTTTTATATTGGGCTTTTTGATTTTTCACCCCATTCATAGAATTCTACAGTGTAGAAGAAGGCTATTCAGCCCATCAAGTCTGCGTCAATCACAATCTTACCCAGGCCATATCCCAAAACCCAATGCTTTTACCCTAGCTAATCCCCCGTTACTAAGGGACAATTTACCATGACCAATCCACCTAACCTGCACATCTTTGGATTATGGCAGGAAACTGGATTACCCGGAGGAAACCCACGCAGGCACAGGGAGAATGTGCAAATTTCACACAGACAGTGATCCATGCTGGGAATCAAACTCAAGCCCCTGGTGTTTTTTCAGAAAAAACTCTTCAAAATGTAGCTAATGAAAATACAACAAAACTGATTCCAACTTATAAATCAAAGGGTTTAATAAAGAAACATCATTACTCCAAACATGGGCCCTTATCCTGGGCCACTCCAAAGATCTCCACAGTTCTACATAGTTCCTTATTTACAGTGAATCAGTTGGTCAGCTGACTATTACATCACTCTATAATTGGTTCCATGATTTACTGGGTCAGCTGATCCCATCTTGTTCTCATTGGTCACATTGCATATAATAACTTGTGGAAGTGTTTCTGCCAACACCTCAAACGGCACATTCCAGGTCATAATTCACTGCGTTTAAAAATATTCTCATTGCTTCCTCTCTGGTTCTTTGTAATCTAATAACTGGCACTGTGAGGCAGCAGTGCTAACTACCATGCCATCGCACCACTCCTAACAGACACTGCTGCTGTGTTGATAACTCCCTGTCTTGGAATTGAACCCCAGTCTCCCACGTCACAGGTGGGGACACTAATCTCTACACTAACAAGGAAGTTGCTTCCTTGTTCCTCCTTAACTATTCACTCCTCTACCTATGACACACAGTGATACCAGTATCCGTCATCTAGCGTCTGTCATTGAGTCTCTGTCAGCCAGTGTCTAACATCCACAAAACGCAGCAACTTGACAAGTTCTCCTCAACAACAGCTCCCCACCAGTGATCTTTACCACTCAGAAATTCCAGATAAAGACCATAAGGCAAAGAAAACATTGCTTGAAATTAAAAGGACAAAAAGAACTCTAAAAGTTGACATTTGGAAAACATGATCTCAATATTTTGGCCATTTGATCACCGTGAAAAGCGGCAGAGATGTTTTCTTGAGAACAAAGTGAAGGGCAACAGGAAGAGGGAAAGGGATAGAAAAATTGCAACCTCCGTCTAGTCGGGCGATGGATGTCTCAGAGCAGCTGTAGATGAGCTACAGCACAAGTGTGAAGGTGGTGCAGGAGAGATGAGCGTTATGCATCACGATAATAGATCCGGCAGGAGTAGCTACAAGCAGAAGAACAAGGCAGCAGATGCACAGGAGCACGATCACCTGTAAGTTTCCTTCCAAGTCCTGCACCACCTTGTCTTGAAAATATGTCACAGGTTCAATCATCATCATTGGGCCAAAATCCCAGAACTTGTTGTCTAACAGCATTGTGAGAATGATTTTGCCACGCCGAGGTTCAAAAAAGGTCTTCAAGGGGCAATTTGAGATGGGCAAGAAATGCTGCCCTTGCCAGTGACACCCACAACCCCGGACAAAAACAAAATGAAATAACCTCTCCAGCACGGGAAGTGTTCTTGCTGGATTCGCAGATTCCGTTCTCCTCACTATTGCTGTCAGCAAGAATGGGGAGTTCGGCATTCAGGCAAAACTCCATTCGGTGCAGCAGGACTGAAGAATCCCAGCCACAGGCGAGTTTGGAGAATCCCAGCTGCGGGGCGAGGTTGGAGATTCCCAGCCGTAGATGAGTTTGGAGAATCCCAGCCGCGGGGTGAGGTCAGAGAATCCCAGCTATGGATGAGGACAGAGAATCCCAGCCCGGGGGGGGGGCGAGGTCGGAGAATTCTGGCCTGTGCTACTAGTGAAAATTTGAAATAAAGGTCAAAATGTTTGACATTTAAATACAATGGAATCATTTTCATGGACCATGATCCAATTATCTCCCTTTTGATGCCGCTTTGCTTTAAGACTAAACCTGGTTGATGCCACAGAGATAGAGAAAGTTTCTTCACTTTCCATTGAGGTCAATTGAAATGTCAGAAACTTTAGTGTCTCTGTGTAGCAGCTGTTGGTTTGTAACTCGATGATGGTGATGAACTCAAAGGAACTCCTTACAGCTGTTTTTCTTCCTGTGTTCACAGGAGGTCAGGAACTGCAGCTTCCCTGTGTGAGGCCAACATTATTCCTTTGAATCAGTTTATGACAGAACTACTTCTCCCCATACCTACTGAGTGAAAAAAAGGCTGTCAAACCAGCTCCTAAGTGGTCATGGAATAAAAGGAAGCCATTCACTCCGCCTTGCTTGTACTGGTTGTTTGAAAGAGTTGTCAAATTAGTCCTACTCGCCTGCACTTTTCCTATAACCCTGTAAAATGATCTCCTTCAAGTATTTATCCAATTCCCTTTTGAAAGTTATATTGAATCTGTTTCCACCAACACTTCAAACAGCACATTCCAAGTCACAACTCAAAATAAATTCTCATTACTCCCTTTCTGGTTCTTTGGTGAGTTATGTGTGATCTGATGAAGGATCATCTAAATTCAAAACCCTGGTTCTATTCTCTCTCCACAGATGCTGTCAGACCAGATTTTCTAGCACTTTTCTCCTTTTGTTTCAGATTCCAGCATCCACAATAATTTGTGTTGACCTGCCTGTAATCTGTATACCGCTGGTTACTGATCCTCCTGCTATTGGGAATAGTTTCTCCTTATTTACTCTGTGCAAACTCTTTATCGTTCTGATGTCAGCAGAGTCTAATCTGCAACAAACAAAAGCAAACACCTGTTTAAGAGGTTTGTGTCAACAAGGCAAACCTGATTCCAGAAACTATATAAGAAAATTAAGCACACTTTTTATCACCTTGTATCTCTTTCCATGTATGACATGATAAAAAAAGCTTTATATAAATTCATTGTTTGTAACTTTGCAAATTCACACCACGGGGCCAGAAACTCACTCACAAAATTGAGAAACTCTGGTCTTATTGTTCCTCCAGCTGCCAGGGGGCCACAAAGGCTGGGTGGCACAGTGGTTAGCACTGCTGCCTCACAGTGCCAGGGATCCAGATTCAATTCCCAGCTTGGGTCACTTGTCTGTGTGGAGTCTGCGCATCCTCCCCTTATCTGCGTGAGTTTCCTCCGGATGCTCCAGTTTCCTCCCACAGTCCGAATGATGTGCTGGTTAGATGCATTGGCCGTGCTAAATTCTCCCTCAGTGTACCCGAACAGGCGCCGGAGAGTGGTGACTAAGGGATTTTCACAGTAACTTCATTGCAGTGTTAATGTAAACCTAAATAAACTTAAAGCTTAAATCACATAAAATGTATAGAACAGAAAAAGCCATTTGGCCCAATGAGTCCCTGCTGACGTTGATATTGTATATGAAATTCCTCCCGCTCCATCTACTTTACCATCCCCTCCTCTCTCTTATACTTGTCTAGTTCCTTGTCTAGAGCTTTGAAACATCTAAGTCAGTCAAGTCAGCCTTATCTTGTGGTGAGTTCCACATTCTCAGTCCTCTTCTGATTGGGGGGTTAAAACCCTCCTCCTTATTTCCTGATAGCATTTATTAGTAACTATCTTGTATTTATGGCAAAGATAAAAGCAAAATACTGCAGATGCTAGAATCTGAAGCAATGGCTCTGACAAGGGGTCATCCAGACTCAACACGTTGGCTCGATTGTCTCTCCACAGATGCTGTAAGATCTGCTGAGCATTTTCTGTGTTTTGTACTTATGGACTCTGGTTTTAAATTCTTTCACAATTTAAAAACATTTTCACCACAGTTACCCTTTCCAACCCATTCATAATTTTAAGACCTCGATCAGGTCACCTCTGAGTCTCTTCTTTTCCAAAGAAAAGAACTCCAACGTGTTCAATTCCATCCTGATTGCTCTGATCTCTCATTTTCTATATTATCCTTAGAAATCATTTTTATATTCACTCCACGGCTTTCTTGTCCTTTCTATAATATGGAACTTGGCAGAGTACTTTAACTGCAACCATACCACATCCAACCATGTACATGCTTTTCCAAAGCTCTGGGTGAACTCTCCGTGGGATAATTGCGTTTAGTTCTGGGTACACACCTCAGAAAGGACCACCTAGGAACAGGTGGTCACCAAACTACCAGAAGGATGTGGAAACTTTGGAGAAAGTGCAAAGAAGGTTCACCAGGATGTTGCTTGGTCTCAAGGGTATTGGCCACAAGGAGAGGTTGGATAAACTACAATCGTCCTCATTGGAAAGACAGAGGCTGAAGGGAGACCTTGTAGAGGTCTACAAGATTATGAAGGGAATAGAACAAGGTGGATAGTCAGAGGCTTTCTCCCAAAGTGAAAGTGTCAATTACAAGGAGGCACAGGTTCAAGGCGAGAGGGGGAAAGTTTACGGGAGATGTGCAGGGAGAGTTTTTACAGAGGGTGGTAGGTGCCTAGATCGCACTGCCAGAGGCGGTGGTGGAAGCAACATTTAAGAGGCATCTGGATGGGTACATGAATGGGAGGGAACAGAGAGATACAGACTGAGTAAGGGCAGAAGGGATTTTTTAGTTTAGTTAGAGCATCACGATCAGCATGGGCTCGGAGGGCTGAAGGGCCTGTTCCTGTAATGTACTTTTTTTTGTTCTTTATTCTTGTTCTTGAGTTGCAGCACAGACTCACCAGATCATACCAGAGCTAAAAGGGGTAAATTCTGAAGACAGGTTACATGGACTTGGCTTGTTTTCTCTTGCGTTTAGAAGATTAAGAGATGATCTAATTGAAATTAATGGATTTGATAGGGTAGATGGAGAGAAACTATTTCCTATAATGGTGGGGGGTGAGGGGCTGGTGGTTGGCAGTGGCACAGTGCAGAATACATGGCATAATCTTTCCAGGGCAATGCCATGGAGAATTCCTCAAACACAGAGCAGCAGAAATATGGAATTCTATTCCCTCCAAACGTACTGTTGATCAAAAATGTAAAACAGAAATGAATAGACTTTCATTAAGCAAGGGTTGGGGAACCAGGGTTAGTGAGTAGATAAATGATGATCCAAGCTGAGTGACAGAGCAAGCTGAAGGCACTGCACAGCTTTCTCCTGTGTTCCGATGGTTGGGAGCAAGACAGGTTAAAGGGCACTGCACTCTCAGAGGCAATTGTCCTCAGGGTAATGAGAGGGTCCCATTAGTCTTATTTAAGCCTAAAGTGTGACGAATCTGCTAGATTTTGCAGAGATAAATGAGGTACACATCAGTGAAGACACCAAACAGCTCCAATATATTTCTCAGTTAGAAAGACTCCCAAGATGATCACGTGACAGCAAGTGAAGATTTTCACTGTGGCACAGGAAATCCAATCAAATTATTGCAAAGGAGAAGTTTTGTATTTCAGACCAGACATAAAAATCAGAAAGTAATACTCCCCAGGGTAGCACAGTAGTTAGCACTCCTGCCTTACAGTGCTAGGGACTCAACTTTGATTCCTGGCTTGGGTCACTGTCTGTGTGGAGTCTGCACGTTCTCCCCATGTCTGCGTGGGTTTCCTCATGGTGTTCTAGTTTTCTCCCACAGTCCGAAAGATGTGCTGGTTAGGTGCATTGACCCAAACAGGCGCTGAACTGTGGCAACTAGGAATTTCACCAAAGGAGAAAACGCTGGAAAATCTCAGCAGGTCTGGCAGCATCCTTAAGGAGAGAAAAAAGCTGACATTTCCAGTCCAGATAACCTTTTGTCAAAGGGGAATTTCACAGAAATTTCATTGCAATGTTAATGTAAGCCTTAGTTGTGAATAATAAATAAACTTTGACTTTCCCCCAGCTGAAAAACTTCTCCCTTGTTAACCATTCAAGAATGTTTATGTCCCTTTAATGCATCATCTTTTGCACATATAAACCACCTCTCTCTCTTCATTTGACACTAACCCTTCCTTCACTTACACTCCTGCATCATTCACTCCCCTGGCCCAGGAATCAAAATGTGGAGATGCTGGCATTGGACTGCGGTAAGTACAGTAAGAACTCTCAACAACACCAGGTTAAAGTCCAACAGGTTTATTTGGTAGCAAAAGCCACTAGCTTTCTGAGTATTGCCCCTTCGTCATTTGTGAACACAACTCTCATTCACCTGATGAAGGGGCATTGCTCTGAAAGCTTGTGGCTTGTACTACCAAATAAACTTGTTGGACTTTGACCTGGTGTTGTGAGACTTCTTATTAAGAATCAAAAACATGGTCTTTATTTTTTCAGAAATGTGTGACATTTCTTCAAATGAAACCCAAGGATTGCTTTAAAAAAAAGTAATTAACTGCTCCACACAGCGGACAGTCATTAGAGAATGGTTCATAAATGGTGTGTGATGAATTTTCAGCCACTGTAGCTACTTTACTTTGGACAGGCTGGAGACAATACTAAAAATTCATTTATTGTCTAATCTTTTCAAGATGTTTTGTTATTCAATGGAAATATCCACCATGTTATGTTTGTTTACAATTGTTGGCAAGTCAAATTAATATTTAAGATATACACAAGTTGATGTGAATCTCATTTAGATCAATGGTTTTAGGACATTACCACTGAACAGTGCTGATTGATATTATATCATGTCCACTCCAAGTAAGTTCAAATTATTCATTGTGATCACTGCAGACTGATCAAAATCCTTCTAAACCATCCCAATTAGTGAGATAACACCCTTCCCTTCATTCCTTCTTGTCACTGGATCAAATTCTTGGAAATCCCTAAACAGAGTTTAAAATATATTGATTAATGTCACAAGAGGCTTACATTAACACTGCAATGAAGTCACTTTGAAAATCTCCAAGTCGCCATACTCTGGCGCCTGTTTGGGTACACCGAGGGAGAATTTAGCACGGCCAATGCACCTAAAAAGCAAGTCTTTCGGACTGTGGGAGGAAACCAGAACACCCAGAGGAAACCCATGCAGATACGAGGAGAACGTACAGACTCTGCACAGAGCTGGGAATCGAACCCGGGTTCCTGGTGCTGTGAAGCAGCAGTGCTAACTGCTGCGTCACACTATAGAACGACAGAAATATCATTTTCTTGTTCAATCTGACTCTCACACTGTGTTCCACTTGAGTTTCAATAATATTAAAATGATTAAGAAATATTTTGTGCATTTGGTTAGGCCTGATATTTGTGTTTCTATAATATTCTTTAAATCAACCAATTCATGCCGTTGACCTGTTTGGAGAAGTTTGTGAAACATATTCAAGCATTTAGCTTGTACTGTGCTAGGTTTTTGATTGGATCCTATCCACCACCTTCAGCATTCACTCCTGCCACCACCCATGCTCAGTTGCAGCAATGCGTACCATCTACAAGATGCACTTGTAGCAACTCGCCAAACCGTCTTCAGTGGCACCTTTCAAATCCACGATTCCTCAGGACCAAGACAGCAGATGCAATGGGAACGCCACCAGCTGCAAGTTCCCCACCTAACCACAGACCAACCTGACTTGGAAATATATCTCTGTTTACCGCCACAATCTATGATGTTATCTCGACCATCTGAGCCCAACAAACCAGGCCATCAGAATGAGATTTGGTCGATGGCTGCCACTCGGGGAGGAAATCCTGCAGATTGTACCCAGATTCCTGGGAGCGCAGACACCGTTAATCACACAATTCCACAGTTGATCAACTGAGTAACAGTGACTCGAAGGCAGAGGTTGCTATTTCAGAGGTCTGAGTTAGTTTGAGGGCACGTCAGTGAATTTGTGAGGAAACTTGGGTGTAAATTGGTATGCATTGTGTACATTCTTGGTGCAGGTTGCCAATTGTGTCTCCTAGTTCAAAATCCAGGTCTTTGTTTCATGGCTGTTAGTTTGCCTTGTGCTTTCTTCTTAACTACATGCAGTTTGTGTCTCCATGAGACAGTCATGAGTAGCAAACACCCCAGGGAATTACCCACTTGAGAACATTTATCTTTAATTGGATTACATCCAGACTATAGCCAAACAGAATATGCAGGAAGATATGAATGGCATCTTGAGAAATTTTGCCTGTGCAGCCAATATGGTCTTATGCTGTGAATAACTTTTAATCCTGAGGGCACATCCAACTGAAGTAATATCAGAAAACAGGGTCCTCCTGTGTCCCAACAGATTCACCCTCCAGGGCAGTCTCACTGAGACAATTGAAGTAGTATTGAGAATCAAAGTGACCACAAGCAGATATTAATAAATCAAAACATGCTTGTGTTACACAAGTCTTTGATTATCTCATCAGCATACTGCTGTAAAATATGAAATGAGTGCAGAATAATCGGGAAGCCTCAACCAATCAGAATTGACTTGCCATTCAGCCCGTTGCGTCTTCGCTGGCCAGGAAACAGTCTAGCTCTTTATTTGGATCCCTGGTCAGTGGCCTTGGGGGTTACAACACTTGAGATGGAGCTCCAGGGACAGTACGATGGCACAGTGGTTAGCACTGCTGCCTCACAGGGATCCAAGTTTGATCCCTGGCTTGGATCACTGTCTATGTGGAGTTTGCACATTCTCCCTGTGTCTGTGTGGATTTCCTCCGGATGCTCCAGTTTCCTCCCTCATTCTGAAAGAGTTTCTGGTCAGGTGCATTGACCTGAACAGGTGCCAGACTGGCGACTAGGGGAATTTCATAGTGACTTGATTGCAGTGTTAATGTAAACTGACTTGTG
This sequence comes from Sphyrna mokarran, assembly GCA_024679065.1. Taxonomy (NCBI): domain Eukaryota; kingdom Metazoa; phylum Chordata; class Chondrichthyes; order Carcharhiniformes; family Carcharhinidae; genus Sphyrna; species Sphyrna mokarran. The sequence continues at coordinate 127,417,933 of JAGIQG010000006.1, read as the reverse complement.
CCTAATAAATAAACTTTTTTATGTACTTTTTAAACAAATTGAGCATTTCAGTCTCAATCACCAATTCAGGTAATAAATTCCAAATACCCAGCACTCTCTAAGATCATAGAATCATAGAATCTTACAATGCAGAAGGAGGCCATTCAGCCCATCAAGTCTACACCAACTGCAATCCTGCCCAGGTCCTATCCCCATAACCCAATGCATTTACCCTAGCTAGTCCTTCTGACACTAAGAGGCAACTTAGCATGGCCAACCCACCTAACCTATACACCTTTGGACTGTAGAAGGAAACCCTCACAGGTACAGGGAGAACGTGCAGACTCCGCACAGACAATGACTAAGCAGGGAATCAAACACAGATCCTTGGTGTGTGAGGCAGCAATGCTTGCAACTGTGTCATTATGCTGCCCTTTGGGTGAGAAGATTTTTATTCTCATGACCCCTCTAATTCTTCCTCCAACCATTAGACACCTTTACCCCCTCGTAACTGACCCTCAGCTAAGAGAAACTGATCTTTCCTGTCCACCCTGCCTAGAACCTTCATACACCTCAATTAGACCATCCCTCAGCCTCTTCTATTTGAAGGAGAACAGCCCTAGCCTTTCCAATCTCTCAGGGCTGCAATTTTCAAACCCTGGCAACATGCTTATAAGTCTCCTCTGCACTCTCTCCAGAGCATTTATATTGTCCCTGTAATGTGATGAACAGAATTGTACACAAAACCCCAGCCTGATCAGCATTTCATACTTTTCCCACATTACACACTTGCATTTGTATTCAACACATCATCCAATAAAGGTCAACATTTCATCAGTGACCACCATGTCCACCTGTATTACCAACATGAAGGGTGTGTGGACAGGCACTCTGAAGTCTCTGACTTCCTCAATCTCTCTCAATATCTTTGCATTTATTCAGCACTGCCTTGCTCTGTTTGCCCTCCCCAAATCCACTAATTCACACTTTTCTGTCCAAAGATGTATGGGTTAGGTTGATTAGCCATGCTAAGAAATGGCCCCTTAGTGTCCAGGTAGCAAAGGTTAGAGGGATTAGTGGATATAACATATAGGGATATGGGGGTAAGGCCTTGGTTTGGTGTACACTTGATTGGCCGAAGGGCCTCTTTCTGCACTGTAGGGTTCTATGATTCTACGATTCTGGATTGAATTCCATCTACTGACTCAATCGACTCAAACTCGATATCTACTGATATCCATTGATATCATTCCGGAGTCGATAGCCGTATGTACATATGAATATATATATATATATATATATATATGTATATATAGGCATATAAATTCAAGCAGGAGTAGACCATTCAGCCCTTGAGCCTGTGCCATCATTCAGTAAGATCATGGCTGATCTGAATGTAACTTAAACCCCACATTCCTGCTGACTCCTGATAACCTTTCACTCCTTGTTAATCAAGAATCTAAATTGTTAAGATAATGAAGATTGGAGAACGTCACAATTGTAATCATCACTGTTGATATTGTAATGGTAGTAAGCAGGTGCTTTTGAGGCAGTGGGGTGAAACACCACTTGTTGGATGACAGATCGATTAAAATGCTCTGAGGTTAGGATTTTCTTTCTTTTTCTTGCCACCTACTTTGAGGCCAGAAACATCAGTTTCCCCTATCAGCTGCACACAGTTCGGAATCAGAAATATATCGTCGCTCCTTCACCGTCACTGGAATTCCCTTCCTAACAGCGTGGTGGGTGTACCTCCATCTCATGGTTCAGGAAGGTGACTCACTACCACCTTCTGAAGGGTAATTGGAAACTGGAAGTGGGCAATAAATGCTGGTCTGCTCGGTGAAGCTGACAAGAAAGAATAAAATGAAATCATGAGTGGTGATAATGAGTATACCAGATATTAATTCGATATGCCATTCTGGTAATAACTCAGTGATTTTACGTTTACAGTTTCATCACATTTTATATATCTTTGAAGGTTTCTCTGGCCTTATGACCTTTCTAAATCCTGTGTAACAGAGCACTCTTTTTCTCTTTTCTATCTATTGCAGCATGTGACAGTAACCGGTGGGGCCCACACTGTAACAACCGCTGTCAGTGTAAGAATGGAGCTTTGTGTAATCCGATCACTGGAGCCTGCTTATGCACCCCTGGGTACCAAGGTTGGCGATGTGAGGAGGTCTGCAATGCCGGGACATACGGCAACGGATGCCATTTAAAATGCCAGTGCCAAAATGGGGCAACCTGTGATCACGTGACTGGTGAATGTAAATGTCCGCCAGGGTACACCGGCGCGTTGTAAGTACAATCTCCAACACACACTCACTTTTTCAAAGGCAAGAACTCTGTTTGTAGTGAATACCGAAAGACAAAGTTTTCTGAGCTGCAAAGGTCCCAAAATGTCTGGGATTTTGCTGGGTGAAAGTGACAATGTTATAGGCATTTTTCTATCGCATGGTACTTACTTGCAGCTTTGGGCTCAACTTTGTGGAAGTTTTTAGTTTGTTCAGACCTGGAAAATAGTCGATAGTGAGGCCATTGATTTGTGATCAGATTGGAAAATTCATGAGCACAATATGAAACTTAACAAACTCGGTAGCCATTATTCGGTTGAGATATGAGGTGGAGATACCAGTGTTGGACCGGAATGGGCACAGTGAAAAGTCTCACAACGCCAGGTTAAAGTCCAACAGGTTTATTTGGAATCACGAGCTTTCGGAGTACTGCCCCTTCATCAGTTGAATAGAGAGGTAGGTTTAGTAACATGGCATAAATAGACAACGGCACAATTAATTATTTCGCAATTGTGTCTTTGTCTATATATGCCATATTTATGAACCTACCTCTCCACTCATCTGATGAAGGAACAGCACACCAAAAGCTCGTGATTCCAAATAAACCAGTTGGACTTTAACCTGGAGTTGTGAGACTTCTTCCATGGTGTAGATAGGCTTTACTTCCTGTTTTGGCCTTGGATGGTGGAGTGACGGACTCAGCTTTAGTTGTTTCTTGTCTGGAGCATCGATTGGAGTACAACTTGTTCCTTTAACACAATTCTCCCTGTCAAAACTCTTGGTGTATGGTCCTTCCTGGCTAGGGGATTGGTCCTCATTGTCTATGATTGCCCTACAGTTGGTACAAGTCACCAGGAACTCAGGCCAAAGTATCATACACAAGCTTGTTGCCTTTTGCATGGAGCACTTATCTGGTTAATGGCCCCTCATTGTATTTTAGATGTCAAATGTCCAGCAAATGTCAGAGGTCGTACAGCATATATTTAACACAGGTCAATCAGGAATGCCCAACTGCAAAGTATCTCAGATAATACAGCAAGATAAAGTATACAAAAATAAATTATTCAGAACAGAATTAATACTATTATAACTGGCTCTATTGTATGTTATAATGAGGATTAAGACAGCACAGGGGCACAATGGTTAGCACTGCTGCTTCACAGTGCCAGGGTTCGATTCTGGCTTTGGGTCACTGTCTGTGTGGAGTTTGTACATTCTCCCTGTGTCTGCATGGATTTTCTCTGGGTGCTCCAGTTTCCTCCCACAGATGTGCAGGTTAGATGAATTGACTTTGCTAAGTTGTCTCTCAGTATCAGAGGGGCTAGTAAGGGTAAATGCATGGGATGATAGGGATAGGGTCTGGATGGAATTGTGGTCGGGTGGAACTCGATGGATCAAATGGCCTCCTTCTGCACTGTAGGATTTGATGATTCTATGATTAAGGATGTGGTTAGGTCACAATCCTGGAACTCCCTCCCTAACAGCACTGTGGGTGTACCTACACCACATGGACGGCAATTCAAGAAGGTGACTCACACCATCTTCTCAAGGGGCAATTAAGAATGGACAATAAATGCTGGCCTAGCCAGCGATGCCCACATCCTGTGACAGAATAAGTTTTTAAAAGATTGGAACTCCATTCCTTGGAGATGACACTAGAGTTAAGAAAGCCCACCAATGCCTCTACTTTCTCAAAAGACTAAGGAAATTTGGCATGTCAATTACAACTCTCACGGGTGCACCATAGAAAGCATTCTTTCTGGTTGTATCACAGCTTGGTATGGCTCCTGCTCTGTCCAAGACTGCAAGGAACTACAAAAGGTCATGAATGTAGTCTAATCCATCGACAAACCAACCTCCCATCCATTGACCCTGTCACACTTCCTGCTGCCTTCCTAAAGCAGCCAGCATAATTAAGAACCCCACGCACCCCAGACATTCTCCCTTCCACCTCCTTCCGTCAGGAAAAAGGTACAAAAATCTAACATCATGTACTGACGGACTCAAGAACACCTTCTTCCCTGTTGCTGTCAGACTTTTGAATGGACTTACCTTGGATTAAGTTGATCTTTCTCTACACCCTAGCAATGACAGTAACACCACATACTGCACTCTCTCTTTTCCTTCTCTATAAATAGTATGCTTTGTCTGTATAGAACGCAAGAAACAATACTCTTCTCTGTACGTTAATATATGTGACTAATAAATTAAAAAAAAAGACTGAGAAGAGGTCTGATAGAAGTATTCATAATCATGAGGGGTTTGGACAGAGTAGAGAGGGCAAAACTGTGCCCACTCATGACAGGACTGAGAACAAGTGTGCAAAGATTAGGAGTAATTAGCAAAAGGAGCAAAAATGAAAAGGGAAAAATGCTTTTCCACACAGTGAGTGAGCAAGATTTGGAATGCACTGCCTGAGAGTGTGGTGGATGTAGATTCAATCGAGGCATTTAAGAAAGAATTGTAGTGTTATCTGAAAAGGAAGATATGTGCACGGTTAGGGGGAGAAGGTAGGGGAATGGCAGGAAGTGAAATTCTCATTTGGAGATCAGGTGCAGATGTGACGGGCCGAATGGCCTCCTTTGGGTTGTAACAATTCTCTGATTCCACAGCTGGAATGTTACTGATTGAAAATGACTGTGACTCTTTAGGATCTGTCTCTGCAGCGAGATAGGGGACACTATCAAGTTTACAGAGATATAAATTCTAATGCTGGATCCAGAGTGAATAGTGGATGGCAGGGTAATTAATTAGTTTGTTTTTCAGTGTTTAATTCTGCAGTTCACAGGATTGTGCGAACACATACGGAATAAACTGTCTTCATTTAACGCAAACTGCCTTTGGCTTTAATCTATATCACATGATGCTGTTTTATAATTGAAAAAGTTGTGATTCAGTGCGATCTCCTGTTTGGAATCAATATTTCAAAATTAGATAGATTCCTTTAGGCATTCAGAAATAAAAACATCAGAATGTCTGAGCTGATCAGTGATAATGATTGGTTATCTCTCTCTTATGTTTTTCTCTCTCTCTCTCTGGCCGTGATTCTCCCATCCTGCTGTGCTAGTTTTTTAGTGCAGTGGACAGGGCGATTCGTGTGTTTCCCAGCGTTGGATTTCCGGCAGCATTTGTTCCGTGCCAGAAATCGGTGGAGAGACAGGGAAATATTTTAAATAGTAATTTCCATATAATTTAAACGCTATTATCAGGTCGGGACTGAAGTGTCTGGGCCCGTTAACCTCCCCCCACCCCTCCTGGCCAGAGCATTCCACTCCAATGGGATTTAGAATTGCCCCCCATTTCTGGGGAATTCCAGCCCCAATCCCGCTGGAATGAAAGAGGGGTAACTGGGGCACCCCCCAGAGGGTCAGTCAGTTGGGTGATGCCCCCTGGGCATTGGCATTATCACAACACCAAGTTAAAGTCCAACAGGTTTATTTGGCAGCAAAAGCCACTAGCTTTCGGAGCTCTGGTCCTTCATCAGGTAAGTGGGACTTCAGTTCACAAACAGGGCATATAAAGATATAAACTTAATATACAAAATAATGTTGAAATTCGAGTCTTTACAGGCAATCAAGTCTTAAAGGTACAGACAATGTAAGTGGAGAGAACGTTAAGCACAGGTTAAAGAAATGTTAAAGAAAACACTATCCACCAGGTACACTGTCAGAGGGTCAGTGCTGAGGGAGTGCTTCACTGTCAGACAGTCAGTGCTGAGGGAGTGCTTCACTGTCAGACGGTCAGTGCTGAGGGAGTGCTTCACTGTCAGACGGTCAGTACTGAGGGAGTGCGCGCACTGTCAGAGGGACAGTACTGAGGGAGTGCCGCACTGTCAGAGGGGGTGCTTGAGGGAGTGCCGCACTGTCAGAGGGTCAGTACTGAGGGAGTGCCGCACTGTCAGAGGGTCAGTACTGAGGGAGTGCTGCACTGTCAGAGGGTCAGTGCTGAGGGAGTGCTTCACTGTCAGAGGGTCAGTGCTACGGAGTGCCGCACTGTCAGAGGGTCAGTGCTGAGGGAGTGCCGCACTGTCAGAGGGTCAGTGCTGACGGAGTGCCGCACTGTCAGAGGGTCAGTGCTGACGGAGTGCTGCACTGTCAGAGGGTCAGTGCTGAAGGAGTGCTGCACTGTCAGAGGGTCAGTGCTGAGGGAGTGCTGCACTGTCAGAGGATCAGTACTGAGGGAATGCGCACTGTCAGAGGATCAGTGCTGAGGGAGTGCTGCACTGTCAGAGGGTCAGTGCTGAGGGAGTGCTGCACTGTCAGAGGATCGTACTGAGGAATGCTGCACTGTCAGAGGATGAGTACTGAGGGAGTGCTGCACTGTCAGAGGGTCAGTTCTGAGGGGGTGCCGCACTGTCAGAGGGTCAGTACTGAGGGAGAGCTGCACTGTCAGAGGGTCAGTGCTGAGAGAGTGCCGCACTGTCAGAGGGTCAGTGCTGAGGGAGTGCTGCACTGTCAGAGGGTCAGTGCTGAGAGAGTGCCGCACTGTCAGAGGGCCAGTACTAAGGGAGGGCTGCACTGTCAGAACGTCAGTACTGAAGTAGTGTCGCATTGTCCGAAGGTCAGTATTGATGGAATGCCACACTGTCAGAGAGTCAGTGCTGAGAGAGCGCCGCACTGTCAGAGAGTCAGTGCTGAGAGAGTGCTGCACTGTCAGAAGGGTCAGTGCTGAGGGAGTGCCGCACTGTCAGAGGGTCAGTACTGAGGGAGTGCTGCACTGTCAGAGGGTCAGTACTGAGGGAGTGCTGCACTGTCAGAGGGTCAGTACTGAGGGAGTGCTGCACTGTCAGAGGGTCAGTACTGAGGGAGTGCCGCACTGTCAGAGGGTCAGTACTGAGGGAGTGCCGCACTGTCAGAGGGTCAGTACTGAGGGAGTGCCGCACTGTCAGAGGGTCAGTGCTGAGGGAGTGCCGCACTGTCAGAGGGTCAGTACTGAGGGAGTGCCGCACTGTCAGAGGGTCAGTGCTGAGGGAGTGCCGCACTGTCAGAGGGTCAGTACTGAGGGAGTGCCGCACTGTCAGAGGGTCAGTACTGAGGGAGTGCCGCACTGTCAGAGGGTCAGTACTGAGGGAGTGCCGCACTGTCAGAGGGTCAGTACTGAGGGAGTGCCGCACTGTCAGAGGGTCAGTACTGAGGGAGTGCCGCACTGTCAGAGGGTCAGTACTGAGGGAGTGCCGCACTGTCAGAGGGTCAGTGCTGAGAGAGTGCCGCACTGTCAGAGGGTCAGTACTGAGAGAGTGCTGCATTGAATTTTAGATGAGATATAAACACAAGGTCTATCCCCTTCCTGGGTCGATGTAAAAATCCATCTGAAAGAAGAACAGAATGCTCCTTCCTATTCTCCTGGCCAATTTGCCCCTCAGTTGACATTACAAAAGAACAGATTATCTTTTCATTATTTCACTGGTGTTTGTGGGATCTCGTGGTGTGCAAAATGGCTGCCAAGCTTCCTACATAGATCCCTGAAAGTAGGCAGTCAAATCGATAAGGTTGTTGAGAAGGCATACGGAGTCGTAGCTTTTATTGGTAGGGGGATTGAATTTGGGAGCCGCAACGTCATGTTGCAACTGTACAAAACTCTAGTGCGGCCGCACTTGGAGTATTGTGTGCAGTTCTGGTCCCCACATTATAAGAAAGATGTGGAGGCATTGGAGAGGGTACAGAGGAGGTTTACCAGGATGTTGCCTGGTATGGAGGGCAGGTCTTATGAAGAGAGGCTGAGGGATTTGAGGTTGTTTTCGTTAGAAAGGAGGCGGCTAAGAGGGGACCTTATCGAAACATATAAGATGATTAGAGGTTTAGATAGGGTGGACAGTGATAGCCTTTTTCCTAGGATGGAAAAAGCTAGCACGAGGGGACACAGCTTTAAATTAAGGGGTGATAGTTATAGGACGGATATCAGAGGTAGGTTCTTTACCCAAAGGGTGGTTCGGGAGTGGAATGCCCTGCCTGCAGCAGTTGTAGATGCGCCAAGTTTGGTGGCGTTTAAGAGGTTAGTTGATAAGTATATGGAAGAGAAGGGAATGGTTTAGTTTGGAGGGGCATTGCTTTTTATATTGGTCGGCGCAACATCGAAGGCCGAAGGGCCTGTTCTGTGCTGTAATGTTCTATGTTCTATGTTCTATGTTCTACATTACAACAGTGAAAGTACTTCAAGCAATATTTCGTTGGATGCCAAGTGCTGTGAGATGTCCAGAGTTCATCAAAGGTTAAATGAGGCATCCTCTTTCTTTGTTCTAATATGTGACTGTTAATCTTTGTGTTTTGCTTGGTTTTCTAGTTGTGAAGATTTGTGTCCACCAGGGAAACATGGACCTCAGTGTGAGGAGCGATGCCCTTGTCAAAATGGTGGCGTATGTCACCATGTGACAGGAGAATGCTCGTGCCCGTCTGGATGGATGGTAATATATATCGATTATATATATTATCTGTCACGTATGTTGTTAACAATCTTATGTCTATGAGCACATTTTATGTGCATAAGTGTTACTTTATGATGTCATGTGATTTTGTTAATACTTTCAAGTCACTGGGATAAGTTTTTTATAATGCTATTTCTTCATGTAATCCATTGCCTGTCACATCTTGCTAATAAAACAGTCTCACCACCGAAATGCCTACTGAGACACCCCACCCCACCAGATTTTTTTTTCTCTTTGGTCAAATCTCCTTTGTTTAAAGGAAGTTTTGAACAAATTGATAGGAAAAGGATGCTGGGCGCCTGGAACGCGCTGCCTGGGGAGGTGGTGGAACCAGACACTTTAGTGACTTAACTGGACAAATACATGAATAGGATGGAAATAGAGGGATATGGTTCCCGGAAGGGGGTTTTAGTTCAATATGCAACATGGACGATGCAGGCTTGGAGGGCCGAAGGGCCTGTTCCTGTGCTGTAATTTTCTTTGTTCTTTATTTGTTTGAATATGTATTTCATACAGCATGATTAACCATTTCCATTATTTGTATCTGATAGTACCCCAATTAAAAACTTTACTTCCAAGGCTTGCTGAAGATTTGGTTTGAAATTTCTGTCTGGAGTAGTGACTCTGTATGACAGGCAGTTTGAAGGTGTGCCGTGTATACACTTGCCCAAGTATCAGTAATATTTACAATTGACAAATGATAGGTTGGTTTTCATTTAAAATCCACAAAACTAAAACCTATACCATTGTCTATGGTCCATATATGTCTCCTTTACCCGACTTCATACTAACATATCCTTCTATTCCTTTCTCCTTTACGTGTTTATTCAACTTCCCATCAAATGCACCTATGCTATTCACCTCCCTGTGTTCAGGCATTCCACATTCTGACCATTCTCCTGAATTCTGTATTGGACATCTTATGTGGCCCCTCATTTTTATCTCCACTCTACCGCCCAAACACCTCAACAGGTGAAACATCTTTTTGAGGTTTATGTTAATTAGCCTCTTTCATAATTTTAAAGACCTTTATCCAGTGACGCCCTTCCTTCTCTGTTCTAGAGAAAAGAGACCCAACTATTCAGCTTTGCCTGATATTTCCTCTCAGTACAGCTATTGTGCTTTGTGAATCATTTTTACATCTTCACTATGCTTTGATATCCTTTTTAGAGCTCAGTCTTGAGTATTGAACTCAAAAGAAATATCACATGCCAAACATTGCTCCTGCAATATTATGCTTCGAAGTAATGGTTTAATAATTCGAATGAATACAGGTGCTGATGACTGTGTTAAAAAATGTAGGGGATTTGCCAAAGAGACTCCACTTGTACCACACATATTTTGCATTATGCATTATCTCCTCATTATTTTGCATTTAACTAATTTCCATGGGGTAATTTTAACAATCTTCCTCCAGACTGTTCTTTCTGAGGTCCAGACTGGTGACGTTAAACACTCAGAGAACAGAGTGTGATAATTTCGCTGCCACCCTAAGCATTGGAGCCATCTATGAAGTGATAGGCAAAGACTTCAAGATTTTTTAATAAGATTGTCTGAGAATCAAGAAGGTGTTGGCATGATATTGAGAGATTTTTTAGTTTAACAACTTTGTTTTCCAGTTTTTTCTTTCAGGAAAGCTATCTGCGGAAGTTGATCCTTAAATCTGTGTTACAAATCTTACAGTAATAAACCATGCACTAATCCATCACAATTTGCAAGTCTTCTAATTACAGGAGCGGTGAGAAGGGGGTTAAAGTTAAATGAAAGTCATTTTGTTTTTGCTTAAAACAAAATTATTGCTACTCCTCTCAAACAGTGTTCTCACACCAGAGTTCATGACAAATCTGGGCATTTAATCGTAAAGTGCTTTTACGATTGAGGCTGGTAAGTGTAATGATTAAACAAAAAGTGATTGACTGAAGAACTTTACTTTTAAAGGGAACGGTATGTGGTCAACCTTGTCCTGAAGCAAGATATGGAATAAACTGCTCACAGGAATGTCAGTGTCACAATGGTGGACAATGTGATCCAGCCTCTGGTCATTGTCAGTGTGGAGCCGGCTACACAGGAGAGAGGTAATGGAACCTGTCAACACTGTTTCTTAATGTAGCATTGACTTTCAGGTATCGTTATACAGCTACATGGCTTCGTTCCCATCACTTTAGCCACATCCACCCATGCAGCTTGCCGAGATTTCTTGGTTCTTCCAATTCTAGCCACTCACACGTTTACCATTTCCATCATTCCAACTTCGGTGTTTGTGTCTTCAACCACCTGGACCCTAGGCTCTGGAATTTCCCTCCCTTAACCTCCCTATCTCTATCTTCCCATAAGATGTTGCATAAAACCTAATTCTTCCGATGCAGCTTTGGGTTATCTGGTTACCTAATACCTTCTTATCTGACTTGGTGTCAAATTATGCCTCATAATGTGACTGTGAATCACCTTGGGATGTAAAAGTGCTGTGTAAATGCAAGTTGTTGCTGTATGTTCTCGGAGAGGTAACATATGGATAATAAAACAGAGAACTGCTAACCAGATTCAAGTAGATTCAGCTATTAAATCAGTTGAACTGGTTTGAAGTTAATGTTCCCTTTACAGTAACAAGCTTGCATCTGTTTTGGTCTAATTTGATAGAACGTGATACATACACATCAAGAATCATAAGAACTAGGAGCAGGGGTAGGCCACTCAGCCCCTTAAGTTTGTTCTATCATTTGATACAGCTAATCTCATCCCAGCCTCAACTCCACATTCATAGATATGCAATCTTAGAATCATACAGTATTGAAGGGGGCCATTCAGTTCATCAAGTCTGCACCAATTCTTACCCAGGCTTATCCTGTAAGTGTGTACATGTTTATTCTGCTAATCCTTCTAACCTATATATCGTTGAACACCATAAGGGGCAATATAGCGTGACCAATCAACCTAACTTGTACATCTCTGAAGTGTGGGAGGAATCCAAAGCACCCGGAGGAAACCCATGCAGACATGGGGAAAAGGTGCAAGTTCCACACAGACAGTGACCCAAGGCCAGAATTGAACTTGGATCCCTGATGCTGTGATGTAGAACCGTGTGTCAACTATGGTTCAGTAGGTAGCATTCTTGACTCTGCACCAGAAGATTATGGGTTTATGTTGCATTCCAGGATTTGAGCGCAAAAACCCAGGCTAGCATCTCTCATGCAGTACTGAGGGAGTGCTGCACTGCTGAAGATACCAATTTTGTGATGAGATATTAAACCAAGGCCCTGCCTCTCCACATAGATGGATGTAAAAGATTCTATGGCATTATTTTGATAGTATTGACGTTCTCTTCAGTGTCCTGGCCAATAGTTATCCATCAATCAATATCACACACACACAAAAATATTGACCACTGTCACAATACTGCAGTGGGATCTTGCAATGTATAAATCTTACATCACAGCAATAAATGGACTTCATAATTATTGCATTGGATGCAAATTTCCCAAAATTGCACAGAATGTCGGATCAGGTGAGAAAAGCTGTGTTAAAGTTGCCGGTTTCACAGACTCTTTCTCTTGCCTGTGCAATTGCAGAGATCACTCAGCCACCCGGGGGACAGGGGGCTAAACATGTGGCAATGCCAAAATTTGAAGACAATACCCAATCTCAGAATCCTGTAATTGCCCCAGGCCACCCCACCCCACCCCAATGCAGGCATATCCCTCCCCCTCCCATCCAAAATGAGTATTGTTCCCTCCTCCACCCCACATATAAGGAGAACTGCCCCCCCCCCGCCACCTTCCCTCCAGTGGGACATTCCAGGGGCCATGCCCTTGACAGTGACACCCTGGCACTGCCAAGGTGCGGAGAAGATCCGAAACTGAGACATTGCCAGCCCAGATCCTACTTTTGGCCGTTCATGAGATTTAGCAGCCATTATTAAATTTGCACCCATGATCAACAGATCCGCTAAATTGTGGATATTGACTCTAAACACTCAGGAACATCTTGAGGTCATTGAAAGGTGCTATAACAATGAAAGTTCTTACTTTCTTCATTCTGCTTATTTTTCAATCTCAAGGCGGTAGTCTTTTAGCCTTATCATTTGCTGAAGTTGCAGATGTCTTGTTCTCTCTGTGCCATTCGCAGTAAATTGCAGCTTAACAACACCTCCGGGGTGAAGGGTAAAGTCCCACTAACTAACTGTACCCACTGACATAGCTCACTCAAGGAAAATCTGGGCCACAGCTAAAAACAGGGAGACCCAATTAGCCAGAGAATGCTCCAAGCAGGAGTGGAAATATCTGCTGTATGGCGTGCTCACTGGTAGAAGCACTGTCCTCTGTCTGTTTTCTACGTGGTTGGCTGAATGTGTTACAGCTCAAGCTGTACTAATATGTCTGCGATCGTGCTGCTGGCCCACTTGTTAAGCTTTTGAATTTGCACTTAGCAATTTCAAACATAAAAATGTTGCCTAGTTTACTGGTAGTGAGTGCATGCCTTAATCCTTTTAGTCTTAATTGACTGCTACAAGTGTAATGGGGTAGCAGATGCAGCTAGGTGATTCCACCTTAGAGCATGCCTCCAGTCTAAAGATTTCTGCTTTTACGTCTAAAAGGTTCTGGCCCACAGTGCCATTCCCATTAATGGGAATGCTCCCTGCTGTCACTACTTTGTAATTTACCACTTTGTGATAAGACATGTCTGCCTTGATAGATGAAGTGAGTCAGTAGTTCCACAAAACGCTCCGAATTAAATCAGATTACGTCAACAACAACAACTTTCATTTATATAGCACCTTTAGCAAACTTCTCATCTGCTCTCTGATACTTTTACCTTAAATCTGTGTCCTCGGAAATTGACCCCCACCTACCCCGCCACTAGAAACAGTTTCTCCCTATTTGTCCCTTTGAAACCCTTCATGGCTTTGCAGTGTCAGTCTAGGGAGAGATTTAAGCAGAATGCCTGCATCTGAGCTGCTTCTGATAAGTGCCAACAGGTCAATGGGGGAGGCGATGGCTGAGTGGTGTTATCACTGGACTGTTAATCCAGAAACACAGCTAATGTTCTGGGGACCTGGGTTCAAATCCCACCATGATAGATGGTGGAACTTGAATTCAATGAAATATATCTGGAATTAAGAATCTACTGATGACCATGAAATCATTATCGATTGTCGGAAAAACCCATCTGGTTCACCAGTGCCCTTTAGGGAAGGAAGTCTGCCATCCAACTAGGGATGGGCAAGAAATGCGGTCAGCCAGCGAAGCCATGTCCCATGAATGAATAAAAAAAAACAGCAACATGCACTTTTAGAAGCAACATGTGGCTTTTTTAGGTCAGATTTTAAAAACATTCAGGTACACAGAATTTAAATTGGGCCATTGAATGTCGCAAAACGTACCTCAATGCTTCACAGGAACAGTTATCAAACAGAGTTTGACATTGAGCCACATAAGCAGGTAAAAGCAAAATACTGCAGATGCTGGAATCTGAAACAGAAAATGCCCGAAATCCTCGGCAGGTCTGACAGCATCTGTGGAGAGAAAACAAAGCCAATGTTTTGAGTTTGTCATCCTGGATTGAAACATTGGCTCTATTCGCTCTCCACAGATGCTGTCAGACCGCATAAGGAAATGTTAGAGCAGGTGACCAAAAGTTTGATCAAAGGGACAGGTTTTAAATAGCATGTTAATGACGAAGAGAGTAAGAGAGCAATGGCAAGACACAAGGAGGGAGTTCAATGACTTAGGGATAGTTAGTCGAAGACTTAGAATCACAGAATCTTTACAGTGCAGAAGGAGGCCATTCAGCCCATCAAATCTGCAGCGAGACCACAATCCCACCCAGGTCCTATTCTCTTGAGTTCGCACATTTATCTGTTAATCCTCCTGGCACTAAGATCAATTTAACATGGCCAATCCACCTAACCCACACATCTTTGGACTGTGATGGTGGAAGTGATGTAAATGAAGGGAGACATAAGAGGTCAGAAGTGGAACAACACAGATGTTATCTTGGAGATTTTCTTGAGGTGGCACTGCTGCCTCACAGCTCCAGGGTTCGATTTCTGGTTTGGGGCACTGTCTGTGTGGAGTCTGCACATTCTCCCTGTGTCTGCATGGGTTTCCTCCAGGTGCTCCAGTTTCCTTCCTCAATTCAAAGATGTGCAGATTAGCTGCATCGGCCATGCTAAGTTGCCCCTTAGTGTCCTGGGATGTGTAGGTTAGCGGGATTAGCAGGGTAAATGGGGTTGTGGGGATAGGGCCTAGGTGGAATCGTAGTCTGTGTAAACTCGATAGCCTCCTTCTGCACTGTCAGATTCCTAGGTTTCTATGATCAGGAGCAGATTACAAGAGGGAGGAGCCAATGGAGGGATTTGAAAACAAGGATGAGAATTTTAAAATTACGTGCACAAGCATATTCTCTGTTACACTGCCAGCAGCAAGAGATAATCTGACCTCTCTTTGAAGTTACACAAGAAGTAAGCTGCTGATATTTAATTTAACACAAAAGCCTTTTCTCTAATTTATTCTCATGATGCGAGTGCCCTTGGCCAGTTTATTGTCAGTCGCTATTCAACCTGAGGCATTGCGATGTGCTTTCCTGGGCAGCTGCATGCCTGCTGGTGAAGCAGGCAATTCTGCATCTATTTTGTGTGTTTGTACTCTATTCACCGTTAGCTGAATATTTTGCTTCTTCTCAGCAAGCAGCTGTTGGATGAAATTTGTGTTCAATTAGTTACAGATGACGCATCTAAAATTTACACTTTGGGCCAAAAAAAAGTAGTTTTGGTAATTTAAATGCAAAAAAAAAAACCCTTTCTCATTGCCCCTTTGGATGTGGTGATTCATAATGAAATGAGTCAAGCATTGTGGTTTTGAATGATGTGCTGTTGAAACTCTCTCGTACAACTGTCTGTGTGTGTTGTGGTCGTATTGTTTCAATGCTGCTAATTATTCTGCCACTAGGAATGCTGCGTTTGTGAACTTCAAGCTTGGATTTGTCTATCAGTCATGGCCCAGTGACTAGCATTCTCAGCACTGAGTCAAAAGGTTGTGAGTTCACGTCCAGAGACTTCAGCACACGGTCCAGGCCCATACTCCACTGGCAATACCGAGGAAGTGCTGCACTGTCAGAGTTACTGGCTGGGATTCCCTGACCTCGCCCGTAGCTGGATTATCCAGTCCTGTTACTGTGAAAAAAGATGTATAGGTTAGGTGGATTGGCCATGCGAAATTGCCCCTTAGTGTCCCAAAATGTACACGTTAGGTGGATTGGCCATGCTGAATTGCCCCTTAGTGTCCAAAGATGTGTAAGTTGAGTGACTTAGCCATGCTACGTTGCCCCTTAGTGTCCAAAGATGTGTAGATTGTGTGAATTAACCGTGCTAAATTGCCCCTTAGTGTCCAAAGATGTGTAGTTTAGGTGGATTGGCCAAGCTAAATTGCTCCTTATATCCCAGGAGTGTGACTTGGGTGGATTGTCCATGTTAAATTGCCCCTTAGTGTCCAAAGAGGTATAGGTTAGGTGGATTAGCCATGGTCAATGTGTTGGGATAGGACAAGGGAGAAGGCCTGGGTAAGATACTCTGTCAGAGAATTGTTGCAGATTTGATGGGCTGAATGGCCTCCTTTTGATTCAATGATTTTACAAATAGAGATTTTATGGAGCACCAAATTCTCCGTTCATACGGGCAGCGGCAGTGGGGTGTGCAAGATTCTGGCCACTGTCTTTTGGATGAGGGATTTAAACAAATGCCTCACCCGAACTCTCAGTCAGACATCCACGATTCCATGGTACTCTTTTGAAGAAGAGCAGAGAAGTTCTCCCTGATGTCCTAAGGGATATTTGTTCCCTATCTGCATCACGAAAAGCAGATTATCTGATCATTGACATATGGCTGTTAGCTGGGAGTGTGCTGCATGCTGATTACTTGCTGTGCATTATTACAATGACTACATTTCAAAAAGTCTTTCATTGGCTCTCAGCATCCTGAGATTGAAAAGCTTCTACTTTTTCTATTATTCAGATTTTGATTCTGGGAATGAGGGGCTGAGCCCTTCAGCAGTTCCTTGGTAAAGTGGATTACATCGAACTTTGTGCTGTTCAAAGTTAAATGAACCCATATGGATAAACTGATACCTTTTACCCAGATTTATTGATCATCCCAGGTTTAGGGGCTGAGGAGTAACTACAGAGGAGATGTCAGGGGTGAGTTTTTCGCTCAGAGGGTGGTGGGTAAGTGGAATTGGCTGCCTTCGATGGTGGTGGAAGCAAATTTGATAGGGTCTTTTAAGAGATTTCTGGATGAGTACATTGGACTTAATAGTATTGAGGGTTATAGGTAAGCCTAGTAGATAGAGATACGATCGGCGCAACTTTGTGGGCCGAAGGGCCTGTTTGTGCTGTAGTTTTTCTATGTTCTATGTTCTATCTCTTTCAATTCATTTCGCCCAATGAAACAATTAGCCATGGAAGCTTTCTCCTTGCTGGTTGATTGGTGCATATTGTAAAATGATCAATTCACCAAATGTCTCCAATGATGCTATTTGTTCACCCAGGAAGAACTTTTCAAATGTCAACAATAAAAATATAGCAAAACTTACTCCAACTTATCACACAAAGAAAAGGTTACTAAAGAAATTTCATTACTCTACATTTGAGGCCTCACTTTGGGCCATTCCAAGTTCCCCAAAATTCCCAACGTCTTCTAACTTATACTGAGTCAGCTGAAGATCACATCATTCTGTCATTGGTTACATGCTTTACTGGGTCAGCTGACCCTTACAGCTTGTTACTATTATTACATCAGATACAATGTTATCAGCGGTTCCACTCTAACATTATTCCATTAACAGTGCGGGCACTTTTTATGATGATTTGTTTCTTATCTATGTTTGAAATGAATACTGTTATTTGTTAACCTCTATAATATTACTATATCTGATTTAGGATAATGATTGTATAAGTAACCTTGGTGATTCATATTATAAGATCCCATTTACCAAAACAATACAAAGTTTTGCCCTGGACATGTCTTTTGGATACTATGTTGAAGTTCCAAATGTAATAAAAAAATTATATATGGATAAACTTCATGGAAATAACATGACAAGAAACAAACTTCTGCAGTCTAATCTGTTTTGTGAGAAATGTTCCTCTTTTCAGAGATTTAAATGGAAGTCTGCATCAAAACATTGCCACGTTAGTGTCTTTGGAGAGGGTGCGGGTATTAGCAATCCATCAATCCTTTGCCAAATTGTCTAAAACTGTATCCCAGCAGAATGGGGTCAATTCAACAGCATTGAAGACCATTACTCGATGTCACAGCACTTTTCCTAATTCACATGAGAAGTAAAGTTGGCTTTGTCCAAATTTTGTTCCTCAGACAAAATAAGTCGCCTCCGGGACAAATGCAACATTGTGTTGCGATCATGTCTGGATTCGATTCTGAGTGACAAAAGTAATTTTTACCCTGTGGTCTGCAAATAGATGGGCTCTGCTTAAATAAGGGAAATCTTTATACTAATTTCATTTCTTTTAAAAAATGGATCTTTTAATTAAGAAAAAGAGTATCCATTAGTCTCACACAGTAAAAATAGACCCACCACTTCTCAAAAACTGTGTTTTAGGATCTTAATTCTCCGAGGTTTGGGGGGTAACTTTATGTAGTATTTACAGAACAGAAATAGACCATTCCAATGGGGAGTTTCAGAGTGAGCACTTTATCCAGAGAGCAGCGCAGATACATTTAAGAGGAGAAGGGACGGTACACTGGCACAGTGGTTAGCACAGCACCAGAAACCGGCTTCAATTCCAGCGTCGGGTCACTTCTGTGTTGAGTTTGCATGCTGTCCCTGTGTCTGCGTGGGTTTCCTCCGGGTACTCCGGTTTCCTCCCACAGTCCAAAGATGTGTGTGTCAGGTTGATTGGCCAAGCTAAATTGACTCTAATGTCCGGGGAATTAGCAGGGTAAATGTGTAGGGTTATGGGAATGGGGACTGGATCAGTACAGACTCGAAGGGCCAAATGGCTTCCTTCGGTGCTGCAAGGACTCTGTGATTCTATGATAATTGTATGAAATTAGATAAAAATTGAAGGACATGTTGATGGCTGCAGAAGGGAGGAGACTTATAGTGGGGTAGAAGCACAGCACAGAGCTGTGGGGTCAAATGGCCTGTTTCTGTCCTGTAAATTCTGGTGTAATTCTATCTTGATGTAAGAATCCATCCTTTCTTGTCATTTATTCTTTCCGACGGTGTGTTGATTTCTACAAGGTGCCAGGATCAATGCCCCTTTGGGTCTTATGGAGAAAACTGTGTTGGGAAATGCAGCTGTCAGAATGGGGGCAAGTGTTACCACATCAACGGCGCATGTCTCTGCGAGCCTGGCTTCACGGGGGATTCCTGCGAGGTCCGGATGTGTCCCGATGGAATGTATGGAATGAACTGTGACAGACACTGTCCCTGCGACCCGCAAACCACACTGAGGTAAGCAGCAAGCCTGCCGATCATTACAAGTGAGAAAAAGCCACTTACGGATGTTTGTAGAGTGCGCTTGGCCATCCTCATATCATCCCTCTGTCGATCATACTTATTTTATCATTGAAATGTGTACAACGATGAATACAAAATCTGATTCCCACCATCCACTTTTTCTGCATGTGTTTTATCCAGCACGCTTGATACAAGCTAGCATTAACTTTACTCCAAACTGAAGCAGATACCTGGTATTTTGCTGCATGTTTCACTTTGGTTGTTTTGTCCTTATTATCTTTCCCGTAGTTAACAGGGCCGTTCTGTAAGCAACATACCAAAGTCACTCTCAGTTCTGTCTGATGTTCTGCTCTCTGTAGGTAGAGAAGATAGAATTACATCAACATTTACAACATAGAAATAAGCTATTCAGCCCAACGGTGGGTAATCTCTTCTCCCCGCCACCCCTTTCACCCTACAACATGTCTTGAAATGTGACGATTATTTTATTAAGCTGCACTTTATGTTAACATTTTGTCATTTGCCTCTACATTAGCAACTAATTCTTAATTATTGGAAATTGAGATAGACAGACTCAGTGGTGTATCGTCATTTCCAGCTTTTTGTTTTGACTTTGTTTGATCAGAGGCTGCTAAGGAGCAGATACTCTCGGGATAGTTTTACTCAAACATGCTACGTAAGGATAGGTTTGAGTTGAATGCTGGCTTTGCATCCTGTTAATAATATTCCTCAATGACTGTAAGATCGAGTCCGCAAAACCAGTGAGATACACTCAGTCTAGTTAGTATCCCGAAGCAGGGGTTCAAATAGAATCCCACCCCCGCCCCCACCCTTTCTGAATCATTCTGTGTTGTCTTATTCTGGTTCTACAATTGATGTTACAAAGTTTAGATTTAGTGGCAGCGTGACTCAGTGCTGTGAACAATGGTAAGAGCCAGTAATGGAGTCACTGGAGCTGTACAATTTTAACTTAATTATGTCTTTCGGTCTCTGTCTCCCTGTGTCTCTCTCTGCATCTTTTTTTCTGTTTCTCTCTCTGTCTATTTACTCCTCTCAATCCCTGTCTTTCCCTCTATCTTTTCTGTCTTTCTCTCTCCACCTTTCCTTTTCTGCCTCTCATCTTCTCCCCCTCTGTCTCTCTCTATTTTTCTCTGTCTCTTGCTTATTGTCTGTGTTTCTCTCTCTTTTTTTCACTGTATGTCACTGTTTCTCTGTCAGTCTCTCACTCTGTTGCCGTTTATCTCTCTGCCTCTCTTCCTTTGTCTCTCGCAACTTTTGTCTTTTTTTGGCCTGTCCCTCAATACTGTCGCAATCTCCCTCTTTCATCATTTCTTTCTGTCTTGTCTCTCTCTTTCTTTCTCTGCCTGTCTTCCTCTTTCTCTCTCTATGTGAGTTTCTCTTTCTCTCTATATATATTAGACACATACTTTACCCGAACCCCTGTGAATTTTTGAATGTGTTCTTAAGTGAGCCAGCAGAATGTTCATTCCCATATTGACATTTCCATCTGTACAAAATGTTGTATTTTTCATTTCAGTTCATGATGCCAGTACATCAGCTGAGTGCAGAGGCAGTGTGTAATGTTATTTATCAAACAGGAGAACGTCTGTGACTCTCGCAGCTCTCAGAGGGAGTCAAATCAATCTTGAATAACTTCAAAGCAATGTTTCTCTCCTGTCAGTTACTGAGTGAAACGTATTCTTCGAGGGAACAATAGCGCATAAGGCAACAATTTTACAAGTGGAGATTGAAATGTTTCTCAGTGTGCTCCGACCTCATCAGTATCATTGAGTAATCTTTATGGAACCCTGACGTGAATGTAAATGAAAGCCTGGTTAATTTATTCAGGCTGTCAGGTCTAGTCCTGCATATTGAAACAAATCCTAAAGTCAATGATTGAAGCTGGAATTGGTATGCTTCCTCTCTCTCGCCACTGAATGATACACTTATTTGCAAGGATTAAACCAGCTGTGGTCTTGAGTAAGACAGGTGTTTCAGGTGAGGACAGCTGCCCATTTAACAGGTAGCATAACTGAGGATAACAATCTCTTCGGGGCAGTCTGCACTGTCTTTTCCAATTACTGCTTGGTGATAAGCTCCTGAACAAATGCTAGCCTTGGTTTCCAGTTTCCAGTTCATTAATTAAGAGTCATTTTTACAATCCCATGGGTGGAGCTCATTATGTTTAGAGACCGGCTTGCCAAAGAAGATTAAGAAACAGGAGCTAGAAGTGGCCATTTGACCCCTCCAACCTGCACTGCTGTTCAACAAGATCATATCTGATCTACCTCAGGTTAACCTTCCTATATTCTGGAGGCACAATGGTACAGTGGTTAACACTGCTGCCTCACCGCACTAGGGACCTGGGTTCAGTTTCTGATTTGGTCACTCTCTGTGTAGAGTCTGCGTATTCTCCCTGTGCTTGCGTGGGTTTGCTCTGGATGCTCCGATTTCCTCCCACAGTCCAAAAATGTGTAGGTTAGAACAAAGAACAAAAAAAATTACAGCACAAGAACAGGCCCTTCAGCCCTCCAAGCCTGTACTGACTGTGCTCCCAACTTAACTAAAACTCCCATCCTTCCAGGGACCATAATCCCTCCATTCCCATCTTATTCATATATTTATCAAGCCCCTTAAAACTCACCATCATATCTGCTTCCACGACCTCTCCCAGCAGCGAGTTCCCGGCACCTATCACCTTCTGTGTAAAAAAAAACCCTGCCTCGTACATCTCCTTTAAACCTTGCATCTCACACCTTAAACCTGTGCCCCCTAGTGATTGACTCTTCCACTCTGGGAAAAATCTTCTGATTATCCACTCTGTCCCTGCCTCTCATAATCTTGTAGACTTCTATCAGATCGCCCCTCAATTTCCTTCATTCCAGTGAGAACAAACCAAGTTTCTCCAATCTTTCCTCATAGCTAATGCCCTCCATACCAGGCAACATCCTGGTAAATCTTTTCTGTATCCTCTCCAAAGCTTCATGTCCTTCTGGTAGTGTGGTGACTAGAATTGAACACTATATTCCAAGTGCACCCTAAATAAACGTCTATAAAGCTGCTACGTGACTTGCCAATTTTTAAACTCAGTGCCCCGAACAATGAAAGCAAGCATGCCATCTGCCTTCTTGACTATCCGTGTTACCAGTTTCAGTTTCCTGTGTCACTATACATCCAGATCCCTTTGCCTATCAATATTCTGAAAGGTTCTGCTGTATACTGTATATTTCCTCTCTGTATTAGACCTTCCAAAATGCGTTACCTCACGTTTGTCCAGATTAAACTCCATCTGCCGTCTCTCCGCCCAGGTCGCCAATTGATCTATATCCTGCTGTATTCTTTGATGGCCCTCATCACTTTCCACAAATTCACCAGCTTTTGTGTTGTCCGCAAACTTACTAATCAAACCAGTTACATTTTCCTCAAAATCATTTATATATCTTACAAATAACAAAGCTCCCAGCACTGATCCCTGAGGAATGCGACTTGTCACAGCCTTCCATTCAGAAGCGCAAGCTTCCATTTCTACCCTCTTCCTTCTATGACTGAGCCAGTCTGTATCCATTTTGCCAGCTCACCTTTGATCCCATGCAATTTCACCTTCTGTACCAGTCTGTCATGAGGGACATTGTCAAAGGCCTTATTGAAGTCCATATAGACAATATCCACTGCCCTACCCTCATCAATCATCCTCATCACTTCCTTGAAAAACTCAAGTCTGTGAGACACGACTCTGCTTCACAAAACCATGTTACCCCACGTTAATACACCCACTTATTTCCAAGTGGGAATAAATCCTGTCTTGAAAAATCCTCTCCAGTAATTTCCCTATCACTAATGTAAGGCTCACTGGTCTGTAATTACCTGGATTATTCTTGCTGCCCTTTTTAAACAAGGGAACAAAGGAACCTCCCCTGTAGCCAGTGAGGATACAAAGA
The DNA here is from genome assembly GCA_024679065.1 of Sphyrna mokarran. Taxonomy (NCBI): domain Eukaryota; kingdom Metazoa; phylum Chordata; class Chondrichthyes; order Carcharhiniformes; family Carcharhinidae; genus Sphyrna; species Sphyrna mokarran. Next base: position 127,394,826 of record JAGIQG010000006.1, on the reverse strand, counting down.
TTTCTCTCAAGGTCCCAGCAATTTCATCCCTTGTCTCTTTCAGTATTCTGGTGTATATCCCATCAGGCCCTGGGGACTTGTCTACCTTCATGTTTCTCAAAAACCCCAATATCTCCTCCTTTATGATCTCAACATGACTCAAAGTCTCTACACATCCTTTCCCAGATTCATCATCCACCAAGTCCTTGTCTTTGGTGAATACTGACACAAAGCATTTATTTAATAACTTGCCCATTTCCTCTGACTCCATGCATAGATTGCCCACCTGTCCTTGAGTGGACCAACCCTCTCCCTGGCTACCCTCTTGGTCTTTATATATGTATAAAAAGCCTTCGGATTTTCTTCAATCCTGCTGGCCATGCTTTTTTGTGACCCCTTTTAGCCCTCCTTATACCTTGCTTAAGTTTCTTTTTACTTTCCTGTATTCCACACTTGCTTCTTGTGTTCCCAGCTTCCTAGCCTGGACAAATGCTTCCTTTTTCTCTTTGACTAGGCTCACAATACCTCTCGCTATCTAAAGTTCCCAAAACCTACCATACTTATCCTTCATTCTTACAGGAATATGCCGACCCTGTATCCCTATCAATTTATACTTGAAAGCCTCCTACGTGCCAGATGTTGATTTGCCCTCAAACATCTGCTCCCAATCTACATTCTTCAGTCCCTGCCCAATATTGTATTTAAGCTTCCCCCAATTTGGCACATTAACTTGAAGACTATACATATTAAAGCTTATTGAATTGTGGTCACTGTTCCCAAACTGCTCCCCTACTGAAACATCAAGCACCTGGCTGGGTTCATTTCCCAATACAGTGCAGTATGGCCCCTTCCCTAGTTGGACTATCTGCATACTGTTTCCTGGATGCTCCTTCCAAACTCTGCCCCTAGCACTAAGTGAGTCCCGGTCAATATAGGAGAAGTTAATATCTCCATCACAACAACCCTGTTACTTTTACACCTTGCCAAAATCTGCCTATGTATCTGTTCTTCTATCTCCCATTGGCAGTTGAGCGGTCTATAGTAAACCCCCAACATTGTGACACCCTCCTCTATTCCGCCTGAAAATCTGTATCCTAGAATGTTAAGCTGCCAATCCTGCCTTTCCCTTAACCAAGTCTCTGTAATGGCAACAATATCATAGTTCCTAATGTTAATCCAAGCTCTAAGTTCATCTGTCTCCAGGTCCATGGCATTAGTCATAGTAAATACACTGGGTTATAGGTCAGTGCAGACTCAATGGGCTGAGGGGCCTCCTTCTGCCTTTTAGAATTTCTATAGGATTCTTCCCAGATGGTAAGTGGCCTAGTGGTATTGCCATTGGACTAGTAATCCGGGAACCCAGGGTAATGTTCCAGGCACTCAGGTTCAAATCCTGCCGACAGCTGGTGAAATTTGAATTCAATAAAAAATATCTGGAATTAAGAATCTACTGATGACCGTAAAACCATTGTTGATTGTTGGTTTATGAATGTCCCCTTAGGGAAGGAAATCTGCCGTCCTTACCTGGTCTGGCCTTCATGTGACTTCAGTCTCACACTAATGCGATTGACTCTCAAATGCCCTCTGAAAATAGAGAGCAGCCAGTGACACCCACATCCCATAAATACATGGAAAGAGAAAGTAAGGGCATTGCTGTCTTAAATGAATCAAGGAAAATGGAATGGTTTCTGAAAGTGGAATTGTCACAGAGGATCAGCCATGATCTTATTAATTTGATGGAGCAGTCTCAGCCTGGCCATCATTGGCACCTCTTGCTTCTGTTCTTAATGGTCAAAGGAAAAGGCTTTAAGGGCTATCAGAAAGGAAGAGAGAGAGTTGGAGAAGTTCAGAGAAGAAATTCATGTACTTAGTGTCTTGGCACAGCCGCCAATGGAAGGGGAAAAGAAATTAGGGACGTGTAAGAGGTCAGAATTGGAGGAACACAGAAATCTCAGAGAGTTGTGGGACTGGAGGAGGTTAGAGGGGTCGGCTGTGGAGCAGACAGACAGCTGAACCTCCCCAGTGCACATGACCTAGCCTCTCATTGAGTGAGTTCACTACGCGACTCTGTAATGAGTTGTGAAGGAAAAAGAACTGAAAATGATAGTCCCTCTCTGTTGAAGTGATTAACTCAGGCAATGACTGACAGGAAACAGAAACTAGAGTTAGTGTTTTAAGCGAAACAGTTGTGCTGCTAAGGTTAATCGCTCTGCTGCGAGAGACTGAGACCCCTTTTATCCTCTCTTTCCAGCTGTCACCCCATGTCTGGCGAGTGTACATGTAAACCCGGATGGTCTGGACTCTACTGCAATGAGACATGTGCCCCTGGATTTTATGGTGTATCTTGTCACCAAATCTGCAGCTGCCAAAATGGGGCTGACTGCGACAGTGTAACAGGCAAATGCATCTGTGCCCCGGGATATAAGGTAACAGCACTTATTTACTCTGCTAAGAAATTGTGAGGGGCTTTAAATTATAATATGTTTGACAGTCATTTAATTCTTCTGTCTACTACCCTTTTGTTTCCCCCAGTAAACGTTGTCAATGTTCTTCATCGCAGAAAGACAAATTTTCTCACAGCTGTGGCCCCCCGTAAAGCCTGTTGAAATCACAAAAAATTGGCCATTCGCTTCAACTGATCCATTCTGGAATCTATTCTCCACACAAGTCCCTACCCATTCCCTCTTCAGACCAACCTATCAATAAATCTATCTATTCCTTCCTCCCTTCAGCTTGAATATGTCTACACTATTCACCTCCACCGCACTCGGTGATGGTGAATTCCACATCCTCATTGCTTGCTGAGTAAAGAGCTTTCTGCTGAATCCCAGTTGGATTTATTGGTGACTATCTCATATTTATGGCCACTGTGGAAACATCTTTTCTGTGCCTACCCTCTCGAACTCCTTCATCATTTTAAAACACTCTATCAAGCCACCCTTCAGTCTTCCCTCTTTTACAGTGAAGGATGACAGCCTGTTCAATGTTTCCCAATGTTCACCTTGTTTAAAGATTGTGGGCGGAATTTTCTACACAACCCACTGCGTGTTTTGCAGCAGCAGAGCTGGCCCGTCATTGGCTGGTGAGAGGTAATGTTCTGGCCTCGGAGATGCCAGCGGAGTCTCCTGTCGAATGTTACCCTCGCTGTCAGGAAACGGGGGATGTGCTGTCAGCAGGATTGGGAAATCCTGCTGGATGAACAGTCAGAAAGTTCCTGCCAATCTCCTCAGAAAAGTAGCCATGATGTGGAGATACTGGCGATTGATTGGGGTGGGCACAGTAAGAAGTCTCACAGCACTGTGTTGGACTTAAAGTCCAACAGGTTTATCTGGAATTACAAGCTTTCAGAGCACTGCTCCTTCATCAGGTGAATCACTCGGAGCAGCATGATTCCAGATAAATCTGTTGGACTTTAACCTGGTGCTGTGAGACTTCTTATTCTCCTCAGAAAAGAGCAGCGATTCAAAACACTTCATTTGCTGCAGTGCTATTACAGTTAGTTTCTAAATCTAGATTTTCCACTGTTTCCTCTCAAATTAGAATCTCTTCCATCTTTAAACTCTTAACTATCATTCCATTTCTATTATATCACAGGGATCTGATTGTTCAACTCCCTGTCCTGTTGGTACCAATGGAGTCAATTGTTCTTCCACCTGTGACTGCAAACATGGAGCACTCTGTTCTCCAATTGATGGCTCATGCACCTGTAAAGCAGGTAAGGGAGGTTTTGTAAAACAGTTTGTGGATATTCATCTTTTGGAATATTTCAAAAGAACAGGCAAGCACCAGCTTCCATCTCGCTTGAGTGTTTCCATCTATTGCTTCGTCTTAAACTTGCAATTTTATTGAATTTTTCTTAACGTATTACAATGTGCCCAGCTACTTCACGGGAGTGTAATCTCATAAAATTTGAGCCACGTGAGATATTGGGACGAGTGACCAAAAGCTTGGTTAAAAGTGGTGGCTTTTAAGGAGCGTCTTAAAGGAGAAGAAAAAGATGGGGAGGTTTAGGGAGAGAATTCAGAAGCTTAGGGCCACAGGCAGTTGAAGGATCACCAACAATCTATCCTGGTCCCCCCCATGCCGACACTATAGTTAAGGAATGCCTCTACTTTCTCAGAAGACTAAGGAAATTTGGCACGTCAGCTAAGACTCTCACTAGTTTTTACAGATGCACCACGGAAAGCATTCTTTCTGGTTGTATCACAGCTTGGAATGGCTCCTGCTCTGTCCAAGACCGCAAAGATCAACAAAAGGTCGTGAATGTAACCCAATCCATCACGCAAACCAGCCTCCCATCCATTGACACTGTCTACATTTCCTGCAACCAGCATAATTAAGGACCCCACGCGTCCCAGACATTCTCTCTTCCTCCTTCTTCCTTCAGGAAAAAAATACAAATATCTGAGGTTACGGACCAACCGACTCAAGAACAGCTTCTTCCCTGCTGCTGTTAGACTTTTGAATGGATCTTTCTCATATTAAGTTGATCTTTTTCTACACTCTAGCTATGACTGTGATACTACATTCTCCACTCTCTCCTTTTCTTCTCTATGAATGGTATGTTTTGTCTGTATAGCGCACAAGAAACAATACTTTTCATTGTACATTAATACATGTGACAATAACAAATCAAATCAAATCAGAAGACACGGCTGCCAGTGATAGATGGAACAGATTTGAAAATGAGAATATAAAGGTTGAAGCTTTGCCGTACCAGCAACCAGTGTAGCTCAACAAAAGCTGGAATGGAATGATATTGTTGTTGACCTGTACAAGGGTTTAAAAACACTCTGTACCCACTAGTGTAGTTAAAAGTACTGATGCTTAAGGTCGTGCCTTGTGGAGAAGTGTGTGTGTGTGTGTGTGTAGAAATCAGAATGAAACATCTCACTTTTGCTCCTGTTCCCAGGAGACAGCTAATGCATTTTTAAAGCAAATTCCAGTTTCACAGAAGGGTAGTGTTTAAACTCTGCCGATACTGGGATAGCGAGTATAGAAAACCAGGCCTGGAGATGCTGCTATTGTGGTGTCCTGTCACTGATACAAGGGTTTCACATTACAAACTCCTAACCTGCCTGTAAGTGGAACTGTCAGAAAATAAGTTCAAAGAAAAGGAACACAATTGTTTTAAAAACATAGTGAAACAGTATGAAGAAATGCATTTCCTCAATTACCTTTGCTGCCCTCCTTTTTAACAAGTGATGGGTAATACTGGGGTGTTATTTCTTTGATGATTTCATTATATTATAGCAGACAGTATTGGGAGGTAGTTTAAGGAAATGGGGGGAGGAATATTGGCTTTTAACCCAGTGAATTGTGGTCTGGAATGCACTGCTTAAGAAAGCGATGGGAGCAGATTGGGTTGTAACTTTTGAAAGTGAAAATCCGCTGTAGGGAGAGAATTCTGCATTCGAAGCTTATAATCATCCCCTGAATCAAAGCGAGAGTTGGATTTGTGGAAACCAGGGCAGAAAAAAATGCATTTGCACAGCTGTCCCTGTCTTAATAAACCCACAAAACAAATACCATGGCAGGGAGAGAAATGCTAATCAACGCTGGAAGTACGCAATCGCATTTATAGAATCATACAGTGCAGGCAGAGGCCAGTCAGCCCATCAAACCTCTAGTTTGGCTTTTTGAAAGATCTGTCCAATCAATTTCATTCCCCTGCTCTTCCACTGTATTCCTGCAAATGTTTCCTTCCCAAATCCTCATCCCAATTCCCCTCTGGAAAGTTACTATTGAATCTCCGTCCTGTCTGGCAGCCCCTTCCAATTCACAATAATTTGCTGCATAAAAACTTATTTCTACATATGTCCCATTCTGATTCATTGACTATGGAACCATAGAACCATAGAGTCTGCAGAAGAAGATCATTTGGCCCATCGGGTTTGCACTAACTTTCTTACCCAGGCTCAACCTCTGCCCAATCCCCGTAACCGCACACATTGACCATGGCTAATCCACCTAACCTAAATATCTTTGGACACTAGGGGCAATTCAGCATGGCCAATCCACCTATTGTGCATATCTTTGGACTGTAGAAGGAAACCCACACAGACATGGGAAGAATGTGCAGATACAGACAGTGACCCAAGGCCGGAATTGAACCTGGATCCCTGGCGCTGTGAGGCAGCAGTGCTAAACATTGTGCCACCATACCACCAGCCTCCTTAAATCTGTGTCCTTTGGTTACCCACCCTCTGGCCAGTGGAAATAGAGATATACAGCACGGAAACATACCCTTTGGCCCAACTTGTCCATACTAACCAGCCCTCCTAAACTAAATTAGCCCCATTTGCATTTTCCTTTTCTCTTTATCTATGCCCCTCATGATTTTATAAACCTCTGTACAATCGCCTGTTAAATGCTGGTCAGCCAACAACGCCCGTATTCCATGAATGAACACAAAAACAAATTGAAAGTCTTCCAATAGTTGCCTGGGACACTAAGCACTAGAATTCCACATACCCCTGCCATCTCCCAAATGCCTCCATCCTCTCCCATCAACCAAAACTTTCCATCTCTCTCTCTGTCTTTTTCCTTTAAAATATTTCTTAAAACCTATCTCTAAAGCCAAGCTTTTTGGTTTTAATATATCTTTTTGCAGTTCAGTGTCAAACTTGATGACATTCATGTAACTTCATGGCAATTTACTATGCAGTTTAAATATGCAGTTTAAATGCAAATTATTGCTGCTAGAATGGGGAGGAGGGGGGAGAGAAGAAGCAAGATGATTCACTTTCAGAGAACAAACAAAAATTCAGGGTGAAATTTTCCCATCCCTCCCACCATAGGAATTGTACCGGGCGGGAAAGGACCATGGAAAGGTTTGTTGACCTCGAGCAGGATTTTCCAGCCTTGGGGCAAGCGCAGCTGGAAAATCCCGCCCTAAATTTTTCTGGATGTTAAAATAATCCTCATGACCACATGAGGCACACCTACTTGTTGGACAGCATTGACATGTGGTTGCTGCGTTACAGTGTAAATGGTTATTGTTTTGACACTGCAGGTTGGCATGGAGTCGACTGTTCCATTCCCTGCCCCCGTGGCAAGTGGGGTCTTGGCTGCAACTCAACCTGTCGTTGTGCCAATGGAGCAGCGTGTAATGCCCAGGCTGGGACCTGCACCTGTTTGGCAGGATGGAGAGGTGACAAGTGTATGCATCCATGTCAGGTAATCCATCATTTACCGAAAATCGTTGCATTAATCCACCATGCTAAAGAACATTTAAGAATATGTTGAAATGAAGTATTGCTTTATGTTAGAGCCTTGTTGGCAAACAAAGGTTTAACGTTATTAAATTCTCTGGTTGTAAGAGCACTAAAAAGGACAAAGTTAAATAAGTGTAACTTGTTTCTGCAAAAGTGCACACTTGTAAATTGTTGGTCCTCTTCCTAATCTATTATTTTACCGTTTGATTTACTTCAAATTAATAACTCCACTTTCTGACATTTCTGTAATGTATTTTCATTAAAAATACACTCAGGCCCCTTGAGGAGGAATTCAGCGAAGTCAGCTTCTTGCTCCTTGCTGTTTCCTCGCAGTCAGCCAGCTCCCTATGCCAGGATGGTGCAGTCTGCAGCCTGGCCCTTGAGGTGCTGTACAAGCCCACCTCCAATCTTCCCTCAGGGAAAGTGAGAACCTTCCAGCAGCAATGCTGCAGTCACTGGGCTGGCTAGCAGATAGAAGACAGAGGGTGGTGGTTGATGGGAGATATTCATCGTGGAGTTCGGTGACAAGTGGTGTACCTCAGGGGTCTGTTTTGGGGCCCCTGCTGTTTGTAATTTTTATAAATGATCTGGATGAGGGTATTGAAGGATGGATTAGTAAATTTGCAGATGACACTAAAGTCGGTGGAGTGGTAGATAGTGAAGAGGGGTGTTATAGTTTGCAGAGGGACTTGGACAAGTTGCAGAGCTGGGCCGAGAGGTGGCAAATGGAGTTTAATGTGGAAAAGTGTGAGGAATGCACTATGGCAGAAATAATAAATGTGTAGAGTATAGGGCAAATGGTAGGATTCTTAGTAGTCTAGATGAACAGAGGGATCTTGGTGTGTATGTGCATAGATCCCTGAAAGTAGGCAGTCAAGTCGAGAAGGTTGTTAAGAAGGCATATGGAGTCTTAGCTTTTATTGGTAGGGGGATTGAATTTCGGAGCCGCAACGTCATGTTGCAACTGTACAAAACTCTAGTGCGGCCGCACTTGGAGTATTGTGTGCAGTTCTGGTCCCCGCATTATAAGAAAGATGTGGAGGCATTGGAGAGGGTACAGAGGAGGTTTACCAGGATGTTGCCTGGTATGGAGGGCAGGTCTTATGAAGAGAGGCTGAGGGATTTGAGGTTGTTTTCGTTAGAAAGGAGGCGGCTAAGAGGGGACCTTATCGAAACATATAAGATGATTAGAGGTTTAGATAGGGTGGACAGTGATAGCCTTTTTCCTAGGATGGAGAAAGCTAGCACGAGGGGACACAGCTTTAAATTAAGGGGTGATAGTTATAGGACGGATATCAGAGGTAGGTTCTTTACCCAAAGGGTGGTTCGGGAGTGGAATGCCCTGCCTGCAGCAGTTGTAGATGCGCCAAGTTTGGTGGCGTTTAAGAGGTTAGTTGATAAGTATATGGAAGAGAAGGGAATGGTTTAGTTTGGAGGGGCATTGCTTTTTATGTTGGTCGGCGCAACATCGAAGGCCGAAGGGCCTGTTCTGTGCTGTAATGTTCTATGTTCTATGTTCTATACCTGCAGGAGGCCTGGGACAGGCAAAAGCATGCGGAAGACTGACAGAATGCTGGGGCAATTAGTGTAGTTTTGTGTGTGTAATTGGATGCACAATTGGGGTAAAGTTGTTCGTGGAAATGTTTTTGTTGGTGTGTTTTTTTGCAGAATGTTGACAAGTTGAAGTGATGGTGAAATAAGGGACTTTATCCGACTGCAGTAACTTAAAGTGCTCAAGATTATGGTTAATTTGTATGGATCATTGGAATAATAGGAGGCCATTCAGCCCCTCAAACCTGTTCCACTGCTCAATTGGATCATGACTGATCTGATTCTTGGCTCCATTTACTTGCCTTGATTCCATAATTCTTAACATCTTCACCTAGCAAGAACCAACCAATACCAATTTTGAAAGATTCACCCCAGCCTTTCTGGGGAGAGAATTTTGCATTTCTATTTCCCGCCTGTGTGATTGAGTGCTTGCTGAAGTTGTTTTGAAACTGTTCAACTCCAACACAGTTAACACGGCATGTAAATGTCCTTTGCTTATTCTTGCAGCTTGAGCATTGTTATGAAGGTGAAATGTGTTTCTTTGTTGACAGGATGGTTCATATGGAGTGAACTGCAGTGAGCGCTGTGATTGTAGCCACGCTGATGGATGTCACCCCACCACTGGATATTGTCGTTGTCTTGCAGGGTGGACAGGTCTGTTAGCTCTTTCTTCAATTTTAACATAAAGAATTGGATTATAGCGGGTGGTGCAGTGGTTAGCATTGTTGCCTCACAGCCCCAGGGAGACGTGTGCAATTCCAGCCTCAGGTCATTGTCAGTGCCAGTTTCCTCTGGGTGCTCCGGTTTCAGAAAACTTGTGGATGTTGTGAGACTTCTAACTGTGTTTACCCCAGTCCAACGCTGGCATCTCCACATCCTGTAGCAATTCCGACCAGGGAATCTGTTTGACACGATATGTCACACTCCAATAGTTTAAATGAGGAGTTTAGCAGAAAGGAACAAAGAATAAAGATTGATACAGCACTGGAACATGCTCTTCAGTCCACCAAGCTTGCTCTGACTCCTAATCCTTATTTAGACCCACTACGTATTGCTATGCACAGTTTTTAACCAGAGAATGATGAGGATGTGGAACTTGCTACTTCAGAGAATGGCTAAGTATTGATACAATTGAGAGGAATCTGGATAGGTGCATGAGACAGAGTATAACAATCGCCTTCTGGTGGGCCACTGTGAACATCCGGAAAACTCTGGCCATCCCTTCTTAAGTGTGGAGATCAAAACAGCAGACAAATCTGCAGATGTGGTTTCAGCAAAGCCCTGTACAAATGTTGCAAGACGTCTTTATTTTTATATTCCAATCCCCTTGCAATAAAGGAGAACGTAACATTGGTTTACCTAATTGCTTGTTGCGCCTGCATGCTAACTTTCTGTGTTGATGCACCCAAGTGTCTTTAACTATCGACATTTACAAGTTGCTCACGTTTAAAAACTATTCTGATTTTCTGATCTTGCGAGCAAAGTTTATAGCTTCAGACTTCCTTACATTACACTCCATCTGGCATTTTGTTCCTACTCAGGTAATTGTCTGTATCTCTTCGCAGCCTCTGTGTGTCCTCTTCACAACTAATCTTCTCAGTTTGGTATCATCAGCAAAGATTACTCTGTTACTTCATCTAAATCATTAATATAGAGTGTAAATAGCTGAGATTCCAGCACTGATTCTTGCGGCACTCCACTATTCACTCATTGTCAATTTGAAAAATTCCTGTTTATGTTGACTCTCTGCCTTCTATCCATTAACTAATCCTCTATTCATATTAAAATATTACTCCTGACTTCATGACTCTTTATTTTGCCTATTAACATTTTGTGAGCCACTTTATAGAAAGACTTTTGGAAATCCAGGTATACTGTATTTACTGGTTCCCCTTAATCTATCCTGCTAGTTACATCCTCTAAAGGCTCAAACAAGATTTCCCTTTTGTAAAACCATGTTGACTTGTTCTAAATCTCTCCATCTTTTTCCTTCTTTTAGCTGAGCCTTAAAACCTACCTCTTTCACCAAGTTTTAGGCCACCTGCCCTAAGACCTCCTTATGTGTCTCAATATCAAATTTGTGAAATGCCTTGGGATGTTTTACAGATTGAAAGATCTATATAAATGCAAGTTGATGTTTGTTGCATTCAAAGCACATGGCTTTGTGTTCATGGAGAAGGACTGGTGTGGAACAAAGAGCCCAATTGGAAGATTACACATAAACAAAATGGAAGAATTGATTCTCAATTATCCCCTCTGTCTCAACCTCTCCCACTCCACTCCAAGGCCTCCCCTCCTCACTCCAGCTACCCCTCCCCTTACCATTTACCTTGGCAACTTACCTGTTCCCTTTAATTTGTCCCTTTCCATGTCCCCTTTATGGCAGCTAGTGCTTGAAAAGGGGGAACAATTTACCTCTCAGTACTCCAGTTACTCCTCGCCAATGCAGCTGGGAGGGCTGCACAGCTCCTGTCTCACTGAGGCTGAGTGAGGAAGGTAGGGTGAGCTGGGAGCAGTGAAGTTATAGCAGTCGAATGGAGATTGCCACTCTGAGGAAGTTACAGACCATTAAGCTTATTCTTACTGTTCAGTGCTGTAACTGCCTATTTGGCAAAGGGAATTGTTATTCTCAATGGTCTTCTGTCTTAATTATGGGCTGCAGTCCAAGTCCATTTCTTCTTTGCAAAAAATACATTTATTTTAAGGTATAAAGTAACTTCCTTTGCTTTAAGAAGAAGTGCCCGTTGTGGGATTTACTGGATTAAATCTTCTCAGTCTATGCTAATTGATTGAAAGGCTTATAAAACTGCAATACTGTAATGATATGTTTAAAAATAAAAGATAGTTTCCACGCTATACAGCATGGCTTAGTGACGTGACACCCACTCAGTATCTACAGCACAGAATCAGGGCAGTTGGAATTAACGATAGAAAACCAGGAAACAGTGGAAACATTGCCCAGGGAATTTCTAGCCGCATTCACCTCAAAACCAGAAAGTCCCGCACAAGGTCAATGGACTTTTCCATGGTCCGCCCCCTCCATGGTCCGCCCCCTCCATGGTCCGCCCCCTCATCCAGGATTCCCATGGCAGGCAGAATGGGAAAAATTGACCTTTCGATTTGGAAAATTTCCCGAAGATATTTGAATCTCAAGAGGGGAAAGGGAGGGAGGAACTTCAGACAACTACCATTACCAGGGAAAAGATGCTGGGAAAATAGTTAGACTCAAAGGTTGACACGCCTCCAGCAGCAGGTGGCTTGCATCCTAGGGTCTTATAAGAAGTGGCTGCAGAGAAAATAAAGGCATTGGTCATAATCTTCCAAAATTCCTGAGATTCTAGAAGGATCCCGATACATTGGGAAATAGCAAATGTAACACCTTTAGTCAACAAAGCAGGGAGTGCAAAACAGAAAGTTGTAGTCCAGTTACTCCAACATCGGTCTCAGGGAAATTGCTTGAAGCCATTATTAAATTTTTAAATGTTAAAGTTTTAAACTTTATTTAGTTTAATGAGGTTTATTAAGTTTATTATTCAGTTGCAAGTAGGCTTACATTCACACTGCAATGAAGTTACTGTGAAAATCTCCTATTTGCCACACTCTGTTGCATCTGTTCAGGTACACTAAGGGACAATTTAGCGCAAGCAATTCACCAAATCTGCACATTTTTGGACAGGAGAGAGGAAACCAGCCAATGGTGGTTGATTCTTGCTGCCAAGAAACGGAGGTGCGGAGTGTCTGGAAATCCCACCATCCATCACTGACTTGGATGAAGGGATCAAATGTACGGTGACCAAATTTGCCGGGTGACACCAAGATAAGTAGGAAAGTAAATTGTCGAGAACAGTTAAAGTGTCTACACAGGAGCATAGCTAGCTTAAGTGAATGGGCAAAACATTGACAGATGGAATATAAAGTGGGAAAATGTGAGATTGTCCATTTTGGCAGGAAAAATGGAAAAGTTGTATGCTGTTTAAATAATGAGAAATTGTAGGACTCAGTGATGCAGAAGGATCTGGGTGTCCTAGCACATGAATCACAAAAAGTTAATATGCAGGTGCAGCAAGTGATTAGGAAACAAATACATTATTGGTGTTTATTGCAAGGGGTGTGGAATATAAAAGTAGGAATATTATATTGGAATGGTACACAGAGACCACATCAGGAGTCATCTCTACAGTTTTGGTCTCTACAAACATGTGGGTTAGGTGTAGGAATCAACCATTCAGCCGCTTGAACCAGCTGCGATATTTGATAAGATCATGGTTTATCTCATTGTGGCCTCAACCCTACCTTCCTACCACATCCATTGATCAAGAGGCTGAATTGTCCCTTGATCCCTTTGGCAGTAAGGAATCTATTCAATTCAGCCTTAAAACTATCCAGCAACTCAGCCTACACCACTCTCTGGTCAAGAGAGTTCCACAGACTCATGACCCTCTATAAGAAACAATTTCTCTTCGCCTCTGTCTTAAGTGGGGAGATTCCTATTCTGTGATCTGTTCTGTTGCTGCTATCCATGATATGTATTGCTCGGACACCATAAAGCAGTCTTGCTGAAATTACAAAGAAGTCTTTATTAACATTGCTGAACTATGGATACACTTACATTGGAGGGTAAAGGTATGGAGAGGACCCCATACTAGGCCCTTACATGTTGCTACCTATCCCTGAACCAGCCTGAGCTCTAGGTCATGTGACTTCTGACATCACTGTGTGTGTGGTATTGTACTCAGTGTCATGTTAACCTTTTAAGTATCAAATCCTTCGACGGCACTGTGGCCCCTCGTTCTAGTCTCTCCAACAAGAGAAAGAATCCTCTCAGCATCCACATTATAGGACCTTTCACCTTCTTCGTTCAGGAGAAAGATACAAAAATCTGAAGTCACGTACCAACTGACTCAAGAACACCTTCCCTGCTGCTGTCAGACTTTTGAATGGACCTACCTTGCATTAAGTTGATCTTTCTCTACACCCTAGTTATGACTGTAACATTACATTCTGCACTCTCTCCTTTCCTTCTCTATGAACGGTATGTTTTGTCTGGATAGCGTAAGAAACAATACTTTTCACTGTATGCTAATACATGTGACAATAATAAATTAAATCAAATCAGAACAAAATCAAATCAAATATGGTTCAGTAAGATCATCATTCATTCTTCTAATTCCAATGGATACAGGCCCAACCTGGGACTCCTTTCCTCCCAGGAATCAGTCGAGTGAACCATCTTTGAACCTCTACCAATGCAATCCTGTCCTTTCTTAAAAAAGACCAAAACTGAATGCAGTATTTTAGATATGGCTTCACAAATGCGCTGCACAATTATAGACTAACTTCTTGTGATTCATGTAGCAAGACACCCAGATTTCTCGATACCTCAGAGGTCTGCAATCTCCATTTTAAAAACCTTTTCTATTTTTCCTGCTAAAATGGATAAGTTCACTTGGTGGGGGGGACGGGATTCAGGGAGCGATTGGTCTGGTTGGCGGGGGGGAGTTCACAATTGGCAGTGGGACCCCACGGTAGCTGGGGAGTGAGGCTCATATTTTCAGCAGGCCTCCAAGATAATGGGGGAGGGGTGAGACCAGCTGAAAGCAGCAGAGGCTATGTGACAAGTCCCTCAGTGTTCTCAGAGTAGAGAGATCTGCACATGCGCAATTGCAACCTCTCCTGCTCTCAACCAACTTTCTGGCGATTTGAGCTACGTTCACTCCCTCTATGTATGACAAATGGTTTTTTATGTTTTATTCTGCACTGAGTGCATAAGACACCAGATTTGGACTCACTGGAAAAAAGGATCCAAAACTCTCCTGTTTTCATACTTTGTTCTGGACTTAGAATCTTTTCAGGAGATTGCACCCCTACCCTCTACCGCCCACCACCCCCCCCCAACATTTTTGTCCTCTTTACTCTGCAATGCAGGGGTTATATGATTTATAACTTACTGTCCTATCTAACTTTATCTCATCAGCAAATTTAGCAACAACGTTGAGGTTCCTTCATCCAAGTCATTGATATAACTTGTAAATAGTTGCAGCCCCAACACTGATTATAGAATCCTACAGTGCAGAAAGTGACCATTTGACCCATTGAGTCTGCACTGACCACTTTCCCATCCATGCCCCATCCAAGTAACTGCAAGCATTTTTTTCTAGATAGTTCCCCTATCACATCCACCCCCTCCAACACCAATTTAGCATGGCCAATCTATCTAAACCTCACACCTTTAGACAATCAAAGGACACCAGAGTACCCGGAGGAAACCCACAGACAGAGTGAGAATGTACAAACTCCACACAGACAGTGACCCAAGCTGGGAATCAAACCCTGGTCCCTGGTGCTGTGAGGCAGCAGCACTAATCACTATGCCACTGCGCTCCTGATCTTGGTGACATTCCACTCATCACTTACCCTAAAATGACCATAATGGCCCAATCTGTTAGCTAACCAAGCCTGTATCCATGTTACCTCAACACTGTGAGTTGTTGTTTCATTCAACTCATCCCTGGATGAGAGATCATATCCTGTGAGGAAAGGACAGATTGACCCTTAACCCATTTGGATTTTAGCTATGAACTTACTGAATGATGGTCCAGGCTCAAAGGGCTGAATAGCTCATTCCCTGCTTGTAACTCCTTGTGTTTCAATATATTTTCCTAACTGATACCTCTGTTCTACATGAGCCTCTTCCCACCTTTTCTCATCTCACTTTCAGATGAAATTTTCTATTTCTTTCTCCCTCATGTGTTTGCTTCTTCTTAAACCTCAGCCTGCTCAGCACCTTGTGTCGATGATGCCACACTCCCACCAAGTTCTGAGCGAAGAGGTTTCTCCCACACCCTCTACTGGATTTATCAGTAAGGAGATTCACAACATCAGGTTAAAGTCCAACAGGTTTATTTCGAATCACGAGCTTTCGAAGCTCTGCTCCTTCATCAGGTGAGTTAAAGCTCTAAGAGCTTGTGATTCCAAATAAACCTGTTGGACTTTAACCTGATGTTGTGAGACTTCTTACTGTGCCCACCCCAGTCCAATGCTGGCATCTCCTCCACAGGATTTATCAGTGACTATCTCTTATTTCTGACCCCTGGTTCTGGCCTCACCTTGGCAAGTGGAAATATCTTCTCTCTGTCTTTCCTACCTCACTGATGATTCTGAAGATCTCTATCAGGTCACCCCTGCCACCTTCTCTTTTTGAGGGGAAAGGGACCTCAGCCAGCTCAGTCTCTTAGAAATAATCTGGAACATATTTCAATTTTGTTGGTGATTTAAATGTACTTCCAGCTCTGTGCCTCACCGTATCATATTAGTTAACAGATTGGTATCAAAGCTTTGAAAATGGAGGTTGTCTGCGATTGCACAATAGAACCTTTAACCCAAGTCATGTCACTACTGTTCCAGATGAATGCTGAATTAAACTTAAGAACCCCACGTGTAAAGCATTGGGCATGAAATGAATGTGCATTTTTTTTTAAGAACGCTGCCTAGCTGAAGTTTATCGTGTTCACTGTGCAATTGCCTAGCAACCTGGAAAGTCCTGAAAGAGTTCTTTGTCCTTTTCATTGGCATTCCATTCCAACATCGTACAACTTGTCAACATCACAACAGACGCAAGGATTCTGCAAAATGATCATCTCTCTTCAGCTGAGGGGAAGCAGTTAGATATTCACGTAGTGAAGAAAACTAACGGTCACTCTCGCAATGAAGGAGAACTGCTGGATTTTTCTTTTTGAAGGAAAAAAAGAGAAAATTGTTCTGTTTCAAAATTATGCTGCACTAATTTGCTTTATTTACGCTGTTATATAATACAGCGTGCTTTCTGTGGGACACAGTCAGCATTCCCATCAGCTGTGGCCAAATGATTCATTCACTAACAAGACAGGCCCCATTGTTAGGAGAGTAGACACAATAAGGACTAAACTCCGCGATGGATGTTTACTGGCATTCCGATTAAAAAGAGATATTCACCGATTGGTGCCGCGAAAATAAAAGGCAGGATTGTTGCAGGAAACTTTGTGTTTCGTTAATATGTCGCAGAGTTATGTGGCACATCTGCCTGTGTGGTCTTGGATTGATTTGTCACGCCCGTTTATGCGATGCAATTTTAAAAATTGTTTTCGTCACTGCACCTGTAAACAGAACTTGGCAGCCTCCTGAGGTAGCTGCCCCGTTTCTCCGCACTGCCCTGTCTGAGGTAATGTTTCCCGACAGTGCCGCCACCTGTCCATGAACAATTCGCTTGAAAACTTTCGGATTATAGCCACAGACCGTAAGAAAACCCCTGCAGGAATTTGGAAAGCCTTATCTGACAGGGTCTGGTTGATTGGCGGAGCAGGCTCGAAGAAGTTGAACAACCGCCCGCCTCCTGTTCCCTCAGTTCCCATCGCTAACATGTCAGGAAGATGTTTTCCCCTTGCCTGTTATTTCCAAGAGCCTTATTTGGAACTGTTAATCCTTTGTTGATGGGCGATGCATTCTTGCATTAGTGGTCTCAGAGCGCCATGAATGAAGGCGTTTAGTCAAGCTCCCAATTTAAAGCAGAAACCTGACTGGATTGTGAATGTTGGGTCGGAGATGGGGAAAATGGAGTGGAATTTACTTCTCTGCAGCAACTCCACCGGGAGGTTGAAAGGAAAGAATAGCGAGCTGGCAGTACTGTTCCCTCAATTTTTTACAACTGTTTTTGTGCAAGGTGAAACTCTGTCGCCACGGCAACTTGCATTTATGCAGCACCTCGAACATAGCAAAATATCCCAAGGTCCTTCACAGGAGCGATTATCAAATAAAAGTTTAACACTGAGTCATGTAAGGAGATATTAGAATTAGATATCGTGCAATGCAGAAGAGGCCATTTGGCCCATCAGGTCTGCATCACCTCTCTGGCAGACTACCTCACTCAGGCCCTCTCCCCTGCCCTATCCCTGTACCCCTTCACATTTCCCATGGCGAATCCATTTAACCTACACATCTTTGACACTAAGGGGCAATTTAGCATGGCCAATCCACCTAACCTGCACACCCTGGCATACTAAGGGGCAATTTAGCCTGACTAATCAATCTAACTTGCACATCTTTGGATTGTGGGAGGAAACTGGAGCATCCGGAGGAAATTCACACAGACACAGAGAGAACATGCAAACTCCACACGGATAATGACCCAAGTCAGGAATCGCACCCGGGTCCCTGGCGTGTTGAGGCAGCAGTGCTAACCACTGTGCCAGTATGCCATCCAATACATAGTACTCGAGCTGTGGTCTAACCAACTTTGGGACATCTTAGTATGTTAAAGGTGCCATTTAAATTCAAATTGTTCTTTTGGTGAAGGGAAAGTATTACATGCTTAATAAACTGTACTGATTAATCAAGTTTTGAAGATTGCTCTGATAGAGATTTTCTTTTTGCTCTATATTTAGGTATACATTGTGATAGCGTGTGTGCAGAAGGACGATGGGGACCAAACTGTACACTTCCCTGTAACTGCAAGAATGGGGCTTCCTGCTCACCTGACGATGGTGCTTGTGAATGTGCTGCTGGATACAGAGGCACCACCTGCCAACGCAGTAAGAAATGGATCTATCTGGGACGCAGACTGAATTTCAGTATTTCACTGATCTTTCTGTACTTTGATCCATAGACTGAATGTTAAAGCCCAGGAGTGGGCAGGTTGTGGTCAGGTGTGAAGTTAAAATACTTCAAGTTAAAGACAATATTAAACTTAACAATAAAGCACGGTTGGAATTTCACACTGGCAGGACCCATAGAATCATAGAGTCCCTACAGTGCAGAAGGAGGCCATTCAGCCCATTGCGTCTGCACCGAGCACAATTCCATAACCCCACATATTTACCCTACTAATCCGCTGAGAGTAAGGGGCAATTTCGCATGACCAATCCACCTAATCTACTCATCTTTGGAGTGTGGGAGAAAACCAGAGCACCCAAAACCCACACAGACATGGGGGAAATGTACAAACAGCACGCAGTCACCGGAGGTGGAATTGAACTTGAGTCCCTGGCACTGTAAGCTAGCAGTGCTAACCATTTTGCCATTCTCTGGTTCCACTGCAGTGTCGATATAGTCATGATGTGGAGACGCTGGCGTTGGACAACACAGTAAAAAGTCTGTCAACAGCAGTTAAAGTCCAACAGGTTTATTTGATAGTAAATGCCACAAGCTTTTGGAACACTTTTTCTTCATCAGGTGTTTCTGTTCAGAACTCTCCATTCATCTGACGAAGGAACAGTGTTCCAAAAGCTTGTGGCATTTACTATCAAATAAACCTGTTGGACTTTAACCTGGTGCTGTGAGACTTCTTACTGTGTCCACTGCAGTGAACAGAGGTTTTTGGGTGACTGCCAAATACTTACAATGGCGGAGGGTTGTGAATGGTCGGAAAATTCCTGTCCATATATTTATGCAAAGCCAAGTGGCTAGTCAGCAAATTGGACAAAATATAAAGAACATTAAATAATGACAAAGGGATTGATAAGGAGAAAGAAAGAAAAGTGGAGTACAGAAAAAGCTAGCCAATAAGTAGTTTCTATGGATATTTAAGTAAGAAAAAAAATAACAAAGTGAGCATTGATCCAATAGAAAATATGTCGGGGAGCTAATGATGGGATAAAGGCTATGGCAGATGAATTAAAGAGGTATACTGCATCTACCTTCATTATGGAGGACATATGTGACACCCCAGAGATAGCTGTAAATCAGGAAATGGAAAGGAGAGAAGAACTCAGGAAATTTACAAATGCCAGGGAAGTGGTATTAAACAAATTATTCTGCGGACTGACAAATTCTCACATCCAGATGGACTTCAGCCCAAAGTCTTGAAAGAGGTGAGAAAGTTGATGCAATGGTTTAATTTTCCAAGTTTGGGGAAGGTTCCATTAGATTGGAAAATAGCAAATCTAACTCCTATATTCAAAAATGAGGGAGAGAGAAAGCAGGAAACTACAGGCGAGTTCGGCTAACATCTGACATAGGAACATGTTAGAAGCCATTATTAAAGAAGACATAGCAGGCAGGACACTTGGAAAAATGCAAGGCAATCAGGCAGACTCAATGGGCAAGATTTTAAGCCCTGCCCATCCCAAAACTATAAAGTCCTGCCTGATGTCAATAGACTTTCCTATTGTGTACTCCATGCCCACTCCAATTCCCGTGGCAGACAAGATGGTAAAATTCTGGCCAACAGGTTTTTTCAAAATGGAAATCATGTTTAACCAATTTATGGAATTTGTTTTGAAATGGTCACATGTGTTGCAGAGAAAGGGGAACTAGTGGATGTATTGAGATTTCCAGAAGGCACTTGATAAGATGCCACATCAAAGTTTATTGCATAACAAAAGTTCACAGCGCAGGGGGGTAACACATTGGCAAGGATTGAAGATTGGCTAGCTAACAGGAAAGAGTGAGTTGGTATAAATGTGTCTCACTCTGGTTAGCAGGATGTGATGAGTGGAATGCCATAGGTATCAGTGCTGGTACAATCAACATTTTACAATTTATATAAATGACTTGGATCAAGGAATTGAAGACCTGTTGCTAAATTTGCTGATGATACAAAGATAGGTAGGAAAGTAAATTGTGAAGAGGACATAAGGAGGCTACAAAGGACACAGATAGGTTAAGTGAGTGGATGAAAACTGGCAAATGGAGGGAGCACAATATGGGCAAATGTGAAATTGTCCATTTTGGCAGAAAGAATAAAAAAGAAGCTTATTTTCTGAATGATGAGAGATTGTAGAGAGTTTGGTAGCCTCTAATTTGCAATATAAAACCTTGCAGGTTTTATAATGGGTGGCTGTATTTCCCAGAACTTCAGAGCCAAAGATGGCTTTGGGGAGAAAATAAATTCCTTTAGCTCAGCTTGTGAATAAAAGATGCAAGAGTGCTTCCTTCTGCATCATCACCCACTCCCCCACCAAATTCCTGCATTATCAGGAAACAAAAGTTAATAAAACTGACATTCAGATACAAAACCTGTTAAGGACAAAATATATATTGCAATGGCTGTGTTGTCCATCAAAAACTCTGCCCTAGCACCAGCTAATGATCATCCTTCTCCACTCCATGTTATTATCTAAGCCATAGAGCCATACAACACAGGGGAAAGCCCAATAGGCCTGTGCTGGCTCTTTGACTATAGCAATCCCATTAGAGTCTCACTTGTCATTGTGGCTTTTCCCCATGTTGTCTTATGGTATGCCTCCCACCACTTGTTCCCATGCAGTGTTGGGTGCAAGAGGCACCTATGCATTCCCTGGTTGCAGTGTTGCTTGTGGTAGGAAGGGTAAAGGCTAGGAAAGGCTTGTCATATGAGGAACGGTTGAGAACTCTGGGTCAGTACTTATTGAAGTTTAAAAGGATGAGAGGGGATCTTTTTGAAATTTACAGAATACTGTGAGACCTGGATAGAGTGGATGTGGCGAGGATGTTTCCACTAATAGGAAAAACTAGAACTAGAGGGCACCACCTCAGGCAAAAGAGCCGATCCTTTAAAACAGAGATAGGGAGGAACTTCTTCAGCCAGAGAGTGATGAATCTGTGGAAATCTTTGTTGCAGAAGGCTTTAAAACAGAGATAGATGTTCTTGATAGATAGGGTCTTGATTAACAAGGGGATCAAGGGTTATGAGGAAAAGGCGGGAGAATGAGGATGAGAAAAATATCAGCCATGATTGAATGGCAGAGCAGATTCGATGGGTCGAGTGGCCTAATTCTGCTCTGGTGTCTTATGGTCTTATCCCAGAAATAGCTGATTACTTGTCGGAAAAGCAACAAACTGGGATTCAGAGACATCTTCTATAACAATAGGGTCTTCCCTGTCTGCCCCTGTGACATAGCAACTAACTCCAAGACCAGCTTGACATTTTTTTTTTGTTTTTATTCCAGTCCAATTCAGAATCCCAACAAGTTGAACATTCCCGATTCAAGTTGACAAGACAGCAATCTCACCTCCTGTCTCGGGCTTGATCTACTTGATCCAAGCTGATTGGAGTGGACATAGCTCCTCCTCCAAGGCTTGATCTCATTTGCATCTTAGCCAAAAGACCAAGATGCTGTTTTAAAAAATTGCTTCAAATGAAGCCAAAATATAATCTAATGATTTCAACCAAGTACAGCACGTTGATACTACACTTGATCTTAGCCAAAAGCCGAGAAACAATTAAATATGTCTTATTTGGTGCAAAGTAAGCTGGGGGGAGAAGGTTAAGGGGGCATTTAAACAAGGTGTTCAAATTCATGAAGGGTTTTGATGGAGTGGAAAGTGTTTTCAGTGGTAGGGGCCTTGGTACAATAGCAACCTTTACTGCTATAACACCTTTAACACAGTGAAGCATTAGAATGTGCTTCACAAAGACATGACTGTAATATTTCAGAGGCAGAAGTCCCTTCCCCAAAATCCCTTTATTTACAATTCCAACAACAGTACACAGAGTGCTCGCAGTCAGCAGTCTACCTTCCAGAGTGCCAGAGGAACTGACACTCCCTGTTAAATACAAGAAAGAGACTCCCTGATTGGCCCATCAATTGACTCTTTAATCTGGGAGTTTATATTCCAATAGACTAGCCTGAATGGTCTGATTGAAATCATTACAACAACCAAACAGAATTTGACACTGAACCACCTAAGGAGATAGGAGAAGTGAGTGGAAGGTCCAGTACATTCCTAGGAACATCTTCAGAAGGAGTCGTTGTTGTAAAGATGTTGTTTTAAAATGTTGCAGTTGTGAACAATACTTTTGACTGGTTGTAACCAATAATATTCCCATTGCAGTCTGTTCTCCTGGGTTCTACGGGCATCGATGCAGTCAGGCCTGTCCTCACTGCGTACACAGTAATGGGCCTTGTCACCACGTCACTGGGCAGTGTGACTGTCTACCTGGTTTCACTGGAGCTCTCTGCAATGAAGGTAGCGTTCTTTTAAACTGGGTTGAAAGCTTTGGGGTTTCTATTCACATTGGGTGACTGGTTAATGCTTATGTAAAGTCCCACATTCAATTTGTGTTAGTCGAGAACAAAGAAATATAAAGCTGCATGACTAAAAAAGTAGAGTCCCTATAGTCTGAGATAACCACAAAGGTCTACGTGTCAGCTCTCCCCTTCGAGCAGGAACAGCTGACATCTAAAGTTTATTTATTAGTCACAAGTAAGGCCTACGTTAACATAGAAATCAAGTTACTGTGAAATTCCCCTAGTTGCCAGCATCCAGCACCTATTCGGGTCAGTGCACCTAATCAGCATGTCTTTCAAACCGTGCGAGGAAACTGGAGCACCCGGAGGAAACCCATGCAGATATGGGGAGAATGTGCAAACTCCACACAGACAGTGACCCAAACTGGAATTGAACTCGGATCCCGAGTGCTGAGAAGCAGTGGGTTAGCACTGCGTCACCGTACTGCCCATTTAACCTGATGATCACCACGCCTCAGGCAAAATTAAGAAGACAGGGCCTTTGTGAATAACCTCAGCCTGTACAGGAATTGAACTCTGCACCGGTGGCATTGCCCTGCCTCACTAACCTGCTGTCTGGCCAACTGAGCTAAACTAACTTTTCTGGAATCATTTCACTGACAATGTTATCTTTAGATAATCAACCTGAGTGAAGGACTGTTACTGTTTGGTGAACCTGGAATCAATGAATACAAGATGAAGATTGAGAGAGGATTATATCTTCCCGACTTGTAAATCTCCCCTAACATCAGTGTTGAAACTTTGGATTGCATTGGCAGTGGTTCTCAGATATTAAATAAACAAGTAAAATTAAATCAAAATTCAATCAGTTTATTTTTCTTTCACCACAGCGTCTTGACGTTTCCGTTGCTGTTTTACAGTGTGTCCCAGCAGTCGTTTTGGGAAAGGCTGTGCTAATTTTTGCACGTGCACAAACAATGGAACGTGCAATCCCATTGATGGATCCTGCCAGTGCTACCCAGGATGGATTGGAAGTGACTGTTCTCAACGTAAATATCAATATTTCTTTCTGAGGCATTTTCTGTCGATTTTTTTAAAAAGTTATTCTTCAAGTGAGATTAAAAAGAAGTGTCAGTTCTCTCCCCCACCCCCATGTTCTAATCCCCAAGAAAAAAGAAATGAAAATTTCAGGTTGGTAGGTGAAAGAATGATACGACAAGATTTCATGTTTTAAGACTTATTCCATAACAAACAAACTGGTTTTTGTGGTGACGTCCAGTAACCACAGGACACAGACTGATGGCAAAAGAACCATAGGGAATATGAGCAGAGTTCTATACACAGGAAGACACTGCCTGAAAGATGGAGGCTCAGCCGTAACTTGCAAAGGGAATTGGATAAACACTCGAAGGAAAACATTTTGCAGGACTGCAGAAAAGAGTAAGGGATGTAGGGAGTGGGACTAAATGAATAGCACTTTCGGAGATGGGCTGAATGGGCCCGTTCTTGCTGAATGTATAAACACATTTGTCGATAAATGAATGTTGATGAGACATTTTCAAGCATTTATCCACTGGGCTTTTGAATATTATTGTTGAATCAGCTTCCACTGTCTTTGATTTTGATTTGATTTACTATTGTCACATGTATTAACATAGAATGAAAAGTATTGTTTCTTGTGCACTATACAGATAAAGCATACCGTTCATAGAGAAGGAAAGGAAAGAGTGCAGAATGTAGTGGTAGACATAGCTCGGGTGTAGAGAAAGATCAACTTAATGTGAGGCAGGTCCATTCAAAAGTCTGATAATGTGGAGATGCTGGCATTGGACTGGGATGGGCACATTAAGAAGTCTCACAACATTAGCTTAAAGTCCAACAGGTTTATTTGGAATCATGAGCTTTCAGAGTGCTGCTCCTTCCTCAGGTGAGTGAAGTCTGGTGGCAGCAGGGAAGAAGCTATTCTTGAGTCAGTAGGTACATGACCTCAGACTTTTGTATCTTTTACCCGAAGAAGGTGGAAGAGAGAATGTCTGGAGTGCATAAAATTCTTAATTATGCTGGCTGCTTTGCCGAGACAGCAGGAAGTGTAGATAGAGTCAATGGATGGAAGGCTGGTTTGTGTGAAGGATTGGGCTACATTTTGTAATTTCTTATGTTATTGAGCAGAACAGGAGCCATAGTTGTGATGCAATCAGAAAGGATGCTTTCTATGCTGCATTTGTCCGGTGTATTCCAGCTTATGTTTGAAGATTGCAATCATTCATAATTCTTGGAAAATATTATTCCTTACAAATCAAAATCACTCTTCAAATGTGTAGAGGGATTTAATAGAATGACAATGTTCTCTAGAATTGAGAAGCATGAGTGGTAAAGCACATGAAAGTCTTGCAGAGCTTAACCTGAGGGAGATGATAGAGTAGTAGTCCAGAGACCGAGAGTCATGCTCTGGGGCACGAGTTCAAATCCTAGCACAGCAGGTGGTGAAATTTGAATTCATTAAAAATCTGGAAGTAAAAATCTACTGATGATCATGAAACCATTGTTCATTATTGTAAAGACCCATCTGGTTCATTAATATTCTTCAGGGAAGGAAATTTGTGGTCCTTACCTGGTCTGGCCTACTTGTGACTCCAGAGTGATTGACTCAATGCTTTCAAGGATGTCAATCAATGCTGGCCTTGCCAATAACACAGACATTCCAAGAACAAATCAGAAAAGATGCTGAGATGTTGTTCCCACCCCCTGGCTAGGGGTATTAGGCCATGGGGGGGGGTAGTTGAGAGGGCGGGTGTTACAGGACAAAAGGATCAATTATTTTGGACAGAGTTAAGGAGAAAATTCCTCACTCAGAGGCTGTGAATTTTAAAATTCTCTACCCAGGGAGTTGTGGATGCTCAGTCATTGAGTGAATTCAAGAAAGGCACTAAGGGAATGCAGGAATATGGAGATAATGCAGAGAAGTGGAGTCAAGGCAGATGATCCACCATGATTGTTTTGAGTGGCAGAGCAAGCTCCAGAGCTGATGTGACTTCTCCTGTTTTTGTTTGTTATATTTCTATGGGAAGCTTCACAGGGTTATAATCAAGGTAGACGATCATGATTCCAATCTTTCTATTGGTTTTTTTAGCCTGTCCACCTGGATACTGGGGTCCAAACTGTATCCATACCTGTAACTGCCACAACGGAGCCCACTGTAGTGCTTATGACGGGGAATGCAAGTGTACACCGGGCTGGACTGGACTTTACTGCACACAGAGTAAGTACCCGTTTGATCTCCTACAAACCAAAAGGCTGAGAACTTGATGATGAAACATTGCACTTTTTTTTAAAACTTTTCCTTTCTGTCTGTTTGGAAAAGAAGCCTTTCTTTCCCTCTCTTTATTTCACTTTCTCTGCCATGGAATTTCATGGAAAGGTATTGGGTTCATTCACTTCAATCCACCCTTTTTTTCTACCCTCACCCTCTTGCTTTCCGAGACCCACAGTCTAGTTGGGTAATGAGATAACTGGTTGGATTTTCACATTTGACCTGCCTGCTGTGAGTGCCATCACCCTCGTCACGAACTCTGACCTGCTATCCGGTGATTTAGTTTGAAACTCTTCTCGTCGTTGGCCTTACGTTGCTGTTTTCCTTTTCTGGTCTGCAGGATGCCCGTTAGGTTATTACGGCAGAGACTGTGGTGAACTGTGCCAGTGTCAGAATGGAGCAGACTGCGACCACATCTCGGGGCAGTGCACCTGTCGCATTGGGTTCATGGGCAAACACTGCCAGCAGAGTAAGTGGGGAGTTGTCCAGAACCATGTCTGAGGTGGAATCCGGGTAGGAAAAGAGGCAGAGGCACCACAGGCTGTGTCGCATCATTCTACAATTCCTCAAGTGGTGATCATCTTTTGCCAATCCGCCCATAGTATCCGTTCTGACTCTCCATACGATCACTTCACCTTACACCACTCCCCTGCTGTTACCCTGTCACCTTCCAAAATGTTCCTTTACAGACAATAATCCCCTAGTAATAAAAACCACGATTGAATCTGCTTTCCACTTCACTGTCAGGCAGTACCTTGCACTCACTGAGTGAAATCCAGATGGTACTTTTTTTTGCAGTTCACCTTCCGTCAATATCCTCTCTCCACCACCCCACCAATGGGAAAAGTTTCTACCCTGAAAACCTCTGTCACATCTCCTTTAAACTTCCTCCCCATAGTGGATAGTCCCAGCTTCTCCAGTCTATCCACGTAATGGAAGTTCTACATCCCTAGAACCATTCTCGTGAATCTTTGCTGCATTATCTTGGATACCTTCACATCCTTCCTAAAATCTGGAACTCCAGAGCTTAGAGCAATACTTCAGTTGAAGGTAAACTAGCATTTTATATCTGGCAAAGTTATATAAGTTACATATTTCAATCTGCACCAATTGAAGTATCCATGTCTAAAAGGAACAGTCACTTATGTTGTTCCAACATTATCTATTTACATTTATGACAATTGTTTAGAATGGTTTTAAATCCTGTGCATATTTTGGACAGGAAAGACCTTGATGCCCCAGAATTACTATAAAAGAGCATTATTAATAGGCAAAATCCACTTCCTTCGAGCTACTGTTTCTCCCAAAATAATCGAGATGTGAACTTGCCCTTAAAGCAATACTGGGGAGAAGCATTGTCAATCTCCAACACTTCAACAAGGGCAGCACAGTGGGGCCACTCAGTGATTAGCACTGCTGTCTTACTGCGCCAGAGATCCAGGTTCAATTCCTAGCTTGGGTCACTGTCTTTGCACATTCTTCCCGTTTCTGCATGGGTTTCCTTCAGGTGCTCTGGTTTCCTCCCACAGAAAGAAATCCCACCACACCAGCTTAAAGTCCAAACAGGTTTATTTATCCTGTTTGGACTTTAAGCTAGTGTGGTAGGATTTATTTCTGTTTTACCCCACTGCAACGTTGGCATCTCCACATTCTTCCTCCCACAATGCAAAGATGTGTGAGTTTGTTGATTGGTCAGGCTAAATTGCTCCTTAGTGTCAGGAGGTTAGTAGGATAAATAAGTAGGGTTATGGGGATAGGGCCTGTGAGGGATTATGGTCAGTGCAAACTCGATGGGCCAAATGGCCTCCTTCTGCAGTGTAGGGATTCTGTGATAATTAGGAGCAGGCAATAAATGCTCGCTTTCCCAGTGAGGCTCAGACCTCATTGAGAAATAAACAAAAGCAAAATAGAACAAAGAAAATTACAGAACAGGAACAGGGTCTTTGTCCCTCCAAGTCTGCGCTGATTATGCTGCTCGACTTAACTAAAACCCTCTAGGGACCATATCCCTCTATTCCCATCTCATTCATGTATTTGTCAAGATGCCCCTTAAAAGTCACTACTGTATCTGCTTCCACTACCTCCCCCAGCAACGAGTTCCAGGCACCCACCCTCTCTGTGTAAAAAATCTACCTTGTACATTTCCTTTGAACCTTGCCCCTTGTATTTTAATTGATTCTGCCCCCCCACCAGGAAAAAGCTTCTGACTATCCACTCTGTCCAAAGCTCTCATAACCTTGTAGACTTCTATTAGATCTCCCCTCAACCTCTGTCACTCCAATGAGAAAAACCAAGTTTCTCCAACCTCTCCTCATATTTAATGCCCTTCATATCAGACAACATTCTGGTAAATCTTCTCTGTACCCTCTCTAAAGCCTTCTTATGTTTCTAGTGTGTGGTGACCAGAATTGAACACTATATTCCAAATGCGGCCTAACTAAGGTTCTATAAAGCTGCAACATGACTTGCTAATTTTTAAACTCAGTACCCCGGTCAATGAAGATAAGCATGTTGTACGCCTTCTTGATTGCCTTCTCCACCTGCATTACCACTTTCAGTGACTTGTGAACCTGTACACCCAAAATACGGCAGATGCTGGAAATTAAAAAAAAATGAACTGTTTGTGCCATAGTGTTCTATGTTCTATGTTCTATGAAGTGCTGGAAATGCTCAGCAGGTCTGACAGCATCTATGGAGAGGGAAATAGATAAAGTGTGGGATTTTCTTGTCTGGCAGGGGCCAGGTTCAGGAATTATAATCTGAAATTCTTCAAGTGTCGATTCTAGAAAGGTTGTAAAGCTCCAAATGAGAAGGTGAAGTGTTCGTTGAGCTTGCATTGAGATTCAGTGAGACAGCGTAGGAGGCCAAGGGCAGTGTGGGAGTTGAGAGGAGAACGAAAATGACATGTGATCACCAGCTCAGGGTTAGGCTGGAGGACTGAACAGAACTTGCCACAAAACAGTCACCCAATTTGGATTCTGCAGACCAAATTGCCAGCAGTGAATCTCCTCTGCCGATTAATGGGTCCTCAGTCCCCTTTTCACCACGTTCGCAACCACTCCCCAAACTCAAAATGTGTGAAACCCATGTAGCTCATTGACCATCATCCGATGCCTTGTCCGAACAGACGAATTAGACGTGAGGGGCAGATGTTTATGACTCAACATTCAGTTCCTTGCTGCCATAGTGTTGATGCCCCATCTGGTGGTGATGTGACAAACTGCAGATTTAAACACCCTATTAGCTAAGGGAAATTGGGGGCAGGGTGAGGGTTAAAGGATGACCTCTTGGAGAGGTGGGGGAAAGGGAGATTGCCTCCAGTGAACCATAGGGGCTAACAAAGGAAGTTCCATCCTTGCGTGATACCAACATGCGCAGCTAAAGTTGTTAAAGGGTCGGGATCTGTCCAAAGTCTCCCCCCCCTCCGCCTGTAAAATTTTAGATGTGTCAGTGGAGGAGGGGCAGAAAATCACCCATTGAATTTTACTTGGTTTCCATCCTTCACCCCCCCCCCTTAAAACCAACCAATCAGGGAGTGTAAAATCTAGTCCTATGTGTTGGACAAGTGAAAGACACTTTTATTTTTGGGGTTATGATGAGTGGGGTCTTGTGAGACCAGTTTTAAAGACTGGAGACCTCCGGGAATGCTTGTGTGTCCTATCCACCCATCCTTGATGTTCATGTTTTACAGGATGTCCATCAGGGACCTATGGTTATGGCTGTCGACAGGTGTGTGACTGTCTGAACAATTCCACGTGTGACCACATCAAAGGCACCTGTTACTGCAGCCCCGGATGGAAAGGTTCAAAATGTGACCAAGGTACAATGTTCACGCCCAGCCTAGCAGCCTTATTTTGCATCTGTTCATGAGCTTGCTCGCCTTCTTAGATCAAAGATAAGTGAATCTTGTCAGATATTCAGCATTGAACTCTCTTGTGTATTAATACTTCCTCGTAACCCAAAGTGCTGAAGCAGACTCGAGGCTACTTTTTGGAATGGGAGTTCTATATAGAAGTTATGGGCCATTCGGCCCATCGAATCCATGTCATTCTTTACCCTCCATGTCAACAAATTGTTCCAATCACAGTTTCTTGCCTTGTTCCCGTCAATCTAATCACAGTTTCTGCACCAAACACTAACCCCTGCGAATCTCACTGCCATACAATTCTCTATGTGAAGATTCTCTCTTGCTCTCTGTTCTAAATCTCTTACAGTTAATCTTTTACCTATGACCACCTCCACCTTGACTCCTCACATATTGGAAACAGGCTGTTTCCATCCAAGTGTAACGATAAACATTCCAATCAGTTTGCCCCAAAATCTGTGTTTTTCCAATGACAAAAAAAAACAACTTTTCAAGTCTTTCTTCTTTGGATTTCCTTGCACTACCGGAATGAATCTTTGCTGAACCCTTTCTAAGGCCTCAATGTGCTTCCCATCGTGTGGGGTTCAATGCAGTGCTCTAACTGAGGTTTTATTGTTTTAGAAAGACTCATCATTTTCGCTTGGCTTCAATATTCTAAAACTTGCAATAAAACTGAGAACTCCACCAACCTTTGGTTATCTCAAAATGATTGATTTGATTTGATTTATTATTGTCACATGTATTAACATGCAGTGAAAAGTATTGTTTCTTGCCGCTGTGCAGACAAACCATTCATAGAGAAGGAAAGGAGACAGTGCAGAAGGTAGTGTTCCTGTCATAGCTAGGGAATAGAGAAAGATCAAATTTTAATGCAAGGTCGGTTCATTCAAAAGTCTGATGAAGAAGCTGTTCTTGAGCTGGTTGGTATGTGACTCAGACTTTTGTATCTTTTTCCTGATGGAAGAAGTTGGAAGAGAGAATGTTCAGGATGCGTGGAGTCCTTAATTATGCTGGCTGCTTTGCTAAGACATCTGGAAGTGTAGACAGAGTCAATGGATGGGAGGCTGGTTTGCGTGATGGATTGGGCTACATTCATAACCTATTGTAGTTCCTCATAGTCTTAGGCAGAGCAGGAGCCCATACCAAGCTGCGATACAACCAGAAAATATGCTTTCTTTGTAAAAATTGGTGAGAGTCGTAGCTGATATGCCAAATTTCCTTCATCTTCTGAGAAAGCAGAGACACTGGTGGGCTTTCTTAGTGTCAGCATGGGGGAACAAGTTGTTAGTGATCTGAACACCAGACATTCTCTCTTCCACTTTCTTCAGTTGCGAAAAAGTTACAGCAGTCTGAGGTCATGTACCAACTGACTCAAGAACAGCTTCTCTCCTGCTACCATCAGTCTTTTGAATGGATCTACCTTATATTAAGTTGATCTTTCTCTACACCCTAGCTATAACTGTAACACTACATTCTGCACTCTCTCCTTTCCTTCTCTATGAATGGTATGCTTTGTTGGTATAGCACGCAAGAAACAATACTTTTCACTCTATTCCAATACATGTGACAATAATCAATCAAATTAAATCAAATTAAATTAAATCATGTCATGTTAAAGTATTATTTTACTTGTCTTTTCCAGCTGGTGTTATAATTGTGGGCAATCTCAACAGCCTTAGCCGGACCAGCACTGCCATTCCTGCTGATTCCCATCAGATTGGAGCTACCGTGGGCATCATCATCCTTCTTCTGATTGTTCTCTTCCTTTTGGTACTCTTCATAATGTACCGTCGGAAACAAAAGGGCAAAGAGGCCAACATGGCAGCTGTGACCTACTCACCAGCTCTGCGAGTCATGAACGCTGATTACTCTGTCACAGGTGAGAGATTCCCAGTGCTGAACTCAAAAATTCATCAATAGCTTCATATGAATTGTGGTGCACAAGAATGTGATTATTAGCAGGAGCAGGAATCAGCCATTCAGCCCCTCGAGTTTGTTTTGCTTTTCAATTAGATTATGGAACATAGAACATTACAGCGCATCTGTGAAACCAATCTAAAGCCCACCTAACCTACACTATTCCAATATCGTCCATATGTTTATCCAATGACCATTTAAATGCCCTTAATGTTGGCAAATCCATTACTATTACAGGAAGGGCATTCCACGCCTTTACTATTCTCTGAGTAAAGAACCTACCGCTGACATCTATCCTATATCTATCACCCCTCAATTTAAAGCTATGTCCCCTCATGCTAGCCATCTCCATTCAAGGAAAAAGGCTTTCACTGTCCACCCTATCTAATCCTCTGATCATCTTTTATGCCTCTATTAAGTCACCTCTTAACCTTCATTTCTCCAATGAAAACAGCTTCAAGTCCCCCAGCCCTTCCTCATAAGACCTTCCCACCATACCAGGCAACATCCTGGTAAATCTCTACACCCTTTCCAATGCTTCCATATGCTTCCTATAATGGAATGACTGGAACTGTAGGCAATACTCCAAGTGCGGCCACACCAGAATTTTGTACAGCTGCAACATGATCTCATGGCTCCTACACTCAATCCCTGTACCAATAAAAGCTAACACACTGTATGCCTTCTTAACAACCCTATCAACCTGAGTGCCAACTTTTAGAGATCTATGCACATGGACACCGAGATCTCTCTGCTCAACCACAGTACCAAGTAACTTACCATGAGCCCAATACTCTGTATTCCTGTTTCTCCTTCCAAAATGAATCACCTCACACTTTTCCGCATTAAACACCATTTGCCACCTCTTAGCACAGCTCTGCAGCTTATCTATGTCCCTCTCTAACCTGCAACATCCTTCCACACTGTCCACAACTCCACCGACTTTAGTATCATCCGCAAATTTACTGACCCATCCTTCCATGCCCTCATCCAGGTCATTTATAGAAATGACAAACAGTAGTGGCCCCAAAACAGACCCTTGCAGTACACCACTAGTAACTGAATTCCAGGATGAACATTTCCCATCAACCACCACCCTCTGTCTTCTTGCAACTAGCCAATTTCTGATTCAAACCGCTAAATCACTCTCAATCCCATGCCTCCGTATCTTCTGCAATAACTTACCGTGGGGAGCCTTATCAAACGCTTTACTGAAATCCATATACACCATATCAACTGCTTTACCCTCATCCAACTCTTTGGTCACCTTCTCAAAGAACTCAATAAGATTTTTGATGCATGATCTACTCTTCACAAGATGATTATAGATTTCTAGATGATTATAACTCCTATCTCTTATAATTCTTTCCAAAAACTCTGCCCACAACAGAAGTGAGATTTACTGGTCTGTAATTACCAATGTTGTCTCTACTCCCCTTCTTGAAAAAGGAGACAACATTTGCTATCCTCCAGTCTTCTGGCAGAGACAACTTACCCATCTTGACTCCATGTTCCCCAATATTCAACAAAAATGCAGTTATCTCCATTTTAAAATTTTTAATTGACCTCCTGTTTCTCAACAGCTGTTTCTGGGGGAGAATTTTCTACATTTCCACCACCGTTACGTGAAGGGTTTCTTCAGTCAGCCTGGCTCTAACTTTAAGGTTACGTCCCTTATTCTGTACTGCACCTCCTCCCCAGATTTAATATTAACAACCAATTGCGCATCCGTTGCTATTTGGAGAAGAGCATTCCAAACCTCCACCATCCTTTGTGTGCAGAAGTGTTTTTCAATCTCCCTCCTCCAAATCCTTCCAACTACTGCCAGCAACAGACAGTGAGAGTGGGAGAGATTCCTGGGGCCAGCCATGCGATGGGAAGAAGGGTGGAAGTTCCATCATCAGTAGCCAGACTAGTGATCTGTAACACACTCAACTGTCTGTCACCTAACTCAATTCAGAACGGAGATCGATGAGATGAGAGATCTCGGAGGATGTTAATCCGACTTAAATATGATTTCATGCAGCACTAATGCACTTGCATTTGATATAATTCATGAATACATGCATTGAAATAGACTGGAGTGCCTCAACAATGGACTGATTGTCTCTGCTTGTGGAATTTTCTGATGTACGAGCATATTAATCTTCCAATAAGTTGTGTTTAAGTTCATATTTAACTTGCATTTAATCCTCTTCCACCACATCAACCCTTTCCACCCTGACATTTCTGCACCATTGGTGGCCAAGTCTTCAGCTGCCAAGGTTCTAAACTTTGGGATTCCCTCCTGAACCTCTCTGCCTCTTTTTCCCCCTTTTTTCAGTCCTTCTTAAAAATGATCCATCTGACCAAGCTTTTGGCCGTTTGCCTAACATGACTTTATAAGACGGGGTGTCGAGTATTGTTTCTGATCATCTCCCATGTAGGGAGCCTTGCAACATTTTGCTCTTTTGAAAGTGCTATATGAATGCAGGTTATTGTTGTTTTGTAGTGCAGAAGGAACACATCAAAATGGTCTAATTTATACGTTCAGCACTGTTCAGGAACAGGCTCTGACTGTTGTGGTAGAACAAATCGCTATCTCCCCCACAACCCCTTCGCTCAGACACATGAGATGGCACTCAGCATCCATTTTGTGACAAATCAGGACAGGGTTAAAGATCTTACAGCTTAAAAGCTGACACCTCAGAATTTCCTTTCTGAATATTATGGAGTTTGAGACTGCCCACCAGCTTAAACTAGGAAGTCTACGACACCAGGTTAAAGTCCAATGGATTTATTTGGTATCATGAGCTTGCAGAGTGCTGCTCCTTCATCAGGACTCTTCAGAGAAGCAGTGGGATTAGACCAGAAGCTTTCCCTCCACCAGTGCTAAATAAAGCCACTTTGGAGGCCAGATCAGGCCTCTGAGTGATTCCTGAATTCATCCACGCTAACATGACTAAAAGTGCAACAATGTTTACTGAGTCTGGTTGGCTGTTTTTTCTGCAGACGCGATGGCACAAGGTAATACTGGAAACGCAAACAGTCATTATTTCTCCAACCCGAGCTACCACACCTTAGCGCAATGTGGGAGCCCATCTCACACCAACAACTGTCAGCGCGGCATCTCTGGAAAGGTAAGAAATATTCACTGAGAAATAATAGCTACTGCTTCAACAGGGTGATAGCTTCTTACAATTGTCAACCTGCCGACAGCAATGGTTTCAGCAAATAGAGAAATCTAAACTTTGCAGCCTCAATGAAACCGTCTTGTTTAAACAGTGGTCAGCTTTCATAGCAGGTTGTCTATCAA
Organism: Sphyrna mokarran; assembly: GCA_024679065.1. Lineage (NCBI taxonomy): Eukaryota > Metazoa > Chordata > Chondrichthyes > Carcharhiniformes > Carcharhinidae > Sphyrna > Sphyrna mokarran. Next base: position 127,359,770 of record JAGIQG010000006.1, on the reverse strand, counting down.
TGGGATGACAAATGCCGGGGTTCAGTGACTTTGCCCGTGGCTGGGATTTTCCAGTCCCACTGCAGTGAATGGAGACTTGGCTGAGCATTAATGTCTCCCTCCTCGTTGGCAGTGGTGACAGAACGTGCAGGACTGGAGAATTCCAGCCACAGTATTTACCGAGAAAGAACTTGGGAATTACTGCCAGCATGGGGTGTGATGGACCGAATGGCCTCCTTATGATACACATCAATCGAGCACAGAAACAGGCTATTTGTCCGAACCAATTGCCTGTTCAAATCCCAGTCCAGAGGCCTAGGCACCAAAATCCAGGCCGATACTCTCAGTGCAATAATGAGGGAGTGCTGCACTGTTGTAGGTGCTGTCTTTTGGATGAGATATTAAACTGGGGCACCATTTGTTTCCTCTGGTGAATGTAAAAGATTGAATGGTTGCTATCTTGAGGATCAGCAGAGGAACTCTCCACGGTATCCTGGCCAATGGTTACCCTCAATTAACAGATTATCTGTTCATTGGCACACTGCTGTTTGTGGGAGCTTGCTGTGCACTAATTGGCTGCTATATTATCCATAACACCTCACTTCAGAGGTAGTTAATTGACGGTCAGGCACTTTGGGGATATCCTGAGGATGTAAAAGGCACCAAGTCAATGCAAATTTTTCAGTGCTTTCTTTTAATAGATGTTAACAAGCTGCCATCATCTTCAATGTGTGCATACATTGTGTGCATTCAGGGTGGCATGGTGGCACAGTGGTTAACACTGCTGCCTCACAGCACCAGCGACCCGGGTTCGATTCCCAGCTTGGGTCACTGTCTGTGCAGAGTTTGCATTTCTCCCCGTGTCTGCATGGGTTTTCTCTAAATGCTCTGGTTTCCTTCCACAGTCTGAAAGATGCATTGGTTAAGTGCATTGGCTGTGCTAAATTCTCCATCAGTGTTCCTGAACAGCGTGATGACTAGGGGATTTTCACAGCAACTTTATTGCGGTGTTAATATAAACGTACTTAGATTAAAACTAAACTTTAAAACTTTAAACTTCAAAATCCATGGTGGGCAGCAGATTGCAAAGTAAATCATGGCCTGAATTCATGGAACCTGCCCCCCATCCCGAAACCATTGTCAAATAAACCACTGAACGGTAAAGACAAAAACTCAACAAGAATGGCAAATAACCTGAGGCTATTGAAACTGTAACTTGAGCAGTATTAAGATGAAAGCAAATGCTTCTGACTCCATGTTTTGATTGCTCTTTTTTGTGACAGCAGACGAAGAACAATCAACTCTTTGTAAATCTCAAAAATCTCAAGAGTCAAGGAAAGCAAGGTTCCATTATGGATTACACAGCAACCTTACCCGCTGACTGGAAACAGGGTGGTTACCCTAACGATCTCGGTATTCCAATTTCTAACTCATTATCAGCTACTGAATGCAATACCACGTGTAGTGATACTTTGGTTTGATTGAGGGAATAATAGATTGGATGTTAACAGGGTTGAGGAGAGAGGCAGAGATTTCGATGGGAACCCTGGATTTCTCCATTCACTGTGGAATTTTAACTCAGTGGTGGATGATCTTTGGTCCTGAAATCTTCTTTGCTTGGACATCAGCCTGACTGATAGGTTTGGCTTCTACTTGGGTAGAGGACTCCAGAGCTAGATGCTTCAAGGACCAGGTCAAGCAAACCCCTGACCCCAGCTTAGTGGGAGATGTGGTTTCTGGATCCAATCCTCAATCACAGGGAGCTTTGCAAAGGGTGAGGTAACTTTCCTGCTCCTCCTGGTCATAAAGGAATTTACTTTCTGCCCATAACTGCCCATTCCTCCCTCCATCCACAAGGCATGGCCAACACTTGCCCACTGTAACATCTGTGTATCAGTGTAACCCAGGAGCAGCCTGTCTCATTAACAGATTTAAACTCACCTTCTAAAACTGGGTTGTCTCCCCACTCTTTGCCCCACCCAACTTCCCAACTGCTCAAAGATTGTTTCGGTTTAACACTTATAACAATCATGTTTGGACCATCTTTGCCAGTATCACTTTATTATCAAGCTGTTACACAGGAATGGGAGGAGGACATTCATCCCTCTCCTCTGTCTCCCCCATTCAGTTAAAAACATATTTGATCGACACAGAGAAGGTGATGACCCGGTGTACTATCATTCAACTATTAAGCCAGAATCTCAGCTAACATTCTGGGGACCCAGGTTCAAATCCCACCATGGCAGATGGTGGAATTTGAATTCAATAAAAACCAATATCTGGAACTAAAAAGCTACTGATAATCATGAAACCATTGCCGATTGGTCAAGAAAAGTCCATCTGGTTCACTAATGTCCTTTAGCGAAGGAAATCTGGCGTCCTTATCCAGTCTGACCTACATGTGACTCCAGAGCCACAGCAACGTGGTTGACTCTCAACTGCCCTCAGGCAACAAGGGATGGGTAATAAATGCTGGCCATCCAGCGATGAATGAATTAAAAAAAATCTGAACCCCAGTCTTTATTCCATAGCCTCTGTACCGTTACTCTAAAACAATTCATCAATCTCAATACTGAAATTTTCCACTGGCGCACAGTCTCAATAGCTTTGGTGGGGAGAGAGTTCTAAACTTCCACTTGGTTCTAAGATCATCCCTGAGTGACCTGATTCTACCTTTAGGGTTCCCTATCCCCTTCAAGGGAATAGCTGCTCTTTTCAAATCATCTCAAATCCTTCACTCACACCATATCATCCTGTAATCTCCTATACACAGGGGAATATAAGCCAATACTCTGTGTAACTGGTTCTTGTGATTTAACTCCTTGTCTAATTCTCCGAGGTGGGTATCCTTCGTGAGGTGTGGTGCCCAGAGCGGAACTCAGCTGCTCCAGGTGATTCGTATTCTGCCTCAGAAACTTACTACGCTTTTATTTATTTACAGGTGGTGCCTTTGGTATTGACCGAGGATATGTTGGAAAATCTCTTAAAGGTACGATTTTAAATGGCATCTCTGCTTTCGAAACTTTCACCCCCTCGATTCCAGCTCTGGAAAGGTCTGCTGGGCACTGCCTGAGAGAACCTGTCAAATAGCCACAATCCCCAAAGCGCCATAGGAAATTATTATGGGGAGGGGAGAATGATTGTTTAATTAATTTTAAGTTGCGGCATCAGGTCAAGGTTAGCATTCCATAGAATAGAATGCCTACAGTGCAGAAGGAGGCCATTCAGCCCATTGAGTCTACACTGACTCTCTAGCCCCATGCATTTACCGTGGCTAATTCCCTAACCTGCGCATCCTGGGACATTAGGGGGCAACTTACCTTGGTCAATCCACCTAACCTGCACATCTTTGGGCTGTGGGAGAAAACTGAAGCACACAGAGGAAACCTACACAGACACAGGGAGAATGTGCAGAAGAAGCTAAAATCTGTAATGTTGAGAAATTGAATATAAAAGTGGAGGAAAATTAATAAAAATTGAGGAAAAGAAGTAGAAAAATAACCAGGTGGGAAATGGTAGACCAAGGAGAACATAAGCTTTCAAATGTTATATTTCAAACTATTGTTATTTCAGTAATGTCACTAGAATAAATAAAATCTTGATGTTTGAAGTGGAATTATTGCTGTTATGTTACGGGTAAAGATTTCACAATCTGACTGAATGATCAGGGATTCCAAGGAACTGCATAGCTCAAGAAACACGCCAAAACCAAGGAAGCTGAGGTCTACAGAGCTGTGAATGTGTTAATATCCTCTCCCTGTGACCAGAGGTAAAAGGAACGAGGAAGAGATTTAGGGAAGAAAGAGATACGGGGGAGGGAGGAGTTTAATGGAGCAGTATAGGAGAGGTAGGGGTTCATAGGAATAGACAAATAGGGGTAGGAATAGGCCATTCAGCCCATCGAGCCTGCTGTCCCATTCAACTGAATCATGACTGATCTTTTGCCTTAACTCCATCTTCCCACGCTACCATTTGATTTGATTTATTATTGTCACATGTATAAATATATAGTAAAAAGTATTGTTTCTTGCATGCTATAGAGACAAAGCATACCCTTCACAGAGAAGGAAAAGAGAGGGTGCAGAGTGTAGTGTTACAGTTATTGCTAGGGTGTAGAGAAAGGTCAACTTAGTGCGAAAAGTCTTAGTGCAGGGAAAAGCTGTTCGATTGGTACATGATCTCAGACTTTTGTAACTTTTTCCCAATGGAAGAAAGTGGAAGAGAGTATTCCGGGGTGCATGGATTCTTAATTATGCTGGCTGCTTTTCCAAGGCTGCGGGAAGTGTAGACAGAGTCAATGGATAAAAGGTTGGTCTGCATGATGGACTGGGCTTAATTCACGGCCCTTTATAGTTCCTTGTGGTCTTGGGCAGAGTAGGAGCCATACCAAGCTGTGCTACGTCCGGTAAGAATACTTTCTATGGTGCATCTGTAAAAGTCATAGCTGACATGCCAAATTTCCTTAGTCTTCTGAGAAAGTAGAAGCTTTCTTAACTGTAGTGTTGGCATGGGGGAGACCAGGACAGATGATCTGACACCTTAAAACTTGAAGCTCTTGACCATTTCTATTTCATCCCCATTGATGAAGACAGGGGCTACGCTTGATGTCATTGGTGCCTAGAAACCTACCAGCTTCTGCTCTGAGTCTAGAGAAGGAGGGCACAGCTGATTGTCCACTCGTAGAATGCCATCCAAAAGAAACCATGGCTACCATGATTCTCAACACCACAGTAAAATATGCAGATACTGGAAGTCTGAAATAAAAACAGAAAATGCTGGAAATATTCAGCAGGTTAGGAAGTATCTGTGGAGGGAGAAACGGGGTTAATGTTGCTGCTCGATCACTTTTCACCCTTCTGATGAAGAGTCATTGGGGTGAAGTGTTAACTCTCTTCCTGTCTCCACAGATACCATCTGACCTGCTGACATGTATTCACAAATTCAACCAGCCTTTTGATTTATTTAATTAAAAATTATATAATTTTAATTTTTCAGATCTGGTGAAGAGTTCAGGCTGTAGTGCCAGCACCTGCTCACTCAACAGTGCCGAGAACCCGTACGCCACCATCAAAGACCCTCCGGTTTTTACCTCCAAGAACTCGGAGTGTGGTTACGTTGAGATGAAGTCCCCGGCTCGCAGGGATTCGCCGTATGCTGAGATTGGCAACTCAACTTCAGCCAATAAAAATGTCTATGAAGTTGGTAGGTGTCGGGGCAATCCTCATTGTTTTAGTGAATAAGATAGAAACTGTAACAAGTCTGACATTAACTACATTTATTGTTGTTTCAGAATAAACCATTTATCTTAAGTCTATGTACAGAGTAAGACAAACCATCCTAAATGTATAATCACATGTGAAGAGCTACCTAAACAAATGTCTGCTGTTATTGTACCAGATCAGAAACCCCACGGTATATTATGAAGCCATATTAGATCTCAACAATTCACTATTTTTGGCATTAATGTGAGGTTAAGATGTTTCGCTGCAGCCAAGATTTTGCTGATGATAAATTGGGAGCTTATATCAAAACAAAATTTATTTGACAACACAGTTCAACTATAACAAATGAATTAACTTAGCTTCTAACAATTTAACAATATTTAAACATGACGAGTTACAATTCTTAACTGCTCACCTAGCGTAAGTTTGAATGAAGAAATATTTATCTTCTAGACATAAATCTCTTTACAATTAGTTAGCAAAACACGGGCAAACTTACTTAAGACTTTGGTCAACAGTCTTAGAGCTTTCAGAAAGCTTCTGGAGAGAGAGAGAACAACAAAGAGATATTTCTTTCTTCTATCAGCACAGGCAGCAACTACTTTTTATTATAAAATGAAAATTGAACTGCCCTTTCCTGCAAGCTTTGCTCTTCCACACGACTCTGTATACCTAAAATCCCAAGTGAACATAAAAGGCATTAAGCCTTCTGCAAAATAAATACTTACATGGCTAAACTGATTAAGTACCTGAGTTTTCAGATAAACTGACCTATGTAACAAAACACTACCTCTTAAAGCAATCTCGCCTTAAACATAAAAAGATATCAAAACAGCACAGTATCTTCACATTATTCACACCATTTCGGGCATCTCTGCTTGAACATATAATGATTCCTCAATGAGTGAAGCTTTATATCCTTCTGTATTGAAAACCAGCATACATTGCTCAGTTCTTGCTGAGTTTACCTTTGGATATTTTATGACCATTAAGTCTGCAAACAGATTGACAAGTGTACAGCACCCTAAGATGTGCATCCTGCTTACTATCACCTTCCATTATCTGCAGTTTCACCCTCATCCAATGTTGTAACAATTTTGTCCTTCATTACTAGAGAGATGGAGTTTAAAAACAGTGAGGTTATGTTGCAGCTGTATAAGATACTGTTGAGGCCATACCTGGAGTACTGTGTACAGTTTTGGAGGGAGTGCAGAGGAGATTTGCTACGTTGATTCTGCAGTTGAGAGGGTTGACTTATGAGGAGAGACTGAGTAAACTGGGACTATAGTCATTAGAATTCAAAAGAATGAGGGGAGATGTTATAGAAACATGTAAGATTATGAAGGGAATAGATAAGAATAAAGCAGGGAAGTTGTTTTCAATGGTGGTTAAAACTAGAACTAGGGGGCATGGCATCAAAATAAGGGGGAGCGGACTTAGGACTGAGTTAAGGAGGAACTTCTTCACTCAAAAGAATTGTGAATCTGTGGAATTCCCTGCCCAGTGAAGCAGCTGAGGCTGCCTCATTGAATGTTTTTAAGGCAAAGATACATAGATTTTTGAACAGTAAAGGAATTAAGGATTGTGGTGAGCGGATGGGTAAATTGAGCTGAGACCATGAAAAGATCAGCCATGATCTTATTGAGTGGTGGAGCAGGTTCAAGGAGCAGCCTACTCCTGCTCCTAGTTCCTATGTTCTTATGTTATGATATTGAGTAAAAGCCAAGATCAGCAAACAAACCATTTAACTAATTCCTCCTTCCCTATCTGTTCTATCTTCATCCTGCCTTAAGGTAACATAAAAAGACAACTATATTCTTATAGTATCTTCACATCGTTATTGTCAGATGAAGTGTCACGTTCTATGACACAGTTTTTAAGGGCAGACAGACAGGGTTAATATTGATCAAGGAAAATGGAAGAGAGTGAACAGCAGAACTGATTAGGACCTTTGCAATGACAAAAATAACAATGTCTTGCATAAATAAAGCATCTTTAAAATAATAAAATGGTGGCACAGTGGTTAACAATGCTGTCTCTCAGTGCCAGGGACCTGGGTTCGATTCTCGGCTTGGTCTCTGTCTGTGTGGAGTTTGCACATTCTCCTCGTGGGTTTCCTCCAGGTGCTGTGGTTTACTCCCACCGTCTGAAAGATGTGTGGGTTTGGTTGATTGGCCATGCTAAATTACCCCTTAGTGTCAGGGAATTAGCAGGGTAAATAAGTTGATTGATGGGGATAGGACCTGGGAAGGATTGTGACTGGTGCAGACTCGATGGGCCAAATAGCCTCTTTCTTGTAAGGATTCAATGATTCTATAATTCAAACAAACATTATCAGGCAAAATTTGATATTATGTTCCTAAGTAAACATGACGGCAAATGTCTAAAAGCTTGGTCAAAGAGATAGGATTTGAACAGCACCAAAGAGAAGGAGAGAGAGAGAGAGAGAGAAGGGGGGAGAGAGTTTTGAGGAAGGAATGAGCTTAAGTTCCAAGCAGTTAAAGATGTAGGTACCAACAGTGGAGTAATTAGAATTGGAGGAATGCTTCCTGTGTACAATATGATTCTGTGACTCCACATCCTTCTGAAGCACAATATCCAGCCTGCTGAATCAGTGCCAGCTCTTTCCAAAGCAATCCAATAAACTTCTTCTCGATACCCCTGCATTTTGTTGTCTTTACAAGTATGTATCCAATTCCTTTTTGAAATTTGCTATTGACTTTGTTTCTACCATCTTTCAAGGCAGTACACTTTGAATCCTAAACACTTGACAGTATAAAAAAGATTTTCCTTAAATTATCTTTTTTTTTGTCAATCGTCTTTGATTCTTGAATTGTCAGCCAATGGAAATGGTTTCTCTCTACCTAAATGATTTTAAATACCTTCATCAGATCTCCTCATGGCTTTCTCTGCTCTGAGGAGAATGGGCATGGTTTTCTATATTATAGCAACGACAGCATGTTTTCTGAGGCTAAGGTTTAATGATGATTGAATATGATATTTTTGTCTTGTAGAACCAACGGTCAGCATTGTCCAAGGGACATACTCCAACAATGCATCCTCAGGCCAGGATCCCTATGACCTGCCCAAGAACAGTCACATTCCATGCCATTATGATTTGCTTCCAGTCCGAAACAGCCCTTCACCAACACAGAACATGGAAGACAATGAATGAGTCAATGATGCCAGTTTACCACTGCCAGGTGGCCAAGATTGAACAACTCTCTCGGGAAATGTCAGAAGAACACTGACAGTGTCTTGCCACCTGCCCTAGCCGTGTTTAGATGATGATTTAACCTCCAGAGCTCAGTCGAAGAGCGGGGAAACTGTTGAGGCCACTGCACAGCTAAAGAGACTCCCTCTTTTTAAATGTCCTTCTTTGCTTTCGTTATTTTGAGATGTCCTTCAGGACTGATGTTAAATCTAGTGTCTACTTTACGGGCACGTGGAATTATTTGGGCATTCGAAGCGAACTACTGTAGTGTGGTATCACATTGTGCAAATAAAATGTGAGTGAAGAATTTAATTTTCCAACACTTTCCAGAAAGGAGATCCTTCTAAACATGTCCACCATGTCATTCCTTAACTCCTACAAGTCTTTTTTTCTCAAAAAATCATTCCATGTATACATTGCTAACATTTAATGACACATATTGATGGTAATTTCTTGAAGTTGGTAGCTTAGAAATATTTTAGTTCTCTATACTCTGCCTAGAACGTGGCTTAACTGAGGAAAACGTGTGAGGCAAAACAATCAAATGGTAACTGCAAGTGATCATAAGCAAGGCGCGTGACAAATTGATGAAACCTCAGAGTTCAGTGATTGTAACGCGCAATGTAAATGCAGTCATCAAACAGATTTCTATCGCATGGTCGCCAGATCCACATGCCTTTGAATCTGTGCGGCCACAGCCATTTGCTGTTCCTATTTGCGAGCTTTTTTGTAAAATAAAACCGGTGCTGTGCTTAAGCTGGTCTTGTGCATCAGAAATAAGTTTGTAAAGATAGCTGTGAGTTTGCTCTTTCAGTAACTGTCTGCATTATTAAATTGTGTTTCTCATGCAGTTTTCTCTTGTTTTTTTTTTTGCATTTAATCCTTCTTTCAGATTAACATTTCTGTACATTGCTTCCGATACTGCTTAAAAGTATTTTGCTTTTTGTTATGACCTTGCCTCAGCTTTCTGAGCCAGTGTTATTAGTCTTGTTATTGTATAATAAGTTGTACATAGGTGTAAAACCAGGTTAAACTGACTGACAAGTGGTAACTTGTTTAATGGGCTTAAAACTGTACAGAGGAAGATCCCACCTGTCAGTAACATTAACTCGTAAGTGCTGATGCACTTTCTAGTCGTGTATTGTGTTGTGACATATTAAATATACTGTCGCACAAACACCATTTCCTTTACCCGAATGATAATCTTTTATTATTTATGTTCTTTTTCTCAATCAGTTTAAAGCATAAATAAAATGGAAGTATTTTATTCCTATTCATTCACCCAATTGAAAACCACACTAAATCTCTCCATCACCCTTCTGCTCTTTAAGCATTATATCTGCTACTTTTTATGTATAGAGTGTTTGCCATCAGCTTTCCAATAAAACTTACTCTTGAAAAGACTCTTTGGTCTATGTTTCTGTGTGTACAAATGTTATCCCATTTCAGTTTTCATAGAATTCCTACAGTACAGAATGAGGCCATTCAGTCCATCGAGTCTGCACTAACAACAATCCCACCCAGGCCCTATCTTCATAACCTCACATATTTCCCTTGCTAATCCCACTGACACTAAGGGGCAATTTATCATGGCCAAAGCAGCTAATCTGCACATCTTTGGATTATGGGAGGAAACAGGAGCACCCAGAGGAAACCCACGCAGATACGGGGAGAAATGCAAACTCCACACGGACAATAACCCAAAGCCTGAATTGAACCCAGGTCCCTGACACTGTTGGACCGCAGTGCTAACCACTGTGTCACTCTGCCACCCTCATTTGAGTATACAGGTTGGTCATAATCTAAATGAGGTAATGGACCAGGCGTGAGCTTGCTTCTGCTCCTAGTAATACCACCCTCAGTGTAATACCAGCTATGCATTTCATCTTTGTAATCTCCTTTGCATTTTCCTCACTGCTGCTGCCTCCTTTTGAGAATATGGAGATGAGAATGATAGGCATTCATAATTTTGCCATGGTCAGGGATAACAATTGAACCGGTTTTTATTCATTCAGGTGATGTGGGTGTCGCTAACAAGGACGCTTAACTGACACTTATTAGCATTCGTTTAATTAGTGATAGACAATAGATGCTTGTCAGTAGTATTAGGAGTGGCTGAGCCCTGAAGACATTTTTACCAGGCTGAGTCTCTGCCAGATGGAGAGAAAACAAACCAGAAAAACCTACTTCACCCTCACCAGTTTACCTCCCACAGAAATATCTGTCCATGATAGTGTTGGTGAGACTGACCATTGCATAATCCTTGTGGAGATGAAATTCCTCCATTGTGTTGTGTGGCATCATCATCGTGCTAAATGGGATAGATTCAGCACCAATCCAGAAGCTCAAAGTGGACACCCCTGAGATGATAACTGAAATTGAGATGTCGAAAGAATGAAGCTACACACAGGACTATGTCCACGCCCAATGGTAGAAGCAGTGTGCAATTGAGCAATGTAATCCCACAACCAGGGGATCAGATCACAGCTCTGCAGTCCTGTCACATCCAGGTGCAATGTTCCATATTGCCAAGTAGAATCCCCTATTATAACTGTACTGGAACAGCTCAAACCGGGTGTTGTTAGACTTCTTACTGTGTTTACCCCAGTCCAACACCGGCATCTCCACATCATCACTGGAACAGCTCAGCCAGGGCACACAGTTTGTTTTGGACCACAATTACAGTACTGCAGCTGGAATGATTGCCAATACCCATAGCTTTCGCCATACTGCATGCATTTAGCTATTTCTTAATATCATGTGGAGTGAATCAAATCACAGGCTGGTATCTGTGGCACTGGATGAAGGAAAGGATCATCCACTTGGTACCTTCTAGTTGAAGGTAGGAATGTCCTTTCCATGTTCATCCTGAAACCAAGGTTAAAGGACCTTTCCATGGTACATTCCTCACCCATTCCGACTCCTGTGATGGGCAGCACAGGAAAATTTGCCCCATAGAATCATTACAGTGCAGAAACAGGCCATTTGGCTCATTAAGTCTTCACCAACTCTTCAACAGAGTATCTTATCCTGCCCCACTGCCCTATCCCCTTAATCCCATACATTTCCCGTGGCTAATCCATCTAACCTGGCCATTTTTGGACACTAAGGGACAATTTAGCATGACCAGTCCACCAAATCCACGCTTTTGGAGTGTAGAGAGAAACTGGAGCACCCAGAGAGAACCCACACGGACATGGGAAGAATGTGCAAACCCCACAGAGTGACCCAAGACCAGAATTAGCACCAGGTCCATGGTGCTAATGAGGTTGCAGTGCTAACCACTTTGTCACTGTGTGGCTCCGATGGCAGTGGACAATCAAACAACTAATGAGAGGAGGAGACTCCACAAATATCCTCATCCTTAAAGATGAAGAAGCCCAGAAGCATCAGTGCAAAAGACAAGGCTGAGGCCTTTGCAGCTACCTTCAACTAGGAAGTACCAAGTGAATGATCCAGTGCCACAGATACCAGCCTGTGATTTGATTACTTCACATGATATTAAGAAATACCTAAATGCATGCAATATGGTGAAAGCTATGGGTATTGACAATCACTCCAACTGCAGTACTGTAATAGTGGTCCAAAACAAACTGTGTGCTCTGGCCAAGCTGTTTCAGTGTAGTTACAATATAGGGGCATTTACCTGGCAATGTGGAGCATTGGTCAGGTATCATAGAGTCCCTACAATGCAGAAGGAGGCCATCTGGCCCATCATGTCTCACCAACTACAATCCCAGTCAGGTCCTATTTCCGTAACCCCATATATTTACCCTCCTAATTCCCCTGACACAAGGAGCAATTTAGCATAGCCAGTCAACCTACCCTACACATTTTTGAACTGTAGGAGGAAACCGGAGGAAGCACACGCAGACACGGAGAACATGCAAAATCCACACAGACAGTAACCCAATCTGGGAATCGAACTGAGTCCCTGGGACCGTGAGGCAGCAGTGCTAACTACTGTGCCACTGTGCTGCCCATGCCCGTATCTGTGAGTGTCACCGAGAGTGTGTGTGAGTTGGAGGTGAGTGTTTATATCTGTGAGTATGTGTGGGACAATCTATGTCAATGAGACTGTGTGGGGGATCAATAGATGTATGAGGGAGTGGAGGTGGTGTCTATGGTGGCATTATTCTTTCATGGCCATAAGATGGTCATTTGGCCCCTCAAGCCTGCTTCGTCTTTCAATAGGATCATGGCTGTCCCGAAATTCCTCATATCTATTTTCCTGCCCTTTCCTGTTATCCTTGATTCCCTTAGTGATCAAAAATCTATCTCAACCTTAAATATACAAAAAGACTCTGCCCCCACAGCTCTCTGTGGCAAGGAGGTCACGAAATGTGGGTGTCCTTGGTTAGGCCAGCATTTATTCCCAAGCCCTAATTGTTCTCAGAAAGTTATGCAGTGAGTTGCCTTTTTGAACTTATATTTCTTCATGTTGACCACTTCCATCTAGAAGAACAAGACAACAGATACCTGAGAACACCATCACCTGCTAGTTCTCCTCCAACCCACTCACCATCCTCACTTGGAAATGTATCGCTGTTCCTTCATAATTGCAGGGAAATCCTGGAATTCCCTCCCTACCGGCATTGCAGATCAACCCACAGTATGTGGACTGTAGTGATTCAAGAAGGCAGCTCACCACCATCTTCTCGAGGGCAACTAGGGATGGGAAATAAATGGTGTCTAGTCAGCAATGCTCAGGCCCCACCAATTAATATAAAAAAAGGTACAGTCACACTGTTGTTAGGTAGGGTGTTCCAGGATTTTGTATCTTGGCCTGGGGCTGGGGAGGCCATGGATATCTGTGAAAGTGCATATCTGAGAGTTTAAAGGTGTCACTGTATGGGGGCGTCTGTGAGGACGTGTGGGGGGAATTAAAGATGTCAGTGTGTGCGGGGAGGGGTCTATGGGTTGCTGTAAGAGTGTGTGGGGGGCGATCAATGGCTGTCCATGGGGGTCAGGGTGAGTATGGGGCCCACCACCCTTACCGGGAGCATTGCCCTTTTAAGGCGGACGGCAGGGACGTGGCAGGCTCTGCTGGTGCCGCTGCTGACGTGGCGCTGACGTTACCCTGGAGACGGCGCCATCTTGACCGGAACAGGAGAGCCCGGATTGAAGCCCAGAGAGAGAGGTAAGAGTGACCCCCCTCAGACCAAACACTGTCTGGGTCTCTGTCTCCCTCTCCCTCTCTGTCTATCTGTGTGTGTGTCTCTCCCTCTCCCTCCCTCTCCCTCTCCCTCTCTCTCTCTCTCCCTCTCTCTCTATCTGTGTGTGTGTCTGTCTATCTCTGTGTGTGTGTCTCTGTCTCCCTCTCTCTCTCTGTCTATCTCTGTGTGTGTGTGTGTCTCTCTCTCTCTCTCCCTCTCTCTGTCTATCTGTGTGTGTGTGTCTCTCTCTCTCTCTCTCTGTCTATCTCTGTGTGTGTGTGTCTCTCTCTCCCCCTCTCCCTCTCTCTGTCTCTTTCTGTGTCTGTGTCTCTGTCTCTGCTGTAAAACAGACTAGGCTCTGTCAATGAGCATTATCAGACATGGGGTCATGTTAGGGGATGTTGGGGCAACCAGAACTTTGATGTTTTGTGCTGTGAGCACTTCTTCAGAGAGGTGTTGCAGAGATGTTTAAGGAGTGAATCCTAGAGTTTAGGGAGGGCTGCAGTGTTGGACGTGCCATCTTTTATCTGAGATTTTAGACTCAAAGCTCCTTCTGCCCCTTCAGTTGGGACGTGCTGTTTTAAAGATGGGCAGAGAAATTATCATTAGTGTCTTGGTGAATATTCATTCCTGAGCCAAAATCACTAAAACAGGCTCTTGGGGTTTATCAGATTAGAATGTGTGAGATGTTGAGCTGTGCAAATTGGCTACTGTGTTTCCTACATTGCAGCAATGATTATACTTCAAAAAGTACTTGATTGTAAAGTGCTTTGAGAATGTGAAACATGCTGTACAGTTCAAGTTTTTGCCTCTGTCTATTTGAAGCTATCTAAATACCTGAACGTGCTTTCTCACTGTCCAAGTTACTAGCTTACATCTCGATATCTTTGCGACTATTTGGCTCACTACTCAGAGATCCACTATAATTGGTTTTAAGTTGGGTAGAGGGTATAGATCCCTGAGATTTTGTGAAAATATTTGGCGTCTGCATTCACTACCCATTCCTTTTTATCCCTAGAAAGTAGTGATGTAGTTCTGTGGGTTGCTAATGGTGTGCAGTAAAGAATTTGGGAATTTTAGATATTCTTGGCTGCAGCAGTTGCCAGATTGGAAGATGTTTTTGATGCCAATTTGAAAAGTTGCTGCAAATGGGTTTGCAGTAGGTGCTTCCTGTAGCTACAGTATAACCTTGGGGGAAGCATTTATGTTGAGCAGAAGGTATACCATTCAAGTGGAATGATATTGGATAATATGTAGATATTACTTACGTTGAATACTTTTTGTAGCTGTACTCATAGAGCTGTTTGACTTTTGTCCTCATCCTTATAAAATTCATCTTTGTCCTCAGATATCCTGCAGCCTTATTTATCGAACACTGAGGGTCTAATATTCAGAGTCTGTATATTCTGTTTGTATATCCTGTTTGTTCATCTTTAAATTATAACCTTGAATCAAAGGATATTTTCTGCTGCAGTTTGTAATGACATTTTTTTTAAATTGCAGCTTACCAGAGTTTCCCATAGTGTGACTTGACAGTTTATTGATTTGTCGCAAGTAGACTTACATTAACATTGCAATGAAATTACTGTGAAAATCCCCTAGTCGCCACACTCCGGTGCCTCTTAGGGTACACTGACGGAGAATTTAGCACAGCCAATGCATCCTAACCAGAACATCTTTCGAACTGTGAAAGGAAGTTGAAGCACCCAGATGAAACCCACACAGACATGGGGAAAACATGGGTAGAACATGTAGACAGTGACCCAAGCCAAGAATTGAACGTGGAACGCTGGCGCTGTGAGTCAGCAGTGCTTGCCACTGTGCCACCCCATGACTTTCATTCTTTAGCGATTTGCATTTATATAGTACGTTTAGAATGAAACATCCCAAGGCACTTCAGAGGATTATAATGCTAATTTGAACATCAATTATTTATGGTGATGTTGGGGCAGATGACCAAAATGCTTCATTAAAGCGGTAGGTTCTAAGGAGGCAGAGAGAGGATAATCTTTGTATCTGGATCTAGGAGAACAGAGTGCTTCAAGTCTCTCTCCCAACCAACCGGTCTTTATATTTGAGCATGGTGCGTAGGCGCTCTGTGCTATCGTGAGTAACATAGTGGGCAAAGAGACCCTGTGTCTGATCATCAATCTGCCTTATAGTAACTATTTAATAGAGGCGTGCTTGGTTTTCCTATTTAGGAATGAGAATTTTGATGACATTTGTCAAAAGAGACAAATGTGAAAGTTTTGCACAAGTAGTGAGACTCCACCTATTTCTTCTATTTTCTAACCCATAAACTGTTGGAACGATTCTCCAGAATATATATACTGTATATCATTTAGGCGTTAATGTCTGGGTACTTCTGGAAGTATGTCCCTCATGCTTAACAGCCACCTTGAGGCAGCATGCCCTGCAATGAATCATCTAATTTAATTAGTAGCAGGAAGCCACAAGTTATGGGAGGTGAATGAAAACACCTCACTATTACTTAGCTGGTTGCACTGATCCAATAAACATCCAAGAATGCATTGATGCTTGGTGTTTAATTGATTCCATGTTGCAGGAGCTCTTTTAGAAAAACATTAATGAGCACGTTTCTGTAATGTACAATCTGTACGTCACATACTGGGATTGGCCCAGTATGCAGTGAAAGTTCAGCTGTAATTAATTATCCTGTAAATATTTGTGACTCCATCATCTGTCCTACTGTTATTTTATGCCATTTGAATTTGATGAGGTTGCAATTATTTTTGACATATAGGTATTGTTGGGGTCCTTTTTTTTGTTCCCCCTACCATTTTCTATTCAAAAGGAAAAATGTGCTTCCTGTACTGTCATATGGGTTTAATTTTTTATTAGTGAGCTTCCTTCTGCTTGGCCACTCAAAACAAACATTGACAATCATTGGAGTTTCACTATCCACTTTGTTTATAAGTCAAAATATGGTTGAGGAGCAAAACATTTTTTGTTGATAGAAGTGGCCTGGATTAGCCATTATTCTACCATTTAAACCTGCCTTCATTTCTGGGTTTCTCTCATTTGTGATTTGTGGTTCAAATTTGCTTTGGAAGCCTAAAGTTAGGTTTGCCAGTAGGTGTTACAGAAGATCTAGCATCGTTCTTGCCGCTCTTAGAACATATAACGTAGAACATTACAGCGCAGTACAGGACCTTCGGCCCTCAATATTGCGCCGGCCAGTGGACCCTCTAACCTAAACTATTCCAATATCATCCATATGCCTATCCACCGACCATTTGAATGCCCCCAAAGTAGGCAAGTCCACAACTGCTGCAGGCAGGGCATTCCACGCCCTCATCACCCTCTGTGTAAAGAATCTGCCTCTGACATCCGTCCTATAACTACCACCTCTGAATTTAAAGTTATGTCCCCTCGTGTTGGTCATCACCATCCGAGGAAAAAGGCTCTCACTATCCACCCTATCCAGTCCTTTGATCATCTTATACGCCTCAATTAGGTCACCGCGTAACCTTCTTGTCTCTAATGAAAATAACCTCAGGTCCTTCAGCCTTTCCTCATAAGGCCTTCCCACCATACCAGGCAACATCCTGGTAAACCTCCTCTGCACCCTTTCCAATGCTTCCACATCTTTCTTATAATGCGGCGACCAGAACTGTACGCAATACTCCAAGTGCGGCCGCACCAGAGTTTTGTACCGTTGTAACATAACCTCACGGCTCCTAAATTCAATCCCTCTACCAGTAAAAGCTAACACACCATACGCCTTCTTAACAACTTTATCAACCTGGGTGCCAACTTTCAAAGAGCTATGTACTTGTACCCCAAGATCCCTCTGCTCGACAACACTATTAAGGGTCCTTCCATTAGCCCTATATTTCATATGCCTGTTATTCCTACCAAAGTGAATCACCTCACACTTATCCGTATTGAATTCCATTTGCCACCTCACGGCCCAGCTCTGCAACCTATCTATGTCCCTCTGCAAACTGTAACATCCATCCTCGCTGTCTACAACTCCCCCCACTTTGGTATCGTCAGCAAATTTACTAATCCAACCCTCTACACCCTCATCTAGGTCATTTATAAAAATGACAAACAGCAGTGGCCCCAAAACAGATCCTTGAGGTACACCACTTGTAACTGCACTCCAGGTTGAATATTTCCCATCAACCACCACCCTCTGTCTTCTATCAGCTAGCCAATTCCTAATCCAAACTGCTAAATCACCTTCAATCCCATGCATCTGCACTTTCTGCAGTAGCCTACCATGGGGAACCTTATCAAACGCTTTGCTAAAATCCATATACACTACATCAACTGCCTTACCCTTATCTACCTCTTTGGTCACCTCCTCAAAAAACTCAATAAGGTTTGGGAGGCACGATCTACCCTTCTTGGGACTCATTATCCCTGAACTGACCAAATGCAATGTGGATGGAGGGTAGAAGAGAGAGAGAGAAGAGCTGCGCAGGATGATCTATTTTGGAAGCAACTCTGAGCGAAGTATAGTAATTCCAAATGTTAATGAGTACAATTCTGACAGAACTCAGCTGCTCTGATATGGGGAAGCATTTTGAATTGCTCTTGATGCATGATATAAACAGGGTGTGGCCTGAGCAAGCTGGTGACAAAATGGAGGACTATAACTTGTATGGAAAATTTAACACTGGAAAGATAGCGTGCAAGGAAGGGCCGTTTGACCAATTCTACTTATGTTGGTTCTTCGCTCCCTCCGTCAGTGATGCACTGTGACAGCAGAGTGCACCCATCTACAAGATGCGTTATAGTAACTCAAGGCTTCTCTTGACAGCATTTTCCAAACTTGTGACCTCTAGCACCTTGGCCAAGGGCAGCAAATCTTTGCTAACACCACACATGCAAATTCCCCTCCAAGTCATTCACCGTCCTGAAATCTGTCACTGTTCCTTCACTGTTGCTGGCTGAAATTTCTGGTCTGCTGTTCTTAACAACACTGGATGTATCTATACCACGTGGACTGTGGCAATTTGAGAAGATGGCTCACCTAAACCTTCTTGTGGGCAATAAATGTTGACTTTTTTAAGGTTGAATATATTTTAACAATTCCCCTTTTTTTAGTGTTACTGTTGAATCTGCTTCCACTCTCCTTTTTCAGGCAGTGAATTCCAGGTCACAACTCTCCGCCTAAAACATTTTCCCTTTACTTCTCACTAGTTCTTTGCTGCTTTTGCTAGTGACTATGAAACAAGGGCAAATACTTCTGTCTGAGCAATTCTGAAGTTGCAAAACATACTGCAACCTTTTATTGTATATGTATTTGTGCTTGTGGGTGGACCACATCTCTTTTTTTTGTGTACACAGAACATTGTGAACGAAGAAAAAAATGATGGAGGAAAGTGGGATTGAGACAACTCCCCCCAGTACCCCACCACCTAACACTTCAGTGACTGTAAGCAGTCCCACACCCCCCACAGGTACTGCTGTTTAAAATTTCAAATAGACCTTTCAGATGTAAATCTCTGAATATAGGTACCATGCAAGTGTCAATGAATAAATTAGAACTAATTAAGTGAACTAACTAGATTTGTTCATGCAGATTTGTTTTCTATTTTTCCTAACATATTAAAGATGCTAGATGTCAATGTGGAAAAATAAGATCAATGTCATAATGTTTAATTGGATTAAGGGATCTTCTGTATAACTGACTTTTGAGAGTGAATGATTTTGTTAGAAAATTAGTTAAGAGCTTAGATATAGGAGTGATTTTTTTTCAACATCCAAAAGTAAAAATCATTACAATCTTCTCACTTGTAAATCCAATAGAGAAATCAGGAAAAACCTCTTTCGTCTAGTGTATGGAACTGGCTCCTACATGGTGTAGTTGAAGTGAATAACATAAATGAAATTCAGTGGGAAACTGGATAAGTGCACAGGGGATTATGGAAAATGCTAATAGGTAGGGATGAGGTTTGTGTGAAGTACAAGCAATGGCATGAAATTGATGGGCTGAATGACCTGTTCCTGTGATTCAAATTTCTGTTAGCTGTAAAATTGAAAGGAGGAAGTTTGAAGAGTTGTTTATTTTTAGCTTATGGAGCATTTTACCTCAAGTTGCTGTGGAGGCAGAAGTGCAATGTCACTTAAAATAGAATTTAGGTATTCAAAAAGCCAGATTCTAAAAGGGAGAGAGGGAGAAAATGGATCACAGAACATGATGTTGGTTAAGATATAACCAATTAATCTACATCTGTAATTTCAGTGTCTTGAGACAAATCAGATGAAACTGTGACCGTATTTGACAGGATGCAATGTTTTACTGAATCTTTTTAAATCATGTTCTTTGTTGAAATAACGAACCTGTACATTTACTCTGGAGGTCTTTATAAGCAAACTATTTGACTGTGGAGCTCTTTAACATGGGTTCGCTCTTTCAAAACTATTTAAATTTGAAGCCAGTTATGAGGCCAAATTTTCTGTTAACTAACGTGCGGAGATGCTCAGATATCTTTCCTCACAGCAAAGAATTTGTATTCAAAGGGCTCAGTGCTTTACAATAAGGGGTCACAGTTGCATTGTACTGCATGGAAATATGTTTTATGCATTCTGGTTTTCCATCTTAAGTTTTTTCTGTGTTGGATCATGGTTTTAATGTTTTATTTTCCAAATTGACTCCTTGAGAGTTTGCTTGCCTTACAAGTTTGTGTTGTGTATTATTGGAGTGGAGTTTAGAAATGGCAAACTGACATAATTTGTCAGGGAACTGCTGGGATAGCTCATCAACAAGGTTGTAACAAGGTTCGTAGACAATCAAAAATTTTATTAGGTTGAGCCAGCGTGGATTTATGAAAGGGAATGAAACATGTGTTTTGAGGTTGGAGGGTAGATAAAGGGAAAGCAGTGAAAATAGTATATTTGGATGCAAAATGCAATAGAAAAGATTATTACTTAAGGGGATTGGGGGTAATATGTTCACACGGATAGAGGATTTATTAGTGGACAGGAAATGGTGAGAAACAGGTAATTTTCAGGTTGTCAGACTGTTGCTCATGAAGCACCACAAGGAACAGTACATGGACCTCAGTTATTCATATTCTGCATGAATGACGTTGAAGATACCAGGCATGATATATCCAAGTTTTGCTGATGGCACAAAACTAGATGGGAAGGTAAGTTATATAGAGGCACAGATGTTGCAAAGGGTTATGGAGAGGTTCAATGAGTGGGGAAGAGATAGATATGTTGAAAAAAGTGAGGTTGTTCACTTCAGAAGGAAAGAAACACAGACTTTTTTGTTTTAATTGGTGAGAAATTATTAATTATTGATATTCAGAGGGAATTGGATATCCTTGTACACGAAAGATACAACAAACAGTTGGCAAGCACAGAGCATGTTGACTTTCAGTAAAATGCAATACGGGTGCAAGAGTAAAGAAGCCTTACTGCAAGGACTATGATGTGGCTGGACCTGGAGTATTGCAGTTTTGGCTTTTATATCAAAGGAAGGATGTACTTGCTTTACACAAGCAATGATGACAATTTACTGGTTGGTACCTGGGATGGAAAAGATTAAGTTGTATGGGCCTATACTACCATGAATGGATAGATGCTAAAAAGCTATTTTCCCTGGCTAGACGGCATAGTCTCAGGATAAGGGGGTGGCTATTCCAGATTGAGTTTAGAAGAAATTTCTTCACTCCGTTGAGAGTCTTGGGAATTCTGTATCCCAGAGAGCAGTGAATTGTCAGTTGTTGTGTGCGTTCAAGACTTATAGACTCGGAGATGATTGTGTGGGAACTTTGCTGTTCTTATCAGCCATGATCTTATTAAATAATAGAGCCAGTTTGCAGTATTAGGTGTGTTGTGACCAATTTACTCATTGTTCTATAAAAATATAAGGAATATGAAAGTGTTGATGATATGCTTTTAAACATTTCACTTTTTTTGTTTCTCTTTTGGCTTATCTATCTGCAGTTCTATCCAGTCCTTTGTCTAACCCCATCACTAGTTCTATCCCTCCATTACCTACCTCAACCTTTTCCATACCTCCCTCGACCTTTTCCACACTACCTCCTCAAGCTCACATGCCTCCTGCCAAGTCTTCCACACCCCTGACTGTGGGATCTTCTGCTGTTGTCTCCCCCATTCTTCCAGCTGTTGCTCATTCTGGGACTGCAGCTTACAGCAGTCCCATTAGCTTTCCTCCTTCAGTACCTCCTATGGGCTCTCCTGCTGGTCCTGTCTTTTCTGCACCTCCCGTAGGTCCACCCATCAGTGGTTTCTCCATGGCTGCCAATTACGACATCACCCGAGGTCATGCTGGTCGAACCCCTCAAACCCCACTGATGCCAACCTTTTCTTCATCCGTCACAGGTGGTAGTTGAATTTTAATGTTCCATTTCTGTAGTTTGCATTTTCCCACATTGAAAATTGTGCATGATGTTTAGTATTGTCAATTTTATGTAAGCTAAATCTTCTAACACTAGTTGACGGGCAAATTCAAAATCTTTTTCCTTCCCTTGTACCATATTCTGAAAAAGTCTTTAGTAACGGTTAGCACAGGGTCTATCAGTATTCCAGTAAAGTTGGTTAAAGGCAATGGGGCATAATCTTGTATTGAGATGAAGGTAGTTTCTGAGCAGTAAAGAGTAACAGTTATTTTTATTCTTCCCACCTAGCCTCACACCCTGTTTCGGACCCTTCTTTGTGATACTGGTCTTTATTTTGTACTACCATAAGATCCCTTTGATTCCAGTTTAATTATTTCTCAGTGGAACTGGATTTTGCTACTGTAGTGCTCTTCCAGCATGGTATATGCTTAAGGGTTGACAAAAGGGCTTACTTGTCTTGGGTAACAACATTAAAGAAAATAGTTTGATTTAATGATGCTTTGTTAAATGTGTTTTCAGCATTAAAACAGAGTTGAATATTTCCTTGCCTGCCTTTTACCAGGAGTAATTGTTTAGCAATCCAAAACAGGAATTCTGGCTGATTTTTTTTTTTCAAAGAACCATGTCTTGAATCTTATTAGCATTCTTGTTCTGAAATGATTTTTGCCGAATGTAAACATGGTAAATTTGGTTCGTAAAGTTCTTTCTTTATTTTTGACAGGGGTTGGAGCAAGCCCAATGACTCAGACTGCTGCACCTGCTCGAGGTGGCTCTTCCATCACTTTCCCGGAGGAGACTGAAGATCCCAGGATGTCTGTTCACTTTGACCAAAATGCCTCTGGAGGAGGACTCTGGGGCTTTTTTAAGGTAGGCATCAAACTAGTAGCACTTCATCAGGATTTTGTAGACAAGTGATGTTCTCTGTTCACTTTGTTGATACTGACCCACAGCGTTTACCCAGATATTTAAACGGAAACTTGCTCTAACTGGGCATTTGATCCATGCTGATACTCTGTGATATGAGCAGGACAAGTAACAGCAAAGTTTTTCAACCAGTGGGATTGAAGAATCCTTAGAAGAGAATCAGAGTCTAAACCAACAAGTACAAACCAGGAATTATAAATTAGAATTCAATTGTACACGGAAAATGAAATAAAGATTGAGAAAGGAAGTTAAGACAGGAGAAGTTTAAAACAAATTTCATTTTGTTTTGAATCTCCAACATTAATCTGCCTCTCAAAAAATGATACTCTGACTTCATAGAATCCATGCAGAGGAGGAGGCCGTTCAGTCTATTGAGTCTGCACAGACAACAATCCCACCCAGGCCCTATCCCTGTAACCCCACATATTTACCTTGGTAATCCCTTGACAATAAGGGGCGATTTAACACGGCCAATTGACCTAACCTGTGCATCTTCAACTGTCGAAGGAAACTGGAGCATTCGGAGGAAACCATACAGATACAGGGAAAGTATAAAGTCTACACAGATCATTACCCAAAGCCAAAATGGAACCTGGGTCCCTGGTGCTGTCAAACATCAATGCTTGCCATTGTGCTGCCTCATTATAAAATGAATTTTTTCAGGACAGTTGAGGTTATAGACAGTAATTACCATTTATCTCTCAGTTAATAATTCAGTTCAGCCAAGTGTTTTTAATCTGAGTATACATTGGACAGCCCTGAGGATGTTTCAGTAGACATTTTTTCTTTCAGGGGAAACCCTGTAGAAGCAATGTTTCTCCTCCTGCAGCTTCTGTATTATCTCACTGTTTTCACTGAACCAATCTTGGTGCTGATAAGAAATTCTGCAGTGCTCTGAAATCTGTCCACGGGCTCTGGTCTACCGGTTATACGCTTGGTGTTGATGAATCAACACTGCTCACGGAAAAAGCTCAAATTCTAGAAAGGGCAGGGCATTTTAACGACATCCTTCATCGACTATCCTCCATCAATGAAGGAACAATCAGGCTGCTAAGGTTGCCATCAGTTATTCTCATGACGACTCTCCTACGCTAATAGAAATGATGAATTCAGCAGCTGATACTATCCCAGCATGAGGTCGGAAGGTCAATGTTCATTGAATCTCTTATGGGAAATATCCCACAAAAATACAGAGCTGTCTCCATTGTCCAGCTGTACATGAGGAAAGGAACTCAATAATCTTGCAGCAACCATAGAGGACTTGTATTTCTCTCCACATCCGGCGAAGTCTCTCAGAATCTTTGTAAACCACTCAGTGCAACATCAGGACGTGATCCAAGTGCTGTTTCAGGAAAGCTTGAGAAACCACTGATATGGTATTTTCAGTTGAAAAACTTTGAGAAATGTCAAAAAGACTGCTTATACTTCCACACCATCTTTGACTTGACCAAGGCCAATGACACAGTCAACGTGGTGGAGGAATTTGGCTGTACTCTGAAATTTATTTCAATATTTCATCAATTCTAAGGAGACATGTTTGTCCATGTCTTGGGTGAATGTGAGTCTTCCGACCAATTCCTAGTCATTAATTGAATTGGACAAGACTGTGTTCTCACACCAACCCTCTTCGTGCTTTTCACTGCTGTACTGTCTGCTATTAAAATCAGACATTGCATGGATAGTAAACTGCTCAATTTGAGATGATTGCAGGCAAAGACCAAGTTCTGCAAGGACATTGTTTGAATGTGCATTACCTGTTAGTTCAGAGCAGGATGTGCAGTGCAGCATACCCTCGTTCTCTGCTGCAGCATGACCTAACTGCAACTTTACTTAATCTTCTGTTGATTGTGGCTTATCTGTCTATTCCAGGAAGGTCCTATCTCAAGCCCAATGTTTTAGTCCATGACTAGAACCCATCAGTGGTGAATAAGTTAATTTATCCTGGCACCACGTGCTTTCAAACTGTCTTCATTGACAATAAGATGCACATACGACTTGTCAAAGCTATGTAGTTTTCAGCAGACTTTGAATAATAGTTTAAGAACATAAGCCTGCCCAACAAACTTGTGGCCCCCTAATACCTATAAATGAAAAGGCTGAGAGCCCTTGGAATGTTTCATTTGGGATCCTTGTAGTTTTTTTAAAAATTGCAGCAAATTAAGTTGTAGAGTTAGACCAGATGTCAATGTTGAGGTCCAGGAAGTTGGTTTCAGTGGGTAACTGGAGAATGTACAAACAAGGGGACCTTTGCCCTGTGTGTGTGTGAGTGTGGTGCATATGCATTAAGGATATGAAGAAACAACAGCACTTGCTGCTTAAAATACCCACAATTAAGATAGGCCTGGTTATGGCGCCTTTAATGCTCTCTTTATTCCAGAAACAGCTGTGTTCATTCACCAGATTGCACGTTGTTTATGGCAGTTAAACAGAGCCATCATTTGTCCCTGTAAGCAACCACACTAATCGTGTCTCTTGCACTGAAAGCAACAGTTGAGCACTGTCAAGATGTTGAACCATTATACTGACCATCTTGTGTCCCAGTGGGTGAATCACATTTGAGTGATCCCATCCACAATAAACAGTGTGGAGTATGCTGAGAAATACAGTACTATGGATTAATAGCAATTCACACTAATGAATCAATATCAGAAATGGGATTCTGGTGATTGTGGTAGTGCAGCCTATAGTTTGCAATGGTATTTATTTTACAATGAAAAAATACACTGCTGACTTCATTTGAAAAACAAAATCCAATCCTTGTGTTAGGCGATAAGTGGACAGCACGGAGTAAGAATTTTTTTCCTGGGGAGAGAAACCGATGGAAATACACTTGAGAATTGGCTGTTTTTATCGTGATGTAAATAGGGACCATAGTTTCATTGCTTTGATGTTAGTACCATAATCTCTCATAGCATAGTTCAGGCCACGTTATTACAAAAAGGATATGGAGACACTGGAGAAGTTGCACAAAAAGATTGAATCATACCTTAACTGAGGTTATACCTGGACAATCTGAAGTGTGGCTCTTTTTCCCTGGAAAAGAGAAGATTGAGGGGTAACGTAATAGATGTCTTCAAAATAATGAAGAGGTTTGAAAGGATAGGCATAGAGGTGATTTTTCCATCAGTATAGGAGAGTAGAACCAGTGACTCAGAATTCAGAAAAGGCTGCTTAGTGTTAGAGAACTAAAGTTTGTTTTTAAGGATTTACATTTGTATTAGTAAACCTTGGGAAAAAAGTTTTAGGTTTTAGAAAAAGAAAATGACAGCATAGGAACAAGCTCTTACCCTCCAAGTCTGCACCAACCACGCTGCCCAAATTAACTAAAACCTTCTACCCTTACAGAAAGGACAAAGAAAATTACAGCACAGGACAATTAGTGACTATTTTTGCCTGGTTTCAAACCTCAGCCTTTTTGTATGTCAGGCAAACATGTTAACTACTACATTACAGAAACAAGTTTAATATTCATGTTGGACAAAGGTGTTTGTATGTGTGAGAGTTGGTTAACTCCAACTGTTTCTGCAATGCTTAGTGAGATGTCAAATAAATAATATCAGGAATGTTGATTAGCAACTGGACACTCACTTCCTAGAGGGTGGAGGCTTTCTTCTTTGTTAAGTTTTCATTAGAAGCCGAAGCAGTTGGAGACAGATTGCTGAAGAATGAGCAGCTTTCAACTCAGCTTGGAGAAGTGGAACAAGACAAGGGAGTTGCAAAGTTGCAGCTTCCAAGAAACAAGATATGGTTCTGGTAACTGGGGAACTGGGACAAAAAGTGTTCCAGATGACTGAAGTTAAGAGAACAGAGACTAAAGTATTGTGCAGAAGAATTAGTTAGATAATTGCAGAAGACTAAATTTAAAGTGCGACAGCAGACCTCAGTGGAAGTGTGTTTGGGAATTGAGAGTTACATCAATTGTGACCATTTGAGCATCAGCCCAGACAAACCCAAAAGGGATTGTTGTAAAATCTTGGACTGGATTTGCTGTTAGAAGTGGAGTGGGAGCTCTGACAAATGCAAACTGCTAATAGTATTATTGTGAACAAAGATTTTAAAACCTGTTCTTGGGGGTGGAGTTTGGAAACTCACATGACAACCATCTGGGGGAATTCGGAAGAGAAATCCACAGGCACTAAAGTGGGTTCAGAGCGGAGTGTGTGTTTAACCACAGCCAAACTGTATGCTTTATAAAAGGAGTGTGTGTTAATGAGACTATTGTAGCTTCAAATGTACTTTCTCATCTGCTCATTTTAAAAGCTGTGTGCATTTGTTAAGCTAAAGGGAGAAGAAAATGAGTATTTTATTGAGATTGAAGGAGTATTTTACTCTCGTGTAGTTTTCACGTTCAAATAATGATTTTCTTGTGACTCTCTTCCTCCACGTTTGATTTTTTTTTTTAAAAAACAAAAAGTAGAAGTTACCATCTTTTGTCCAGGGTTTCATTCTGGGATCTTCCCTTCCAATTATAATATTAACTAGGATTGTAACACTTGAGAATGTGGAACTCGCTACCACAGGGAAAAGTTGAAAGAGTATAGATTCATTTGAGGAAAAGCAATAGAAGAGTATATTGAGGGTGGGATAGGTTGAGTGGAAGCATGCTTGTGTGAATCATCATAACCATCTGATTTGTTAAATCAAAAGGCCTGTAAATATTGAAATATAAAACTGCCATCCTGTGTCAGTATACCCTTCGTTGCTGATTGTGTTTCTGTTAGACTCCTATAAAACAATTTTAATTTGAGTTTTTATTCATTACTCTTAGGGTGTAGCAGGCAACTCAGTTGTGAAATCAGTTTTGGATAAAACGAAACATTCTGTAGAGTCCATGATCACCACCCTGGATCCAGGAATGGCTCCCTACATCAGTAAGTATAACACACCAAAACTTCCAACCTGTGGTATTTGCATTGCGATGTACACCAAATGATAATGGGTAGCACAGTAGTTAGCATGGCTGCCTTACAGCATCAGGGATCCAGATTCGATTCTGGCCTTGGGCGACTATCTGCTCAGAGTCTACATGTTCACCCTATGTCTGCGTGGGTTTGCTCCGGGTGTCCTGGTTTCTTCCCACAGTCCAAAGCTGTGTAGGAAATGGGGGTTGGCTGTGGTAAATCACCCCATAGATTAAAAAGATGGGGTTAGCTGTGGTGATAGTGCAGAGCCATGAGTATGGGGATAAGATGCTCTTTTGGAGAGTTGATGCAGACTCTGGACCAAATGGCCACCTCCTGCACTGTCGGGATCCAAGGCTATTTTGGAATTTGTTGAATTTCACTTTCTTAACATCTACCTCCATCCCAACCTAGCATATCAGCTGTTGTTAAACTACATTGATGCTTTTGTCACCACCAGACCTGCTGCCCTCAATGACGTCTGATTAAACTGAAGCTGATTAACTAGTCACTGTTGTTTCTGGAGCATTGCTGTATGCAGATTAGCTGCAGTGACTATTTACATAAGTGATTACTGTTCAGATAAATTGCTGTAGGAAATTGTGAGGACCTGTTGAGGTGACCAACAAGTAAAAGCTTGTTATGCCGGAGGATGGAGTGCTGAAATTTTTTTCACTGTTGCAACAAATTATTCCAGCTTCTCTGTAAGCGATCAGCAGTGATAGGGCTGTGATGTGTTAACAAAACATTTGTTAGTCAGTATATAAAAGACAAAAGGCCCATTAATATTTGTGGTGGAATGTTTTGGGTATTACTGGAATGATTTGCCTACCTTTTTTTAAGTTTATTGATTAGTGACTTTACTTTAACACTGCAATGAAGTCACTGTGAAAATGCCCCAGTTGCCACACTCCACCTGTCTGGATACACTGAGAAGAACTTAGCGTGATCAATGCATCTAACCAACACGTCCTTCGAATTGTGGGAGGAAACTGGAGTGCCTGGGAGAAACCCATGTAGACATGGGGAGAACATGCGGACTCCACACTGGTAGTGACCCAAGCTGGGAATTGAATCGCGTCCCTAATGCTGAGAGGCAGCAGTGCTAACCACTGCTGACTGACTTACTCTTAAGGTGCTGAATATCCTGCATTTATTTGATTTACCTTAGTTGAGTTTTCTCTTTGCTTAGTGGTATGGTTGAGAATGCATGTTTATGGTGATTGGGTGTTACCTAGAGAGTTCCCAATTCAAATGTAAGGGACCTCTCTCTCTAACTTGTCATTCTTTTTCTCTCCCATTCCAGAATCAGGAGGTGACCTGGATGTTTTGGTAACTTCCAATAAAGAGGTTAAAGTGGCAGCTATTCGGGATGCATTCCAGGAAGTGTTTGGATTGGCCACTGTTAATGGAGAAGCTGGCCAGTCGAATATTGCCCCACAGCCTGTTGGCTATGCAGCAGGACTGAAGGTAAATTTAGACCGAGTTTGTTTGGTAGCAAGACAAGAGCACCTGCCAGCTTATTCAAAAGGGTCAAACATACAGTAACAGTTAAAATGCAAATCCTGGCCAAACTGAAGACCTTGCTAGCAATTCATTTTTTAGATTTTCCTGAGCTGCATCTTGTTTTTTTTTTTTTAATTCATTTTATGTGACATGGGTATTGCTACGTGGCCAGCATTTGTTGCCCTTGGAGGACATTGTTGTGCCTCTGGAGTTGTATGTAGGCCAGACCAGGTAAGCATGGCAGATTTCCTCCCCGAAAGACATTAGTGAATCAGATGTGTTTTTCCGGCATTGACAGTGGTTTCATGGTCATTAGTAGATTCTTAGTTCCAGATTTTTTTAAATTGAATGTAAATTCCATCATCTGCCATAGCAGGATACAAACCAAGTCCCCAGAACATTAACTGAGTTCCTGGATTAATAGTCTAGTGATAATACCACTGGGCCATCGCTTCCCTTCAATCTAAAGGCCCTTATGAGGTATTCAGTCTCCATTCTACATTACAGAATGGACGTGGATAAGCTGTGCTGCTGCCTTGATATAGACAATGATATCCTTTCCCTTCCTGTTTATGGCGATTCTCATTGGAATCCTTAAACACATTTCCTGAAGCCATCCTGTTGAATGGCCAGTGCTTAGCACCTTTCAATCCTTTTGGTCTGTAATGTGTCCTGGTCCAGACAGACTCCTTCAGCACTGATGGTGTTTCCAAAACTGAAAACATTAAAGTGAGGTAAAGCTGATATGCATGTGAGGGTCTCTCTCCTTCCTCATCCATTATGAATGCTGTTGTGTCATGGCTGTTATCTACAGCCGTTTGTAGCAATGACTCCCCAACTTCATTGGGTTACCTGATGACAGTGATCTTGTTTCATTGATGTTATAATGTCCCAGTATTTTTTTTTAAGTGTCTGGTGTTAGAATGTTTGAAATTAATCTCTTAACATTATACCCTGCCTTTGTATCTTTGTTTTGCAGTATAACTTTTATTTATAGATCTATGTCCAAGATTTTGGAGTTTTCCAAATTTCAAGGAGTCCAGTCGGAGGGCTACCAAATCCTACAAACCCTTAGTATAATAGAACACTCAGGAAAATCTACATTACTGGTTCATTGAAAAGAAAGGCTTGCACTTCGATAGCATCTCTTTAGCCTCAGGCTGTTTCAAAGTGCCTTGTAGCCAATGAAACACCTTTTTGAAGTGTAGCCAGGTCACAGTATGGTCCCATGGGCAGCAACCCCTCTTCACCCAGAAAATTACAGACAGCCTTGACTTCCTGCCTAACAACATAGGTGGTTGATTAGCGATATTAATTAATTTTAATATTTACTGCAAATTAGCCTTTGACTTGACCCAGTCCTACATAATAATTGTGGTTGAATATTATGGTTCTCTCTGCACTAAATTCAACTCAATTGAGTTTTTTAGAACTGAAATATACATTCCTTAGTAGTACACCTGACACAACTCTAAAATCAACTTCTCTGTAGCTTTTGAGTGAGGTTAAGTATACCAGAATTATGTACAGTACAGCATGGTGCTGAGTTTTGAGCACATTATACAATTTGAAAAGCAACTTTCTTTGCCTTGAACTCTCACTTCACCAGTGGAACTCATTTGCTTCATTTTGTTGCTACTTTGGAATGGTTGGACATGCTGAAACTTCATCTTAGATATCTTGATGCTGCCCTTAGTTCTTTTTTACCTACCCCACTTGTTTTGCCTCTCTTGTTCATATGCAGCATTTCACATGCGTCAGTTATGTATGCTCAATTTATTTTATGCAGCCTCCCTAATCAATTACTCATCCATTTCAGTCCAATATTAAAATTGGGATTTGATCCATCGCATAAATTTTTTTCTGAATGCAGAATTCAAATTTGAAGGCTGAACACATGGTATTTCAATCTTTCAGCCCAATCAACCTCAATAAACTCTTCCACTATTCAGCCGACCCTTTTCCCAATTTGCTAACTGATTCTGCTGATGGGGAAGGCGTCAGGGATCATTCTGCATGCTCGGCCCACACTGCAGCCACTGGTACACGTACAGATGCTCCTGATGCCTTTTTGTTGGGTTTGGATCATGTTTGAAGAATTCAGAATGATGCTCCAACATGTTTAATCTATTCACCCATGTTTTATCTCAAATCCTTATCGTTTTTACCTTTTTCCAATTATGTTCGTATTCCGAAGAAGACTGAACAGGCTTCTTTCTCCAAGTGACCTAATAGGTGTCCTTAAAAATTATGAAGGGGTTTTGACAGTATAGATTTGGGAAGATGTTTTCACTTATTGGTGTGTTGAAAGCTATGGTCCAAAAGTCATAATTACAACAGGAGATTCAGGATTGACTTTACACAGTGTTGAGAATGTAGAAATCAGTCCCACAGGGGATTGTTGGAGGCAAATATCTCGGGCATTGAGGTGCTGGATAAACACATGCAGAAAGGATTAGCGATAAGCTGATGGGAGGAGGCTTGAGCAGAGTGTAAACACCAGCACAGACTTTGAATCATTTGGGTTCTTCCTATGCTATAGTTTCTTCAGTAACTCTGTCACTAATGCACAAGACATTCAAGCATTGCAAGGAGATAAGAGAGGGATCTTGGGGATGGATTTCTAGCAGAAGGCATGTATGGGACAAAGCCTGTCAGAATATGGAAGATGTATGAAATTACACGAGTGGGGCAAATTAAATGGGTTCCAACTCTTAAATTACCTCTTTATGACCAGTATCAAGATGTTCAGAGTAATGAAGACAAAAAACCTTCTTGAATCCTTTAAGAAATGATGATGGAGAAACTGTGGGGGGGGCTGGAGGCTTTAAAAATATCATAAACTGTGAAAGATTATGGGATTATTTACTGTATTAGTGGCACTATGTAAGTATAAGTTAATTTAACTTCTATTATGCCCAGAGTTCGTTTCACAGTCTTGTCACTAGGGGGCAGAGATGACCAGATTAAAACGCGCAGCTACGAAGCTGCTTAAGGCAATTGGGACGAGGGAATATAATAGGCAGCTCATTGCCTGTAATGTATCTGGTGCCTCTGCCACAGTTAAATTTCATTGAAGTTTAGGTATAACAATCAGATTATTATCATGCATTTGTGGGTCACATTTAGGCATGGTTCTAATTTTAAAGAAGCCTTCTGTGACTCCAAACAATTGTTGCCCATTTCTGAAATTTTGGAGTATCTTTGGCCTTGTTCATAACAATATGCATCTTTATTTAATTACAATTATTAAAGAAAACTAAAATTGTTTAATGTTACGTGGTTGTTTCATTCCTTCCCCCAGGGTGCCCAGGAGAGAATAGATAGTCTGCGAAGGTCAGGAATGATTCATGAAAGACAGGTGACGGTTTCAGTTGAGAATTTCATTGCAGAATTGCTCCCAGATAGGTAAGCAGCATCTCCCTCTTAAATTACTGATGTCGTAAGGTTTTTACAGTAATGCTATGTTTATTCCGTGAGGCAATTGTCAGCTAATGAGGCTAGAGACAATATTGAGGTATAAGAAAATACCTGCATCCAGTGCAAGGTAATGCAGAAATCCTGCAAAATGGAGGCTTTAAAAAAATAACAAAAGGTGCATAACTAAAATATTTAAAATATATAAATTTGCAAGGGGTATCAAAACAGACAGGTTTTATAAATAATTGGAGAACAAGGCGGGCAGCATAGTGATTAGCATTGCTTCCTCACAGCACCAGGAACCCAAGTTCGATTCCCGGCTTGGGTCACTGTCTGTGTGGAGTTTGAATGTTCTTCCTGTGTCTGTGTGCGTTTCCTCTGGGTGCTCCGGTTTCCTCCCACATTCCTAAGATATGTGGGTTAGATGGATTGGCAATGCTAAAATGCCCCTTAGTGTCGGGGGACTAGCTAAGTTAAATGCATGGGGTTATGGGAATAGGGACTGGGTGGGATTGTGGTTGGTGCAGACTCGATGGGTCGAATGGCCTCCTCCTGCACTGTAGGATTCTTTGACTTTACTTGGTATTCAGACTACAAGTATGAGTTCATTAAAGTCAGATGTAAGCAAGACTGATGGGCAATAAGGAAATGGTAGATTTGAGGGTAGGTATTTGGGATTGAGGTATAGATCAGCCATGATCTAATTGAATGATGAAACTAGATGAGGCGCTGAACCATGCCTCCTTGTCAGTTTTTCATTCATCTTGAAGCTCTGCGTTCACCAGAAGTTCGGTTTGAAGTAAAATTCTTCCTACACTTTGTGGCATTCTGCTTAGTGACCATCCCAGGGCTGTTTACAAAAATGACACTGAACTTTTACTAATGCTGTCACGTCACGCAGCATTGCATTCATCCAAATGCTCTTTCTGTCGACTGCAGCAATAAACCTTGGATAGTGCTTTTTAAGGCTCCATTTTGAATCAGGCAAAGACACTTAAGTAGTCTAGAGAAATACTGAAGGAGTTGCAATAGCCAACAGAATATAGCATGAGTAGAAAATGCAGTGGTTGAATTTTAAACCATTCTCTTTGAGCAGTTACTTCTGTGTAGATTCACCGTTTATATCAAAAATGTGAATTTGATATTACTTCTGTAATTGTCCATCGTTT
The DNA here is from genome assembly GCA_024679065.1 of Sphyrna mokarran. Classification (NCBI taxonomy): domain Eukaryota; kingdom Metazoa; phylum Chordata; class Chondrichthyes; order Carcharhiniformes; family Carcharhinidae; genus Sphyrna; species Sphyrna mokarran. The sequence continues at coordinate 127,325,931 of JAGIQG010000006.1, read as the reverse complement.
CTTTTAATACGTGCAGCCTGGAGTTACCGGGTGTGATGATTCGATCTTCATTTATTAATGTTGTTTTCCAGGTGGTTTGATATAGGTTGCTTGATTCTTGAAGATCCAGCTCATGGTATTCATTTGGAAAATTTTACACAGGCAACACCAGTGCCTTTAGAATATGTGCAACAGGTCAGTTACTGATTAATCCCTGATGGTTTCAGAAAATATCTAGTTTTCTAAAATCTGTATGTAATTCAGTTTAAAACTACATCGATATGTTCAGAGGAAAATGTTGGCCTTTGATACCGTTGGTGCATTTAATTAAAACAGGAATATTTGTTTTAAATCAGGCACAAAACCTCACACCAGCTGATTATAATTTGCGATGGTCTGGACTGATGGTGACTGTGGGCGAAGTGTTGGAGAGAAGTTTACCCCATGTCAACCGGACTGATTGGCACATCATGTTTACAGGGATGTCGCGAAGGCAGATGATCTACAGCGCAGCCAAGTCATTAGCCGGAATGTACAAACAGCAGCTAACCTCAAAGTCCATTTAACATCTAAAACTGTGGCCTTCTGTTCAGCACTGGGGGGGCATGTTTTAAAAATATTGCTTCACTACATGCTCAAGAGCGGTTTAACTTTGTATTTTTATATTCCAAAAAAGAAATCAACAAAACTCAGTTACTGAACCAAAACATGTCTCACAGTTGCCTCATATGCCAGCAGGGCATGATTGGGACGTTCCAGAGACTGAAGATCCAACGTGATGGGAAATATTTTGAAATATGCAGCATTTTGTGTACTATAACTTTATATTAAATTTTGCAATATTTTTAGTGCTGTGATATGGCACCCAAGGAAATTAGACACTAAAAGTTGGTAACACTTGTGACTGATGTTGTCTACATCTAATCATTATAGAAATTTGTAACCAGGTATGGTTAATGTGCAGGCCATTCGAGTACCGAGTTTTTATTTTACTTATCCCCCCACCTCTTCCCTTGAATTATAAAGCTGTAAGCTTATGTTATAAATGATGGATGCATGATTTACAGAATACAGCATGTTAACTCCCTTGGGTCTAGCATTTGAATAGTCGGGTGAAATTGTAAGGAGATAGAATGAAGGACTTTTGTTTAAAACAAAATCCAACTTTTTCATCTTTGAAAACTCTCAAACAGATTATCTTCACTGCCAAGTGAATGTATTACTCGGCTTGTTTGGATTATCCTCGACATTATTTTGTCGTTGTATCTAAGAGAATAAAACTCAAATGTCACAAGTGACACCGCTGTTTTCTTTGAGATGCTGCCTTAATTCCGACATCAGTCAGCAGTGTTTTTGATGGAATATACCTTGAAGTTGCAGACGTTTAGTAGTTTGTACTGCAACAAGTTGCGCTGCCATAATTTGTGTATATATTAAAGTAATTCCTTCCTCAAATCTGTACAATTATTCTTGGTACAAGCAGTTTATAAATAAACCATAGCCCTAATATAATAATGGTGACTTTTCAGTTTGGTTCTTGTTGTGAATTTGAATTCCAAACTGAGCTGCTGTAACTGCTTTCCACAATAGTTTCGCATATTGCCTCTCAGTTCTTTGTTTCCTTTAAGATCATGCTGCCAGTTAATTTACTGGAGGTTAAATGAAGATTGACAGAGAAAAATAAATTTGTTGAAATGTAACCGCAGAGAATCCCCAGAACAGGAAGGTATTGACTTAAGTTAGGCCATTAACCAGTGCTGTCAGCAATAATTTCTTCACACAAAAATGCAGTAGAATTAAGGGTTACATGGTCAGGGTGGGTAGATAAAGGCAAGATAGAGATTCACCATAATCTGAATGAATAGCAGCAGAGAACTAAGGGGCTGAATGACAGCCTATTCCTGTGTAACAGGCTCAAAAGGCTGGATGGCCTCCTGCTTTTCTAAGTTCTATTTCATTATGCAAAAGGTGAAATTTCAGTAAAACTTTTTCCTTTTTGATTTTGTTAAATTGTGCCAGTATTTTCCATTGGGACTACTGCATTGGTGGTTCAGGAGCAGTTTGAGATCAATGAGTAGATTCACTAACCAGAGATTACACATCACTCGTTGAATCCCTTAGTGACCAAAGTTAATGGCTCAGCAAGCAAAAGCAGATCTTGCACAAACGGGAAATTGGGTGCTTTTTGTCATCCGTCACAAGTCTTTTCTGTCATGAGGACTGATTTTACCCTTAAGTGGATCAGATTTGAAGCAAATCCTCGAGTTAGTTTATGTAGCTTCATGGTTTGCTGATTGTGAAGATCTGAAGAATTGAATAAAGTATTCAAAAAACTGTATACAGCAGTTTTCTGTACACACAGACTAAAGTGTCCAATTGACGGTTACAAAATACATCATTCCATGTTTTCAGTGGATTCACTTCACTCAATTTTTTGGAGCTGAGAGTCTGTTCTCACAGACTCAAAGGCATTACTGCCTTCCTATCCATCTTGTTTATTGAGCTTTTAAAGGTACTGAACTCTTGAGTGTGTGCAATGCAAACGGTTCCATTTTTAGAAGATGTGCCATTAATAATGACCATTTAGGACACAATGTATTTCAGAATGATTGGCAGCCTTTCAGATGTATGCTAATGTGGGGATTTTATGTGGTTTACTTTATCGCAAAGTTTACATCTTTATCTGAATTGCAATAAAAGGTTCTTTCTAAATATGACAGTAAAAAGTCTCTTTTTCTTCTGTTTGAAATTGGGTTCTCTTAGGTCCAAGTTTAAATTGTTTTTGGAGGTGGTGATAATCTGGTTCCTAAAGCAGAGTAAACTGACATGGTATTTTAGAGACACAACCAGGCACTTCCATTTTTTACTGTGAATCGAAGTAAGGAAAAGGAAAGTTGAATTTTTGACTGAAGTAAATAATTTTTTAAAATGTTGTAGGATGCGTGCCTCGCTGGCAAGGCCAGCATTTAGTCCATCTCTAAATGCCCATCTCTAATTGCCTTTAGAGGTGATGAGCCACTTGCTTGAACTGCTGCAGTCCATCTGGTGTACAAAATGGAGTTCCAGGTTTTTGACCCAAAAACAGTGAAAAATTGGCAAAATGCTTCCAAGCCAGGATGGTGTGTAGCTTGGAAGGGAACATGATGCAGTAGTGTTCTGCTGTGTCTGCTACACTTATCCCAGATGATTGTGATTGAGAGTTTGGGAGGTGCTGTCAAGGTAGTCTTAGTGAGTTGCTGCAGTGCATCTTGCATGTTATATAGTGAATGGGCATTAACATTAAAAGTTTTATGCAATGTGATTATGGCATAAAGCATTGAAACATTCAATAAGGAAAGAAGAGAAGGTATTGAATAGGCAGGTAGTATATTGACCTTTATTGTAAAGAAGTTTATTCATTCATGGGATGTGGGTGTTGCTGGTTGGACAGCATTTATTGTCCTCCTTAGTTACCTGAGGACATTTGAGAGTCAATCATTGGCTGTGGAGTCACATGTACGTCAGCCCAAGCTAGGACAGCAGATCTCCTTCCCTAAGGGACATTAGTGAACCAGATGGGTTTTTCTGACAATCTACAATGGTTTCATGGTCAAACAGTTAATTCTCAATTCCATTTTTTTTTAATTGAATTCAAATCCACCATCTGCCAAGGTGGGATTCGAACCTGGGTCCCCAGAACATCAGATGAATTTAAAACTCTGGCAGTAATACCACTAAGCCATTGCCTTCTGTGTCATGTACAAGAATAAGAGAATCTTGCTGCAATTGTGCAGGGATTTGGTGAGATGACACCCGGCCAACTTTACAATTTTGGTGGTCTCACACGAGGAAGCTCATAGAAAGCCTCAGAAGGAAAGTGCTACAACAATTCACATTGCTGATTCCTGGAATGAGAAGGTTATCCTGTGATGAATAGAACGGGTCTGTGTTCTAGAATTCAGAAATATAAGAACTGACCAAATTGTAACATAGGAGTTTCCAGGAGCTTGTTTCAAAAGATAATATAAATAGCAGGAGTAAATTGTTCATCCTTTGCAGCCTGCTCCACTGTTCAATATGATCATGGCTGATCTTGGGCTTCTCTCTACTTTCCTGCCCACTCCCATATCCCTTAATTCCCTGGGAAACCAAAAAGTCTTTTCAGCCTTAAATATGTGCAACATAGAGCACCCACAAGAGTGTGTGGAAGGGTGGGGGAAGGGGGAGTAGAGAATCCTTTGAAGAAATGTCTCCTCGTCTCAGTCCTAAATGACCAACTCCTTGTTCTGAGATGGTGCCCAACTGTTCTAGGACCTGTCTGGTCATTTCAGAATCTTGCAAATTTCAATGTAATCACACCTCATTCTTCTAAACCCCAGAGAATGTAAACCCATTTTACTTGGCCTCTCATTATTGGATAACTCTTTCATACCCAAGAATCAATCTGGAGAATCTTCATGGTACAAATGGATATGATTCAAACTAAGAGGGTCAGAGTATCTGGACACGGGATCAACTGTTTCAGACTCCAACGGAATTTTTTCTTTATTGAGATTGTGAATCTGCTCAGTACGTTCAAATCAGAGTTAGATTTTGATCATTCGGAGAAATAAGGAACATGGGGATCACACGCGAAATTGGAGTTGCGATAGAAAATCAGGCATGATCTTATTATGAAACTGGCTGAATGAATCATAGAGGTTTACAGCATGGAAATAGGTGCTTTGGCTCAACTTGTCCATGCTGCCCCTTTTTTAAAAGCCCCTATGCTAGTCCCAATTGCCTGCATTTACTCCACATTTTCCCACACCTATCTCATCCATGTAACTGTCCAAATGCTTTTAAATGACAAAATTGTACCTGTCTCTACTAACTCTGGCAGCTTGTTCCAGACACCCACCACCCTCTGAGAAAAAGTGCCTCTCTGGACACTTTTATATCGCTTCCGCCTCACCTTAAACCTATACCCTCTAGTTTTAGACTTTCCCAATATCTTTGGGAAAAGATATTGACTATCTAGCTGATCTACACCCCTCATTATTTTATAGACCTCTATAAGATCACCCCTAAGCCTCCTATGTTCCAGAGGAAAAGGTCCCAGTCTATCCAGCCTCTTCTTGTAACTCAAACAATCAAGTCCTGGTAGCATCTTAATAAATCTTTTCTGCACTCTTTCTAGTTTAAGAATATCCTTTCTATATTAGGGTGATGAGCTACACAGTATTCCAAGTGTGGCCTTACCAACGTCTTGTACAACTTCAACAATCTAATCCTTTTACTTGTGTAATCACAGAATCCCTACAGTGCAGGAGACAGCTATTCGGCCCATTGAGTCTGCACTGACCACAATCCCACCCAGGCCGTATCTCTGTAGCCCCGTGTTCTTACCCTAGCTAGTCCCCTGACACTGAGGGGCGATTTAGCATAGCCAATCAACCTAACCCACACATTTTTGGACTGGAGGAAACCGGAGTACCCAGAAGAAATCCAGGGAGACATGGGGAGAATGTACAGACAATGACCCAAACCAGGAATCGAACTTGGGTCCCTGGTACTGTGAGGCAGCAGTGTTAACCACTGTGCCACCATGCCTTCCCAATGTCTTTGGTTGTTCCTATATCAATAAGTGACAACCAATTTGATAGCTGCCCAAAGGGATATTGATATCAATGAGGAGAGAGCATTCCTGGCAGACAGGTTTATAGGAAGAGTTTAGGAAATTGGATGAAAGTAAAAATAAGTTTGTGAAATATTCAGCTAGCTTCTCATGGTTGTGAACCTGTGGACAGGATAGAATTTGTCCGATTTATCACAGATAGTATCAGAACACGCGGGGTGACTGGAACAGGGAAAGACCATTCAGCCCCTTGAGCCTCTTCTGCAATTGCACTGAGATCGTGGCTGATCAGCATTTTGAATTCCATTTACTCACTTTGGTTCTGTGACCTTTGATAACATCACCTAACAAATTCTATCCAATTCTGAAATTTACAACTAACCCCTCAAAAGATTTGTAGTGGGTAAGAGTTCCCCGAATTTCTGTTCCCCTTTGCTTGAAGATCTTCCTGATATTAAGCCCTGAAATGATGGAGCTCCACTTTAGGCTGTCCTGGATTTCCTTCATGGGGCAATGAGTTCTCTCTTCCCTTCATCATCTACATTCGAGGGAATACAAGCCAAGACTGCCTCGGTAATGTAATACTAAAGAGAAATGCAAAACATCATCACACTGATGCACTAGAGGGTGCAGTTGGGATGCAATGGATAGAATTGATACTCCATTGTGCTCTTCAATAGCTGACCTGGGGAGTGTTTGATGCGCATTGGAAAAGGGCATCTTGTGTCAGCATGCTTGACTGAATGGCTGCTTACTCTGAATGCACTGCTTCTAGTTATATTGCTATTCCAGAAAGTAACAAAATTATGTGAATTATATTCATCACAGATATCACGGAATCTCTACAGGCAGAAGGAGGCTATCCAGCCCATCACATCCATACTCAGCTTCTGACAAATCTTACCCAGATCCATTCCCCCTAATGTATTTACTCCACTAATCCCCCGAACCTACCCATCTTGAGATACTAAGGGGCAATTTAGCATGGCCAATTTATCTACTTTCACATCTTTGGACTGTGGGAGGAAGCCGGAGTAGCCAGAGGAAACCTGCGCAGGTACGGGGAGAATGTGCAAACTCCACACAGACAGCGTCCCGAGCTGGGAATTAACCTGTGTCCCTGGTGCTGTGAGGCGGTAGTGCAAGCACTGTGTCGCTCCTGTCTTAATGGGAAAGAGAATTTTGTGTGGAACAGAAAATGTATAGAGCCTTTTCTTAACAACAAGTCGCATTTTTATAGAATCTTCAACCCAGTCAAACCTAGATCCAAGGCACTTTGCAAAAATATTAGTAAAACGATCACCACATAGTACTTGGTCCCAGATACTGTGAAGCAGCAGTGCTAACCACTATACCACTGTGCCGTCCCATTGTCTTAACAACAAGGAGCCTGGTTGAACAGCCAGATTTTAAGGAGCACCTTAAGAGGAACAGAAAGGGGAGGCAGGTTTGTAGAAGTAAATCCACAGTGGAGCTTGGCCAGATGAGGCAAAGGGGGGAATTACAATAGGTAAAGATTGAAATGGAGCATTCCCAGAGTGGTAGTATGGAGATGCTTAAAGATGGGAAAATACACAAGCTTAATGGCAAAAAAATCTAAAATGTGGCCATTGTCCAGATTATGGGCCTTAGTTATAAAGTTGCATAAGCAAAACATTGTGAAGTACTTTTGGAAATGAAGGTTTTACTTTGGGTTTCTGCATTGGATGATTCCAGCTTAATTAAAAACATTGATGTGTTTTGCCTGGACTCTATCTTAAGTCAAGCTGCTATGTGCCATGCCATATATAGTGATACAGCTAAGCATCCGTGATGTTCACAATGCTGGATTGACTCTGTCCACACTTCCTGCCACCTTGGCAAAGCAGCCATCATAATCAAGGACCCTGCACACCCCAGACATTCTCTTACCTTCTTCCATCAGGAAAATGATACAAAAGTCTGAGGTCATGTACCAACCAAATCAAGAATAGTTTCTTCCCTGCTGCTGTCAGGCTTTTCAATGACTTACTTCATATTTTATGGAAGGAGGTATGACAATGAAGATTTCCTACTCAGATGATGACATAGCCAGCATGAGGGAAAAGCTTAGTATTGTATTGGTGTTAAAAAAATTGTCCCTAAATTAGACCTCCCTTCAATCTGACACACATAAAATTCTCTAAATTTGAACACCTTTATTGTGGAATCCAAGAGGCATAGGCAAAAGTTATAGGTAGAAGAAGGATTGGAATGAGGCGCTCACTGAATGATAAAACGGCGGCACGGGCTTGTTGGGCCAAAGGGCCTGTTTCCTGTGCTGCTCTTTCTTCTTTCCTGATGCAATTCAACTTACCTCCACTTTATAAAGTGGTTAGCACTTTTACTCACAGTGCCAGTGACCTGGGTTTGATTTCCAGCTTGGGTCACTATCTGTGTGGAGTTTGTATGTCCATCCAGTATCTGCGTGCATTTCCTCTTTGTGCTCTGGTTTCCCCCCGTAGCCTGAAAGATGTGAATCATAAATTCTACAGTGCAGAAGGAGACCATTTGGCCCATCAGGTCTGCACTGATCACAGTCTGATGTTCCATCTCCATAACTCCATGTAATTACTCTAGCTGGTCCCCCCATCACTAAGGGCAATTTCACGTGGCCAATCCACCTAACCTTCAGAGTGTGGGGAGAAACCCACACTGAGACGGAGATAATGTACACATTCCACACAGACAGTGACCCAAGCCGGGAAGCGAACCTGGATCCCTGTGCTGTTGGGCAGCAATGCCACCCCATACTGAGATGTGCTAGTTAGTTGCATTGGACTTCCTAAATTCTCCCTCAGTGGACGCCAACAGTGGCCAGAAGGTGGGGACTAGAGGGTCTTCACAGTAACTTCACTGCAGTGTTAATGTAAACGCACTTATGATACTAATAAGTAAATATTAAAGAAAAAGCTAAAACTGTACTTTTAAATGTACAGTAAATCCTGTTTAGGTTGTGGAGCAGTACCGCAGTGAGCCTGGTCAGTAGGTCCCTAGGGGTGACTATATTGTAAAAGTGGGTTGCCAGAGGAAATGTTTGAGAATTACTGGTGTGTCCTCAGCATCCTGCTGGTAGGTGGTGGGACTATTAGGGCTTTGATAACCCCTTCACCTCCACACGGACTGCAGCCGTTCAGAAAGGCAGCTGACCAACACCTTCCCAAGGGGAATAAATATTGACCTTGGCAACCACGCATATCCCCAAGAATGATTTTTTTTTAATTAAAAAAAAATCGTAGAACTGAGCGAGTAAAGAATAATTTTAGAAAATGCTTAAGGAAAACATCGAGTGTTTTTGCTGTCAACTTGCGGGGGGGGGGGGGGGGTGGTAGTGTTGAATTGGTGGGGCAATTGTTTGGGAGAGGCGGGGACAGCCTTGAGGAGGTGTCTAGATGGAGCTGTATATTGACAGCCAGTGATTCTCTCCAACAAGTGTTGCCTGCTCTACACTCACTCACACACAGCATCCAGTTACAGCACTGGCGCAAGTGGATTACTCTCCAGCCCTCCTAAGCAGGGGCTATTTTTGGCTCAAACTGTTGCAGTTCCTTTCAAAGTGTTCAGCTCCCTCCTCTGCTTATTGTTCTCTCGGGCTGTTTTGTTGGCAACTCCTTTACTCCCAGCCTAGCAGCTGAGCTGAGGATAGAGCCGTTTCCGAAGCTCCGCCAGGGCGAAGGCAGCGCAAGAGGGAGGGTATGGAGAACACCCCCATCCCGGTGGTCACGGTGCAGACTGTCCCTTACGATGACCAGAGACCCGGCACCAGTGGCCTGAGGAAGAAAACCTCCGTCTTCGAGAGCAAGAGGAACTATCTGCAGAACTTCACCCAGAGTGTGCTGTCTTCCATAGACCTGAGGGACCGGCAGGGCTGCACCATGGTGGTGGGCAGTGATGGCAGATACTACAGCAGGACTGCTATAGAGACCATTGTCCAGATGGCAGCTGCCAATGGGGTAAGTCTAACTTCCCCCAAAAAAACCCCACCCCAGTCTGCAGAGATTCCACACCCAAGAGACAGAGATAGAACTAGGGTGGGTGGGGTTGGATTCTCACAGAGCTTTCCCCAAAAATCTCACCAAAAAAAAGTTTCTATTCTTTAACATAATCAAAATAGAAACTATTCTTCCACCCCACCCAATATAGACAATTTCTCTTAAGTGTGATTTCAAGAAGAAATTAGATATATCTCTTGGGGCTAAAGGGATTTTCACAGTAAGTTCATCGCAACGTAAGTCTACTTGTGACTAATAAATTAACTTCTTTATGGAGGGGAAGGCGGTATTGGGATATTGAATTCGATGATCAACCAAAGTGAATGGTGGGACAGAATCGAAGGGCCGAATAGCCTCCTACTGCTTCTATTGTCTATGTTTCTGTGCAAAATGGGGCAGCACGGTCACACAGTACTGCTGCTTCACAATACCAGAAACCTGCGTTCAATTCCCAGCTCAGGTCACTCTCTGTGTGGACTCTGCACATTCTCCCCTATGTATGTGTGGGTTTCCCCCAGGTGCTCTGGTTTCCTCCCACATTCTGAAAGATGTGCTGGTTAGGTCTTTCAGAATGTGGTGCAGAGTGTGGCAACTAGAGGAATTTCACAGTAACTTCATTGCAGTGTTAATGTAAGCCTGACTTGTGACTAATAAATAAACTTTGAAATTATAGAGGGATAGGGAAAGTGGTGGGGTACGAACAGAAAGTGCTAGAAAGTCTCAGCAGGTCTGACCGCATCTTTGGGGAGAGAGTAGAGCCAATGTTTCGAGTCTGGATGACGCTGTAATCAGAGCTGGCCAATTTGCTAAAGTTCATCCTCAATCCAGCTGATACACTGAGCAGAGGGAGCAGTTACATTCTCTATGGAAATATGTACTGGGAATCTAGAATACTGCCTAATGGGCACCTTCGAAACACCAGCCTGGACCGAGTGATTCATTGTTCCCTCTCTTAACGCGTGAGGCAGCAACAAGCTTGACACGATGTTATCTGGGAGAAGCCAATCTGGGGGTTGGATCTGTCTTAAGCTGGAATTGATATTTTGCCAGTGTAATAAACATGGCAATATTTCACAACTAAAACAGATGAGTTCTCTAACACAGCTAGATTTGGTATATTTTCCTGTCTTGGGTATCATGTTTTATATCATGGGGGTGGCACAGTGGGTTAGCACTGCTGGACAGCACAGTGGAACAACGGTTAGCACTGCTGCCTCACAGCACCAGGAACCCGGGTTCAATTCCAGCCTCAGATCACTGTATGTGTGGAGTTCGCACATTCTCCCCATGTCTGCATGAGTTTCCTCAGATGTTCTGGTTTCTTCCCAGAGTCCAAAGATGTGCAGGTTAGGTTGATTGGCCCTCCTAAATTCCTAATGTCTGGGGATTAGCAGGGTAAATATGAGGGGTTACAGGAATAGGGTCTGGGTGGGCTTGTGATTGGGACAGACTTGATGGGCTGAATGGCTCTTTTCTGTACTAAAGGGATTCTATGCTGCTTCACAGCACTAGGAACCTGGTTTCAATTTCAGGCTCGGGTTACTGTCTGTGTGTAGTTTGCATGTTCTCCCCATGTTTGCATGGGTTTCCTCCGGGTGCTCGGGTTTCCTCCCACAGTCTGAAAGACTTTCTGGTTAGGGTGCATTGACCTGAACAGGTGGCAACAAGGAGAATTTCACAGTAACTTCATTGCGGTGTTAATGTAAGCCTTACTTGTGACTAATAAATAAAGTTTTACTTTTTATGATGTTGGTGATTGTGACTCTCCAATCTTTTAAGGCCTTTGATAATGACCAGCATCTAGTTCTCAAGTCATGTACCTGTTCTGATTTCTGGAGCTGTTGGTGCTTTTCCTTTATCTTCTCTCTCCTACTCTTTTACCCTCAATTTGTGGTTTTTACCCAATGCTCTAGAATCATAGAATCCCTGCTGTGCAGAAGGAGGCCATTCAGCCCATCGAGTCTGCATTGATCACAATCCCACCCAAGCCATATCCCCATAACCCCATGCATTTACCCAAGCTGGTAGCCTTTAACACTAAGGGGCAGTTTAGCACGGTCAAATCACCTAACCCACATACCTTTGGACTGTGGGAGGAAACTGAAGCACCTGGAGGAAACCCATGTGGACATGGGAAGAACGTGCAAATTCCACACAGGCACTGACCCAAGCTAGGAATCGAACCCGGGTCTCCAGCGATGTAAGGCAGCAGTGCTAACCACTGTGGTACCGTACCAATTCTGTCTCTTAAGTACTTATCTAAGGAATTGCAGCTGTCTCCTGGTGGACATCTGCAAAACTCCTTCCTGGGTGCTGGGTTTTCTCAAAACTTCTGGACTGCTTGTGTGCGTTTTCCAACTGATCCTCCTCGTACATCTCAGAAACCACATTCCTATTGTCTTCAATCCTCACTTGTTGAGCTCATATGCCAAATTCACATCTATACGGTAACGTTAACCAGATGTAGCATTTCAATCCCAATCTGTTTTCCATCGAGATAGTCCTATTTCAGAAGATTTTTTGTGAAGGTTTGTTTTGCAACAAGTTATGTACTTACACATGTCTTGATCACTGTTGGTCACTCTTTGGTGTATTGATCCAACAGAATTAAATCTGTGAAGACAGCTTGTTGGGGGGGGGATATAGGGGTGAAAGGGTGGAATTTGGCACTAATTGGATGTTGAGGTGAACATTGAAGGAAGCTGCACCACAATTTGGAAAATGGCAATGAAAGCCATTTGTATTTGTACAGCACATTTAACAAAGAAAAATGTCCTCCAGCCATTACACAGGAGCATTAATATTTTGCACTAAGTCACGTTATGAGATATTAGGACAACTGTCCAAACACTTGGTCAGAGCAGTAACATTTTAAGGAATTTCTTAAGAAGGGGAAAGAGGCAATTTCAGAGCCTAATCCCTGAAGATACAGTTACCAGATCTGGAGTGACAGAAAGTGAGAAAGTGCAAAAGGCCAGAATAGGAGGAGTGGAGAGATCCTGGTGGGTTAGAATTGGAGATGAATATAGAGGCAGAGAGGGTCAAGACCGCAGAGGGATATTACATTGGATATATGGCAGAGAAAAATGCCATTTGGCCCAAGTAGTCGATGCTGGTGTTTATGCTCCACTCCAGTCTCCTCCCATCTTACCTAAATCTATCAGTGCAACCCTCTCTTCCCTTCTCACTCATATCCTTTCCTAGCTTCCCATTAAACTATTCACTTCAAAAATCACTTGCAGCAGCAAGTTCCACATTCTTAGCACCTTCTCGATGAAGTTTCCTTTGAATTTCTTCTTGGATTTCTTGATTACGATCCTTTACTCAGTTATGATCTTCCCCGCATCGTTGGATTTCACTCTATTAACATTTTAAAGACTTCTGTCAAGTCATCCGTCAGCCTTTGTTTTTCAGGAGGAAAGGGACCAGCTTGTCAATATTTTCCTGATACCCATGCATTTCTGGTATCATCCTTCTCTGCACCCTCTGTATCCTTTTTATAATATGCCCACTAGAACTGCAGGCAGAGCTCTGAGCATTATCTAATCAGAGTTCAGTACAGATTCAATGTAACTTTCCGACTCTACAACTTTATTCCTCTAGAAATAAAGCCTAGTGCATGGTTTGCCTTTTTATGGTCTTGATAATTCATTGCACAACTTTTAGTGTTTAATATATTTGTACTCCCAGATCCCTTTGCTTCTTCAGCCCATACAGACTCGCGCTTTCCAAGAAATCCCTATTCCAACTATATTTGTGAATATAGTTATGAAAACAAACAGGCCGACATGTTTGCCTCTGATGTAGATTTTTCAATTTGAATCTTGAGTTGAGCATCGGTGATATTTTAAAAATTGATCAGATAGAGGTCCAAAAGCCATAATATGGGACATTAAAACCTAAGGGTTTTAAAGAGTGATGGAGATTTATCAGATAGTATCTAAATGATGCCGAATCTTAATTTTTGAAAATGATGGCTAAAGGATGCTTACATGTTGTGGTTATTGTTCTGGAGAATGTGCTGTATCATTAATCTAACAGTGGGAATATAAGGTGAAGGAAATATGCTGGATAGAACATTTGCAATTGAGAAGCATTAGTTATTTGCAGCTCTCTGCAAGCCTCTTCTCAAACCTGTTGATCTAACATCATCCACATACCCTTCTATTCCTCCTCCCTCACGTGTTCAAGAGGCACCCAAGTCACCTTCTCTGTGGCAGCGACTTCCACATTCTCACTACCTTCTGGGTATCAAAATTTCTCCTGAGTTCCTTATTAGATCTAATGGCCACTAGTTTAATCTTAAGCCCTTTCATAATGTTAAAGGTGTTAAGATAGAACTAACCTGTTCAACATTCCCGGAAAACCTCTCCATTCCAGTGTGAAGCTAGGATCTTATCTTTGCAGTTTCTCAAGTTCCTAAGCACATTTTTGTAATACACAGACCCAAACTGTATTCCAAGTGTACTCTAACCAAGGATAACATTACCTCTCAGTTGGTTATGAAGTGCTTTGCAATGTTCTGAGGTTGGGGAAGGTGTTACATGATTGCAAGGTTTTTTTTCCCCCTTCAGTCCACAATTTAATGATTATTTGCAGCCACTTTGTGTTAGTATGTACAATACCTAACGTATGTGAAGTGTGAAGGACATTGCTTTCTCCTCAGAGAGCCACTGTTAGCTCAGAATTAAACAAATCTGATACTTGCTTGTTTCCATTCTAAAGCTGTCGTTTGTGACATCTTTTGAGTGAGTAGGGTGAAGAGCAGAAACGTGGATCAAGGAATCCTGTTGTACCTGTGTATTATGATGTAGAGATGCCGGCGTTGGAGTGGGGTAGACTCAGTAAAGTTTCACAACACCAATTTTAAATCCAACCAATTTATTTGATAGTAAATTCGCGAGCTTTCGACACTATGGCCTTCGTCAAATGGCCTGTTTCTGTGCCATCGATCCAATGGAAATCTCTCTTGGTCTTGACCCTCTTTACCTCTGTAGCCTCATCCAATTCTACTCCCACCAGGATGCCTCCATAGGTGGGATTCTCTGGTTTTGAGGCAAATGTGGCCAGAGAATCCCGCCTGATGTGAAGATTCTGCTTCACACTTTCTGCTGTTCTTTGCAGTTTGCAAAAAGGTGGCATATTAATAAAATGCTCTGTGAATGAAAATGTCAATTCCATGAGCATGATGGATGGGTATTTTTTAAAAAGCAATTTAGAATTTCAATAAAGTAATAAACATGAAATTAGAATCCCTACAGTGCAGAAGGAGACCATTCGGCCCATTGCATCTGCACTGGTCGCAATCCCACCCTGACCCTATTCCCATAACCCCATGTATTTACCCCAGCTTGTCAGCCTGACACCAAAGACAATTTAGCATGGCCAATCCACCTAACCTGCACATCTTTGGACTGTGGGAGGAAACCAGGGCACCCACGCAGACACGGGAAGAATGTGAAAACTCCACACAGACAGTGACCCAAGCTGGGAATTGAACCCAGGTCCCTGGCACTGTGAGGCAGCAGTGCTAAACACTGTGCCACTGTGCTGCCCCTTCGTCAAGTAATAATTCAACATGGTTATTAAACACGCCATTGCCTATTGCAATGTAGAGTACACAATATTCCAAATGCGACCTAACCAAATTGTTTTATAGCTGCAAAATGATTCTCAAATACAAGAATCTGTTTTCAAATACAAGAATAGGAATGTTGCATCGGAGTAGTGACATTGATAGAAAAATGAATTACGCAGGTACTGAGAGAATGAAATACTGAGTGAAGGCATTGAGTGCAAGAAAAATATTCTGTGTTGAATTTGCATAAAAACTAGAGTAAATCACACTGATTTTTTACAGCTGAAGTTTAAGAACAAAGATCAAAGAACAGTACAACACAGTAACAGGCCCTTCAGCCCACCAAGTCTGTGCTGACTCAGATGCCTCTCTAATATTTTCTTGCCTCTATGTGGTTCATATCCCTCTATTCCCTGTCTATTCATGTATCTATCCAGATGCTCTTGAACATTATTATCAAATCTGCTTCCACCACCCCCTCAAGCAGCGTTTTCCAAGCATTCACCATCCTCTTTGTGGAAACCTTGCCCCTTACATCTCTTTTAAACTTTGTCCCTCTTATTTTCAATTTATGCTCCTGAGTAACTGATTCTTCCATCACGGGAAAAAGACTCTGACTATCCATTCTATCCATGCCTGTCACAATCTTGTAAACCTCAATCAGGTTCCTCCCTCATCCTCCGACGCTGCAATGAAACCAATCCAAGTTTGTACAACTTTTCTTCATAGTCCATATTCTCCAAACCAGGCAACATCCTAGTAAATTTCTTCTGCACCCTTTCCAACGCATCAACATCCTTCTGTAGTGTACACAATATTTCATTCATGCAGCATTTTGTTGACATGCTGCCACTGCCTATTGCAATGTAGAGTACGCAATACACTAAATGTGACCTAACCAAATTCTTTTATAGCTGCAAAATGATTTTCCAATTCCTATACTCAGCACCCTGACTGATGAAGGCCAGCATGCCGTATGCCTTCTTGACTACCTTATCCATCTGAGTTGCCATCTTTAGGGAACTGTGGATTTGCACACCTAGATCTCTCTGTATGCTAATATTTTTAATGGCTCTACCATTTACTGTGTGCTTTCCTTCTGTAGTAGACCCTCCAAGACTCACATTTGTTTAAGTTAATTCCCACCTGCCATCTTACGGCCTAGTTCTCCAGCTGATTTATATCTTGCTGTACGCTCTGACAATCCTCCTCACTATCCACTACTCCCTCAGTTTTTGTCTCATCTGCAAATTTACTAATCAGACCACCCACATTTTCCTCCAAATCATTTATTTATATTACAAACAACAGAGGGCCCAGTACTGATCCTTGTGGAACACCACTTGTCATTGACTTCTGTTAGAAAAGTGCCCATCCACTGCTACTCTCTGCATTCTGTGCCTAAACCATCTTACCAGCTCACCTCAGATACCGTATGATTTCATCTTCTGTGTCAGTCTGCCATGAGGAACCTTATCGAAGAATTTACTAAAGTCCATGTAAACGACATCCACTGTCCTACCCTGGTCAATTTTTGTTGTCACTTCCTCAAATAGCTCAATCAAGTTTGTAAGATATGATCTCCTCTTCACAAAACCAGGCTGCCTATTGCTAATAAGTCTATTCTCTTCCATGTGTGATGTCACTGCCGGCCTCCTGATCACTAACCAGCTTGTGATACAGTCTATAGGATTTGTAGCATCTGGTCAAATAATATGTTGGGGTCTTTAAGTATCTTTGACTTAATTTGATTTATTGTCACATATATTGGGATACAGTGAAAAGTATTGTTTTGTGCGTGCTGTACAGAAAAGCATTATGTTCATAGGGGAGAAGGAAAGGAGAGGGTGTGGGATATAGTCTTACAGTCAAAACTAGGGTGTAGAGAAAGATCAAATGCAAGGTAGGTCCATTCAAAAGTCTGACAGCAGCAGGGGAGAAGCTGTTCTTGAGTTAGTTGGTACGTGACCTCAGACTTTTGTATCTTTTTTTACGATGAAAGAAAGTGGAAGAGAGAATGTCCGGACTGCGTGGGGTCCTTCATTATGCTGGCTATTTTGACAAGGCAGTGGAAATGTAGACAGAGTCAATGGATGGAAAACTGGTTTGCATGATGGATTGGACTACATTCATGACCTTTTGTAGTTTCTTGCAATCTTGGACAGAGCAGGATCCATAGCAAACTTTCTCTGGGATGTATCGGTAAAAACTGGCTAGAGTCATAACTGACATGCCAAATCTCTTTAGTTTTCTGAGAAAATAGAAGCACTGGTGGGCTTTCTTAACAATGGTGTCGGCATGGGGGGAAGCAGGAACCATTGTTGGTGATCTGGACATCTAAAAACCTGAAGCTCTCCACTCTTTCTATTTTGTCCCTGTTGAAATAGGGACAGGGGAATGGCCTCCTGAAGTTGCTGACAATCTCCTTTGTTTTGCTGACATTGAGAGAGAGATTATTGTTGACGCACCAGTTCACCAGATTCTCTATCTCATTCCTGTACTTTGTCTCATCATTGTTTGAAATCCAGCTCATTACAGTGGTGTCATCAGCAAACTTGAAAATCGAGTTGGAGGGAAATCTGGCCACACAGTCATTGCTGTATAAGGAGTGTAGGAGGGTGCTGAGAACATAGTCTTCTGGGGCAAGATATTGAGGATGATCGTGGGGGAGGTGTTGTTGCCTATCCTTACTGATTGTGGTCTGTGAAGTTCAGGGTTCAGTCACAGACGGAGATGCCGAGCCCCTAACCATAGAGTTTGAAGATGAGTTTCATTGGAATAAAGGTACTGAGCTGTCGTCAATAAATAGGAGCCTGCCGTAGGTGTCCTTGTTATCTATGTGTTCCAGGGTTGAGTGCAGGGCCAGAGAAATGGTATCTGCTGTGGACCTGTTGCAGTGATAGGCAAACTGTAGTGGATCCAGGTAGTCTAGGAGGCTGGAATTAATTTGTGTCATGACTAACTTGTTGAAGCATTTCATAACGATGGATGTAAGAGCTACTGGACACAGTACTTAAGGCACGGTGCTTGGTTTATCTTTGATACTGGGATGATGGTCGTTCTCTTGAAGCAGATAGGGACCTCAGATTGGTGTAAAGAGCAGTTGAAGATGTCTGCGAATACCCCCAGCAGCTAGTCTGCACAGGATCTGAGTGCCCGTACGGATACCCCATCCAGGCCAGTCCCTTTCTGTGGGAAAGGGACTTTTTGAGAAAGCTGCTCTGATCTTTGCAATGGTGATCTCAGATATAAGTTCATCTGAGACTTCCAGGGTGCAGGACGTGCTCTGGCTGACCTCTTGCTCAAAACAGGCATCGAATGCATTGAGCTTATCAGGATGGGGTGTGTCAATGCAGGCAATTTTACATGTCTTTTATCTTGTAGTCTGTGATCTCTTGCAGACGTGCAAGAAGATCTGTAAGACAGACTTGTCTGCCTTGAAGAAGTTCAAATAATGAGTGAAATATGTTCCAGAAATCAATTCAGTAAAGATATTGTGATGATGTTTTGATTTGTTCTGTTCAGTAACAATTTTCATTAGACAGAAAAATCCTTGTTTTAAGAGCATAAAAATTCTGAGTAAAGCAGGGCTTTAGACTTGCATCATGACCCACAGTGTAAGGATGAAAAGCCCTAAATGGACAATCTAATTTGTCATTTCCTAACAAGCCCTGACAGTCACTTACAAAAAGGACGAGGTTTTGGCAGTGTGACTTGTCGAACTTGTCCTGTCACTTAAACGACCAAAAGTGATGGTCAACCTCAACTCCACTTTACCATCCCATTCACATGTCCCCCAATTTCCTTAGTGTCAAATATCTATTAAGCCCTATCTTGAATATACCCAGTGGTGAGGCATCCACAGGGTAGAGAATTCCAAAGATTCACAATCGTCCAAACGAAGAAACATCTCTCCGTCTAACTCCCAAATGGCTGGCCCGTTTCTCTGAGACTCTGGCTCTGTACTCCAGACCCTCCAGCCAGTGGAAATCTGCATTATTTTCATTGCATTTTGGTTTTGCCTGGCTTTTATTTCTGAAAATGGAAATGACAAATGGATTTCTGGAGCAAATGCAGATCTGGTCTGAATTGGAGAGTTAAAGAATATTTTGCAATTGCAGTAATGGGGCATCTGTGTTGTGTTATTGTGGCTGCCTCATTAATACAATTGTTGCCCAGGTATAATGACATTTATTTTCAGTAAAATATATTTTAGTTAATACACAGAGCAAATTCTGGACTTTATAATGGTAGATATGTGATCGAAGAAGCATTGCAACATAGCAGATGGGAGCAGGAGGAGGCCAATCGGCCCTTTGAATCTGCTCTGCTGTTCATCACAATCATGGCTAATTGTCCTAACTCAATAGTCTAATCCTGCCTTCTCCCCATGATCTTTAATCCCATTCACTACATCCCAAGTGCTATATCCAGCTGCCTCTTGAATGCATTCAATGTTTTGGCATCAACTACTTCCTATGGTAATGAATTCCACAGGCTCACCACTCTTTGCATGAAGAAATGTCTCCTCATCTCTGTCCTAAATGGTCTTCCCTGAATCCTCCGACTATAACCCCTGGTTCTGGACTTCCCACCATCTGGAACATCCTTCCTGCAATCACAGAAAGTGCTAAATGTTGGATTCAGCTGGGAAAGATATCAGATATTTAGGAAGAAGTGTAATTTGCTGAAGAATCTTTCTTTCACAAAAACACCACCAAAGTCAAGCAATTTAATTCCTAAGCTGTTGGCTCCAAAAATCATAGGCAGAGTAATGATTCTGTTTTAGTAATGTTATCCCTTACACAGTTCAAATGCTTTTCCCTCACTGCACTGTAGTTTCTACTGTAAGAAATCTCACAATACCAGGTTAAAGTCCAACAGGTTTATTTGGTAGCACAAGGCACAAGCTGCCCCTTCATCAGGTGAGTGGGAGTTGTGTTCACAAAACAGGGCATATATCGATACAAACAATTTACAAAATAATGGTTTACAGATAATCAAGTCTTAAAGGTGCAGACAATGTGAGTGGAGAGATAGTTAAACACAGGTTAAAGAGATATGTATTGTCTCTAGCCAGGACAGTTAATCAGATTTTGCAAGCCCAGGCAAATCATAGGAGTTATAGATAGTGCAACACGAACCAAAGATCCCAGTTGAGGTTGTCCTCATGTGTGTGGAACTTGGCTTTTTGCTCAGCGACTCTTCATTGTCGTGTGTATGAAGGCTGCCTTGGAGGACACTTACCCGAAGATCAGGGGCCGAATGCCCGTGATCACTGACCTGTTCCTCGACAGGAGGAGAACACTCTTCCCTAGTGATTGTCAAGCAATATTCATTCATCCGTTGTCATAGCGATTGCACGGTCTCCCCATAGCAGCATGCCTCGGGACATCCTTTCCTGCAGTGTATCAGGTAGACAATGTTGGCTGAGTTGCAAGAGTATGGACAGTGTACTGTGTAACTTTTAAACAGTGCTTGAGGCTGCGTATATAATCCCCAACTTGGAAACTATACAAAGACTAGTGTAGATTGGAATTTTAAAAATATTGATTTCGTTTTGATGATTTAATGGAAGCCTCCTGTTTTTCACTCACCTGACGAAGGAGCAGTGAGTGCTCCGAAAGCTAGTGGCTTTTGCTACCAAATAAACCTGTTGGACTTTAATCTTGTGCTGTGAGACTTCTTACTGTGTTTACCCCAGTCCAACGCCAGCATCACCACCTTATGGAAAAGCCAGCTGGTGACAACTATGGATCTTGATGACTGCTGTGCCTTTTATATTCCTATATGTGTTAACGCAATCACAAATGTGGCATTATATTTACATGATACACAGTCTTGTTCTCCTTAGAACAGAGGAGGTCAAGGAGGATTTGAGGGTGGCATTCAAAGTCATACAGGGTTTTCATAGAGTAAATAATAAGAAATTGGGAAAAAAAGATGGAATTTGAAGAGAATCTTTAACACACTGGAAGCGCTGCATGAGAGAGCAATGCAGATAGATTCAATAATAACTTTTGAAAGGAAATTGGATAAGTACTTAAATTGGAGAGTGATGGTAAAACTGAATACCTAAGACTGCTACATAAGATAAAGGTGCACAGTGTTACAGGTAATGTATTAGCATGGATAAAAGATTGGTTAACTAACAGAACACACAGAATGGGGGTAAATGAGTGTTTTACTGATTAGTGATCAATAACTAGTGTTGTGCCTCAGGGATCAGTGTTGGGACTGCAGTTGTTTACAATTTATATAGATGATTTGGAGTTCGGGACAAAGTATTGCGTGTCAAAATTTGCAGATGACAATAAGATGGGTGGAAGAGCGAAGTGTGCAGAGGACACTGAAAATCTGCAAAGGGATATAGATAATCTAAGTGAGTGGGCGAGGGTCTGGCAGATGGAGTATAATGTTGGTAAATGTGAGCTCATCCATTTTGGTAGGAATAATGGCAAAATGGACTATTATTTAAATGGTAAAAAATTGCAACATGCTGCTGTGCAGAGGGACCTGGGTGTCCTTGCGCAGGAATCTCAAGGAGTTGGTTTGCAGGTGCAGCAGGTAATTAAGAAGGCAAATGGAATTTTGTCCTTCATTGCTAGAGGGATGGAGTTTAAAAAACAGTGAGGTTATTTTGCAGATGTATAAGGTACTGGTGAGGCCACAGCTGGAGTACTGTGTACAGTTTTGGTCTCCTTACTTGAGAAAGGATATACTGGCACTGGAGGGGGTGCGGAGGAGATTCACTAGGTTGATTCCGGAGTTGAGAAGGTTGGCTTATGAGGAGAGATTGAGTAGACTGGGGCTATATTCATTGGAATCCAGAAGAATGAGAAAAGATTGTATAGAAACGTTTCAGGTTATGAAGGGAATAGATAAGATGGAAGCAGGAAAGTTGTTTCCACTGGTGGGTGAAGCTAGAACGAGAAGGTACAGCCTCAAAAATAAGAGGAAGCAGATTTAGGAGTGAGTTGAGGAGGAACTTCTTCACACAAAGTTGTGAATCTGTGGAATTCCCTGCCCAGTGAAGCAGTTGAGGCTACCTCATTAAATATTTTTAAGGGAAGGATAGATAGATTTTTGAACAATAAAGGCATTAATGGTCATGGTGAGCGGGTGGGTAAGTGGAGCTGAGTCCATGAAAATATCAGCCATGATCTTATTGAATGGTGGGGCAGGCTCGAGGGGCCAGATGGCTGACTCCTGCTCCTAATTCTTATAAAGTACTTATGTTCTTAGTAGCTTTGTCAAAGAGGCTAGGATGCTACCAGGTCTCGATGGTTTGAGTTATAAGGAGAGGCTGGATACACTGGGACTTTTTTTACTTGGAGCAGGTTTAGGAGGTGGAGTAGGAGATTTAGGGGTGATCTTCTAGAGATCTATAAAATAATGAGAGATGTGGATCAGCTTTTCCTAAAGGTAGGGGAGTCAAAAACTAGAGGGCATAGGTTTAAACTGAGAGAGGAGAGATACAAAAGTGTCCAGAGAGGCAATTATTTCACACAGAGGGTGGTGAGTGTCTGGAACATGCTTCCAGAGGTAGTATTGGAGGCGGGTGCAATTTTGTCTTTTGGAAAGCATTTAGACAATTACATGGGTATGATGGGTATAGAGGAATATGGACCAAATGGGACTAGTGATTAAAAAGGGCAGCATAGACAATTTGGGGCCTGTTTCCATGCTGTAAATCTCTATGACTCTACAGCAGACACGATGGGCTGGATGCTCTCTGCGCTGTATCATTCTATGATAAGATTAATGCTAAAATATGAAAGCTAATCCTGGAGATGTGTTTAGCTTTGTTATTGCAGTATTAGGAGGTGGGATTGATCTGGGGTTAGGGGTGTAAACTTAGGGTGATAGTAAAACTCACAACCTGTCCAGTTTGATTCTCCCATCAAAGTCAACATGTGCATCAAATTCTCCTTTAGTTCCGACCAGTCAGTCCCGATGGAGATAAGCATAGAGAGTCAACATTTTCAAGAACTGAAGCTTTAATAATATCCCTGGGATACTAGAATATCTGTCTGACATCACAACCAAGATTATTCAACCCTGGCCAGTTGCATTCCTCGGACGTCATTTCTCAAGGTCACAACAGGCAGTGACTATAATATTCCAAAATCACTTGATCATCTTTGTCTAAATTTATTGTCCTAACCTTCAAACCCCACTCGTATATCCACTCTCAAATATACACACAGCTTCCTTTAAACCATTTGTCTATTCTCACAACTTCTTCTACTTGTCCACCACGTATTTTTAAAGAACAGATTATTCAATCCTCAGTTTCATTTGAAACTTGTTAGTTTTTGAGCAGTGAAAATCTGCAAAGACAGTTTAATGTTCCTTTTACACCATGCTGACGTTATTTATTCCTCTCAATTTAAAAATATCTCAATCAGCTTCCCTTCAGTTCACTTTTCTCCAACAAAATAAGCTCAGGTTAGCAAGATTGCTGAAGTTTTTAAATGATGGAGGGGTTCATCACACAGGGTAGATTGAGAGGGATTGTTTCCACTGACAGGAAAATCAGCAACCAGCGCTCACAGATTTAAGAGAATTGGCAAAAATTCTGTGGGCAGCACAGTGGCACTAACTGTGTGGAGTTTGCACGTTCTCCCTGTGTCTGCATGAGTTTCCTCCGGATGCTCTGGCTTCCTCCCACAGTCCAAAGATATGGCGGTTAGGTGGGTTGGCTGTGCTAAATTATCTCTTAGTACCCAAAACATGTAGGTTAGGTGGATTAGTGATTGGTAAATATGTGGGGTTACAAGGATGGTATGGGAGTGGGGACAAAAATTGAGCCTGTGTAAGATGCTCACTCAGAGAGCTGGTGTAGATTGGATGGGCCGAATTGCCTCTTCTTGCATTGTAGGGATGCTGTGCTTTCATGGAAGAAGTGAAGAATTCTATTAATTATGCAATGAGCTTTGTACTAAAAGGACTGCAGGAGCAGATTCAATAATAACCTTCAGAAAGGAATTTGACTAAAGCCAAATTTTGCAAGGCTATGCAAAGAGAGCAGGGGAGTGATTGGACATATTAGATTGCTCCTTCAAATAGCCACCACAAACCTGAAGGGCTGAAGGGCCTCCTTCTACAATGTCTTGGTTCTATGATTCTAATTCCTTCATAAGAAAGTCATAATTCCTGGTACCAGCTTTGACCCATTCTGAACACTAACTCATGCACAGTACTGGGGCAGACTTTTCCCTTCCTGCCTACCATGGGAATCATAGCGGGTGGGGGCAGGGGGGTGGGGAGCAGTGGGGATGATCATGCAAAGGACCATTGACCACGGGGTAGGATTTTCTGGCTTTGGAATGAACATGGAAAATCCTGCTCATTCTGTCAAATATTAAGGCAATAAAATTGATCACTGCCATGCAGTAGAACAACACAAGCTCCGAGTGGAATCACAGTCCATTTTGCACATCGTGACCCATTCCCTTATCCTCCAAGGAACTTCAATTCATGAAGAGCAACTTCACCCTCCTCAGAATGGTTAAAACCCACAAAATTTCACCCCTTGCAAATGGGGTAAATAACAACAAAAATTCTCAAAGAACAGAGAACAAAACAGCATGGAAAACAGGCCCTTCGGCCCAACGAGCCCGCGCCGCCACCCCGATGTTCCCACCTCTACCCGTGATCCTTGTCTATGTTTATAGATCTATGGATTGAAACCAAATTTGAGACAATTTAGGGAGAATTTGTTTTGCCAGTTAGCCTAAGAGCATATCTTTGGGATGTGGGAGGAAACCGGAGCGCCCGAAGAAAACCCACACAAGCACGGGGAGAATGCGCAAACTCCCACAGACACAGGCCCAAATCCATGTATCTGCACAGCACAGCAATAGTCACTGAGCTGTTATGTTGCCCATCAAATGGTCCAGGTCAAGCATACACTAACGACGTGAAGCAGTAGGATACTCTCAAAAGATCCAAGAGCAGTCCTCTCACGACCCATCGCGTGTCTGCCCCTCATTAGACAACAAGGTGGACCAAAGCACCTGTAGGATAAAAACAAGTACATCAATATCATCATCTATTTACACACTTCCCAGGGACTCCCAAGGCTCATGATCCCTATTTTAAATCAGTTTTCTATACCCCTCAATTCCCAATCTCCATTCTCGTTTGCACCTTTAACACAATAAAACATCCCACGGTGGCTCCGTCTTAAAAATGGAAGCGAGATGAGAGGTTTAGGGAGCGAATTCCCAGCCCAGGCAGCTGAAAACACAGTTTCTATTGCTGCTGCAATGGAACTAGGGGAAGACAAGAGACTAGAATTAGAGAATGCAGAAATATTAGAATATTACAGTGTTGGAGGAGATTTCAAAGATAGGAAGCTAACTGTAAATCCTTGCTTTACTTGTCAGACTGGTAGCCTTAAGCTGCCTAAGTCTGTACCTTTGACGTGAATCAATTAGAGATTTTTATTAAATTAAAAAAGTTAATAAGTGCCCCCTTCTTAAAGAGGCACTGCTAATAAACTATAACAAAAAGCATTCCAAAACTACAAAGAAAACTTAACAAGTAAAACACCTGAGTGGGGTTGATGCACTCTGGTCTCCCTACTACTGGAAGGCCTCAAGTATAGCAGTGGACACCATACACTCTCTGTCCAGAGACACCCAGGTACGAACTTAACCGCAGAATAGAGGCATAGTTTAGTCAAATTGCCACTTATTGCCTGGATCTATTGATGGCAACCTAAGTCTACCATATCTGATGTGAAAGATTCTTCTATTTGCAGTTTTGTCTTCATTGTCTGCATCAAACTTTTTCCTGTACGCCCCAGACTGAAGTAAAATTGCTGCCAAACCCATCTTTGGACACTTCTGCCACAAGTTTGAACAGTTAGAATATCTCCAGCCGTGTTTGCATACGTGCAAACATATCAATGCTGTGGTAATCAAGTCTCTATAAGTGCAGACAATATGAGTAGAGAATGGGTTAAGCACAGGTTCAAAGTCTCTCAGTGTAGTCTGTGTTATACGTTGACCTGAGTGGGTTTGTGATGTGTAGTCCTTTCGGTATCTCGTCTGCTTTCTTGCATCTTTGAAGAAACTTGATGTCTGTGTTGATATGCGCAATCTGCTGGGAGATCCTCTCCACTTTGAGCCAACAGTTTGCGATGTAGCCATGATGTAGAGATGGTGGTTTTATTCTGGGGTGAGCACAGTAAGTAGTCTCAGAACACCAGGTTAAAGTCCAACAGGTTTGTTTGGTAGCACAAACTTTCAGGCGCTGCCCCTTCATCAGGTAAGTGGGAGTTGTATCCGCAAACTGGGCATATAGAGACACAGACTCAATTTACAAGACAATGGTTAGAATGTGAGTCTTAACAGGTAATCAAGTTCTTCCAGGTACAGACAATGTGAGTGGAGAAAAGGTTAAACACAGGTTCAAAGGTTGTTACCTGTTAAGATTCGCAGGACTTTAACCTGTGTAGTGAGACTACTTATGTGTCCCAGTCCAATGCTGGCAATTCTACATCATTGCCATCACTGGTTGAAGTGGAGTTAGGTTCTGTATCCTTGTCTGCCCCATGCGTGATGTGGAGTGATGCCCCTCAATCAATCATCTCTCTAATAGAGAGAGATGCTTTCAATCCCTCCTGGACTATCGCTAAATGACCTAGCTGTCTACTGCTTTATGCCTTGATCCCTGGGCATTTAACTGGCTTTCACACAGTCTAAGGTGAGCATGTCATGCTATTAATAGTTACTAATGTTACTACAGGCAGGCTCACTCACTGTTTATCTTTCAAGTCTAAGGAACAAACGTTTCAATTCTACAGTCACAGAATCCATACAGTGCAGAAAGAGACCATTCAACCCATCAAGCCTGCATTGTCAACAATCCCACCTAGCCCCTATACCTACGTATTTACCTTAGCCTGTCCCCCTGACAGTAAAGGGCAATTTAGCGTGGCCAATCAACCTCACCTACACATCTGTGGACTGTGGGCGAAAACCAGAGCACTGAGGAAACCCACACAGACACGGGGAGAACGTATAATAGAACATAACTATTTCAAATGTGGAAATTAGAGCAATGCAAATGATTTGAGCCCAGTTATTCAACATTTACTTTGGCAGGATTTCCAAACAATGGTTTAAAGTATTGATTTTTTTCAAAAAATTATTAATATATTGATGTGAGGTGCCAGAGCTGTAAAATAAATATTAAAAGGCGGAATTTAGTCTTTTCATCTATACCTAATTTCTGAGATTACCTTTGTTTCTTAAAATATAATTAAAAATCCTAGTGATTTATTCCTCAGGATGTTTGACAGTTTCTGGTTTTATGTTGTTGGTGCCCAATAAGAATGGACATCAGAAATCCTGGCCGGAATTCTACCACCTCGTCTGCCAATGAATCGGCGCGGGTGAGCTTCCACCAATGGGAATCTCTGTTGGCCTCAGACGGGAATTTCCGATCTTGCCTGAGCGAGGCTGTAAAATCTCGTCTCTTGAGTTTTAACTATCACATTTAATAACTTCATTGCTTGTGTGTGAATATAAATATCTGATGCAGGAGTGCACAGAAACTAATAGAAAAACAAAGTTCTTAGAAGTGAGGGCAATATTCTAGTCTGGACCAGAGTGAGATAGGAACAAGAGGTCATTCAGCCCCTTGAATCTATTCCACCATTTAATGGGACCATGACTAATCTGTGTGTTAACTTAATCTTTAATTCCATACCTCTCAGTAACATTGTGTGACAAAGATCTATTGACCTGAATCATAGAATCCCTATGGTGCAGAAGGAGGCCATTTGGCCCATCGAGTCTGCACCGATTCTCCGAAAGAACATCTTGCTCATTTGATTAGTGATTATTGATTGAGAAAAGAATAGAGAGATATATTGATAAGGTAGATGAGGCCGATGCGAGGAGTATAAACACTGGCATGAATCTGATGGACAAAGGGCCTATTCCTGTGCTGTAAATTCTATGTAACACTCGATCTAAAGCATTTGTGGTAATGCAACACTTCAATAGCACTGACAGACTGGAATATGAGCTCAGCCCCCTGCTGGGACTGTTGGAGACAGAGCCTTTAAACCTGGCAGTGAGATTGCTGCCAACCTGAATCAGTTTACCGTGCTGACGTATCAAGTTAAAATTCATTCCACGGCCAGGAAACAATCCACTGTCTTGTCCGTATTGTTAAGTGTTTGGCTTACGGTTGCTCCAGGATTGTTCTGGGGTATCCAGGAATTGAGGTGTGAATTCATTAGGGAGTTATACCCAATGCAGCTTCTCCCTATTTTCCTGGTAACCCTGTTTCTGACCCAATATCAGAGGAAGATTTTGTTCAGTTTGTTTCACAGTACACCTGGTGTAGTATGTGGGTTCTGGATGTTGTAATAGCCAGGTCTTATAATGCATAAGGAACAATACTTTCAACAAAACTTTGATAAACATTTTGCACTGTTGTCTATCCCTAAACTTTTAAAAATATAACTGCAATATAAAACGAATGAGCAGGACTATTCACAGCTCCTGTCCAGAAGGAGTCAATGATTGTCCCCTTTAAGGGGTGCTCTCACCAAATGGAGAAGTTGATGGGGGTCGAGGAATGGAAACTGTTTCCTGTGATGGGGGAGTCCAGAATTAATGGACATATTAAAGTTTGAACCGGGGCGATGTCAGGAAGTACTTGGTCACACAAAGGAGAGTGAAAATGTGAAACTCTGTCCCTGCCCAAAAAGCAGTCAAGAACATAAAAACACGAGGATTAGGAGCAGGATTACAGCAACTCACAAAGTGACCTCGACTACTTGGAACACCCCTCACCTACAAATAGTGACCTGCATTTCAAGTCCTATGTGCAAATGCACAATATAAATATGGATAAATGAATAAACTTATGACTTTTGTTCTCTGTCAGCTGGACTGACATTGGAAACCCGATATTTTGAGCTAGCAGTCCGCCAATGCAACAGAGACACAAAGTCAGACACAAAAGGTTGACAAATGATCTGTTTTTAGCAGGTGTCTGAAATGTCCCTTTAACAGGATGGATCAAGACTCCCTCGCTCTTTAAAATCAGAACATGGTTCCTCACTGTTGGAATCTAAAGTGGCTTAAAGATTTATGTTCTAATATTGTGGAGGGTTTTCTTTGACGTGGTATCTTTTTTCCAACTGGTTTTATCTCTTGGCGAACAGAATGCGAAACATTCAGGAATTTGTCTGGACAGCTTTCTCTCGTTACAGGTTCTCATTTAAAAGGTCCCCATAAAGAGTGACGTATTGACCATTCCAGGATATCTTGCAAGAACAAACCCCATCCTCACAGCACCCAGCTGCTTTTAAAATGATTCCAAGGCTTTTGTTTCTTTTCCCACCAAGTTGCAAATCTCTTCCACGTGTAATTCGGAATCTCTGCGCCCAGAAAAATGTCCTCAATTCGGGATTTGTCTCCCTTTATTCACTAATCTTGTTTATTGTCTGAATGTATTTGCAAACTTTCAGCAGCTTTTACTGAGCTGGTTGAGAATTAATCCTTGCTCACCCACTTACCAAAATCTAGCTCCAACGAAGGATCATCCAAACTCAAAATCTTGGCTCTGTTCTCTCTCCGCTGATTCTGTCGGACCTGCTGAGATTTTCCAGCATTTTCTGTTTTTGTTTCGGATGCTAGCATCCGCAGTATTTTGCTTTTCTTGCGGCACGGTGGCTCAGTGGGTTAGCACCGCTGCCTCACAACATCAGGGACTCGTGTTCGATTCCAGGCTTGAGTCACTATCTGTATGGAGTTTGCATGTTCTCCCCGTGTCTGCATGGGCTTCCTTTGGGTGCTCTGATTTCCTCCCACAGTCTAAAGATGAATGGGTTAGTTTGATTGGCCGTGATAAATTGCCCCTTACTGTTAGGGGGATTAGCAGGGTAAAATATATGGGATTATGGGAATAGGGCCTGGATGGAATTGTGTCTGTGCAGACTCGATGGGCCAAATAGCCTCCTTCTGCACTGTAGGACTCTACGATATTATTTTGAGGCTGCTAAAAAATCCCTTTTATTAAAAATTTTATTGATGGGATATCGGTGTCACTGGCTGCGCCACCATTTATTGCTTGGAACTATTGAAATTGCCCTTTCTCTAAAAAAAATAGCCTGTACTTTCTGGTAAAAATAAAGGTCTAGAAAAATTGTGGGTCACAATCATGGTGATTACATCAGTCTGCAAAGCTGACGTGGTGACACAGTGGTTAGCACGGCTGCCTCACAGCGCCTGCGACCTGGGTTCAATTCTGGCCTGAGGTCGCTGTCTGTGCAGAGTTTGCACATTCTCCACATGTCTGCGTGGGTTTCCTCCAGGTGTTCTGGTTTCCTTCCACAGCCCAAAGACACATGGGTTAGGTTGATTGGCCGTGCTAAATTGCCCCTTAGTGTCGGGGGATTAGCAAGATAAATATGAGGGGTTATGGGAATAAGGCCTGGATGAGATTGTTGTCAGTACAGACTTGATGGGCTGAATAGCCTCCTTCTGCACTGTAGGGATTCTATAATATTTTGTGATTGCTTACATATCACTTTTTTTAAAAATGAATTTATGGGATGCGGGTGTCACAGCTGTGCCAATGTTTATTGCTCATCCCTATTTGCCCTTCAGGAGTTGGTAGTGAACCATGTTCTTGAATACAAACGGGTGACTTGCCCAATCATTGAAGAGGGCAAGTGTCAGCCACATTGCTATGGTTCTGGAGTGAGAGAGGCCAGACCATGTGAACAGCAGATTTCCTTCCCTAAAGGAATAAACTTGATGGATCTTTAAGACCATTGGTCACTATTCCTGATGGTAGCATTGCATTATTTACTTAGCTGAATTTAAATCTTATTGAAATGTATGATGTGGAGGAGGGGGTTTGACAGGGTGGATACTGAAAGGATGTTTCTGCTTGCGGGGAAGTCTAGACCTAAGGAGAACAGTTAAAATAATAAGGGGTCTCCTATTTAGAAGAGGAGAGGGATCTTTTTTTCTCAGAGAGTTGTTTGAGTGTGAAATTCTCTTCGCCAGAGACTGGGACAGACAGCAAAGTAGAGTTGAGGCCACCATCTTGTCAAATGGTGGAGCAGTCTCGATAGGCCGAATGGCCTGCTCCAGCTCCTATTTCTTAGGACCTTAAGTTTCACAGAGAGCTTTGGACTCCAGTATATCCGATGCAGTATTTGAGATGATGAATGCAGCCACATAGCCGCCACGCTCCTGTTCCTGTCTGTTTGTTGGTTCAGGAGTGGGTCCTGCAATGGAATCGTTGAATGTTTATTTGTATTTAGCTCTTTATCTCACACTGGATATTTCTGTTGGTGTTGTTGACTCTGAGTATCCACAACATTCCTTTCTCTCAGCTGCTTAATGCAGGCATTAGATAATCATTTGAAATAGCTAATCAACCTCTGCTAAAGCACAATAGAGTGACACATTGCCCACTAATGTCAGAAGGAACACGCCTTAGATGTTTTGTGATTTAACTTTTCTCCACTTGTCTCTCCTCTTTTCCAAATGATGCATTAAAATGGACACATGGTGTGAGATTTGCCACACAATCTACCACGTGTCACATAGTGCCGCACTGTCAGAGGGTCAGTACTGAGGGAGTGCCGCAC
The DNA here is from genome assembly GCA_024679065.1 of Sphyrna mokarran. Classification (NCBI taxonomy): domain Eukaryota; kingdom Metazoa; phylum Chordata; class Chondrichthyes; order Carcharhiniformes; family Carcharhinidae; genus Sphyrna; species Sphyrna mokarran. Next base: position 127,294,129 of record JAGIQG010000006.1, on the reverse strand, counting down.
TGTCAGAGGGTCAGTACTGAGGGAGTGCCGCACTGTCAGAGGGTCAGTACTGAGGGGTCCCACTGTCAGAGGGTCAGTACTGAGGGAGTGCCGCACTGTCAGAGGGTCAGTACTGAGGGAGTGCCGCACTGTCAGAGGGTCAGTACTGAGGGAGTGCCGCACTGTCAGAGGGTCAGTACTGAGGAGTGCCGCACTGTCAGAGGGTCATACTGAGGAGTGCCGCACTGTCAGAGGGTCAGTACTGAGGGAGTGCCGCACTGTCAGAGGGTCAGTACTGAGGGAGTGCCGCACTGTCAGAAGGTCAGTGCTGAGGGAATGCTATTGAATGGTGAGAGATCTCAGGGTCCATGCATCCTAGGCTTCCTGTTTATTATTTTTCTGGGAATTTAATGGGTAACTAATGTCCAATTCAGTACGTTCTAAACAATTATGGAGAGACTGAGGGTGAGATGCCATTTGAAGCAATTGGAAGAAAGGAATAAATCAAACAGCAAATTCTGGAGATTTACAACTCACAGTATATCTCTTCAGCCCCTGAACTCACTGAGCTGTTTAACAGCGTGTGACATTAACACACTGTTACTTTACATGCAAGATCAAGAATGAGCACATTTTGAATATCTTCACTGGGGTTATGGGAAGACACAAAAGTCAGAAGAAAACAGGAATGAATAACTCTTGTACAATGTGCTTTGACACATCTGTTTCTGTACTGCAGTTCTGTTCATGTTTGTGTATCTCTGACCCTTGAATATCCAGTTGAGAATATCAAGGGGAAAATTGGTTTAAAGGATTCTTAAAACACAGCTGCATACTTGCATGTGCACAGTTCATTCATTGGAACTGTCCCAGTTCAAACAGCAGAATAATTTAACCCTGGCAACATTCATAATAATTGTGACCCTTTCTGATCCATAAAATGCAGAATTCACAATTCTGAGTTGAATGGTTGGTCCATCAAGCCTGTCCCGCATCCTGCACCCTGACTGGACACTACCTTACATCCTTCCTTCTCTATTTCCCCAATCCCATCGTTTACTCACCGCCCCTCCCCAGCTGAGCAAAACTCCAATTATCATCAAGAGAATACATTCCTCTCCAACCCCATCAGCCAATCCAAACCATTCTTAGAGTTCACAGAGACCAAGATTTGGAGTGTAGAAAGACAATGGCCACTCAGCCCATTGCCCCTGTGTCAATTCATTGAAAGAGTTATCCACTCTCTTTACTCTTTCTGCAGTAGTCCTGCAAGTTTACCCTCTTCAAAAGTGTGAATCCAATTCCCTTCTGCGAGTTCATCTTGAATCTGCCTCCACCACGCTTTCAGACAGCACTACTGGAATTTTACCGCCTCGTCCACCCAAAGCATATAATATCCTGCCCAAGGCCCACTGTGAGCCACGCCCGCTCCAATTCTGAGGTGGGCGAGGTGGTAAAATTCTGGCACACATTCCAGATCACAATAGCTCGCTGCTCAGAAAAACTCTCTCTTGTTGTTTTTGGTCTTTTTGCCAATTATCTTAAATCTGTAACCTTTTGTTTCCGACCCTCCTGTCACTGGAAAAGATTTTTCTTTATGCACACTATCACAATCCTTCATGATTTTGAACATATCGATCAGATCTCCCCTCAACCTTCTTCTCTCTAAGGAGAACAGCCCCAGCCTGTCCAAATAATAGAGTTTCTCATATCTGGTGTATTCTGGTGAATCTCCTCTGCACGGTCTCCAAGGCCTTGACATCTTTCCAAAAGTGTTGTCTGTAGAATTGGATGCAATACTCTTGCTCATTTTGGAATAGGTTTTGTAATTTATGCCTTTCCTTACAAAAGGATCCCTTATGCCTCATTGACAACCTTCTCAACTTGTCCTGCTATCATTAAAAATGTATACCCATATCCGTGGGTATATTTCTGCACTCCTTATGACAGTGTCATTCACTTTATATTGCTAATTGTACAGAGGGACCTGGGTGTCCTTGTACACAAATCACAAAAAGTCAGCATGCAGCCAACTAGGATGGCAAATTGACTATTGGTCTTTATTGTAAGGAGGATGGAGTATAAAAATAGGGAAGCCTTACTGCAACTGAATAGGACATTGATTAAACCACACCCCTTGGTGAGATTGTTCATTTTGGAAGAAGGGACAAAAAGGCAGATTATTAGTTAAATGGAGAGAGACTGCAGAAAACTGAAACACAAATGGACTTCATGGTTCTTGCTCATAAAACCCAGAGAGCTAGCATACAGGGGCAGAAGGTAATCGGGAAGGCAAATAGACTGCTGATTTTTATTTCAAGCAGGCTGGAGTATAAAAATAAAGAGGTTGTTGCTGCAACTGTACAAGGTGCTAGTGAGGCCTCATTTAGAACATGGTGTATAGTTTTGATCCTCTGAGTAAAGGAAAGATACATCATTGAAGGCAGTACAGAGAGGGTTTACTTGGATAATCCCGGGTATGGAAGGACTGCCAGATGAGGAAAGGTTAAAGAGGTGGCTCTGTACTCCTTGGAATTCAGAACAATAAGAGGTGTTATGATTCTTACATGGATTAGACAGGGAGAATGTTGAAATGATGTTTCCACTGAAGGAAGAGTTTAGAACCAGAGCACAGAGTCGCAAAGTAAGGAGGTGCTCATTTATGATGGATTTGAAAAAGAATATTTTCTTTTGATTTGTGAATCTTTGGAATTCTTTATCCCAGGAAGCTGTGGAGATTGAGAGCTTTAACATTTCCAAGGCTGAGATCAATAGGTTTTTAATCGATTGGCCAATTAAGGGTTATGGATATAAGGCAGGAAAGTGGATTTAGTGAGTGTCAAATCAACCATGATCTTAAATAGCAGAGCAGGCTCGAAGGGCCGAATCGCCTTCTCCTGGTCCTGTTTCCTATGGTGTGCAGTTTTGGTCTGCTTACTTAAGGAAATATACTTACATTGGAAGTAGTTCAGAGTCGATTGGCTCAGCTGACTCCTGAGATGAAGGGATTTCTTATGAGGAAAGGTTGAACAATGGGGCCTAAACTCATTAGAAAAATGAGAGGTGATCTTACTAAAAACATGTGACACGTTCTGGGAGGCGTGGCTGAGTGGATACTGACAGGATGATTTCCCTTCATGGATGAATCTAGAACGAAGGGACACGGTTGAAAAAATAAATAAGGAGGTCTCCCATTTAAGATGGAGACAAGGAGGAACTCCCCCTCTCAGAGTTTGTTAGTCTCAGAAAACAGTGGGAACTGGGTCATTGAATATATTCAAGGCTGAATTTGATTTCTGATTGACAAGGAGTCACGGGTCAGGAGGGCGGAATAGGCAGAATCTGGAGGTGATACCATTCTCAGAAAAGCCAGGATATTATTGAATGGGGAAAGCAGGCTCAATGGGATGAATGGCCTACTCCATTCTTAATTTCTGATATTCTCACTTCCCTGGAAATAAAGCCACGATGTTGATGAACTAAGAGGAATCAGGCCAAAAGTTAATGTCAAGCACTGAAGAATTACCTTCAGTTTATAGCTTAATTTAAGTTATAGTTGTCATATCAATGTCACAAGTAAACTTATATTAACACTGCAATGAAGCTTCTGTGAAAATCCCCTGTTGCCACACTTGGGCACCTGATTGTACACTGAGGAGAATGGCTGATGCATCTAACCAGCGCGTCTTTCAGACTGTGGGAGGAAACCGAAGCATCCAGGGAAAATCCAAGCAGACACGGGGAGAATGTGCAGACTCCACACAGACAGTGACCCAAGCTGAGAATCGAATCCAGGTTGCTGGCACTGTGAGATAGCCACTGTGTCACCATCCAGTGGAAATGTAGCTTCCAGGAGCCTCAAGTTACTCCACCTCGTCACCTCAGCATAGTCTTCAGCGGAGATGGGCAGACGATACACGATTGCGGAGAAGATTGTCACTTAGCTCCATGCCAGCTAACATCAGCGATGCCAAATGACCCGAAATGCCAGAGTCTGCTGTGCTGTGAAAAATCACTGACACAAACAAATGGGCCTCTGTGACAGGACTGTAATGGGCCAGAAAAATAAAAACACTTGCTCTCCTGCAACTCCCACAAAAATTGACAGAGAGGAAAAAGACATCCGTTTATTTTGTCTTTTTGTTTTATGACTTCCGAAGTCCGGAACTCTGGAATGTTTTTGTTTAGTGCTGGGGGAGGGGATGGTTGGATAAGTTTGAGGACAAGTGAACATGCTGACCCTTGTCCATGTAACAAATCATTCCAAGTTCAGAAAGTGTATCCACATGTTGTTTGTGTGGAGGGAATGAGGAGGGAAGGGGGGGGGGCGGGTGCTTGCCCTTGTTCTGAGAGTAGTGTGCACGTACATTCAGCCGAAAGTAAATCAGATAGTGCAGGAGGAGGCTACTCAGCACATCATTGTCTGTGCCAGCCCTTAGAAAGTGCTATCCAATTAGTCTCATTCTGCTGTTTTCACCCATGCATTTTTTCCACCTTCAAGTATTTATCCAAATCTCCTTTTGAAGATATTATCAAATCTGCTTGATTTGATTTGATTTATTATTGTCAGCTGTATTAACATACAGTAAAAAATATTATTTTTTGCATGCTATACAGACAAAGCATACCATTCATAGAGAGTGTAGAATGTAGTGTTAAGTCATAGCGAAGGTGTAGAGAAAGATCAATTTAATGCAAGGTAAGTCCATTCAAAAAGTCCAGCAGGGAAGAAGCTGTTCTTGAGTCGGTTGGTATGTGATATCAGGTTTTTGTATCTTTTACCCATCAGAAGAAAATGGAAGACAGAATATCCGAGGTGTGTGGGGTCCTTTAATTATACTGGCTGCTTTGCCGAGGCAGCAGGAAGTGTAGACAGAGTCAGTGGATGGGAGGCTGGTTTGCGTGATGGATTGGGCTACATTCACAACCCTTTTGTAGTTTCTTGAGGTTTGTGCAGAGCAGGAGCCCATACCAAGCTCTGATACAACCAGAAAGAATGCTTTGTATGGGGCATCTGTAAAGGTTGGTGAGAGTCGTGGCCGACATGCCAAATTTCCTTAGTCTTCTGAGACATTTCCACCAGCCTTCAAGACAGCATGTTCCAGATCACAAAAAGACACTCACAAATAAATCTCACCTCCACCTCGGGCTCTGTGTTCTCCAGTTACCGATCCTCCCGCACTGGGAACAGTTTCTTCTTATTTATTCAATCCATAGAACCATAGAAACCCCTGAGTGCAGAAAGAGACCATCCGACCCATCCCGTCTGCACCAAAAAAGCATCTCTTCCAGGCTCTACCCTGCATATTAACCGTGGCTAATACACCTGACCTTTACATCTCTGAACACCAAGGGGCAACTTAGCATGGCCAATCCACCTAACCTGCACATTTTCTGACTGTGGGAGGAAACTGGAGCACCGGAGGAAACCCACGCACAGGGAGAATGTGCAAACTCCACACAGTCATCCAAGACTAGAATTGAACCCAGGTCCCTGGTGCTATGATGCAGCAGTGCTAAACACTGTGATAACATATCAGCCTTGCAGTACCCTTTATAATTTTGAACACCTCTATCAAATTTCCCCTTAATCACAGAATCTATACAATGCAAAAGGAGCCATTCGGCTCATCGAGTCTGCACCAGCAACAATCCCACCCAGGCCCTGTCTACATAACCCCACGTATTTACCCTGCTAATCCCCCTGACACTAAGGGGCAATTTAATATGACCAATCAACCTAACCCACACACCTTTGAAGTGTGGGAGGAAATCGGAGCATCCGGAGGAAGCCCACGCAGACATGGGGAGAATGTGCAGACCTACACAGACAGTGATACAAGGCTAGAATTGAACCGGGGTCCCTGGTGCTGTGAGGCAGCAGATTGACCACTGTGCCACCCAGTATTTCCTTCTTTAAGGAAAACAACCCCAGCTTCTCCAAACTCTCCACATAACTGAAGTCCCTTGTCCCTAGTATCATTCGAATAAATCTTCCCTGCACCTTCTCCAATCTCTCAGCACATTGTAGCTGAAAATTGATACTCGCTGTGCTCAATATTTGCTCGCTATGAGGGAGCGTTTGATGAGAGAGGGGTAGGGGGAGGTGTGTGTGGATTTCCGGTGGAAACCCAGAAGTATGAGTTTCATGGTTGTCCTGTGGCAATTAGTTACAGGACATTTTTAAATTCTTTACACCAGGCTTCCTGTACAGTAACTAGATGGGTCACAATCCTGGAACTCCCTCCCTAACAGCACTGTGGGTGTACTTGCACCACATGAACGGCAGCAGTTCAAGATGGCAGCTCACTACCACCTCCTTGAGGGCAATTAGGGATGGGTAATAAATGCTGGAGTAGCCAGTGACACTCACATCCCAATGAACGGGTGGGTACAGAGGATTTCTTGTTGGGACAGTGGAGGAGTAGGAGAAATAATTCAGCTCCTTCTGCTCCATAAGCAGTACTCATGCACCCTGCCCTTCCTCCTCTCTGTTCACCTGCCATGAAGATGCAGGAATGGCTTCTCTGCAAAGAAAAGGAACATTCTCAAGCATTGAATTTCCCAGGAGCCTGAGGAGCCAATGGTTCCTCACAACCTTTTCTATAACAACACTTGGCCAATTGCAACCATTCAGCAACTTTTTCCATTGTACTATGTATTGTTGTGCTCATTTGAAATTAGGTACTTTTGCTTTCGGCCTGATGAGTGCAAGACAAAAAGCTTCAGCAACACGTCACTTTTCAGCAATATTGAAAAAGGATTAGAAAGATAAGTTGATAAAATGAAAAGAAGGGGTAGGAATTTTTATTTATTCTTTCAGGGGATGTGGTTGTCATTAGCAAGGTCAGCATCTATTGTTCATCCCTAATTATCCTTGAACTGAGTGTTTTGCTAGGTAATTAAGAGTCAACCTCATTGCTGTGGCTCTGGAGTCACATGTAGGTCAGACTGGGTAAGGACAGCAGATTTCCTTCTCTAACGGGACATTAGTGAATCAGATGGGTTTTTACGACAATCAATGATGGTGTCATGGTCACCATCGCTGAGACTAACTTATTTATTTCAATTTGAATTCCACCAGTTGCTGTGATGGGATTTGTAGATATATTCCCAGACCACTAACTTGAACCTCTCAATTATTACATCACAGTCTCATTCCCCATCCCACCACAGGAACTATGAAGAAAATCATAGAACAGTTTCTGTAAACTCTTAGTCATTTAGTGTGATGGTAGTGAATTTGTGTTAGCTCAGCACTGACCTTGTGTAAGAGGAATCTGTGGGTCAATTCTTCAATGCTGTTTTAATGTTGTTCAGATCGGACGATTGGTGATTGGTCAGTATGGGATCCTGTCCACACCAGCCGTGTCCTGCATCATCAGGAAGATAAAGGCCATTGGAGGAATCATTCTGACAGCTAGCCATAACCCTGGAGGTCCGGGCGGAGACTTTGGAGTGAAGTTTAATGTGGCCAATGGAGGTGAGTCCTACCAGATACAGCTGGTTATTTAGGAGATGGTGTAATAAGATCGATTCCGATGTGGGCTAGAACAGAAACAGAGGAAATAGCTTCTAAAATATGCATTTTAAATTTAATATTAATCAGAAAAATAGAATTGTTTCCATGGAAGTGTTATTAGGTGGACATGGAGCTAAATAGCTGCTTCCAGTTCAAATGTCCCACTTCCCCAAAAAATCTTTTCCTAATTAATTTTTGTTAAATTCATTCATGGGATACGGGTGTCATTGGCTGCCCAGCATTTATTGCCCAACCCCAGCTGCCCTTGCTCAGAGAGCAGTTGAGAGTCAATCACATTGCTGTGGCTCTGGAGTCACATGTAGACCAGACTTCCTTCCCTAAAGGACATTAGTGAACAAAATGGGGTTTTCCGACAATGTTTTCGTGGTCGTCAGTAGATTCCTAATTCCAAATTTTTTTTATTGAGTTCAGATTCCACCACCTCCCGTGGCGGGATTTGAACCCAGGTCCGCAGAACGTTAGCTGAGTCTCTGGATTAATAACCTAATGATAATGCCACAATTTATATCACCATAAATCATAAAGACGGCCTGCAAAAGTATCAAACAACAGCAACATATTTAAATCACACATCGGGATAATTCCATATTCCTGCATTCCCGAAGGGAGTTGTGTTTGGAAGTACAGGGGTTGCAGAGTTTCTGCTCTATTTCTGGCTCAGCTTTTCCCTTCAAGCATAAACAGCTTCCCTATCGAGTGTTTGGAAACATGGAATAACCCCCAACAGGAGAAAATCCAGTCCTGCTAAGTATGTAACTATGAGGTTTCCTGATTGAGTGGGCTGCAATTCCAGGAAGAACTTTTACTTCAACCGCTAAGGTCGGGTAACAGATTCATCAGGGTTAAGACGTAAGCCAACAAATCTGCCAAATGATTGTCCTGAAGTGAATATTAGACCAGGTAACCAGTTATACCATTCACAGATTTCTTATTATAAATTCTCCATACTGGTTTAGTAGGGGCGGTTAGCCCAGTTGGCTGGATGTCAGGTTAGTGAAGCACAGAGATGTCAACAAGAGGTCTGGATAGAGTGGATAGAGAAAAATTCCACCCCATTGACCAAAGAACCCAGGAATAAGGGATTTAATGTGAATGGTATTGGAATCAGAGATGACATGAGGGAAAACAAGTGGTTAGGATACAGAATGCACTGTCTGAGAGTGTGGTGGAGACTGATTCAATCAGGGCATATAGGAGGGACTTGTATATTTATTTGAAGGGAAAATAATTGCTGGGTTATGGGGAAGAGATAGGGGAGTTAGGGTTAACTGAATGGCTCTGGCTGAGACCCAGCACACAAACAAAGGACCAAATGACCTACTGTACTGTAATTGTTCAGTGATTTTAAGTCCTATTCAGATATTGGCCATGTGCTTGCCTATTTACATTGGCTTTCAAACTCTCGATTTTGAAATTCTCTTCCTTGTTTTCAAATTCCTTCTTGCTCTTGCCCCTTTCTGTGTAATCTCTTCCAGCCTAAACTACTCTCTGCAATGTCTGTGTTTCCTTATTTCTAGTCTCTTGTGCATTCCTGATTTAAATTGGTCTGTCACTGGTGGTGGTGCCAGCAGTTGCCTGGGTCCAAAGCTCTGGAATTCCCCCTGTCTCCTTTTTTGTTCTTCTTTAAGACATTTCTTTAAAACCTATCTCTTTGACCCAGCTTTTGGAAACACATTGGAATATCTTTTCTCTGACATTCCTGCAAAAACCCTTTGTGACACTTGACCCTGTTGAAGGCACCATATGAATGCAGCTTTTGTCACAAGCCCAGTGCAGTACTGAGGGAGTGCTGCACTGCTGCTGTTCAAATGTGACAGCAAAAACGAGATCCATCTACCTTGTCAGGTAAAAGTAAAAGATCCCATTGGACATTGTTTTGAACCTGAACTTTTTACTAATGTCCTGGTCAATATTTATCCCTAACCACTGAAACAGATGACCTGGTCATTAACTTTGCGGGATCTTGCTGTGTGAACATTGGCTGCTGTGTTTCCCGCATTACAGGAGAGGCTACACTTTCAAAGGACCTCACTGGCTAGTAGGTGCTTTGGGACAGTTAATGAAGTTCACTGTATAATTGCTAATCTTTTCAAGATTTTAATTCTTGTAAATGCTGGGAGTTTTACAGAAAACAATTTTATTACCATGTGAAATTACTGTTAATAGTTTAAACTAATATTGTGGGTAGCTATAGCTTAAAAATAAAATGTCTGTAAGCTTACCCACATCATTTCATAATGTGATCCATGCGCATCTTTGCTACAATATTACCTGGACCAGCCAATGATGATAAGGTAAGAGATTGGTAGACAGTCAACAAAGTCAGCAAAGAACAGCAATCAGACATCTCATTAAGTTTCTCAGTCAAGAAATCAAGAAAATTAACCATTCAGAAATGAAAAAAAATTATTATAGAGTTCATTTTTGGTAACAATTTGCATTTTTTTTTAACGTTCATTCATGGGGCATGGGCATCACTGGCTGGACCAGCATTTATCGCCTATCCTTAGTTGCCCGAGGGCAATTGAAAGTCAACCACGTTGCTGTGGCTCTGGAGTCACATGTAGGCCAGACAGGGTAAGGATGGCAGATTTCTGTCCCTAAAGAACGTTAACGAACCAGATGGTTCTTCCAACAATCAGTAACGGTTTCACAGTCATCAGTAGATTCTTAATTTCAGACTTGTTTTAAATTGAATTCAAATTCCACCATTTGCCGTGGCAGGTTTCGAACCAGGGTCCCCAGAACATTAGCTGAGTTAGTGGATTAATTGTCTAGTGATAATATCACTAGGCCATCACTTCCCCCTAAGCACCATTATGTAGCACCTTTCCTGCAATAAACGTTCCAAAGATGCTTCACAGGAACTTTACCAAACAACTCATGACATCAAGATGCTTAAGTTTAAATTTATTTATTAGTGTCATAAACAGGTTTACATTAATAATGCAATGAAGTTAGTGTGAAAATCCCCTAGTCGCCTTGCTCCAGCACTTGTGCAGATACACTGAGGGAGAATTTAGCACCCTAACCAGTGCACCTTTCGGATTGTGGAAGGAAACCGGAGCACCCAGAGGAAACCCTCGCAGACACAGGGAGAATGTGCAGTCTCTGCACAGACAGTGACGCAAGCCAGAAATCGAACGCAGATCCCTGATGTTGTGAGGTAGCAGTGCTAACCACTGTGCCACATTTGCCAAAAAAGGTAAATATTAAGGAAAAGGGGGCAGTGGATCAGCAGAGATATACGTGGAGGAGAATTCCAAAGTTGCAACATCATTCACCAGTGGTGGAGTGATTAAAATTGGGGATATGCCAAGATTAGCGGAATGCAAAGATCTCATTGAAACACTAATAGAAGCTCAATCAAAAAAGAAATGGTTCCTTAAAAGCCCAGAATCTCTTATCAGAAAGGAGAGCATCACCTTTGCATGTTCATTCTGATGTAAAATTGGATTTTTATGCTTGTACTACCAACCCAATCATTGGCAAAGTGGTTAGCACTGCTGCCTCACAGCTCCAGAGACCTGGATTCAATCCACAGCTCGAGTAACTGTCTTGTGGAGTCTGCATGTTCTCCCTGTGTCTGCGTGGGTTTCATAAAACATAGAACATTACAGCGCAGAACAGGCCCTTCGGCCTTCGATGTTGCGCCGACCAATTATGAAAAAAAAGCAATGACCCTCCAAACTAAACCATTCCCTTCTCTTCCATAAACTTATCAACTAACCTCTTAAACGCCACCAAACTTGGTGCATCTACAACTGCCGCAGGCAGGGCATTCCACTCCCTAACCATCCTCTGGGTTTCCTCCGTGAGCTCCGATTTCCTCCAAAGAGGTGCTGGTTAGATGCATTGGCCATACAAAATTTGCCCTCAGTGTGCTTAAACAGGCGTTGGAGTGTGGCAACTAGGGGATTTTCACAGTAACTTCATTAGGGTATTAATGTAAACCTACTTGTGACACTTATAATTGCACTTTAACTTGTAGAAATATATCACAATTGTTCCGTTTGCACATTTTGAGCCTACATGCTTTCTGTCCATTCACTTTTACTGACCTATTTGTGATCTCCCTCTCTCCCTTGTTTCCGTAGGTCCAGCTCCTGAGTCAGTGACAGAGAAGATCTACCAGATTAGTAAAACTCTCGAGGAGTTTGCCATCTGCCCCGATTTGAGAATAAACCTTTCTCGACTGGGCAGACAAGAATTCGATCTGGAGAACAAATTTAAACCCTTCAGAGGTATTTTGTGGTTTTGTGTATGCTCCGCAACCAACTCCAATTCTCAACCAAAAACAAAATGTTGCATTTTTTGACTTTTATTTCAATTGTTAATTTGTCCGAGTTGTCGTCTTTATGGAAGGCATTTTGCCAAGTTTGCCTCACTTTAAAAGAGAACTGGGATTCCAGGAGAATGGACAGCTTCTTCCCTTTCTATCTTATATATTTAAATAGCTTGTTCATCGAAAGGTTGCAACAGTTTAGGAGAATAACATCTTTCCAATCGGATCATCTTGAATGGAAGCAGGGGTGTGCTCAGAAAGTAAAAGATGGGGAATAGGAAGAGCAGATTGTTTGTAATCTTGACACTAAAGATGCTTGGTTTTCGGAATAAAGTTTATTTATTTATTATTCATGGGGCTTACATTAACACTGCAATAAAGTTATTGTAAAATTGCCCTAGTCACCACAGTCCAGTGCCTTTTCAGGTCAATGCACCTTAACCAATATCGGAGAAGTAGAAGCTTTATGAATTTCACCTTTTGGTTAGTTTTCGAAACTAATTGAGCCAGGATTTGAGCCATTGATCATGGCTCAATTGGTGTTTTCCATCTTTGAGTCTAAAGCCTGTGGGTTCAAGTCACACTCCAGAGACTGGAACAGCCTGCCTAACACTCCCAGTGAGAGAGTGCTGCACTGTCAGATGTAAAGTTAAGTTGAGATCTTTTCTACCCACTCCAGTGGACATAAGAATGGACCTGGGTTCCATTCCTGGCTTGAACTGCTGTCTGTATAGAATCTGCACATTCTCACCGTGTCTGCATGGGTTTCCTTGAGTGCTCTGGTTTTCTTCCACAGTCCAAAAGACGCGTTGGTTAGGTGCATTGGCCATGTTAAATACTCCTTCAGTGTATCCAAACAAGCACTCGGAGTGTGATGATTGGGGGATTTTCACAGTAACTTCACTGCAGTGTTAATGTAAGTCTACTTGTGACCAATAAGTAAAAGTTTAAAATTTTACAAACCAAAGTGGGTGTCTGGAACGCATTGCCAGAGGAATTGGAAGCAGGCACATTAGCAACATTTAACTGGTATCAGGATGGGTACGTGAGTAGGGAGAGAATAGAGGGATACTGATTGAGCAAGAACAGAAGGTTTTTTTCAATTGAGTTAGAGCATCACGACAGGTACAAGCTCGAGGGGCTGAAGGGCCTGATCCTGTGCTGTACTTTTCTTTGTCCTCTGTTCTTTGGCTCTATTCTGGCCAATATACATCCAATATTGCTAGAATACATTATCTTGGTGTTTAGTGTGTTACTTCTTGTGGGATCTTGCTGTGCATTAATTGGCTACCAAGTGTTTTACATTGCAACTGTTACTGCACTGTAAAGCTGGAAGATGCTTTGGAGATGTCCAGAGGGTGTAAAAGTGCAAGGTAAATGCAACTTCTTTCCTTTTGTCATTTATACAGAAAGCCTTCCTTCAATTGTTGCATCGTCACTCCCTAGGATTGTAAATTATTGGCTTTCCCTGTTTCTGAATCTATTGTTTGCAGTGACACAGAGATTGAATTCCTTCCCTTGCTCAGGCATGACCTTGTCTGGCAGCTCGGGAGTGAGAAAGTGGGTGCGATGTGGTTCTTATCTGTGATTATCTCTCTCTGGAGTGGTGTGACTAGTGACATCTTCCAGCCATCAAGGAGGACATCAGTTGTGAAAAGCTGATTAACATGAGCAGTTGCAGTTGTGTCAGGGATCCCCTGGAGACTTTGTCATTTTGAGGTCCAATTATAGCATCTATTGTCCAAGGAGTCCTCGAGTTGTGTATTTGCTCATTTATTTATATGGTGCTTTCAGCCAAGTCTCTAAACAAATTGTTTTCCACACTGTCTGTTCCTATCTCGTGGAATGCAAACAAATCTAATTCAATTCACGGAGAGTGATTCTTACATTTGTATGACACCTGTCACAGCCTCAGGATGTCCCAGTGTGGTTTACAATAGATGAAGCACTTTTGATGTATAGCCATTGCTGTAGTGTAGAAAACATAGCAACTGATTGGTGCACAGCAAGATCCCACAAACAGTGATATGATAATGGCTGGGTAATACCTTTGACTGATGTAGGTTGAAGGGTAGACCGCAGCTTGGTAAACCTGGGGAGAATGGCCTAATTCAAAACCTCTGGTGAAAGCCAGTATCGTTTCCAATATGGGCGTGACCACTGCTATTTTCAAATTCAAAGAAATTTATGGGGAATTTGGAAGGACTGTTCCATAAAGCATTTACATAAAAACATAGAAGATAGGAGCGGGAGGAGGCTATTCGGCCCTTTGAGCCTGCTCCACCATTCATAATGATCATGGCTGATCGTCCAACGCAACTAAAATTTACAATTTGAATGGATTTCTTTCTTAATCACTAACATCTCCATCTTCCTTTGTCTCCTTTTGGAAACTGGACTTCCTTAAAAATGTTTAAATTGGTAGTAATTATTGGGATATGTTTCTAATGAAGATCTATTGTGACTAGATTTTCAACATCCCAGGGGTTACCACTGCCCAGAAGTGGAACTGCAGTAGCGATATAAATAATATAACTACCAGAGCAGGTCAGAGATTTGATCTGATTTATTATTGTCAGATTTATTAATATGCAGTGAAAAATATTGTTTCTTGCGCTCTGTACAGACAGAACATACTGTTCATAGAGAGGGAAACAAGAATGCAGAATGTAGTGTTACAGTCATAGCTAGGATGTAGAGAAAGATCAACTTTATGCAAAGTAGGTTCATTCAAAAGTCTGACAGCAGCAGGAAAGAAGCTGTTCTCGAGGCGCTTGGCACGTGACTTCAGACTTCTGCATCTTTTTCCTGATGGAAGAAGGTGGAAGAGAAAATGTCCAGGGTGCGTGCGGTCTTTAATTATGTTGGCTGCTTTGCCAAGGCAGCAGGAAGTGTAGACAGAGTCAATGGATGGGAGGCTGGGAATCCTGCAGCGAGAAATTCACCTTCTGACTCCCTGTCCACTATCAACAAGGCACATGTCAGGAGAGGTGTTTAATTGGGAGGTGGGGGGCAGGAGCTAGGTATCTCCCCCACCTCCACCCTGAATAAGTCCCTGATGGGGACAAGGTTATTTTTGTGACTTACTTCACTCCTTCCCACCCTGGCTGACTAAACTGAAACACTGTGACATGATAAAGGGGTTAAATGTTTGAATTGTGAGGATAGCCTGAATATTCAGGGTTTGGATTCCCTCATGGTTGGGAGATTGAGGAGTGATCAGAATGAGGTGTTTATTAGAGGTGTTGACAGGATAAATATTCCATCTTGCGTAGGGAGCCCAGACAAAGGGAGAAGAACCTTAAAAAGCCAGGATATTCAGGGGTGATATCCAGGGGTGCACTTCTTCAGGCAAAGACGTGAGAAAATCTGGAACTTTCTCCCCCAAAAAAGCAATTGGATTTGGTGGTGGAGATCAACTAAAAATTTCAAAACTGGGATTGATGAATTTTTGATAGTTTTGGGGAACCAAGTTGAGTTGATGGAGCAAAGATTTGAATGAAATTGAGTAGTAGAACAGGATTGAGGGGCTGAATCATAGAAACCTACAATGCAGAAGGAGGCCATTTGGCCCAGCGAGTCTGCATCCAGGCCTTATCCCCACAATCCCATGCGTCTACCCAGTTAGTCGTCCTGACACTAAGGGGCGATTCAGTGTGGCCAATACACCTAAGCAGCACATTGTAGACACTGGGAGGAAAGCAGAGCACCCAGAGGAAACCCACACAGACATGGGGAGAATGTACAAATTCCACACAGACAATGACTGAGGCTGGAATTGAACTCGGGTCTCTGGCGCTGTGAAGCAACAGTGCTAACCACGGTGGCACCATGCTGCACCCGAACAGCCACCTGTTTCTGTGTTTCTCTTCTGTTCTAACACCTGTTGAACTGGTCTAACCTCACATTGGAAAAGATTAGTGTGTGGGGGGGGGGGGTGGGGGGGTGGCACGGTGATGGGGTGTGTGTGTAGGGGGGGGGGAGGGCGGTGATGTGTGTGGTGTGTATCTGTATAGGTGTGTGGGGGGGTGGGTGTGTGTCAGTGTGCACGCGTGAAGCTCAGTGTCAGCAATTTTCACCCAGCTGTTACACTGGCAGGCGATTGCAGTGACTCCCGAGGGTTGAAAGGTCACATACCTCTGCCTCCCACTTGGCCCAAACTTCCTGGAGGCAGCACCGAGTGGACTTGACTTCAGACAGCTGCAGCCAATTGGCCGTTGAATGTCCATCACTGGCAGATCTCAATGAAAGCCTGTTACTGATTGGACCCAGTGGCTGGCACCTCTTCACGAGGGATGGTGAAGCGACTCACGTCTGTCAACACATCTGTGTCATAGCAGCCAATTCCTGAAATACCTGTCTTTCACTGGGGGGGTCAGCTCTGCTTCTTGGGAAACAGATGCATTGAAATTTGCTGATCTAAAGCATCCAATCTATTCCGAAAGTATTTGATGATTTGAGAAAAATACTAGCTGTTGAGAACTATCTGATCTGAGGTTCATTTCTAAGAAGATCTTAATCCTTGTTATCGATTTCAAGATGTGTATCTGCAGGAATTTTTAAATTTAACAATATTCTTTCTGTTGAGTCTTTTTTTCATTTTTCTTTCCATTTATTTTCTCCACTCTCCCTTTTCTATCTCTTTCTTTTCCATCTTTTTTCTTTCATTTCCCCTCCAAACCTTGTCGCCTTTTCCTCTGTCTGATTTCCTCACTAGTTTGGATTGAGGACTTGGATTTACATGTCTGATATTGACGAGAGGCACAGTAGTCAGCACCAGGTGTCAAAGTTCAATTACTGTCTTTGTGGAGTTTGCACGTTCTTCTCGTGTCTGCGTGAGTTTCCTCCAGATGCTCCTGTTTCCTCCCACAATCCAAAGATGTGTAGATTAGATTGATTGGCCATGCTAAGTTGCCCCTTAGTGTCAGGGGGATTAGCGGTGTAAATATGTGAGGTTATGGGCCTGGGTGGGATTGTTGCTGGTGATCCAAGCTCGATGGGCCAAATGGCCCCTCTCTGCACTGTAGGGATTCTGTGAGAGGAAGTTTGGTGTTGGGAAGAGGCAAATGGCTGTGACTGATGTTTCTCGCCTCTCATCAGCAGAATTGATCTGTCACAATCTGACAACCTGACCCCAGTGACCTTCTCCAGGCCAACAACCTTCTACGAGCTCTGTCCTCCTCCAATTCCGGCTTCACCAAATTGCTTCATCCCACTGTTAGCAGCAACGCTTTCCGCTGGACTCCAAAATCCAGAATTCCTCCCCTCAATTTCTCTGCTTGCTCTGCTTGCCCACAAAATATTCCTTAAAACCCCCCTCCACATCCGAGATATTGTTTCCCCTCCTTAATATCTGCTTACGTGAGTCGGTGTGGATTTTTATCTAAATTCCCCGCTTCAAAATAGTGACTATATGTCCTTTAATGTCCACCTGAGAATGTAGACAGGCTTTAAGGACCTCTGACAGTGCAGCATTCCCTCAGTGCTGCACTCAGGATATTCGCATAGATTTTGTCCTTAAGTTGTAGAAGTGGAACTTAAACACCATGACCTTCACCATGAGGTGAGAGTGTTCCTGGTGAGCTACGTCTGATGTCTAGTTGTTTTGACCAGCGCTGAGTGTTCCCTTTTGAGTTCTATATCCTCAAGCTGGCACAGGCTCAATGGGCTGAAGGGCTCCTTCTGAGTCCATGGGGGGAATTTTTCAGCCCCGCCACCACTGCAGTCAGACTGAGGGGGGAGTGTGGGGGAGCGGATCATGCAAACGTTCATTGACCTTGGATGGGATTTTCCAGTTTTGGGGCGAACATGACGAGGAAATCCCGCCCTATGACTCTTTAACCATATCTACACTGCCAGCTTCTAAAATCCTCCAAATAACTAACAGAGTTTACAAAGGAAGTTCCTCTGGAGTTCTGTTACATCATCGATGTGTTTGGTTAAGTGTAGAGGCAGCTCAGAGGACAGTCCCACTTGTCAAAGTGACAGCGGCAAACTTAGCAAAGAAGTAAATAATTGTAGAAATAACCTAGAAATGTTGACTGCCCTGTGACCTGTACACTTGAGATGGGATGATTGAGACAGGTGTTGGATTCAGCTGTTTCTGTTGTAAGTTCATTACCCACTGTCCATTCAGCAAAACCTAATATTAATCAGGACGTCAGACTAGAACACGGCATCTGGAATTGGTTGAAGGTAGCTTTAATGTTGTTGATTGTTGTTCAGGTTTTGTACCATTGGTTTACATGGTATTGTACAGAATATACATCACAGACTCAGGCCATGCAGCCAAACTATTCTGTGCTGTTGGTTATACCCCACATGAGCTTTCCCCCTTCCATCTACTATTTCTCACCCTTTCAGCATGTCTTTCTATTCTGTTTTCCCATATCTCCTTAACTGAAAACCTCTAAGCTTTTTACCTTCACCACTTACTACAGTTTTGTACAACCTTCTGCTTAGAATCAGATATTTATAGAGGTTTACAGCATGGAAACAGACTCTTCAACCCAACTTGTCCATGTCGCCCATTTTTTTTTCAACCATTAAGTTAGTCCCAATTGCCTGTATTTGGGCCATATCCCTCTGTACCCATCTTACACATATAACTATCTAAATGGTTTTCAAAAGATAAAATTATACCCATCTCTACTACTACCTCTGGCAGTTTGTTCCAGACACTCACCACCTTCTGTTTGAAAAAACTTGCCCCTCTGGACCCTTTTGTATCTCTCCCCTCTCACCTTAAACTAGTTTTAGACTTCACTACCTTTGGGAAAATACACAGTAAGTGTCTCACAATTCCAGGTTAAAGCCCAACAGCTTTATTGGGTAGCACAAACTTTTGGAGCGCTGCTTCTTCATCAGGTGAGTGAAGAGTTGGGTTCACAAACAGGGCACAGACTCAATTACAAGATAATAGTTGGAATTAACAAGTAATCATGTCTTTACAGGTACAGACTATGTGAGTGGAGAGAGGGTTAAGCATAGGTTAAAGAAATGTGAATTGGCTCCAACCAGGACAGTTAGTGAGATTTTGCAAGCCCAGGTAAGTCACGGGAGTTACAGATAGTGTGACATGAACCCAAAATCCCGGTTAACACCGTCCTCATGTGAGTGGAACTTGGCTATCCGTTTTGGTCAGCAACTCTGCATTGTCGTGAAGGCCATCTTGGAGAATGCTTACCCGAAGATCAGAAGCTGAATGTCCTTCACTGCTGAGTTGTTCCCCGATAGGAAGGGAACACTTCTGCCTGGTGATTGTCAAGCGGTGTCCATTCATCCGTTGTTGTAGCGTCTTCGTGGCCAAAGTACCCTATTTTGGGATAGCCTTTCCTGCAGCGTATCGGGTAGATGATGTTAGTTGAGTCGCAAGAGTATGTACCATGTACCTGGTGGACAGTATTCTCACATGAGATGATGGCATCCGTGTCAATGATTCGGCATATCTTGCAGAGATTGCGGTGGCAGGGTTGTGTGGTATCGTGGTCACTGTTCTCCTAAAGGCTGGGTAGTTTGCTGCGGACAATGGTCTGTTTGAGGTTGTTTGAAGGCAAGTAGTGGGGGTGTGGGGATGGCCTTGGCGAGATACTTGTCTTCATCGATGACAGGTTGAAGGCTCCAGGGAAGATGTCATAGCTTCTCCGCTCCGGAGAAGTACTGGACGACGAATGATACTCTGTCCACTGTGATCCTTGTTTGTCTTCTGAGGAGTTCTGTGCGGTTTTTTGCTGTGGCGCGTCGATCGATGAGTTGAACACCATATCCTGTTCTTACGAGGGTGTCTTTCAGCATCTGGAGGAATCTGTTGCATTCCTCCTCATCTGAGAATCCTCCTCACCTGTTAAGACTAGCATTCAACCAGTATCTTGTAATTGAATCTGTGCCTATGTATGCCCTGTTTGTGAACCCAACTCTTCACTCACTTGATGAAGGAGCAGTGCTCTGAAAGCTTGTGCTACCAAATAAACCTGCTGGATTTTAAACTGGTTGGTGTTGTGAGACTTAATGTGCCTACCCCAGTCCAATGCCGACATCTCCACATTTTTGGAAAATATATTGACTATCTAGCTGATCTGTGCCCTTCGTTATTTTATAGACCTTTATAAGATTACCCCTAAGCCTCCTACAGTCCAGCGAAAAATGTCCCAGTCTATCCACCTCTCCTTATAACTCAAACCATCAAATCCGGTAGCATCTGCATTCTTTCTAGTTTAGTAATATCCTTCGTATAATAGGGTGACCAGAACTGTATGCTTGTTCGTAATTGGTCGGCGCAACATCGAGGGCCGAAGGGCCTGTTCTGCGCTGTAATGTTCTATGTTCTATGTTCTATGTACACAGTATTCCAAATGTCCCAACTCCTGTATTCAATGCTCTGATCAATGATCAATGAAACCAAGCAAGCTAAATGCCTTCGTCACTTGCATCACTAAATGGGCTGTTTACTTTCAAGGAGCTTCTCGCAGAAGTTGCTGAATCTTTGGAATTTTCTGTTCCAAAGGGTGGTGGAGATTGGATCATTAGAAATATTTAAAGTGGCTAAATATTTGAGAGGTTGAGGAATACAGGGTGATGGGGAAATGGCACAGAAAAGGAGCTGAGGCCGGTATTGATCAGTCATGATTGAATAGAATGGTAGGGCAGGCTTGAAGGGAGGGACTTTAAAAGCAAATCTTTTACCAGTTCTGTACCTGTAAAGAATGGAATACAGTTTTGGTGGCATGATAGTTAGCATTGCTGCTTCACAGTATCAGGGACCCACGTTCGATTCCCGGCTTGGGTCACTGTGTGGAATTTGCACATTCTCCACATGTCTGCCTGGGTTTCCTCTGGGTTTTCTCCCACAGTCCAAAGATGTGCAGGTTAGGTGGATTGGCCATGCTAAATTGTCCCTTGGGCGATTAGCTAGAGTAAATTGCATGGGTTAAGGGGATAGGGCCTTGGTAGGATTGTGTTCAGTGCAGACTTGATGGGCTGAATGGCCTCCTTCTGCACTGTAAGGGTTCTATGAATTTGGAAAGCTTTCCAGAACCAAGGCCATTGGAGAGAATTCTCTCAAAATTGACTTCGGGATTGAGGCCAGTGATGTGGGTGGGTCTGATCAGGGAGAGCTGGATCTAAAAAGCTTTGTAAAAGATCGTGAAAAGCACAAGCATACAACAAGTGTTTTGGGCATAACTCCTTCATGTCTTAAAACTTTCTGAACTTCTGTGTCAGATTGGTGGAGAGAATTGATATGACAACAGAAAGAGTCAAGGATTCAATCCTCCCATTGTTTGTCTATTACTGAACCATGATATCAATTCACAAGATGCTGGCACAGTGTCATCCTCCTACTTGTGATATCTGCATAAAATAAATTTAGATCCACGCTGGGGCAGCGAATCAGCTCAAGGCAAAATGACACCCAATATTTGATAACAAATTGTTAATTTAGTTCAGATGATTGATGTGGAAAATGTCACTCCAACGCGGGAGGGTGCCTACTCCATGAAGGCAGGATTAAGGCAAAGCTGGCTTCATTCTGCCTGACCAGGGAGTGCTCAGCGCTGACACTTTTACAAAAATTGTTCCATTTCCACAACATCCGTTATTGAAAAACAGAACGTGCTGGAAAAGCTCAGCAGGTCAGGGACTATCTGTGGTGAGAGAAGCAGAGCAAACGTTTCAGGTTGATGATCTTTTATCAGAAATGGAGATGTAGCAGAGGCAGAGAAAAGGGGAAGAATGAAAAGGAATGTTAGTGAATTTTCTGGAAGACAGGAGAGATTCAATGAGTTTCATTGGGCAGCATGGTGGCACAGTGGTTGGCACTGCTGCCTCACAGTGCCAGGGACCCAGATTCGATTTCTGGCGTGGGACACTGTGTGGAGTCTGCACGTTCTCCCCCACATCTGCATGGGTTTCCTCCAGCTGCTCTGGTTTCCTTCCAAACCCCAAAGATGTGTGGGTTAGGTGTATTGGCCATGGGAAATTGCCCCTTAGTGTCAGGGAGACTAAATGAATGGGGTTGTGGAATACAGCTTGGATGGGATTGTGGTTGGTGCAGACTTGATGGGCTGAATGGCCTCCTTCTGCACTGTAGGGATTCTATTGATTAAAAAGGGATAATGGTACAGTGAAAATAATGGGACAAGTAAAGAATAAACCAAGAGTAAGTGATAATGACAGCATTAAAATCATACTGATTTTAGCTATACCGAAAATGGATAGCTGTTAAGATCTGAACTTACTAACTTGCTGTTAATGCTGGAAAGCGTTGAATTGAAGTCTTGTTTCTCGAGCTTCATTGTTACTCTGCAGGAGTCCAAGGACAGACAGAGAGTTCAGAACAGCGAAAGGTTAGGTCTTTGCAATAGCTTAAAATCTCTAACATTTCTTAACCATTTCCAGTACTGACGATAGGTCAAGACCTGAGATATTAATTCCGTTTCCCTCCGGAGACTCTGCCTAATCTGCTGAGTGTTTCCAGCATTTTTTCTGCTTTTATTTCAGAATTTGCAGCTTTGTAGTGAGTTCTGTTATCTTGGTTAACACAGACAAGTGGATAATGATGCATTAGTGCAATTGTTCAGCTTTGGACTAATGGATAGCTGGCATTGTGACGATGAGGGATTCACCTTTCAACACTGTTGTATGCTCAACAAGGCAATACTGCTAACAATATAGTAACAGTCACACCACGCAAATGCCAGGCAATGACCATTTCCAAGAGAACAGAATATAGCCATTGCCCCTTGACACACAATAGCATTACCATTGCTGAATCCCCCATTATCAACATTCTGGGCGTTACTGAAATTGAGCTGGACTAACCTTGTAAATACTGTGGCTCCAAGAACAGGGCAGAGGCTGGGAATCCTGTGGTGAGTAACTCACCTCCTGACCCCCAAAGCATGCCCACCATCTACAAGACATAGGTCAGGAGTACGATGGAATACTCCCCATTTACCTGGCTGAGGGCAGCTCAAACAGCAGTCAAGAAGCTCAACACCATCCAGGGTAAAAGAGCCCACTTATCACACCTTATCCACAAACATTCACATCCTCCGCCACTGATGAACAGTAGCAGCCGTGTGTACTATCTACAACAACTCGAAAAGGCTCCTTAGACAGCACCTTTCAAACCCATGACCAAACCCTTCAAGAAGGACAAAAGCAGCAGGTAACTGGGAACACCATCATCTGAAAGTTCTCTTCCAAGTCACTCACCATCCTGACTTGGAAATATAGCAGCAGTTCCTTTACTGTTGCTGGATCAAAATCCTGGAACTCCCTCTTAACAGCACAGCAGATGTACCTACACCTGAGGCACTGCAGCGATTAAAGAAGGCAGCTCACCACCACCTTCTCAAGGGGCAACTAGGGATGGGAATGGTTCTAGCCAGTGATGCCCCAAGTCCCTGAAATACTGAAATAAATATTTACACTGCCTATAGAGGAGTAAAACATTCATGAGAAGCATTACAGTGTCTCATATCCTGACCCAAAGGCAAGCAAGATCCAGCATAGACCCATTCCAAATGTTGGCAGTTTTGAGACACTACAACTGTGTAAAGCTGAATGTGACACCACAGCACAGGAGACATCAGGTTAAATGACCAAAAAAGCTTGCTCAAAAAGTTCGGGGAAGAAAAGAAATGGAGAGAGGAGGAGAGATTTAGGGAGAGAATTCTAGAGCTTGGGGCCCAGGCAGTTGAAGCCATCCTCAGTGGGAGGGGGATCTTACTGAAACTTACAGGATACTGCGAGGTCCTGGATAGAGTGGACATGGAGAGGATGTCTCCACTAGTTAGAAAATCTAGAACCATAGGACACAACAAAAGGGTAGGGAACCTCCCACTCTTCTAAACTCCAATGATGCAGAGCCAGAGTCCTCAACTGTTCCTCATATGACAAGTGTTGGTTTCACCCTGGATGGCCATGCCTTCAACTGCCTGGGCCCCAAGCTCTGGAATTCTCTCCCTAAATCTCTCCTCCTCTCTCCATTTCTTTTCTTCCCCGAACTTTTTGAGCAAGCTTTTTTGGTCATTTAACCTGATGTCTCCTGTGCTGTGGTGTCACATTCAGCTTTACACAGTTGTAGTGTCTCAAAACTGCCAACATTTGGAATGGGTCTATGCTGGATCTTGCTTGCCTTTGGGTCAGGATATGAGACACTGTAATGCTTCTCATGAATGTTTTACTCCTCTATAGGCAGTGTAAATATTTATTTCAGTATTTCAGGGACTTGGGGCATCACTGGCTAGAACCATTCCCATCCCTAGTTGCCCCTTGAGAAGGTGGTGGTGAGCTGCCTTCTTTAATCGCTGCAGTGCCTCAGGTGTAGGTACATCTGCTGTGCTGTTAAGAGGGAGTTCCAGGATTTTGATCCAGCAACAGTAAAGGAACTGCTGCTATATTTCCAAGTCAGGATGGTGAGTGACTTGGAAGAGAACTTTCAGATGATGGTGTTCCCAGTTACCTGCTGCTTTTGTCCTTCTTGAAGGGTTTGGTCATGGGTTTGAAAGGTGCTGTCTAAGGAGCCTTTTCGAGTTGTTGTAGATGGTACACACGGCTGCTACTGTTCATCAGTGGCGGAGGATGTGAATGTTTGTGGATAAGGTGTGATAAGTGGGCTCTTTTACCCTGGATGGTGTTGAGCTTCTTGACTGCTGTTTGAGCTGCCCTCAGCCAGGTAAATGGGGAGTATTCCATCGTACTCCTGACCTATGTCTTGTAGATGGTGGGCATGCTTTGGGGGTCAGGAGGTGAGTTACTCACCACAGGATTCCCAGCCTCTGAATTTCTTCAGCCGGAGAGTGGTCAATCTGTGGAACTCTTTTCCACAGAAGGCTGTGGAGGCCAGGTCAATGAGTGTCTTTAAGACAGAGATAGATAGGTTCTTGATTGATAAGGGAATCAGGAGTTATGGGGAAAAGACAAGAGAATGGGGATGAAAAAACTACCAACCATGATTGAACGGCAGAGCAGACTGAATGGGCTGAGTGGCCTAATTCCGCACCGGTGTCTTATGGTTTTACAAACAAATAAAATCAGGGTGCTGATTTTGAGGAGAATTATTCTGGAGAGCTATAGAATCCATTGTTGCAGAAGGAGGCCTTTTGGCCCATCGAGTCTGCACTAACTATCATACACAATTATTCCTCCTCATCTCTGTTTTAAAGGATTGTCCCTTTAGCCTGAGGTTGTGCCGTGTGGTTCTAGTTTTTCTGACTACTGGAAACATCCTCTCCACGTCCACTCTATCCAGGCCTCATACATCTCAGGGTGGCTAGTTTAGAGAACAGTGACAGAGATGATCAAGTTCCTCAGTGGTAGAAGCTTGCTGGCTGATGGAAGTGAGGAGAGTGGGAGTTAAGAGAGAAGCTTAAGTAAAGATTTCACGTCAGAGGATAAGATGGTTAGCTTCTTGCAAAAAGCAGTCAACATTTTTGAACAATATTTGAGAGATTATTTGCACAGAAAATGCAGTTCACTCGTTTGTAAGTGTGAAGGTTCTATTTAACGTGGTTCTCTTATAACTTTCCATGTATGGTTACTTAAACACATTACTTATTTACACTGTATTCTTCAAGATTTACTCCAGTGATGAACGTCAGCTAGATTTGTTAAATGGAAAGGAAGGGGAGAGAATGGTGCCAACATAGTTCAAAGCCCCTCTCAGTGAGATAATAACATCATTTCATCATTTCTTTCAGCTACAGTGGAAATCCATGGCTGCAAACTCTGGCACACATCATTTATCCTTGTAACCCTGTCTTGCAGGATTCTTTTCCTTTGCTGTGTCTTCTCTGCGCAGAAATAGATTCATCATGCAAACCAGCCTCCCATCCGTTGACTCTATCTATACACCCCGCTGCCTCGGCAAAACAGCCAGCATAATTGAGGGCCCCACACACCCTGGACATTTTCTCTTCAACCCTTTTCTGAGTTCACATACCAACCTTCACAAGAACAGTTTCTTCCCTGCTACCATCAGATTTTTGAATAGACTTACCTTGCATTTAGTTGATCTTTCTCTACACCTTAGCTATGACTGTAACACTACATTCTGCACTCTCCCCTTTCCTTCTCTTTGAATGGTATGCTTTGTCTAAATCGTATCAAATCAAAGTCAACAAAGTGCTGCAAACCCAATTCTCTCAAATCCTGCACCTGACACTGTCTTGACTAATGCTCAGCAGTGAGAGAGGTAATTATCCCTATGAATGTCTCACTTTGAAGAATTTTTAGCAAGCAGCAGAGATTCCTGATGGTGTGCAATTTTATTTTTGGGATGCTGAGGAATGGATAGATCATAGATCATAGAACTCTACCGTGCAGAAAGAGGCCCTTTAGCCCATCGAGTCTACACCGAATACAATCCCACACAGGCCCTACCCCCATATCCCTACATATTATACCCACTAATCCCTCTAACCTATACATTCCTGGACATAGGGGCAATTTCTTAGCACGGCCAATCACAGTTTCCCTTCATTGCTTACACAGCTTAGGAAGACTGATGCTGATAGATGAGCTGTGCACAAGTGTTACCCATATAGATCTTTGTTATAATTAATTATTTCCCTGTCTTCTCAGTTGAAATTGTGGACGCGGTGGAGATTTACCTCAATATGCTGAGAACCATCTTTGACTTCAGTGCTATCAAGGGATTACTAACTGGACCCAACCAACTGAAAATCAGGATAGATGCCATGCACGGAGGCAAGTATTAGCATCATTTTGAATGAATTGACAGTTATTTCATGCTTTGCTTTTAATTTGTTGTTGATTCTTTTACTTGTGGAGTTGGGAGTGCATATAAATAATGCAAAATAAAATGAGTATTATTCAACGATCTCAGATGTCTCTGCTCATCACAATGGAAGGTTATTTATAAAATTTATTTATTAGTGTCACAGGTAGGCTTATATTAATGAAATTATTGAGAAAATCCCCTAGGTGCCACACTCTGGCACCTGTTTGGGTACAGTGAGGAAGAATTCAGTCAATGCACTAACCAGCGTGTCTTTTGGACCGTGGGAGAAAGCCAGAGCACCCGGGCGAAACCCAAGCAGACACAGAAAGAATGTGCAGACTCCATACAGACAGTGGCCCAAGCGTGAATTGAATTCAGGTCCCTGGCGCTGTGAGACAGCAGTGCTAACCACTGTGCCACCCTGTTACCCAGCGACTATCCTCCTACCACCCACCCATGCCCCCCCCCCAAGTCCATCTGAGACAAATGGCTACTCCAACATGTCTTAGTCTCAGCTGGAGTTGTACGTCCAACACTTGATGGCAAACTCAGAGAGGATGTCGAAGCCTTGGGGAGGGTGCACACGAGATTTATAAAATTGATGCCAGCATGAGGGGCTTCAGCCAATCTGGAGAGACTGAAGAAGGTGGAGTTGTCCTCCTTAAAGCAGAGAAGGGCAAAGAGAAGGGTTTAAATGGAGCAAATAAAGAGAAACTGTTCCAAATGGTTAAAAGGTCACTGCAAGAGAGCACAGATTTAACGAGAGTTGATACGTTGGAAAATACATTTACACAATCTGGCAAGCACTGCTGGGTATTAGAAACAAATTCAGCTGGAGTGTTCGAAAGGGAATTGGATAAATTTGAAAGAGAAATAATTACAGGGCTATGAGGAAAAACCAGTGAAGTGGGACTAACAGGATTACTCTTCAAAAGAGCCAGTGAAAACTCAACGGTTCGACTGGCCTCCTGCTGTGCTGTAGTATTCGATGATTCTAATGAAGCAATAAAGCAGTATCTGAAATGGCCACCAATCTGATAGTTATTTTTTAATATTTAGGTTAAATTGATGTATGTACCAACAACAGTGGAGTGAATTAATTGGGCCCATCCTCATTACTAAGCTGATGATGGAGATTTAGGCTGCAACTAAGTCTGAATGAATCCTTCCCTCTCCCCTTTGAGGCTTCTACTTGTGCCAACCCTGTCCAAGCTGGGACAAGAAACTATTGAAGAACTTCCACGGGAAGAGGGGATTTGTTAGGAAGGATTCATAGGATATAACTGGAATTACTTTACTCTTTCAGGGGATGTGGGCGTTGCTGGCTGGGCCAGTTTTTGTAGCCCATCCCTAATTACCCTGGAAATGAATGGTTTGCTAGGCTATTTCAAAGGCAGCTCAGAGTCAACTACATTATTGCAGAGCTGTGGATCATCAGCACAACTTTTGGCACTGACTTTGTTATTAAGATTGTCATTAACGGGAATTCCAAAATGTTAATCACAACAGAAATGTAGCTTTGAAAACAGAATATTGTGAGATGATGGGTCAGAGTTGACGTTGAAAGGGTGTTGCAACTGAATGAAGATTAGTGCTGGAATTCTACCTCCCTGTCCGCCATGGAATCGGAGCGAGCGAGTTGTGGGCAACGGATATCTCCAATCATCTCAGGTGGGATTTTCCAGTCTCGAGTCAAGCGAGGCCGTAAAATCCCACCAAAAAACTCAGGGGACACAGTCTCAGGATAAGGGATCCATCATTTAAGATTGAGGTAAGGAGAGATTTCTTTATCAAAGGCTTGTGAATCTTAGGAATTCTCTACCCTGGTGAGTTGTGGGTATTCCTTCAATGAGTATATTCAAAGTTCAGATTGGTAGGTTTTGGACATGAAGAGAATGAAGGGGATGGTGGAGGGGGGAAAGGAAAGTTGATGCAGATCAGGCATCATCTCACCAAATGACACAGCAGGCCCAGAGTCTACTCTAGCTCCTAATTCTTATGTTAGTCAAAGAGATTGTTGGACAATGACCTTAACTGGCTCTTTGTTCTTCCAGTTATGGGACCCTACGTGAGGCGGATACTCTGTGATGAGCTCGGAGCTCCTGCAAACTCTGCTGTCAACTGTGTTCCACTGGAGGATTTTGGTGGGCAGCACCCAGACCCAAATCTCACCTACGCTACCTCCCTCCTGGAGGCCATGAAAGGAGGAGAATATGGGTTTGGAGCAGCTTTCGATGGAGATGGGGTATAATTTTATCGACTTTTATTACCTTGAGTGTTTTTATTATTGCCGATTGATCATTTCATCAATAATGGAGAGAGAACAGGCTAACATTTTGTGTCCGGATGACTTTTTGTCAGGAGACAGTGTTTAGCACTGCTGCCTCACAGTACCAGGGACCCGAATTCGATTCCTGCCTCGGGTCACTGTCTGTGTGGAATTCGCACATTCTTTCCGTATCTGCATGGGTTTCCTCTGAGTGCTCTGGTTTCCTCCCACAGTCCAAAGATGTATAGGTTTGGCCATGTTAAATTGTTCCTTAGTATCCCAAGATGTGCAGGTTATGGGGAATAGAGGGGTGAATACGTGGGATTATGGGGTAAAAGACTTGGTGGGCTGAAGGAATTGCAGAGAAGGGATTCTATTCTATGAAGACTCAATCGTTAGCTCTGTTCTCAACACAAATGCAGACTTGTTGTAATTTTCCACCATTTTTTGTTTTTGTTTCAGATTCCAGCATCCGCAGTAATTTGCTTTTATTAATAATTGTTACAAGTCCATTGTCTTGCCGAAGATATTTCTTCATTCACGAACATTCCCACCAGTGGTTTAAATGTTTTGTATTTTTAAGGGCTGTATCTGAACTGCCCAATGTCTAATTAGACCGTAGCTTGAAGTTGAGACATCACCACAGGACCACCTGCAATCGGATCTGGATATCTGTGTCTTTTACATATGTCCTGCTATGGGTCCCTTCAATCTTTCGAAATCAGAGTGAGAAAATTAAAAGTTCACATCTGAATCATGAAGCAATTTTATTTCAGAGGCAGCAAGTCAATGCCCAAATACAGTTTAACACACTTATTTTAATCAATGCAGCGTTTATTATGATCTCAGCTGATGTTATTTTTGGACAAGTCCGATCCCAGAATGAAATCTGGCTTCAAAGTTACTGAATAATTTTTTTAGAAACCGTGGAGAAAAATTACTGAACCAATTCACAGGAGTCTGCGGATGGACTTTTAACATGGAATAAATTATGTAGTGAAATATGGAAAATCAATTGCATCAGACAAAAAGATTGGAAAGATCACAATACAAATGAAAGATGACTTAGATTCTAATTACCCCTTTAACCAGCAATATCTTTACAAACACATAAACCAGTAAAGAGTTACCACTAGCCTGACACAAAGGGTCTTTACTTGGAACTGGACTACGTGCAATTCAAATGAATTCTTGAGAATTCACTTGATGCTTTGCACCCAACTTGGGTCTCCTAATGTGTGTGGTTTATTGACCACCAAGATAAGTTAATAGATTATTTATTCCTTGCAGTTTATGGAAGAAATCTGTTCCATCACGTTAACCACTGTTCAACTTTAAATTCACGTGAATGCACTAAACATTCTGTTTATATATGATTTTTCCTTAATCATTTCTGTGATCCAAAAATACGCGATTGAAAATATAGAGATGTGGGAGAAGCAAATGGAAACTGTGTGTTGTAGTTCTTTTACGTTTTGAAAGAAATGGCAAAAACAATCACTTAAGGACCTCTGGAAAGAAATAAAGCTTGGTGACATTTCTTAGCTGTGCAGTTATCTTCCTTAATTGAAACTTCAAAGCAGTACCAGACACCATTTGAAGGGATTTATTTTCAATGTACCTGCATTGCAGCATCGATGCCTCAAAACAAGTTGCCAAATTAAACCATTCGTCCTTCTTAAGATGGTCAACTCTCTCCTTTCCCCAAATAAAATAATGAACTGAATGTGGGACAGCTCGTTGGAATCCTACAGGTGCATTTGGTGGTTGGAAAATAGGATGGAGAAAGTGAATGGTGGGATTTAAGACAGATGTAAGTCATAAGACATTTACAGGAGATCACTCTCTTCTTAACAGGACCGTAACATGATTCTCGGAAGGAATGGGTTCTTTGTCAATCCATCGGACTCTGTTGCCGTGATTGCGGCAAATATCTGCTGCATTCCATACTTCCAGAAGACAGGAATTCGAGGATTTGCAAGAAGCATGCCCACCAGTACAGCATTGGACAGGTAATGAAAGACTCACTCTAAACCCCGATGAATAATTCAACCTTAGAGCGTTTTCAGGAACATTCATCAATTA
The DNA here is from genome assembly GCA_024679065.1 of Sphyrna mokarran. NCBI lineage: Eukaryota > Metazoa > Chordata > Chondrichthyes > Carcharhiniformes > Carcharhinidae > Sphyrna > Sphyrna mokarran. The sequence continues at coordinate 127,263,222 of JAGIQG010000006.1, read as the reverse complement.
AAGAAAAATTTACATTTGTATTTTCATGACTGATATCAGGATAAAACAAAGTGCTTTACAGCCAATGAAGTGCATTTGAAGTCTGGTCTGTTTTGCTCATAAACTGGTTGGACTTAAACCTGGTGTTGTGAGACTTCTTACTGTTTTGCTCGTACAGAGGTCCCATTATCACCAATGAGTTAATAAGCAGACAATCTGTCATAGTGATGTTGGCGTTAATATTGGTCTGGAGAACAGAGAAAACTCACCTGTGCTACTTTGAAATAGTGATGTGGGATCTCTATTACCTACCGAAAGGGCAGAAGGGGCTGTGGCTTAACTCCTCGTCCCAAAGACAGCACCTCTGACGATGCAGTGCTCCCTCAGTGTTGACCCAGTAACAACGCTGCACTCTCTCACTTGACTGGAGTGTTGCTTCCAATTCTGTACTGGCCTTTTGGCTAAGATTAAATGTCAGATCAAGCCCAAGATCAGGTGCCTTACTGATTTTGTTTATCTCTGTTATGGAAGCCATGAATTGGATTCAATTTGTATTGGGTTTGTAGAGTAAGCAAGGAATTGGATTCAGATGGCCTGACCATTCTGCGCATTGGCTTTATGAATAGAGTAAATGTTTTTTTTTTAATTCTGGTGGTGTGGGACCTGAACTTATAACCTCTGGTTTCAAGGTGATTATGTTACTGATTGCAATGGCTGCACAGATCAGTGGAAGTTTCATTGGCTGAAAGCAGTGGTGAAGTGAGTGATAGGCTACACAGGTACAGCAAAAAGCTCCTTTCCAGTTATCTGGTGTTTGAAGGAAAAATCATAAAGCTAAATATTAAGTGACATTGATTTGAGTAGAAGCATCAAATGGAAGAAAGCTCCCCCTCCCTGCCAACCCAAGCATGAGCAATTCTTCACTCGATGAAGAGATTGCAGCCAAACCTCCAAAGGGCAGATCCTAACATGGATCAATTCCAGTTACAATCAAACTCTGTACTCAGTGATTTACACTGGCTCTCAATCCAGCAACATCACAGATTTAAAGGTCTCACTCTTGTGTTCAAACCCATCCATGGCTTTGCTTCACCCCAACTCTGCCACCTACTCCTGCCCTGCCACCCTCTGAGATCTCTTCACCAATTCTCATCTCTTGCATACTTGTGAATTTCTCCACTTCAGCACCAGTGACCCTTCACGCAGCAAGGTGCAAACTGGGAAGGAAGGAAGGAAGGCACCTGTTGGAACATAAGAGCCTGGGAGGGTGACCAAAGTCTGGATGAGGAGGTTTTCAGCAGCAGAGAAGCTGAGGCAGGGGTGGGGATGAGAGTTTGAAGTAGGTAGTCTTGGTGATGTAGAGGAAATGGGGTTTGGGGTTCAGGGTCCATGCCTGCGACATCTTCATTCTTGCAATTGATTTGGCAACAAAACAATTTATTACAAAAGTCTTCAATGTTGTGCATGCTGTGTGGTGTGAGCCATTTCTTGAGGCGTGCGGCTTTTGCGGAAGATTAAGAAAGCTCTTGGGGCATCAGGACAAATACATGAATAGGATGAGGATGGAGGGATATGGTCCCTGGAAAGGTTGGGAAGTTTTAGTTCAGTCGGGCAGCATGGTCAATGCAGGCTTGAAGGGCCGAAGGGCCTGTTACTGTGCTGTAATTTTCTTTGTTCTTTGTTCTCTTGCCATTCGCAATGGGTCGGGGAGATGGGGGCGGGGGGGCACCTTTTTGGAAACATATTGGCTAAAAAAACCCTTCAGTGGGGCTGCTCTTTTTCCTCTGGCTAACTCCACCTCATCAGTAGCATTTGGAATATTTTATCTACTGATGGGAGGCAACTTGGGCTAGGAAGATCTCCTGCTGAAGGAGAGAGATGAATGGAAGAACAAGACTGTGCAATGATTGATTGTAAATTGGATAGGAAGTAACTAAAAGTCATAACAATTACTCTGAGATGAAAGCTAGCTGGAAAGTAGGAGTCTGAATAGAAAAGTGCAAAAAGGAACAAAAAAACATAATTTTTCTGTTGGTTGAAGATGAAGCATTTTATATCATTTGTTTCTGGTTCACTGTTTCAGTAAGAAGTCTCACTACACCAGGTTAAAGTCCAACAGGTTTATTTGGTAGCACATGCCACTGGCTTTCAGAGCGTTTGCTCCATCATCAGGGACTTTAACTTGGTGTTGAACTTTAACATGGTGTTGTGAGACTTATTGTGTTTCCCACAGTCCAACACCAGCATCTCCACATCATTACTATTTCAGCCAGCTGAGTAATAATGAGTAATAGTTAGGCTCCACCTTTCAGTCAATCTTTTGATATATCCCTTCTCCTCCTTGAGATAGAATCCATACAGTGCAGAAGGAGGCCATTTGCCCATCATGTCTGCACTAATCACAATTCCACTCCAGCCCTATTCCCGTGGTCCCACATATTTACCCTGCTAATCCCCTGACACTAAAGAGCAATTTATCATGACCAATCTACCTAATCCGCATATCTTTGGACTCCGGGAGAAAACCGAAGACCCAGAGGAAACCCACGCAGATGCAGGGAAAATGTGCAAACTCCACACAAACCATGACCTGAGGCCGGAATCGAACCTGTGTCCCTGGCACTGTGAGGCAGCAGTTTTAACCACTGTGCTGCCCTAAGAGGGTGTTGGCAACCGTAAGCTTCCATTGGATTGACAAAGTACTGCAGTGGTTTGCCATTGCTGTCCGCAATGTGACTGACTACGAAACTCTCCTTGCCTCTTCCCGTTTGCCATCAGATGTATTGGAAGGATTTACAGGCTTGTATCCAGTTTGGCCATGTTACAAACACACTTTCTGTGGCCATCAATTCTTGAAATGGGACTTGAACCCTGGATCTCCGGCTCAGAGGTAGGGACACTACCCAATGGACCACAGGGCCGCCACTGCAAGCTCCCAGTGTCTGGCAGAGAGATTCTTAGTGATGATTCTTCAACCTGATTGAAGAGCCATTCTGTTGCCTGCTGAACCACAGATCCCCAGAAAGAATTCATAACTTACACTTCAAACTTGATATTATTGGCAATTATTTTGCTCTGATGATCGCATAAGGTTCTATAGCTTGATAGAATCTTACACCACAGGAGACTGACCCTTTGTTCAATTTAGTTTCATCCCCTAGTTTCATCTCCATAACCCTGCACACTAATTCTTTTCCAGCACATGTCCAATTTTCTTCTGAAAATTCCTATGGAATCTGTTTCCGCCATCCTTTCAGGCAGTGTGTTCCAGATCTTAATAAGCTTCTGGCTGGAGGCATCTCTCTTCATTTCCCCTTAGCCATTTATCTCCTTATTGACCCTTTTGCCAGGGGAAACAGTTTCTCTCTAATTCTCCTATCAAAATTCCTCATAATTTTTGAATATCTCTTTAGAGGTCTCCCTTAATCATCTCTGCCCTGAGGAATAGTCTCTCCAGGTAACTGAAATCTCTCACTCTTGGTCACTCTGTTTTGTGCCCATTCCAAGGTTTTCGACCCTATAGTGAGGTGTCCAGAATTGTGTACAGTACTTATGAACCTTGGGGTAGTGTCTTGGCATTGCAGACCTTATTCACTGTGCAGTTAAGATGCTTTACGCACTTGGAAACGATGATGGATTTATTGTTTGTAGCATGTGACATCTGTGGTGGTGTTTGTTGCTCCTTTAAGGGGCAAGTTCATGGAAATATTTGTGACCAGTTTGGGACACGCGTATCCTGGTGCCAAGCATGTGTTTTTCTGGTAGTTAGGAGGTTGGAGCTATGGAGTATGGCAATCTTTATATCACCCTCTGTGTATGTTATTCACCTTAACAAACTGTTCACTCATGAACCAGAGAATATTAGAATCCTTACATTGCAGAAGGAGACAATTCAGCCCATCAAGCCTGCACCAATAACAATTCCACCTAGGTCCTAACCCCATAACCCCATGTATTTACTTTGTTATTCCCTTGAAACATTAAGGGACAATTTAGCATGGCCAATCAACCTAACCTATATATCTTTGGGAGAAGCCAGAGTGCCCTGAGAAAACCCACACAGACACGGGGAGAACGTGCAAACCCCACACAGATAGTGAGCTAGGCCGGGAATTGAACTCGGGTCCCTGGCGCTATGAGGCAGCAGTGCTAACCACTGTGCTATTGTGCCACCAAATCTATTTGGTTGAAGGATATTACAGTGCCCAAAGCTGCTTCGTGCTAAAGTTATAGTAGCACCATGATAGGTCTATGTGATAAAGATATTTATTGTACTGGGAAATTGTTGAACAATAATAGATTGCGCATTCTTGGATATGACAAGGGCATTTCTGAGTTTGGCAGTGTATTCCTGGGATATAGTTTGTGTTTTTTGCAGGGGATTCCTGGGCTATTCCCAGGAAATGCCTGGCATTAAGTAATGACAACAAGGAATGAAATTGTTGAGCCACATTGACACAATGATGCAAAACATTTTGTGCTGTGTGCAGGCTGCTCCCCTATCAAAGTGGAATGAAATATGTCCCTCGGGAGCCATTCACATATCGAGAGGAAACATCTGCTTTTGTCTCATCCAGAATCAACATGTTCTGCTGCACAATGCGGGTTCGCTGCAGGACTGGTGGTTCTCTAATCCGCTCATCAAAAACCATGGAAAAAGTAATCATCTGCTATTTGCTTGTAGTTATACCATCAATCTGAGAGGCAATTCTGATAACTCACTAAGAAATCAAGCTGTTCGGTGATTTAATTTATGTTGCGCATGAAACTTAACTCTGAATTGTAGAGAATTGAAGAGAATTGTATTATCAGAGAATTGAGTGGGCAGCACGGTGCATGGTTGTTAGCACTGCTGCCTCACAGAGCCAGAGATCCAGGTTCAATTCCAGTCTTGAGTCACTGTCTGTGAAGAGTTTGCATATTCTCCCCATGTCTGCGTGGGTTTTCTCCAGGTGCTCTGGCTTCCTCCCACAGTCTACAGATGTGTGGGAGAACTTGAGTGGGATTGTAGTCAGTATAGACTGGTTGGCCAAATGGCCTTCCTCTGCGTTGTAGGGATTCTATGATTCAAAGACCTTACACTTTCCTGAGAAGACAGATGGGATCTTGGTTTAGCAACTCATCAAACAACCCTCCCTCAGTGCTACACTGGCGTGTTAAGTTTGCTTTTGGGCTCAGATCAATACTGGGATTTGAACAACAACCTTCTGACCCATGGGCAAAGCTTCCCAGAGATATTAGATTAAAACATAGTGAGCCCTGGTCTCTGAAACCAAAAGAGAAAATGCTGGAAACTCTCAGCAGGTCTGGCAGCATCTGTAAGGAGAAAAAAGAGCTGATGTTTCAAGTCCAGACGATCCTTTGTTAAAGCTGATCGCTGACCCTCAGCACAGGGGAAACAGACCTTTCCTGCCTACCCTGTCTAGGCTCCGCAAACCTTTGTACATCTCAGTAAGGTCCCCTCTTAGGCTCCATTCTAAGGAAAATTCTCATCTATCTAATATTCCATTCCACTGTGGGGAAGCTGTCCCCACAATGACAGCAGTGATTCATCAAAATAGTCACAATCCCATCAGTTGAAATCTTCAAGATCCATTTCAAGCTTTTCGTTGTAAAGACAGCCATCTCAACAGGTCATTTCTGGGTTACAGTGAGTCATACTAATGTCAGTGGAACACGGATATCAGTTTGTGATGCTGGAACAGCTCAAACCGAACGTGTGGAAGAAGAACCAGTACTTTCTCAGGACAGCCTTGGGATGGTTAATAAATGACAAACTTCTTCACGTTGCCCACATCAAAAGAAGGGATAATTTTTAAAACATGTGGATAATATCATTAAAGGTATAGCTGGCAGTAGAACTCTGATCTGCTGACTCAGTGCTCTATCTCTAGAATGTCATGTTAAATTGCTCCTTAGTGTCAGGATAAATTATAGGGTAAATACATGGGGTTACAGAGATAGGATCTGGATGGGATTGGGCCGAATGGCCTCCTTTTGCACTGTAGGATCCTCTGTACTGTTTAGCTGAAGCTTGCAGAGACATTGCAACTACAGTACGTGAATTAACTCGAATCATTTAACGCCATTGCAATTTGAACTTTTTAACACGTTTTGCTATCAAGGAAACTTTTCTGATATACCAACTGTATTCAGTGGATTGGGCGTGTTTGTCCAAAATGAGTAATAATTTCATTCATTTTAAGAAGGCCTTGGGGGTATGTTTGATGCAAAAATATCAACACAATGGACTGTGTATTCCACTTCCAAACTTTAGCACTGCTTAGGGACACTTTAATAATCGTTCCTGACCCATCACTAGCTTATCTTTCTATGGCGATCATTTTGATAATATGTGAGAAATGGTTTAAGATATCAGATTCACATCCCAACTCTGCCGCAAGCAAGGGTGGAGAATTTGGCACTCGACCAAATCTCCACTCTGCAGCGGGACTGGAGAATCTTGCTGGCATGAACTGCTAGAAAATTCCACCCATAATTAGTTTGATCTCTTTCTTATTTGATGCTCCTCCCTAACTGGCTAAAATTCCCCACGGAAGGTGATCACTCATTGCAGAATTCCCAACTTCTGGATGACTCTTGTAGCCAATGTATTTCTGTGGCTGGTCCAGTTAAGTTTCTGATCAGGATGAGGGATTTGCGGCGGTCTTGCCATTGACCATCAAGGTGAGATGGATGGATTCTCTCTTGTTAGGTCATTGCCTGGCACTGGTACAAGTGTTGCCTATCACTCATCAGCGCAAGCTGGAATGTTGGCCAGATCTTGCTGTATGCGGGCAGGGACTGTTTCAATATCTGAATAGCATTGAACATTGTGCAATCATCAGTGAACATCCCCACTTCTGACCTTATGATGGAGAGAAAGTCATTAAGGAAGTGGCTGAAAGATGGTTGGGTCGAGGACACTACCCTGAGGAACCTCTGCACCAAAGTTCTGGGACTAAGATGATGAACCTTGAACAACAAGCACTGGGGTACAAACTACCGTGTTTCTTAAATGACAAGAATGTCTTCACTTCAGAAAAGTGCTTAATTGGCATAAAGTGCTTTCAGATATCTGGAGATTCTGAAAGATACAGGATAATACAGAAAAGATTTGTAAGATTGGAGCATGGGATAAGGGGGTTTTGCTGTGTTGAGTAGCTGTGTAAATTGTTCTTATACTCTATGGAATTTAGAGGTGATCTCACTAAATCATTCTGAAGGGGCTTGACAGGATGGGCACTGAGCGGTTCTTCCCCCCTGCTTAGGAAAATCCAGAATATGGGGCACAGTCTCAGGATAATGGGCTGATCATTTAGGACTGAGATGAGGAGAAAGTTCTTCACTCAAGGCTGCAATCGTACACCTCAGAGACTTGTGGATGCTGCACTATTGAAGATATCCAAGGTTGATTGATACATAAAGTTTATTCATTAGCATCACAAGCAGGCTTACATTGACACTGCAAAGAAGTTACTGTAAAAATCCTCTATTCACCACATTTCGGGTACACTAAAAGAGAATTTAACATAATCTTTCAGACCACAGAGGGAAACCAGAACACCCAGAGGAAACCCATATGGACTCAGGCAGAATGTGCAATGTGCACCCAGACAATGACCCAAGCTGGGAATCAAACCCAGATTCTTGGCACTACAAGGCAGCAATACTAACCACAGTGCCACTGTGCCACCATGAACTGTGGTCTAGGAAATCCAGGGAAATGGGGAGCCCAGTTGAGACAGAAAATCAGCCACAATTGTATTGGAAAATAGAGGAGGCATGAGGAGCCATATGGTCCACTCCTACTTCTTATGTTCTTAACTATTACCATTTTCCATTGTGTAGCTATGAATCTAACCTGCAGAAAGTTTAACCCAGATTCCGAATGGATTCAATTTTCCTGGGATTATTGGACATCGCGTTCGGTCAATTGCTACCTTGCAGTCAAGGGCACCCACTCAGCTTTGTTAAGCAACACAGATAAATCTAACTCATGGTGCAGACTTTAATTGTGGAGTATTTTAAGGTTATGCCTTCCAATATAGCATTGGCTTGCAATTTAATACCAGGTTATTTTTACACTGAGCTAACAGTTGGTCCATTTTTGATCCAAATAGGCTCTATAATGTGACTATTATCCATTCCCGGGTGCAGACAAATAGGCGGCTTTGTTGTATCAGTGAATCTTCCTATTGGAATTTGAAAAGATGAAGCAAATTTCCTCACACTGTCCTGAGTTAGAATGAGCTGCATGGGGCTACAGCTTTAATGCTGTACATGTGCAGGGCAAACTGAACTTGGCAAGTGTATTTGCTGAGGCGTTACAGTTAGCTTCAGTGCCCATGGGACCGCGGATGTGTTAACCCAGATTCTTTCTGTGGATACTATTTCCCACCTTTTGAGCCACATGGGGGTCTGGATCAGATACAAACAAGGTCGGGTGCAGCTGTGACGGTTGAGAATGATAGATGTGACAGGGAAGAGAGAGGCAGCTGGTCTTCTGGCCCACACCACAATGCGCAGAGTATCATGACTAACCCCACTGCGTAGTCCCTGCTCCCCACACCGACCCATCCATTCTGTCCATCCCTACCCCACAACGCCTGCTCACCCACTTTGATACACCCAGTTGTTATTTTGTTATAACCTGGTGAGGAGTGGTGGTGAAAGCTGATTCCATAGTAACTTGCAAGAAGGGAATTAGATGAAGGAAAACATTTGCAGGATGTAGGGAGGGGTGGGATTAATTGGGAAGCTCATTGAAAGAGCTGATATCGACTTGAAAAGAAATGTCTTCAACCAGAGAGTTGTGAATCCTTGGAATTCTCTGCTCAAGACGGTGGTGATGCTCCATCACTGAGTATATTCAAGATGAAGATTGAGAGATTTTTGGACATTTATTGAGTCGAGGGACAGGGCGGGAAAGTGGAGTTTTTGTAGAAGAACAGCCAAGATCTTATTGATTGGCGGAGCAGTGCTAAGGGACCATTTAACCTACGCCTGCTCCAAATGCTATCTACATTGTTTTAATGATTGCACAATATCTCCTGTTGGGAAATGGATACAAAAGTGTGAAGACACATATCAAAACAACTCAAGAGCAGCTTCTTCCCTGCTGCCGTCAGACTTTTGAGTGGATTTAACTCACATTAAGTTGATCTTTCTCTACGTCCTAGCTATGACTGTTACACTACATTCTGCAATGTCTCCTTTCCTTCTCTATGAACGGTATGTTCTGTCTGTATAGCGTGCAAGAAACTACTTGCGGCAATACATGTGACAATAATAAATCAAATCAAATCAAAATGTTAATATGCATTCATAGGGTCCTCAGGAGTGTGAAATGTATCACGATACTTAGTGTCTGTGCCTTTAGCACAAGTGATTTTTGGGTGAAAGGCATGCAGTGACATGGAGAGAGGGCAGCGAAGGAGCGGTGTAGAGAGAAACAAATCACAGCTCAACTGTGTCCAGCAATCTCGCCTCCTCACAAGCCCCCTCCCCCATTGCTGCATTACACCAGTGAGATTATAAACTGGACGGAAACAAGAAACTTGCTTTTTGCCCAGTGGGAGTTTCTGAATGTCTGGCAAAGCAGTATGAAGCCTAACCCTTTGCAGCAATAATAGTGCGGGTAGTGAGAGAGAATGCGAGTAATTAAGTTTCGACACTGCCAAAAAACATCATAAAAACTTTCAGGAAAATGCTCCATCCTGCCCACACTAAATACTGTGCTTTTTTTAAAACCCTTACACCACATGGGAATTATATATATTCGGATAGAACGCACAGTTTTGGGAACCTCTGCTACATGCAGCATGCAGAAAACCTGTAGAATAATTAATCTCTGTATGGTTTCATTATTAGTCAGAGGCTCATAAAGTATGCATGCAAAATCTGAGTAGAGCATAACATTTGATCTTAAAGGGGTGTTGTCTTTATTGAAAATGTGACAAGTGTTTTGTTTGTTACCCAGTTGTGAAAAAAATATGCATTTCTGTCGCACCTTTCCTGATGTCAGGATGCACCTGCTTTGCAGCTGATAGATTTAAAGAAGATTTCGGAATAATGTCAGAGATCCTGCTGTCATCAAAATATGTTATCAGCTTTTGCCCCTGTCGATATCACTTGGGAGGCTGTAGATTTGAGTGTCACACTCTGAAGCACAGAATCTGCACTGATTCTTTGTTTTTGATTTGATTTATTATTGTCACATGCATTAATCTACAGTGAAGAGTATTGTTTCTTGCGTGCTATATAGAAAAAGCATACCATTCATAGAAAGGAAAGGAGAGAGTGCAGAATGTAGTGTTACAGTCATAGCTAGGGTGTAGAGAAAGATCAACTTAATCCATGGTAGGTCCATTCAAAAGTCTAATGGCAGCGGGGAAGAAACTGTTCTTGAGTCGGTTGGTATGTGACCTCAGACTTTTGTATCTTCTTCCTGACGGTGAAAGAGAAACTATCCGTGGTGCCTGGGGTCCTTGATTATGCTGGCTGCTTTTCCGAGACTGTGGGAAGTGTAGACAGAGTCAATGGATGGGAGGTTGGTTTGCGTGATGGATTGGGCTACATTCACAATCTTTTATTGCTACTTGCAGCCTAGGGCAGAGCAGGAGCCAAATCAAGCTGTGATACAACCATAAAAAATGCTTTCTGTGGTGCATTTGTAAAAGTTGGTGAGAGTCGTACCTGACATGCCAAATTTCCTTACTCTCGACGTGGCACTGACGGACATGCCACCTTTCACAAACCAAGGTCCCATCCGCCCCCTGGTGTAGATATTAATGATCCCATGTCCCCATTTCAAAGAAGAGCGGGAAAATAATTCCCAGCGTCCTCAGAGAATATCTATCTTTCAACCAGGATCACTTGAATGGAAATCTGTTCATTTCACACAATTCTGCTTGTTGTGCACGGATTGGCTGCTATGTTTCCTGCACTACAGCAGTGACCACACTGTGAAGAACAGTACTTCAATAACCGTGTAGTATGCTGTGAGTTGGTTTAGCTCAATTGATGGACGATTGGTTTATGACGCCAAGTGACGCCAACAGTGCGGGTTCAATTCCTGTACTGGGTGAAGTTATTTATGAAAACCCTGTTTGTCAACCTTGCCCCTCACCTGAGGTGTGGTGATCCTCAGGTTAAATCATCACGCTTCGAGGGAGAGAGCAGTCTATGATCATCTGGGACTATAGTGACTTTACCTTTAGTGTGCTATATGAATGCAGTTTTTGTTCTCACTGGTTTTCTTCCATCCTGGTAGTCACATATGTGATGAGAAAGCCATGAACAAGTGAACCTATGTCTATGAGCATTGTATTATAGATGACAGTTGGGCCATATTAATGAAAGTGTCAACTTAAACTTGCTCTTGGCACATTTCAACCTTTCTGTGAAAGATTCAAGTGAATTCCAGTCTTTATCACCTCGTTAATCAAAATCAGCTAGCTCTGACGTTGTTGCTGTAACATTAGTGCAATATTCAGATATTTAATAAATGATATACAGACATTAGGCCTATCTTGCTGAGAGAATTGGGAGAATGTGGAACTCACTACCACTGGGGCAAGGTAGAGTAACACTGATTTGATTTGATTTGATTTATTATTGTCACATGAATTAACATACAATGAAAAGTATTGTTTCTTGCGCGCTGTACAGACAAGACATACTGTTCATAGAAAAGGAAAGGAGACAGTGCAGAATGTAGTGTTATAGTCAGAGCTAGGGTGTAGAGAAAGATCAGCTTAATGCGAGGTAGGTCCGTTCAAAAGTCTAATGGCAGCGGGGAAGAAGCTGTCCTTGAGTCGGTTGGTACGTGACCTCAGATGTTTGTATCTTTTTCCTGATGGAAGAGAGTGGAAGAGACAATCTCCGGGCTGTGTGGGAGCCTGCATTATGCTGGCTTCTTTGCCAAGGTAGTGGGAAATGTAGACAGAGTCAGTGGATGGGAATCTGGTTTGTCTGATGGATTGGGCTACATTCATGACCTTTTGTAGTTTCTTGCAGTCTTAGGCAGAGTGGGAGCCGTACCAAAGAATACATTCTCTGGTGCATCTGTAAAAGTTGATGAGATGCCAAATTTCCTTCGTCTTCTGCAAAAATAGAAGCGTTGGTGGGCTTTTGTTAACTATAGTGTTGACTTGGGGGGGTGGGGGCCAAGACAGATTATTGGTGATCTAGATACTTAAAAAATTGAAGCTCTCGACCCTTCTTACCTCGTCCCCATTGATGTAGACAGGGGTATGTTCTCCTTTTTATGCTTCCTGAAGTCAATGACTGGGATGAGAGACCACATGAAAAATCACAGTTACTCTCCTTTTATGATGGATAACATGGCTCTTTATGAGTGTAAGTGGCTGCCGGATGGGGATGGATAGACCCATCAACCCTGAACCCACTCCAGCACAAAAACTGCATGGATACAATAAATACTCAGCCCATTCTGAGTAGCCAAACAAGTGTGCTGTTTGATAACGTTCTGCCAGTTGTTGGGAACAACAAATGTCCCAAAGTGGCATCCATTTTGAAATGGAGTCACTGTTGTAATGAAGGAAATTCAAAAGCCAATTTGTGGACAGCAAGCTCCCACAATGTGACATTGACCAGGTAATTTATTTTAGTGATGTTGATCGAAGGATAAAAATTACCCCTAGGACATGAGGGAAAACTACCGCACTCTTCCTCAAAAAAGGTGCCATGGAATCCTTTAGAGAGCAAGGTGTATTCTCAATGTGCTGGCCAACATTCATTCTTCAACAAAAATTATTGATACATATTATCTGGACTTCATCTCATATGTTGTTGTGTACATATTGACTGCTTCATTTGCCTACAAAACTATGAAGTCCTGCAAGGAAAATCTTTAGTAAAATGTGCTATATAAATATGCTGTATAAATCAATTTATTTCTCTCTCTCTCTGCCTCTGTAAATATCTAACTCCCCCTCTCTATTGATACATATCTCTCTATCTTATAACCTTTTTCTCATCTAAAAATCTTTATATAGTTCCATCTCCCTCTCGGTCTTTCCCTTTCAATCCCTCGATTTCCATCTTTTTCTTCTCCATCACCCTAGACCTCAATCTGTCTCTATCTCACCACCTATCTTTGCATTCTTTTAAATTTCTATATCCCTCTTGTCCCTTTCTCTCTTCCTATTTCTCTCTCTCTTTCTCTCACTCTCTCTCTACATATCATTCTCTGTTCCTTTGTCTCTCTTTCCCTCAATCTGTTTACCTCTACCTCCCTCTATCTCCTCTCTCTCTGTACCTCTTTCTACCTCTCTTTCTCTCTCTTGCAGGATGAACAAACCAGTTGCTACCATGTGCGTAATTACAGTAACGTCATTGTAATGCAATAGCAGTCAGAATTACAATAATTATCAACAACAAAAGCAAACTAATGGCCTTTCTCCCATCCATCTTAATTCAAAAAACAAATGTCACAAACCTTGTGGGAGAATTGGAGGTTGCAGGTGGTTGGTGGGGTTGGGGGGGAGTGCGGGAGGGGGGTGCAGGAGGGTGGTGAGGAGGTGGGGGCAGCGCGGGCAGGCTCTTGGGTGGTGTATGGTAGAGGTTTGGGGGTATGTGGGAGGGGGATGCAGAGGGGTGGCAGGGAGGTGTGGGGGGAGGGGGAGGGAGGCACAATTTCAGAATGAAGAGCCTCCAATTTGAAATGGCGATGAGGAATTTCTCTCTTCGGGGGGGTGTTTAACCTTTAGCATTCTCTACTGCAGAGAGCAGTGGGATGATTGGATACATTTAACTCAGAGTCAGACCAGCCTCCCACTCATTGACTCTGTCTACACTTCCCACTGCCTCGGCAAAGCAGCCAGCATAATTAAGGATCCCATGCACCCCGAACATTTTCTCTTCCACTTTCTTCTGTCAGGAAAAGGATACAAAAATCTGAGATCACGTACCAACCGACTCAAGTACAGCTTCTTCCCTGCTGCTGTCAGACTTTTGAATAGACCTACCTTGCATTAAGTTGTTCTTTTTTACAGCGATAGCACTGCATTCAGCACCCTCTCCTTTCCTTCTCCCCTGTGTACTCTATGAATGGTATGCTTTGTCTGTATAGCACACAAGAAACAATATTTTTCACTATATACTAATACATGTGACAGTAATAAATCATTTCAAATCAAAGATTTTTGAAGCAGGTATGAGAGGCTGGATAACTACGCCTGCTCCTGTCTTTTCTGATCTTATATTATCACTCTTGAGTCGATTTCAAGATACCCTTTCTAGAAGTTTGTAAAAATGTAGTAAGTTTAAGGAAAAGTATACATCAAATCATGGAAGAGATCCCTCCAGGCTATGAATGACAAGGTGCTTCGAGTAATGAGAAATGGGAATAAGGGAGGAGTTAGGAGTCAGAATGAGCTGAAAGATTGAACTGCAGCTGTGGAAATATTCTTTTGGTGCTTACAAAAGTGCAGGACTGAATAAGTCTCAGAATTTTAGCCTAATTTTAAGATGTTAGCTTAATAACAGATTTTTGTTCTGTTCTGTTACCTCCTTAAATGGCTTTAGAGTGAAGTTGAACCTCCAAGCTGGAGTCATTCCCTCTGTTGTGCAGTTCAGTTTTTAGAACTCTTGGGAATATTTCTCAGCTGTTTCTTATTACTTGGGGTTTGGTGTACTCCTGCAGTGGTGATGGACTTTGCAGGAAATCAATTATAAGCCTCACATATAATTACTCGCCAGAAGCAATAGCATTGCAACTCAACAAAATCCACAGAGACAGTCCAAGCAATTAGGAGAGAAAAGTGAGAACAGATACGACAGGAGGAATTATTTCACCGTCAGGGTTCACTTTAAAACTCATTGACATAAGCTGGAAAAATGTGTTCTTTTTCCAAAGAAACGGTGCTCATGGAATAATAAGATTGGGTTTATTTGAGCATAACCTGGAAATTGTGCAAACTCTGCTACCTATGTTCTGATTTTCACAATTATTTCACTCCAGATATCCCTAAAGTTTATTTATTAGTCATAAGTAAGGCTTACATTAACAATGCAATGAAGTTACTGTGAAATTCATCCTAGTCGCCACACTTTGGCATCTGTTTGGGTCAATGCAGCTAATCAGCACGTCTTTCAGACTGTGAGAGGAAACCAGAGGAAACCCACACAGACATGGGGAGAACATGCAGACTCCGCACAGACTATGATACAAGCTGGGAATCAAACCCAGATCTCTGGTGCTGTGAGGCAGCAGTGCTCACCATGGTGCCACCCCAAAATTGCAAAATGCAATGTACACAAAGGCATTACTGAGGATCAAACTCAGAACCTTGATTAGACAAGCGCCTTAACCAACATCACAGCTGCGAAGGCTAGAATTGGAGCCAAACTTGACACATTTGTAAGATTTTTTTTTAACACAGATGCCTATTACAAACATGTATCTCCTGACCCAACAACTCTTGTTTCAGTCTGTTCATGTTATAGAAGTACAAATGAATCCACAATTAGTTCATAGCACCTGCGTACTATTAAGCACAATGAATACATTTACTCATTACCCGACCTGGTAGCACTGCTGCCTCCCAGTGCCAAGGACCCCGGGTTCAATTGGAATGCTGTCATGTTCTCCCTGTTTCTTCCGTGTGCTCCGGTTTCCTTCCACATTCTGAAAGCTAGTTAGGTGCATTGGCCATGCTAAATTCTCCCTCAGTATGCCCAAACAGATGCCAGAGTGTGACAATTAGGAGATTTTCATAATAACTTCATTGCAATGTTAATGTAAGCCTAATGTCACTAATAAATAAACTTAAACTTACCCCTTGTGTTCCCCGACCTACATTGGCTGCTGATTTGGCAATATTTTAAAATTCTCATCCTGGTGTCCAAATTATTCCATGATCTCAGCCTTCCCTCTCTCCATAAGCTCCTCCAGCCCTGCAACCCCCAACATCTCAGTGCTTCTCCAAGCCTGGCCTTTTTAGACTCTCTAATTTCCTTCAAGTGTTGCCACTTCAGCTGCCAAGAGAGCCTTAATGCCCGAACTTCCTTTCTAGACTTCTCCACTTCACTCTCCTTCTTTAGACGCTGCTTAAAAGACTACTTCCTTGTGCAAACATTTGGCCACTTTCCCCAATATCTCTCAATGTGGATGAGTGTCAAATCCTTGTCTGATAATGCTCCTGTGAAATACATGAAAGGTCATACGTGTTAAAGACACTTTACAAATGCAAGTTTTTTTTTAAGAAAAATGTTGCTAGACTGGAAATCTATTTCATTTTTATCTGGCTATCATTTGTTGCTAATTCCTTTCTTATACAGCTTTGATTTAAACATCTTCCAAGCATTCCAATTTAATGGGACAAACAAGGACAGTAGTTCAATTATTTCTTTATTTAACACTTCTCGTGCCAACTCAAACATAGACAGTTGCAACTCATTAATTCTTTACTGAACTTTAACCGAACATCAACTTTCAATTGAACTTTAACTCTTAAACTGCACTTTAACTGAACGCCAATTTTAACGATTTAACTGAAAATAGATATTACCGAGTTTAAGGAAACCTTGGCCAAGAAATATCCTTGATGTGGAATCTATCTTCTTCTCTCTGAAGCATCCTTCAGGGTACAAGCTTGTTGCGATGGTTGTTCTCTTGGAGTTATCGGTGCCAAATGAAGAACTCACATGCCTTTTATCCACAATTCTCCACTTGCTTCTGGAAGATTCTCTGTCACATGGCTTGAACATCCAGTGACTTACTTTTGAACAAAGCCATGGTGCTTAGTTCCTTTTACATGTCCCATACGTAGCAGCCATAACTCGGAGCCACGGTATCTCGGTTAATGTGAACAGCTTCCCTGATCTGACCAACACAGGAAGCTTCAGGTCACAGACCAGAACCCCTTTACCACCTGCATCTGGTTTTAAGTTGACCAAAATTCCCAGCATGCTTAGCTTTCAGCCAGAATAGCCGTTTTAAAGCCACTATTGCCAATATTGTTAAATCATTGTTGTGGCCGTTCCTTCTCTGTCCATCAGGCATTTGCATTGAAAACAAAAATAACATCCTAGTAGCTGAGAATTTGTGCTGGACATTAGGCAGACATAGAAGCAAACATCATGGTTACCATAGTTTGACATGACTCTGTCTACTTTTTACAGACTTGGCTGAATAATTGTAGAAATAAAGAAAAGCAAGCTTCTTTCCTACAATAAATACAACTAAAGCAAGGTTTAGCTTCAGCCTGTGGGCTCAGTGTGAGCACACAAATTATTAAAGTGTGTGGGATGCTGGGCTTCATGGGATTCACAAGGAAGGGGGTTATGTTGAACCTTTACAGATCATAGGCCCTTGCTGTATTGTGTTCAGTTTGGCGCAGCACACTTTGGGAAAGTTGTCACTCAAGGCCTTGAAGAGAGTACAGAGGAATCAAAGAATCATGGAAAGTGTACAGCACAGAAAGAGGCCACTCAGGCCATCACATCTGTGTTGAATGCAAAATAAACCACCTGGCCTAACTCCACTTTCCAGCATTAGTCTGTGATAACACTGCAGGTTACTGAGCTGGAGGTGCGAATCCAGACTTCTCTTGAACGAATTCTGGGTGTCAATGTCAGGCAGCGAGTTCCAGACCCACCTCTCCACACACACCCCCCCCCCCCCCCCCCCCCCCCCCAAACCTCCTGGCTGAAAAATATTTTCCTCATCTCCCCTCTAATCCTTCCGCCAATCACTTTAAATCTACGACCCCTTATCACTGACCTCCATATCAATCTAACCTGTACATCTTTGGACTGTGGAAGAAAACTGTGGCACTGCTGCCTCACAGTGCCAGGGACCTGGGTTCAAATCTGGCATCAGGTCACTGTCTGTGTGGAGTTTGCACATTCTCCCCATGTCCACTTGGTGCTCCAGTTTCCTCCAGATGTCCAAAGATGTCTGGGTTAGGTTGAGTGGCCATATTAAATTGATCCTAGTGTTAGGGAGTTCAGCAGGGTGAATATGTGCAGTTACGGGAATAGGGTCTGGATGGGGTTTGTGATCGGTACAGACTCGATGGGCCAAATGGCCTCCTTCTGTACTGTTAGGGGGCCGTGATCTGGGCATGATGGGCTGAATGGCCTCTTTCTGTGCTGTGCAATTTATGAAACACTTGCAGTTGCCAAATAATGACTACATTCTTTCTCATTTCAAAAATAAATTGGTCTTTCACCGGCCAGATGCCATTTTCATTCCAGGAAGCAGATTCTCTTCAGCACCGGTTATCAATAGGTGCAGGAGAGGATCAGGATTGGGGTGTGGGGGGGGAAGGGGTTCTTAACTGCTGCTTCCTCTGTTGAAACGGCTAGGCAGCCTTCTGTGACTGCAGGGCCCAAACTTACAAAGAAAGGACCAGCATTTCTGTAGCACCTTTCACACTCTCTGCCACCTCTGTCTCCTATATTGTTACCTCTTGACAAGAACTCCTTACGTCACTGATTCTCTGAGCGATTCCAGGAGATGTGAAGGGTGACGTTGCCAAATGTGTACTTCACACATTAACCATTTGGAGAAAACTAAGCTTTTGTGTTTAAAAAAAATACAATTGAGATTCAAACAGTCCAATGGGAATGATGTTGCAATACGTAATTTGCCCCTCTCTCTGCAGGAACCCTCCAAGTAAAATTAAATCCAGAGCTTTCATTCATGACTTTTTGATGGACGTCTAAACAGAATAAAAGAAAACAGATTTTGGTCCTGTTTCCTTCGAGACAGGAGCCTGGGGAAGATTATTTTGCTTTAGTCCTTGTGATTTATTGAAAGATAAAGTGAACCTTCCTTTTATACCTACACCTCAAGCAAGAAAGGGCCTCACATTTCTTTAATTTCCTCCCAGAATGGTTTAGCTTGGTATATAAGTACTACATCCAATTTATACCTTATTTTACGCGAGGAATATTAGAACAGAAGAAGAGCGAGCTGGAGTTGATCCATTTGGATCTCTGAGACCACTCTGCCAATTTAGATCTCATTTGATTTTTTACTTCAATTCCACCTTCCCACACTATTCCGGTTTGCCTTGATTCCGTTAGTATCTAAGAATCTATCAATGTTTTTAATATCCTCAGCAAAATAGCATCCAAAGCTCTCTGGAGTGGAGAATTCCAAAGATTCCCAACCCATTTGAGTGGACACATTTCTTCTCATCTCAGTCCAAAGTGGTCAAGCCCTTGTTCTGAGTCTGTGATCCTGTGTTCTAGACTACCCCAGCTAGGGGAGGGGGCGGAAACTCTTTCTCAGCATGTATCCTGTCGAGCCCCTTCAGAATTTTTCAGTGCAGTCACCTCTCTTTCTTCTCAATTCTAGAGAATATAGTGCTAGTCTTTCCTCATAAGACAATTGCCTCACTTTGGGAACAAGGTTAGTGATCCTTCATTGCCTTCCCTCCATGGCATAAAGAAATGGGAGAGCAGTTTTCCGACCTCGCTGCACCTGACGCAAATTACACCGATTCTGAAAAATAGTGTGCAGAATGCTCCGGTTTATTCATTGTTAACATTTTTGGGAAAATTCCAGCCATTCTTCCTGACCTCACCCTTGAATGTACTTAATTTTAAGGTTCTGACCTCTGGTTCTGGAGGAAATAGTTTTGCTGGATCGACCCTATCAAATCCTTCAATCGCCCCTTCAACACGCTTAGTCTCCTTTACTCAAGAGAGTACTCCGTGTAAACGTTCCTCATAATTTAACCCTTTTAGCCCTGGTATCATTCTTGGTGTATCTGCACTGCACTCTCTACAGGATCAATATATCCTTTTTGAAATGTGATACCTGATGCTAAACAGAGTGATTTACATACAGTGGAGTGAGGGAGTGAGTTGTACCATGGTAACCCCAGCAGTACGCAGTGTGAGGACAGGCAGAATAAATTTACCCTGTGGTATTTCAGTTGATGATATGAAACATAACCACATGTTCCAGACGTGGAAAGTTTAAGCGATTGTTTTGGGACGGCACAGTGGCACAATGGTTAGAGCGCTCCCTCACAGTGCCAGGGACTCAGGCCCAATTCCAGCCCTGGTCACTGTATGGAGTTTGCATGTTCTCCCCATTTCTGCGTGGGTTTCCTCCGGTTGCTCCGATTTCCTCCCACAGCCCAAAGAGGTGTGGGTTAGTTAGATTGGCTATGCTAAATTCTCCCTTAGTATTAGGGGGATTAACAGGGTAAATACATGGGTTTATGGAGATAGGGCCTGGGTGGGATTATTGTTAGTGCAGGTGGGTTTCCTCTTGGTGCTCCAAGAGGAAAACA
The DNA here is from genome assembly GCA_024679065.1 of Sphyrna mokarran. Taxonomy (NCBI): domain Eukaryota; kingdom Metazoa; phylum Chordata; class Chondrichthyes; order Carcharhiniformes; family Carcharhinidae; genus Sphyrna; species Sphyrna mokarran. Next base: position 127,242,961 of record JAGIQG010000006.1, on the reverse strand, counting down.
CACTGGTCCAGAACAAGCCTGGAGTAATGTGGCGTGCTAAAGTTTGGACTTGCCTGGGGCTGTTTCCGGGATTCGGGATTAAGGCCGTCTGTGAGCCTTGGCCCCGGAACACCACAGCAATGGGGGGAGGTGAAGTTACCAAGTGGACCTTCCAGCTTCTGTGTCTTCGAGGAGGACTACGTCCTCTCTTCAGTGGTGGATCTGTGAAGTCAGGCGCCTTTTCAATTTGGTACCCATAATATTTGGTGTATTTGTATATGTAATTAATATGTCAGGGTCATAAGACATGGCAAGATTTCCCATCAGCCTGCTCAGCGGGAAGCACTTCCTGTCCCTATCCACGAACCCCCCCACCCCTCTGCAACAGTATTAAGTCCTGATGGGAGAATTCCACCCTGGTTTCTATTGATTGTGGGTCAGGACTCTGGAACAATATTCCCCAGTTATTCTTCAGAGGAGATTTTTTTTTAAGCCCACCTGATGGGCCCTCAGTTTAATCTCTCATCCAGAGGTTAGTACCTAGGGCAGTGCCGCAGTGTCCTGGCAAAGTACAGGGAATGTCAGCGTCGTTTTTCTGAAACCTACAACATGTCATTCACTCGATTTGCTTCAACAAAATGCCAATGTTTTACTTTCACAGGGTGGGGAAGGTCATGAAGATCCCAGTTTACGAAACGCCGACAGGCTGGAAGTTCTTTGGGAATTTGATGGATGCCGGGAAGTGTTCCCTTTGTGGAGAGGAGAGCTTTGGTACAGGTAACGGACTCACCCTCAGCCTTTGTGCGAAACGAGATGCACTTAAGAGGAAAGTAGGGCTGGGATTTTCCAGCCCTTTCTACCGGTGAGGCCTTCCATTCCTGCTGAAGGCAACCCACATCCCCCTCCGTCCCCTCAACCCACTCACAGCAGCCTGGCCAGTGAGCAATGCAAATGTGCATTGGCTGCTGGCAGTATTTTGCCATTCTACCAAAGTCAATGCCAATTGCTTGGCTCACCCTTCCACCATCAGGAAACCGGCGGTGGGACATTGCCTTCAGCAGTACTGAAGATCCAGTGGTGAGGAACGCAAGAAAATCCCACCAGCAGAGTGGATCAAACTGGTTAAAAACTGGCTCGGCCAGGGATCTCAAGAGGAGGCCGAGATCCATCATCCACTCAACACTTCGATTTGAAGATGGTTACAAATGCTTCAGGTTTGACTTTGATACTGATGTGCTGGCCTTCTCCTTCAGGAAGCCCAGGGTTATTTGTGAAGCCTCTGTCTTCACTGAGTTGTTTAAATGTCAACCACTATTCAGGGCTGGTCTTTGGTAGAACTGACAAAGAACACTAAGGAACAAAAAAAATTGCAACACAGGAGCAGGCCCTTCAGCCCTCCAGGCCTGCACTGACCATGCTGCCTGACTGAACTAAAACCTCCTATCCTCCTGGGGACCATATCCCTCCAATCCCATCCTATTCATGGATTTGTCCAGATGCCCCTTAAAACTCACTATCATATCTGCTTGTTCCCTCCCTTGGCAGCGAGTTCCGGGTACTCATCACCCTCTGTGTAAAAATCTTGCTTCCCACATCTCCTTTAAACTTTACCCTTCACATCATAAATCTCTACCGCCTAGTAATCGACTCTACCACCCTGGGAAAAAGCTTCTGACGATCCACTCTGTCCATGCCCCTCAGAATCTTGTAGACTTCTATCAGATCACATCTCAACCTCCGTCACTCCGGCGAGAATAAACCAATTTCTCCAATCTCTTCTCCAACATCACCTAATTCTGATTTTAAGGTGATTCCTCCTAGTCCCAGACCTGTGAAAATATATCTCCCCTAACAAATCCCTAAACATTAAAATTTCAGTTAGGTCACCTCTCAATCTTCTATACCAAATGGAGTGCAAGTCCCACAATCTAACCCTTTTAACCCCAGTATCATTCTGGTGACCCAGGCCTCCCAGGTCAATATTGCTGAGATTGTCTAAAGATATAAAGTAATTTCTCATCCTTTCGGAGTATGGAAATTAGCTACTTTTATTCTCCCTTAGGTACATTGGCCATGCTAAATTTTCCCTCAGTGTACCCCCAGTGTCGCTGGAGTGTGGCAACTAGGGGAATTTCACAGTAACTTCATTTAGTGTTAATGTAAGCCTACTTGTGACACTAATAAATAAACTTTAAAGGATCCCGTATTGCCAAAGCCTGCTTCAGTCAAATGAGCCTGCAACCACAAATACATTTAAGTGTTACATCGCTACCAATAGTTTTAGTTTGGCATATAGGTACGGCATGATGGCACAGTGGTTAGCACTGCTGCCTCACGGCACCAGGGACCTGGGTTTGATTCCCAGCTTGGGTCACCATCTGTGTGGAGTTCACACATTCTCCCCATGTCTGCATGGGTTTCCTTCAGGTCCTCTGGTTTCCTTCTTCAGTCCAAAGATGTGTGGGGTTAGGTTGATTGGCAATGCTAAATTGATCCTAGTCTCAGGGGAATTAGCAGGATAAATATATGGGGTTATGGGAGTAGGGTTTGGGTGTGATTGTGATCCATGCAGACTTGATGGGCTGATTTGCCTCCTTCTACATTGAGGGGTTTCTAGAATCCCTGCAGTGCAGAACAGGGGGAATGTGCAAACTCCACACGGTCACCTGAAGTCGGAATCAAACCCGGGTCTCTGGCGCTGTGAGCCAGCAGTGCTAACCACTGTGTCACCCAGCGGAGAAGGTGTTTTTGTTCCAGGGTGGGGGTAAACAGTCAGTATGAGGACTGGCTGTACTAAATAGTTTGCTCAGCTTTATCCCGTGTGATTGGCCCACTCGTAACATTTGCTAATTTCACTGGATAATGCTGTCTTGTCAGTCTCGCTGCCACAGACACATGTGATCACATAGCACCTTTAACACTGCGAAACGTTTAAAAGTGATCCCAGGAGAGTTATCACCCAAAATATTGCCCAACGTAAGGAGATATTAGTAACTGAAAACCCTGGTTGAAGAGATAGGTTTTAAGGAGCATCGTAAAGATGGACTGAAAAGTGGAGGGGTTCTTGGGAGAGAATTGGCACGGCAGCTAGTGAGAATCTTAAAATCAAGACACTGTCAGTTAGGTTCAGTACGAATTGCCTTGCCCCTGAAATTAGAATGAATGTTGTTTACCATCTTCAGATTTCAATTGTAATTACTGTCAGATTTTGCATGGATAGAATTGGTTTAAATTGTTGGAACAGATTTTTAGCAGAATACGTTTAGCTCATTAGAGCTTTCACCAACGGAATTGTCCTGAATCACCAGCCTGTTCCTGTTTGTGAATGAAATGTGTTGAGGTGTATTTTTAATATCCGAAAATATTGAATTAAGTGAAATATAAGGGAGTCACGTCAAATATCCTGAGAATAATTCACTCACAGCTGAACAGTCCGGGTCTGAGATTTATCCAGATGTTTGCAACATCTCTATGGAATGCTGCCTGAACCAGATGTTGAACAATAACAAAGGAATGCCTTTGCACGTCCTGATAATTCACCCGCATTAGACTGCAGATCCAACACATTCATTTTGTAACAATCTCCAGCAGGCAGCACCTTTTTATTGGGGGAATCGTTACAACAAGAGAATTTTACCCAGGAATTCACATGCGCAGAATTTGGTGTTAAGGTTAGTGCCAGATGATGATATTCTTCATTATTTGCTCAAGGCCCTATCTGCTGTCTCAGCTGGACATCAGAGACCGCACAGTGGTTAGCGCTGCTATCTCACAGCACCAGGGACCCGGGTTCAGTTCCGGCTTTGGGTGACAGTGTGGCATTTGCACATTCTCCCCGTGCCTGTGCGGGTTTCCTCCGGCTGTTTTGGTTTCCTCCAAAGATGTGTGGGTTAGGTTAAGTGGTGATGCTAATTGCCTCTTAGTGTCTAAAGATGCATCGCTTAGGGTAAATAATGGTGTAATTATGTGATGTTATGGGAAGAGGGCCTAAGTAAAATGCTCTGTTGTAGAGTTGGTGCAGATCAAATGAGCTGAATAGCCGTCTCCTGCACCATAGGCCTTCTATATTGAAGAAGAAGGAGAGATCTCCCAGGTGTCTGATACTAATATTATCCCTCAATTGATATGACTAAGATTACCTGCCTGATCCCTCTTTGTGGGAGCTTGTTGAGCAGAAATTGGATGTCACCTTCCCCAACAGTGACTGCATTTCATTGGCTGTAAAACTCATTGGCACATCCTGAAATTGTGAAAGAGGTTGTAGAAATGCAATTTTTTATCTTTTTGCACTAAATGGTAAACGTTCAACCGACATATTGATGCCGAGATTCAGATATGTGACTCTTTCAATGTGCAAGGGCAAGTTGGAAAAAGTCTAACTAAAATATCAACATCTTTTTCAGCGATTCAGAGGGTATGAGCATCACTGATAATTTCCAATGCTTTTTTGTTCGTATCTATTCATCTGGATGACTTGCTAGGCCACAGCGGCACAGTGGTTAGCACTGCTGCCTCGCAGCACCAGAGACTTGAGTTCAATTCTGGCCTTTGGTGATTGTGGGGAATTTGCACATTCTCCCCATGTCTGCATGGGTTTCCTCCGGGAGCTTCAGTTTCCCCCACACTTCAAATAAGTGCAGGTTAAGTGGATTGATCATGGTAAATGTCTGGGGTTACCAGAATAGGGTGGGGAGGTGGGCCTGGGTAAGATGCTCTTCTGGAGAGGATCAGTGAAGACTCGATGGGTTGAATGGCTTCATTTGTAGGGATTCTATGAATTGCAGAGGGCAGCTAAGAGTCAATCACATTGTTGTGAGTGGGATCACTGTGAAGCTTTGAAGAATTGTGCTGACTTTTGGCGCAGAAGTCATAAAGGGAGGATAACCTGTAATTTCTTTCACACGTCTGCGGAATCGTTAAGTGCTCTTAAGAAATTTGAAAATGGTTTGCATAAATCATAAAGGAATTAACTGTAATTTTCTTGGATGATAAGAAATTCTGCTCCATGTGTCTCAATGATCTTTACACAATGGAGAGCTGCAGACTTGATGGAGAGCTGCAGACTCAATAGAGAGCTGCAAGAACAGAACTGGAGAGTGAAGACGATCAATGCAGATAGAGAAGGCAGACAGAGAAGCTATTGTAAAGAAGATAGGAGAGATGGGGAGGAAAGCAATCAACACACAGATGGAGACACAAAGAGAAAATAACCAACAGGAAGAGAAATGCGCTGCATTCTTCTGAGAGAAGAAGTGAATCTCTCTCAGGAAGAGGTCAGTGTTGCTGTTTGGCAGAAATGGAGGCAGGAGCTCTTGGAGGCACTTTGCAAGCTGCTTAAAAAGTCTAAAACCTGGAAAGCTGCGTGAAAAGTCAGTAAAAGGCTGGATGTTAACCAACAGAGGCCAAACAGTGAATCAGAATGTTTTTGGTTTTTAGCTTGAAAGGAAACTCTGAAAAGCTACACCATCAGGACTGTTGTCACCTGGGAGAGAGAGGGTTTGTATAAACGTAGGTGAAAAAAGTGGAATCCTATTAGTAATTTCTTCATTTGGTGGGAGGCATTAGGTGCAGTTCCAACAACACTCAAGAAGCTTGACACGAAGCAGGACAAAGCAGCCCACTCGCTTGGCATCTCATCCACAAACTCCAGTACCAACACTCAGTAGCAGCAGTGTGGACTATCTACAAGATTCACTGCAGCAAATCACCAAAGATCCTTAGACAGCACCTTCCAAACCCACAGCCACTTCCATCTAGAAGGACAAGAGCAGCAAATACATGGAAACACCACCATCTGTAAGTTCCCATCCAAGCCACTCACCATCCTGACTTGGAAATATATTGCTGTTCCTTCCGAGTCACTGGGTCAAAATCCTGGCTATCCCTCCCTTAAAGCACATGAGCTGCAGTGATTCAAGAGGGCAGCTCACCACCACCTTCTCAAGGGCAACTAGGAATGGGCAATAGATTTCACGTAAATGAATGAAAGAAAATTTAGTTATTTTGATTTACCGTTTGCACACAAGGATGGTGACAGGATGCTAGAACTGAGGTGAGGAGAAATTTCTTCACCTAGGGGGAGGTGAATGTGTGGAATTCACTACCACAGAAGGCAGTCAAGGCCAAAACATTGTCTGATTTCAAGAAGAAATAAGATATAGCTCTTGGGGTTAAAAGGGATCAAGGAATCTGGGAGGAAGGGAATCAGAATATTGAAATTGATGATCACATGATCAAAATGAATGGTGGAGCTGTCTCGAAGGGCCCTATGGCCTACTCCTGCTTTTAGTTTCTATGTTTCTAATATCCTTGGGATGTTAAAAGTGCTATAAAAATGCAAGTTGTTATAAAACGATGGGAGGACATGTTACTCTGCGCTGGAATTACCAAGGTACGGTTTGCTTAGTGGCACAGCATTGCTGCTGGAATTGCAGTCTCATTCTGGCTTACTTCTTCACTTATTTTGTCAAGGAATTCTCAACGGGATGGACCTGTTGCCGGAGCGATCATTATGAATCCTGTGCTGTTTTTACAGGGAGTGCCTTTGTGGCACTGTGAGACCTTGGTGCGATAAGTTAGAGAAAAATAGCATTGTGCTGAGAACCTAACCAGAACTTTCCTGGTCTTGTTTAAAACACAGGATGTGAAAGTTTGCGATCAATTTCCAAAGACCCACCACACTCCCCTCACGAAAGAACAGCTTGGCTCATCCCATTCTCCATATTACAACCAGAAATGATCCTAATTAATGCAACCTTCCACAGCAACCATGAAAGGGTGGGCCATGATTCAGTCACACACTGGTATTCCCACCAACCTGCTCTACAATCGTTAGCCATCGCCTGTTGAACCCAATATTAGAAATGTTTCTAAGAAGCATGATTTTTATCTGTTTTTCTTTCATCTAATTCTCAGGTTGAATTGATACTTAGAAAGGCAAATGCAAAGATGTGTGGGGATTGACTAGGTCGATGGACAGTGGACTATTGCCCTGTAGTGTCAGGGTAACTATGTAGAGTTAAGGAATTGAGACCTGGGGAGGGGATTATTGTTGGTGTAGGCTCTATCAGGCTGGATGGCCTCCTTCTGCACTATATGATTGTATGATTAGCATTCATTTTGAAAGGACCAAAATCCAAAAGGATGTACTGCTGAGGCTTTATAAGGCTCTGGTCAGGCCACATTTGGAATATTGCAAGCAATTTTGGGCCCCATATCTAAGGAAGGATGTGCTGGCCCTGGATTCACTAGAATGATCCCAGGAATGAAAACATTGACGTATGAGGAATGTTTGAGGACTCTGGGTCCGAACTCGAGAGAGTTTAGAGGATGAGGGGGGATCTCATTGAAACTTACAGAACACTGAAAGGCCTGGATAGAGTTGACATGTAGAAGATGCTTCCATTAGTTGAAGAGACGATGATCCGAGGGCACAGCCTCAGAGTAAAGGAACAACCCTTTAGAACCGAGATGAGGAGCAATTTCTTCAGCTACAGGGTGTTGAATCTATGGAACTCATTGTCACAGAAGGTTGTGGAGGCCAGATCATTGAGTGCATTTAAGACAGAGATAGATAGGTTCTTGATTGGTAAGGGGATCAAACGTTATGTGGAAAAGGCAGGAGAATGGGGTTGAGAAACTTATCAGCCATGATTGGATGGTGCAGCAGACTCGATGGGCCAAATGGCCTAATTCTGCTCCTATGTCTTATGACTGAACATTGGTCAGCACGGTAAAGCAAGGCTTTCTTCCTTCACTAGGTTGACTCCCAATCCAGCGACGCCTCTAATCTCCTCTTTGTTTTTAAACTTTACTATGACCTCCTCAGTCCCTCCCTATCTCTGTAAGCTCCTCCAGCCCCATAGCCCACTAAGATTTCTGTACACTTTGCAGTTCTGGAATGTTGTGCATTTTCATTTTTAATCACTCCACCATTGGCTGTGCCTTCAGCTACCAAGATGCTACACTCTGGAATACCCACCCAACACCTCTCCATCTCTCTACCTCATTCTTCTAATTTAAGATACTCCTGACAATTGACCTCTGTGACCAAGCATTTGGTCACCTGCACTAATATCTCCTTACATAGCTCAGTGTTGATCTTACCTATTAATGCTCCAATGGACAAACCTGGGACACTTTAAAGTAAGTTAAAGGTAGTACATAGATATTAGAGGTGATCGTGTCAAAAGAATTCTAAATGCTGAAGGAGTGTGAAAGAGACAGAGAATCATGCCCATTTATTTGGTGAGTGAAAAAAGTCAAATTTATGCCATCTGGGAGAAAAATTGATGCAAAGTGTGATTCTCGCCAGTAGAAGGAGTGGATGGAGTCAATTTGCACCAAGAAGCTGATTGCTGAATGTTAGTGTGTTACTGCACATGCGCCTGATCTCCCAATGGACTATGTAACATAGTGCTGGTAAAATTGCCCCATTGTTCCCGTTGGGTGTTGTAAATATCACTAAATTCTGTGATTATGCAACATTTACACTTTTCACTAGAAGTTGATCAAGGGCAGGGACTTTGGCTGATTTAATGCTTTTTCTCCGATTGGAGAAGTATGCCTGTGTGCAGCAGATTCCTTAGTTATTTCAGTACAACCTGGAAAATGGTGTAGGATTAATCAAAATGTAATTCTGAATACATTACAAAAGTTGAAACATTCGCTTTTGTTGCTATTCATATGCTATAAAAGATGTTAAGAGATTTTGTTGGAGCAAGACGGAATGTTAGTTGAGAATTCTGACAACACAGAGGAGCAGTGGGTGGTGGTTGAAAGAAGTAGTGTTCAGGTAGATCTCGGTGACGACACACGGAAGTTGACCTCGCATCTAGTTGTTCCTTGAACAACAACAGCAAGTTGCATTTGTGTAGCGCCTTTTAATGGAGTGATACACTCCAAGACACTTTGTAGTGGCATCATGAACAGTGAGCCAATGAGGAGACATTAGGACTGGTGACCAGAAGAGTTCGGGCGAAGACTTGGGTTTGAAGGAACGAAAAAAGAGTGGTGACAATTGTTAGGGACAAATTCCTGAATTTGGGCTTAGGATGGTTAAAACAAGGCTCAAACAAGATTAAAATCAGATCTTGGTGCTAACCTGAATCAATGAACTAATACAAACCTAATTTGATTTAACAGAAGGTGTTTTGCTTTTGCCATGCAGGGCCAGTGTTTGAATTGGTGATGTACAGACAGATAAAAGCCTCATATAAATATTTGTTTTGTGCTCATTTAGCAAATCTTGACACCTTTCTGACAGTTTAAAAGCATTTCTTCAAAGTCTTCTGCTATAAAAGGATGAAATAGTCTCCTCGTGAAGCAGGAAGGGTGTTGCATTACTGAGGACATGCTGGCCACCAGCCAGCAGCTTCACAACGCAATTCAAAATCACTTCCATTTTTGTCAGAATACACAGCTCGCCAGTTTTGCAAATAGCAAGTTACTGATGTCACGATTCGAGCCTCACAGAAGAGCAGAGCAGCGAATAGCAGCAATTAATCTGAATTAAGCAAATCCTCATCAATCAAAAAGCCCCAACAGCAGGCAGATGCTGAAATTAAACCTAATTGGAAAAGAGGAAGAAGCATTGCACCTATCAAGTCTACTTTGCACACAGATTTAATCTGGGCTACTACCAGCGCTGGATTCTAACCTCCTGAGGAAATGTTGCTCAGAAACAGTCCCTTCTCCAGCTGGTAATCAATCATGGTTTGCCGCTATCTGTCCAACTCTACAATTTAACTACAATCGTTCAGACACGAAACCAGATCTCGCAGACTCTGTGTGCCTGGTGGAGGTTTATGATTATCTCCATTTATAGCTAAAACAAAGGACCCCATGCTCCCTAGACATTCTCTCTTCCACCTTCTTCCTTCAAGAAAAAGATACAAAAGTCTGAGATCACAGAGCAACCAACTCAAGAACAGCTTCTTCCCTGCTGCCATCAGATTTCTGAATGGACCTACTTTGCATTAAGTTGATCTTTCTCTACGCCCTAGCTATGACTACAACATTATAGTCTGCATCCTTTCCTTTCTTCTCTATGAACGGTATGCTTTGTCTGTATAGAGTACAAGAAATAATACTTTTCACTGTATCCTAATACGTGACAATAATAAATCAAATCAAATAAATCAATAAAACTAAGAAGGCATAATTATAAGATAACAGATCAATGGCAAATTCAAGGGAGAATCCTCATTAAAGTTTATTTATTAGTGCCACAAATAGGCTTACATTAACACTGTACTGAAGTTACTGTGAAAATCCCCTAGTCGCCACACTCTGGTACCTGTTTGGGTACACTGAGGGAGAATTTAGTATGGACAATGCATCTAACCATCTTTCGGACAATGGCAGAAAACTGCAGCACCTGCAGGAAACCCACGCAGATACGGGAGAACGTGTTAATTCCACACAGTCACTCAAGGTTGCAGTCGAATGCAGATCCCCGGTAGCAGCAGTGCTAACCACTACACCACTGTGCCCAGAGAGTGGTGCAAATGTGGAACTTGCTACCACAGAGACTAGTTGAGGCGAATAGAATAGATACATGTAAGGGAAAGCTGGATAAACACATGTAGAAGAAAGGAAGAGGATGTATTGATGAGATGAGTTGCAGAGGGGCTGCAAGGAGGGTCAGAAGGAACTTAATCACCATGGGCCAGTGGGGCCTAATGGCCTGTTTCTCGTTGAATCATAGAATCCTACAATGCAGAAAGTGGCCAACCACAATCCCACCCAGGCTCTATCCCCATAACCTCACACACTTACCCTCGTTAGCCCCCCCTGACACTAAAGGGGCAATTTAGCATGGCCAATCCACCTAATCCCCACATCTTTGCACTGTGGGAGGAAACCCATGCACAACCAGGAGGACATTCAAAGTCCACACAGACAGTGACCTGAGGCCAAAATCGAACCTGGCACCCTGGTGCTGTGAGGCAGCAGTGCTAACCTAACCACCATGCCACCTACTGTGCTGTAAAATTCTGTGGAATATCCATTCCATATTTGTCATATTGAATACACAATCCCCCAAATCCCTGGGTGACGTCTGGCTCCCGGTTATTGAATGCAGGATGTGAGTCTCTTGTGTTATCCGAGGAGCCAGCAGCTCCCAGGTTCCAGCCAAAGATACGCCTTTTTAAAAGAGTGGATTGCCTCATCCAAAGCACTTAGCTTCGGAAATTCTTTTTATGGATCCTCTCTGTGGGAAAAAAAAAGTTTCATCTAACATCGCTCATGGAACATAGATTCTGTCTAAATATAGCTTGTAGTCTCCTGGGAACATTTAGATAGATTATCAACTCTTAGCAAGTTTCCCTCCTAGCACAGTGTGCCAGGAATGCAGTCTCACACATTATATAGTTAATTCTATAAATTTTTTTTTACATATTTCCACACCTCATACCCATGTACAGAAGGTTGAATTTTTTTCCAAAAATTATGGTGTTCTTCCAGGTAGAGTGGAATTCTAATCAATTACTTGCCATTTCCACTTGCTTCTTCCGCACGATTACATTCAGATTTAAAATACTGGTGATGTGCACAGGAACGTATGCTGTTTTTCAGTAAAACGAGTTTTGTTGTTGGGGAAATCCGCTGTCAATCAACAATCCTGAAGCTGTGGTGGGCTCTGGGTGGCATAGTGGTTAGCACTGCTGCCTCACGTCGCCAGGGACCCAGGTTTGATTCATGGCTCAGGTCACTTTCTTTGCAGAGTTCTCCCCAAATGCTCCGGTTTCCCCCCAGGTGCTTCGGTTTCCACCCACTGTCCGAAAGATGTGCTGGTTAGGGTGCATTGGCCGTGCTAAATTCTCCGTCGGTGTATCCCAACAGTCGCTGGAGTGTGACAACTGGGGGATTTTCACAGTAACTTCATCGCAGTGTTGAAAGGGTGGAAAATCTGGCAGCATCTGTAAGGAGAGAAAAGAGCTGAAGTTTCGAGTCCTGATGACCCTTTGCTAAAGCCCACCACATTCTACACCTTTTAGTTTTGACAAAGGGTCATCTGGACTCGAAACATCAGCTCTTTTCTCTCCTTACAGATACTGCCAGACCTGCTGAGATTTTCCAGCATTTTCTCTTTTGGTTTCAGATTCCAGCATCTGCAGGAACTTGCTTTTATTCATTGCAATGTTAATGTAAGCCTACTTGTGACACTAATTTAAACTTTAAACTTAAAAGAACCTCTTAACCTTTGCACCACAACCAAAACCTCCCCATCCAATTGCATTCACAGTGAACGTAAGACATATTGAGAGCGCAAAGGTGTATTGGGTGTTTTTCAAATTGAAATTCCACTTGTAACTATTTCACATTACATTGGTTCACTTCATTCATGTGTGCAAAATTATGTTTTGCAACTAGTTTAGTCAGAGTATTCACACACCTCATGATTGGCACCCAGATGGATCGTTAGAGATATCTCCTTTATGGTGAGCAGAAACCACGTTGTGTTTTTGCATTCACTTTATTGAATGTTCATTTTAATGTTGAATGTATTACATGGGACATGGCTGAATTTGCAATCCTCCCCTCTATTGCAATGTGGGATGATCACAACATATTAAACTACTGGAGAAAAGGTACCAACTGATTGGCAAGTCACTGCTACTTGTTTCCTTAGCCATGGTTATACAAGGGCTCTATCGCTGGGTTAATTGTAGAATCCCATCATGTAGAAGGAGGCCATTCGGCTTATCAAGTCTGCACCGACGACAATCCCATCCAAACACCATCCTCGTAACCCCATGCATTTACCCTAAACTAGTCCCCCTGATACTAATGGACAATTCAGTCTAGCCAATCCACCTAACCCACACATTTTTAGAGTGAGGGAGGAAATGAGGGAAACAAAGGAAACCCATGCAGACATGGAAAGAATGTGCAGACTCCACATAGACAGTAATCCAAGGCTAGAATTCAACCCGGGTGCTGTGAGGCAGCAGTGCTAACCACCATGCCTCCGTGCTGCCGTGATTGGGAAATATGAGCTTTACTCCTGCCATAATAATGCGGGAGTTTAATTGATTAAATAAAATTACATTTTCTTCTTAAAAACCAGTCCCAGTAAAGGTGACCGAGAAAACCCATCTGGTTTACTCACATCCTTAAGGGAAGGAAATCTGTCGTTCTTCCCCTGGCCTGTTTCACATGTGACTCCAGATCCACAGCAATGTGGGTGACTCTTAACTGTCCTCGGAAATGGTCCAGTTAGTTATTCAGTTGAATAGAGATGGTCAATAAATGTTGGTCTTTCCAGTAGACATCATATCCAATGAATAAAAAATAACATTCTCAATCCACCTCAAAATTACTGATTCTATTCTTCCAATGACAAATGGGAAGCAGGAATGTTTTTCTCTGAGGAACCATGTTTAAGTGCTCCTCAATAACAGGTGTGGATGATGCTCACACATGTTTTGAGTTGTGTACTTCCTTGAGTGTAATTGACATTAGTTCTTTGATATAAAACAGTTCCTTTCATACAGAGCAGTGTGAAGACACAAATATGTTTTCTGCTAAAGAACCTTATTCTAATGTAAACCTGCTGCATTTGTTCTACTTCATTTAAACTTGGGATGTTCTTTCTTCATTGACTTTTCCACAGAAGATGTCCTGTTTCTCTTCACCTCCCTTTACCCATGAATGCTGGATATATCCTGAATCATGGTTGCTTTCGCCAATAGTCCCTAGGTTTAGTTTATATGTGGCTTCCTTTTATTCCCCATTATTGATGACGGAATAATTCACGCTCTGGTATATTGGCCTTGTTTCTGTTCATTCTTCACTCTTTCGGTGAAGATTCTGCAGATCAATAGAAGCGGTCAGTGACCGATTACAGGTTCCATGTGCGCCACCCTGTTGCGTATCCAACCTATCCACCCAGGTAGCAGACAACAGAATCTCTGCTGACACTCCTGTTGCAGTTCGGAGGGAGTGCTGCACTGCCAGAGGACACATCTTTCAAATAAAGTGTCCTAGTGGACACGGAATGATTTGATAAACCAAGGGTTCCTCAAAGATGAACAGAAGCTACAGCCTTGAGCTGGAATTTTCACCCCTTTAGCCACAGAAAAGATTTGGAAAATAGCTTAATTTTAAATAATGGTGACATACAAGTGCATTCATACAACTCAATCCCACCCTACCATAAAAATAACAAATTAGATAAAGGATGGTTGAAATTGCAAATGTACCGACATCAAAACTTCTTTCGCCGGACATCAGTAGCCTCTCCGTGACCCTGGATTGCCTCACATCCCAGATTCTGATCTCAGAATGGATAAGGCACTGTGGTAAACCAAACTTGGATAATTAAGGCGTTTATTGAAATTCGGAGGGTAGAATTCAACTAACAGCCTTGTCAGGCAAGGTTTAATGGTGATGCTGCCTTACCCTTTACTCAGCAAATCCATGCTGCCATGGTAACATGTGCGCTACAGTCTGGAACTATGGATAAAAATGGTTGAGGCTCTGACTTCCTTTACACCGCACGGTTGACCCAGGGATCGCCCCCCCACTTTTACTGCTTGCCGTTGGGAGGATTTGCAGGTTGACACTCAACCCGCTTGGCTGCCTTATGGTCACACCTTCCTTGACCATCAAGACTTGGAGGGGAATTGAACCCAGGAACTCCTGTTTCAGAGGCAGAGTTACTACCCACTGCACCAAGCGAGTTCCTCAAAATTATTAATCCCTAGTGATAGTATGAAGAGAATGATTTGATTTATTATCATCACATGTATACAGTGAAAAGTATTGTTTCTTGTATGCTGTACAGACAAATCATACTGTTCATAGAGAAGGAAAGGAGAAGGTGCAGAATGTAGTGTTACAGTTGTAGCTAGGGTTTAGAGAAAGATCAATGGCAAGACGCAGATAATTAAATATCTTAATATTTGAACTCTTTGAACTGTGAGTAGCCTGTGACTCCTCCAGATTTCATTGTGCCCTGTCGCTACTTCTTCACCCATATCACTGTCATTGCCTCAACACATCTGTGGTTGAAAACCTCATTCCTGCCTTTAATAGATACCAGCACTCCCCTGACCAGACTCGCATCTTCTATTCTCCATTCACCCTAATCCATCCACAGCTCAGCCGCCTGTATCCCAAATCACATCAAATCCTGTTCAGCCTAAGCTCACTGACCCACACTGGCTCTTTGTCCAGGGAATATTTAATTTTCAAATTTTCGTCCTTACTTTTAAATCTCTCTAGGCCACACCTCTCCCTTTCTGTTGAATCTCCTCCAGCCCTAGCGCCCGACAAGACCCCAGCATTAATTCTGGCCTCCATAGCATCCCACATTTCCATTGCTCCAGTATTGGTAGCTGTGTCTCAGAGTCCTAAGCTCCAGAACTCTTTCCCTTAAACACTCAGCCCTCCTTTAGATATTCTGTAAAACTGTGGGTGGGATTTTTTCTCCCTCTCTCCACTATATATTTGGCAGTGGTGGGAGCAGGAGCACGTTATAGGCAGAGGGATCTGGGCGTACAGGTACATAGGTCACTGAAAATGGCAAGCAAGTGGAGAAGGGAGTCAAGAAGGCATATGGCATGCTTGCCTTAATCGGCCAGGGCATAGAGTTTAAAAATTGGCAAGTCATGTAGCAGCTTTATAGCACTTTGATTAGGTTGCACTTGGAATATAGTGTTCAATTCTGGTCACCACACTACCAGAAGGATGTGGAGACTTTGGAGAGGGTACAGAAAAGATGTACCAGGATGGAGGGCATTAGCTATGGGGTGAGGTTGGAGAAATTTGGTTTGTTCTCACTGGAACAACACCAGAGGTTGAGGGGCGATCTGATAGAAGTCTACAAGATTTTATGGACTTTACGCCTTATGGACTTTAGTAAGGCGTTTGATAAGGTGGCCCATGGAAGACTTCTACAGAAAATGCAGATGTGTGGAATAGAGGGTGATTTAGCTAATTGGATTAGGAATTGGCTGGCAGATAGAAGACAGAGGGTGGTGGTTGATGGGAGATATTCATCGTGGAGTTCGGTGACGAGTGGTGTGCCTCAGGGGTCTGTTTTGGGGCCCCTGCTGTTTGTAATTTTTATAAATGATCTGGATGAGGGTATTGAGGGATGGATCAGTAAATTTGCAGATGACACTAAAGTCGGTGGAGTGGTAGATAGTGAAGAGGGGTGTTATAGTTTACAGAGTGACTTGGACAAGTTGCAGAGCTGGGCCGAGAGGTGGCAAATGGAGTTTAATGTGGAAAAGTGTGAGGTAATGCACTTTGGCAGGAACAATAAATGTGTAGAGTATAGGGCTAATGGTAGGGCTCTTAATAGTGTTGAGGAACAGAAGGATCTTGGTGTATGTGTCAATAGATCCCTGAAAGTAGGCAGTCAAGTGGATAAAGTTGTTAAGAAGGCATATGGAGTCTTAGCTTTTATTGGTAGGGGGATTGAATTTAGGAGCCGCAGCATCATGTTGCAACTGTACAAAACTCTAGTGCGGCCGCACTTGGAGTATTGTGTGCAGTTCTGGTCGCCACATTATAAGAAAGATGTGGAGGCATTGGAGAGGGTACAGAGGAGGTTTACCAGGATGTTGCCTGGTATGGAGGGCAGGTCCTATGAAGAGAGGTTGAAGGATTTGAGGTTGTTTTCGTTAGAAAGGAGGCGGCTAAGAGGGGATCTTATTGAAGCATATAAGATGATTAGAGGTTTAGATAGGGTGGACAGTGATAGCCTTTTTCCTAGGATGGAGAAAGCTAGCACGAGGGGACACAGCTTTAAATTAAGGGGTATGAGTTATAGGACGGATATCAGAGGTAGGTTCTTTACTCAAAGAGTGATTAGGGAGTGGAATGCCCTGCCTGCAGCTGTTGTAGATGCGCCAAGTTTGGTGGCGTTTAAGAGGTTAATTGATAAGTATATGGAAGAGAAGGGAATGGTTTAGTTTGGAGGGGCATTGCTTTTTATTTTGGTCGGCACAACATCGAAGGCCGAAGGGCCTGTTCTGTGCTGTAATGTTCTATGTTCTATGTTCTATGTTCTAAGATTATGAGAGGCAGGGACAGAGTGGATAGTCAGAAGCTTTTTCCCAGAGTGGAAGAGTCAATTATTAGGGGGCACAGGTTTAAGGTGCGAGAGGAAAGATTTAAAGGAGATGTACGAGGCACGTTTTTTACACAGAGGGTGATAGATGCCTGGAACTCGCTGCCGTGGGAGGTAGTGGAAGCAGATACAATAGTGACTTTTAAGGGGTGGCTGGACAATACATGAATAGGATGGGAATAGAGGGATATGATCCCCAGAAGGGTAAGGGGTTTTAGTTCATATGGGCAGTATAGTTGGCTCAGGCTTGGGGAGACTGAAGGGCCTGTTCCTGTTCTGTAATTTTCTTTGTTCTTTCTTTGCGTTGTCAACAGGGTTTCCTGTTAACTGGCCCGCCCTTGCCAGTGAGAAACCCATGGGAGGGGTGTGCCATTGGTGGAATCATAAGATATGGCAGCAAGATTTTGGTGTGCCTCTTTGACTAAGCTTGTAAATGGCCAACTAATATCTCATTGTGTGACACAGTGTCAAATATAGTTTGGTAACACTCCTTGAAGCAGCCATTTTGCCATGTTAAAGGCACTATATAAATGTAAGTTGTTGCTACTAAGTAATATCTGTGCAGTTATCTGAGAGTGATTTCTAACAGTGAAATTCATTTTACCAGGAGGCCCCAGCTGGGAGAGAGAGCTGCCTGCAGACAGGCGATTGTGAACAGATTTACATTCACACAGTGGATTGATTGTACTCACATGCTTCAATGTTGCATCATGTGCCTTCCCAATGCATCATGCTGCCATTGGCTTGTGCAAAAGCAGCGTGGCTGTGATGTGAATGCAAAATCCCAATCAAAGTCACTGTGAACTGATTCATTCATTGCTTGTAGCTATATCATCTCCTGTAACCTGTCGACACACTTACTAAAAGGTCACATGGCATGTTGGGCAGCACAGTGGTTAGCACTGCTGCTTCACAGCTCCAGGGGTCTAGGTTCAATTCCCAGCTCGGGTCACTGCCTGTGTGGAGTTTGCACATTCTCTTCATGTCTGCATGGGTTTCCTCCCCATCCAAAGATGTGCGGGTTACCTTGATTGGCTATGCTAAAATTGTCTCAAGTGTCCTGAGATGTGTAGGTTAGAGGGATTAATGGGTAAATGTGTATGGATATGAGGGTAGGGCCTGGGTGGGATTGTGACCAGTGCAAACTTGATGACAGAATGGCTTCTTTCTGCACCGTAGGGTTTTTAATGATCTCAAGGTGGCAAGGCCAAGAGGTGCCAGTTATGTTGGAGCTGTGCAGGTTCTGGTCACAACCCAGTTTGGTGTTCAGTTCCAGGCAGCACTTCAGGAAGGATGTATTGATCTAGGAAAGAGCACAATGTAGAACTGCCAGAATGATAGCAGGGCTAAAAGGGTAAAATTATAACAATAGCTTGCAGAGACTATTGCCAGAATTTTACCAAGATGTCTGCCCTGGAATCAGGATGGACACAGCTCACAGAACAGCATTCTCCATTGGCCTTACACAGGAGAGGCAGTAAAATTCCAACATAGGTCTGTAAAATACAGAAGATTAGGGGGGAACTGATTATGAACATAAGAAACACAAGCTGGGTTATTTTCTGAAATAACTCCTCAGAGCCAAGGTCCCTTTATTTACAAGCTTTATGCCACTTCTAAGAGTGCTTCAGGTACACAGCCAGAATCCAGAATGCCAGTGGGCCTGACACTCCCAGTTTAATATACAGGTGAGATGCCCTGATTAGGCAGGCAATTAAAGCCTTAATCAGACAGCTCATTTGCAGAAGGATATATTGGCCTTGGAGGGAGTATAGAGAAGGTTCACCATGTTGATACTAGAGATGAGAGAGTTAACCTATGAGGAGAGATTAAATAGACTGGGCCTGTACTCGTTGGAGTTTAGAAGGCTGAGGGGAGATCTTGTAGAGACATATAAGATAATGAAGAGGCTAGGTAGGATAGAGGCAGAGAGATTCTTTCCACTTGGAAAGGAAACAAGAACTAAAGGATACAGCCTCAAAATAAAGCAGAGTCAGTTTAAAACAGAGTTGAGGAGGAATTTGTTCTCCCAGAGGGTAGTGAATCTCTGGAATTCTCTGCCCATTGAAATGGTGGAGGTTACCTTGCTGAATATGTTTAAGTCACGGGTAGATTTCTGACCAATAAGGGAATTAAGAGTTATAGAGAGTAGATGGGTAAGTGGATCTGAACCACTTTCAGATCAGCCACGATCTGTTGAATGGCGGGGCAAGCTTGAAGGGCTGTATGACCTACTCCTGCCCCTATTTATGTTCTCATACTGTAAGAAGCCCACCTCGTGGGCCTCATTATACCTTGAAGATTACTCTGCTATTTAATAAGATCATGGCTAATTTTCTATCTCACCTCCCTTTCTTGCACTGTCCCCAGATCCATTAATTCCCTCAATATCCAAAAATTAATTGATTTTTGGGGTGGAAAGTTCCAAAGATTCACATCCATCTTGAGTGAAAAAAGATTTAAGCTCAACCTCAGTCCAAAATGTCTGGCCTCTTATCCTGGGACTGTAACCTCCACCTCACACAGCTTCCCCCCACTTACACCCCACACCGTGTTCCAGTTTTTCCAGGCAAGGGAAACATATCCAGGCATCTATCCTGTCAAATCCCCTGAGAATTTGAGGATCAAGATGTTTAGGAGAATTTGACATTTCATAATGCTCATTGCCCCATCCCCTCTCCCCCCCCCCCCCCCCCTTGCTGCCCCCTTGTTCCTTTGCTTCCCTATCTTCACCCCCTTTCCTTCACCTCCTTCCCTTGTGCTGCCTCCAGCAGCAGCCCTTCACCCTCTGCACCCCCTCCACTCTAAATCGAAATGTTGGAAATGAACCATTTTCACATGTCAGACCAAAGGACAAAACTGCAGGTTGCCACAGCAATGGTTTCAATCATTGTAAATATCCCACAGCCATCTTATTAACTGTATAATTTCTCCCTGAATCCAGAAACTCTTTAAACAAAGAAGATGTACTCCCTGTAGAAAATAACCGAGTTGGACATTAAAGCAAATCGCCTGATTGACGTCTATTGTTGATTCTTGTGTTTGTGTGGCTCGGCTCACTGGAGTTTGTACTTGCCAGAAATATATTAACAACAGAAGTTTCATCGAGGCTGCCCTTTCTAGGTAAACCCTTCAGAGACTTAGAGCCAAAGGGGGGATGCAGAGAGTTCGGTTTATGTTGCATAAAAGCAAGTTACTACAGATGCTAAAATCTGAAACCAAAAGAGAAAATGCTGGAAAATCTCAGCCAGATATGGAGAGAAAAGAGCTGACGTTTCGAATCCGGATGATCCTTTGTTAAAAGGACTCGAAATGTCAGCTCTTTCGTTTCTGTACCGAAGCTACCAGACTTGCTGAGATTTTTCAGCATTTTCTCTTTTAGTTTATGTTGGAAGTAACTTGAACGGGGAGTTGGATAAATGTTTGCAAAGACTCAGGAAAAAATGGGGACGATAGCACTGACAGGACAGGTAGAATGGTCATCTTCTCTGCCCAACAGTTGTGTGTTAGAGGAACTATAGTGTGTGACCAACTACGGATGAAACACAGTAAATTATTTTTGTCTGTGACAGGGTCCGATTATATTCGAGAGAAGGATGGTCTCTGGGCTGTCCTTGCATGGCTATCTATTATCGCAGCACGAAAACGGAGTGTGGAGGAGATCATGAAAGACCACTGGGCCCGATTTGGCCGGAATTATTACTGCAGGTGAGGCAAACATTGACTCCATGGAGGTCTAAAGCAACGTGGTGGAATTGCGATTGAGGCTGTTACTGACCAGTCTCAGCCCCAGAACTCTGACTTTCCTTATTCTATAACCCAATGGGTTTCTGTCCCCAGTCATTGGACAGTTACCTTGAGGAACTCCTGTGGTGATGTCCTAGGACTGAGATGATTGATCTCCAACCATCACAACCATCTTCCTCTCTGCCAGGTACACCTCTCGCCAGTGCAAAAAGGTTTTCCCCTGATTCTCATCGACTCCAGTCTTGCTACAGCTCCTATATCTCAGTCAAATGCTGTCCTGATGTCAAGGGCTGTCACTCTCACCTTACCTCTGCAGTTTTTGTCCATGTTTGAACCAAGGCTGTAATGAGATGAAGAGAACCCAAAGTGGGTATCACTGAGTAGGTTATTGATGAGTAAGTTCCCACGTGGAGTACTGTGCGCTGTTCTGGTCGCCTCACAAGAAGGATATGGAAGGGGTGCAGAGGAGATTTACAACGATGTTGCCTGGATTGGATGGCATTCCTTATAAAGATAGATTGAGGGAGCTAGGTCTTTTCTCCCTGGAGAGACGAAGGATGAGAGGTGACCTGATAAAGGTGTAGAAGATGTTGAGAGGTATTGATCGGGTGGATTCTCAGAGGCTATTTCCCAGGGCTGAAATGGTCACTACGAGGGGACACAGGTTTAAGGTGCTGGGGATCAGGTACGAAGGTGATGTTTGGGATAAGTTTTTCACTCAGAGGATGGTGACTGAGTGGAATCAGCTGCCATCGGCAGTGGTGGTGAACTTGCTGGGATCTTTTAAGAGACCTCTGGATGAGTACATGGGATTCAATGGGATTGAGGGTTATAAATAGGCATGGTAGGTATGGATATGATTGGCATAACTTGTGGGCCAAAGGACCTGTTTGTGCTGAAGTTTTCTACGTTCTGTGTTCTAAGTGTACCTTGATAGTGCTTTCGAAGACCCCTTCCATCACTTTTTTGATGATTGAGAGTGCACTGATTGGGTGGTAATTAGTTTGGTTGCATTTTTAACAGGACATACCTGAGCAATTTTCCACATTGCCGGTTAGATACCAGTGCTATAACTGTATTGGAAGAGTTTGGCTAGGGTATGGTAGGTTCTCTGATAGAAGTCTACAAGATTATGAGAGGCAGGGACAGAGTGGATAGTCAGAAGCATTTTCCCAGGATGGAAGAGTCAATTATTAGAGGGCACAGGTTTAAGGTGCGAGGGGCAAGGTTAAAAGGCGATATATGAGACAGATTTTTTAGCGTGGTAGATGCCTGGAACTCGTTGCCAGGTGAGGTAGTGGAATCAGATACGATAGTGACTTTTTAAGGAACATCTTGACAAGTATATAAACAGGATGGGAATGGAGGGATGTGGTCCCCAGGAGGGTAGGAGTTTTAGTTAAGTCAGTAAGCATAGTCGGTGAAAGCTTGGAGGGCCGAAGGGCCTATTCCTGTGCTGTAATGTTCTTTGTTCCGGAGCTCAAGTCTTCAGTACTATTGCAGGAGTAGGAGTAGACCATTCATCCCATCAGCCTGCTCTGCACTTCAATACGAACATGGCTAATTTTAGGCTTCGACAGCACTTTCCTGCCGCTGCCTAATACCCTAATAATGGGCGGCCCAGTGGTGCAGTGGTTATCACTGCCGTCTCACAGTGCCAGGGACCCAGGTTCAATTCCAGCCTCGGGTCACTGTCTGTGTGGAGTCAGCATATTCTCCCCATGTCTGCGTGGGTTTGCTCCAAGTACTTCAATTTTCTCCCACATTCTGAAAGATGTGCCGGTTAGGTGCATTGACCCAATGAAGTATGGCAACTCAGGTCATTTCACAGCAACTTCATTGCAGTGTTAATGTAAGCCTTACTTGTGAGTAATAAATAAACTTTAATCCCTTAATCCCCAAGAGATCAGAAATCTGTGTATCTTATTCTGAAACATGTTCAAAGATGGAGCATTCGCAAGCCTCTGCGATCCTTTGGATAAAGAAACTTATCCTCATTTCAGCCCGAGGTGATTATCTCCTTAACCTGAGCCCATGCCCCTGTGTTTTAGATTCTCTGACTTGTAGAAACAAACTCTCTCAGAATCAATGGCCAAAATTTTACCAGCAGGTCAGCCTTGGAATTGGGGCAGACAAGGCTCGCAGAACAGAATTCTCCTTTAGCCTCGGGTAGGATTTTACAAACCTCGCCCAAACGAGGTTGTAAAATATCGGCCAATTCAGCTGGTGAGTCTGTGGAACTCTTTGCCGCAGAAGGCTGTGGAGGTCAGGTCATTGAGTGTCTTTAAGACAGAGATAGATAGATCTTTGATTAATAAGAGAATGAAGGGGAAAAGGCAGGAGAATGGGGATGAGAAAATATTGAATGTGGAGCAGACTTGATGGGCCGAGTGGCGTAATTCTGCTCCTGTGAATTATGGTCTTAATGTCTCAGTGGTTCAACAAGACCCAATGCGACCTCAAGGGGCAGCCACAGATAAATACCATCCTTGTCAAGGACATCACCATTCCGAAAATGAATAATGAAGAAATGATCTGTGTTTGAAGCCCTCGAAACTCCAGTGTTTTTTTTTCATCTCCCCAGTTGTCTCTTTTCTCCGTTATCAGTGAACTCTGTTTTTGAGTAGGTTCGATTATGAGGATATAGACCCACGAACAGCTTATTACTTAATGAGGGACCTTGAAGCTGTCATTACTGATCGGTCATTCATAAACCAACAATTTGTCGTTGGCAATCACAGTTACACTGTGGAGAAAACCGAAAACTTTGAATACACGGATCCCGTGGATGGCATCGTGACCCGAAACCAGGTGAGAGGCCAAACTGCTCTGCACAGACTCTCTCTTCAGGGGATCTTTTAAAAGTGGTAAATGAGTGTTTGTTGTGTTAACCCTTCCAGAGAAAGACTTGCATTTCTATAGCACCTCTCTCAACCTTAGAACTTCCTTCACAGCCAGTTAAATCCATTCTAAGTTTGGTCACCGTAGCAATGTACAAAATTTGCACACAGCAAGATTCCACAATTAGCAATGTGATAAGATCGGATAATCTCTGTTGGTTGAGAGATAAATATTGACCACGGCACCAGGGAGAGCCCTTTAATTTTATAACTTTATAAACACATCCTCTTTCTCAACTATTTTGTTTTCTCAGTGTAACCTGAGCAAACTTTTGATTTGATTAAATTTTCATTTTAAATTAAAATAATGTGGCAAATGTAGATGTTTATGTATTGGAAAAATGCTGCAGGGAAATATTTCTGTGGTAAAATATACTGACATTCACTAATTACAGCTCTGGAGTGTCTTTGTCTTTTAAACATGTCTCACTGGGCTGCCCTCTCCTGCTCAGTAGCTAGCACTGACCTGCTGAGTCAGAAGGTTACTGATTCCACTCCAGAGACCAGAGTGCACAGTCTCGGCTGACACTGCCACTGCAGGACTGAGGGAGTGCTGAACTGCTGGAGGTGCCGTCTTCTGGTTAAACTGAGATCCTCTCATATAAGGGGCCCCATGACCATTTGACTGAAAAGAGCAGAAACACTTCTCCTTAACGTCCTGGTCAGAATTAACTGGACGTTACAGTATTAACTGCAGCAGATTGTCCGGTCATTGCCCACCTGGGAGAGCTAACTGTGAAAATAAATGAGCTACCCTTACCCTTGCATTATTATGGTGATTACTCTTCAGAAAGAACTTCGCTGCCTGCAGAGTATTCTAGAATATTCTGAGGTTATGAAAGGCACTAAAGAAATGTAGTTCTGTCTTTAATGCCCTCACCAGAATGGAAACTCTTAGCCACTCTTTCCCTGAGCGTGTAAATAAATAGCTGCCACATACCTCCCATGCGTGACATTCCTTTTCGGAGATCAGCATTATTGTTTATTATGGGGGTGTGCCAATTTACGCACAGCAAGCTCCAACACACAGCCGTGTGAAAATGGCAAGGTCATCTATTTTGGTGAGGTTACCGTAGAATCATAGAATCCCTACGGTGCCAGCCCATCGAGTCTGCACTGACTCTTTGACAAAGCATCCCACTCAGGGCTTATACCTGTAACTCTGGGTAATTATCCCACCACCCCTATACCCCTTAGAACACAAAGGGGCAATTTTTGCATGACCAATCCACCTAACTGAGGGGTAAATGGAAATCAGGCAGTCTGTCGAACAGGCAGTTGCTCCACCTTGCTAACAAAAGGCCTCATTGGCAGGTTAGGCATCTCACCCCTACAGAAATGAATCCAATGCCCGATTTGAGTTGCCACATATTCCAGGAGGTTTCATCACATGATCTTTCACCTCAACCAATGGTGACCTGTTTTCCACAGTCAACAGGAAAAGCAAACCAATTCACCATTAGATGAAATGTATCTTGATTGCTAATTAAACCGTTCCTCTGTTCCCATCAAGTCTCCAATTTTTTTTAGATTGGAAAAACTAATGTTCTTCAAAGAACACGCCCTTATTATTTACCTCCTCAATGTTGCTCCTGTCAAGTAGGGTAATCTTCAATTCTTCAAAGCAATTGGTGGCCGGTTTTATCGTGTAACACCACTATTCTGGGTTTTGGATAAGACAGGTGTGGAGTAGAAACATAGAGGATAGGAGCAGGAAGAGGCCATTTGGCCCTTTGAACCTGTTCCATTATTCAAAGTGACCACAGCTGATCATCCAACTTTATAGCCTAATCCTGCTTTCTCCACATAACCTTTGATCCCATTCGCTCCCTATATCTAGCTGTCTAATGCACCAAGGCTGGATCTACCTCATCTGCTGTGAGGTGGGTGAACTGCACATGGACGGCAAGCTCCGGTCAGTGTAGGAGTTGGTGACTTGTTAATTGGGAATGGTATTGTCCAGGGCTTTTTCAGGGCCCCTGCATCTGACCCATTCCCAGCTGTCAGATGGCACCACAGGAATTTCAGCAATGAGTTCAAGATGCTGTGGTCAGTCGCTGCTGAAACCTTAGATCAGGAGCCACTCAGATGAATTTGTCTCCATTACACACCAGAGTCACCAGTGGCCAGACTGCTCCAACACAAGACACCTCGTGATGACTGAAGCCTTCTCTTCTCACAGGGCCTGAGGTTGATATTCACGGACGATTCGAGGCTCATATTTCGGTTGAGCGGGACTGGGAGTATGGGATCTACAATCAGGATCTACGCAGAGAGTTACGTGCGGGACACCAACAGCATCGACAGGGATCCACAGGTAACCTGAGCAACCAAGGCACAGAGCATGCCAGCTGATATATTATTCAATCCAACATGGGACAGCATGGTGGCACAGTGGTTAGCGCTGCTGCCTCCGAACGGCAGGGCTCCCTGGGTTCGATTCCAGTCTTGGGTCTGTGTGGAGCTTGGATATTCTTCTTCTATCTGCATGGGTTTCCTCCGGGTTCTCTTGTTTCCTCCCACATTCCAAAGATTTGCAGGTTAGGTGGATTGGCCAATGTAAATTTGCCCCTTAGTGTCCCAAGATGTATAGGCTTAGGGGTATTAGTGGGTAAACACATAGGGCTATGGGTAAGCCTGGGCAAAAGTCAGTGCAGGCTTGATGGGCTGAAGGCCCTCCTTCTGCACTGTAGGGATTCTATAATTCATATTCAACAGTGGAATGAAACTATCCCTACAGGCTTCACAATAGTATCATCAATCAGAAATAGACATTCAGAGCAAGAAGCTGATATCAGGTAGATTGTTAACACGTTTGCTCAAAGAAATGATTTTTCAGTGGGTGGCGGGGGGGGAGGAAGAATCTTCACATTAATGATGATTAACCCACTTTTGGAAGGGCAGACAACTTCTAGAACATTTTTTAATTCTTTCAAGCAAAATGGATGTGGCTGGTTAGGCCAATATTTATTATCTATTTTTAATTGCCCCTTGAGAATGTAAGAGTACTCAGTAAGTTATCTAGCTTCTTCCCCACCTTTTCCCCATAGCTTCTCATTTTCCCTTCAGGTGCAAGTCCAGTTTGAAAGACATGTTTGACACATTCTCCATCACACTCTCAGGCAGTGTATTCCAGATCCCGCAGAGAAATTCCAGACTTTAGATCCAGGCAGCAATCACCATGCTCATGTATGAAGGGGCAAAGGAAGAGGCCAGAGGGAGGGGTATAGGGATATCTTAGAGGACTGTAGAACTAGAGGAGGTTACAGAGATAATGAGGGTTGTAGGGGCTGGTGGAGGCTACAGAGATTGGGAGGATTGTAGGGGGCTGGAGGAGGTTACAAAGGTAGGGAGGGGTATAGAAGTTGGAAGAGATTACAGAGATAGGTAGGGTTGCAGGAGCTAGAGGAAGTTACAGAGTTAGGGAGGATTGTAGGAGGTTGGAGGAGGCTACGGAAATAGGGAGGGTTGGAGGAGGTTTACAGAGATAATGAGGCTTTTAGGGGTTGGAGAAGGTTGTAGAAATAGTGAAGGAGTGGGATGATGGAGGAATTTGAAAGCAGGCTGAGAGGTTTAACCCGTACTCCAGGAGAATACAATGGAAGATTAAACATCTGCCCTCCTAGATCAGACAGAAGTTCCTGAAACTTCTTCCGTCTGAAATGAAAGAGAATGCTTAAGATGGATTGAAAGTTTTAAAAATACGTCCTAATTTTTATGTGTGGTTATTACATAAATATGGCCGATGGCACATGAATCTGTCCAAAACATGATGGGGGGAGTCGTTTTAAATTAACCAGAATCCGCCCCCATGTCAATAGAGGCGTCTAAAACTGTCCCATCCATTTCTCACTGGGATGTGGGTTGGGATAACAGCAGACCACCAGCAGCTCAGTCCCCCAGCCTCTCGCTCTGTCCCCACCACTCCAGCCCAACCCTGCTGATTCACCAAGGCAATTCTGTTAAAAAGGGCAGTCTCTGCTTCCTTGTGAGGAGTGGACAACAACTGTTCAGAGGCCGGCCTAGGTGCCAGAGAATTTGGAAGCTAGGAGTAGTTTTGCTTCTTTGCCAAGATCTTTGCTTCAGCCTGTGAGATGGTAGTTGCTATGCTGCCAGCGTGCTGGCTCAGCTACAGTCTGTACCCCCCCCCCCCCCCCCCCCCCCCCCCCCCCCCCCGGGCTTGAGCAGTGAATTGTTACAGTTCAGCCTGGAATATATCGTTTGAATAATCACATTGAGTTGTACAGAAATGCAGACAGAGAGAGTGGGAGGACTGGAATCATCTGCACAATTCTAGCTCCTGTGGCGTGGACATCAGTAACCAGAGCACACAGGGTCTGAGATAGTTGGCACATGAATCAGAGGGGACAAGAGGAGAAATATATCAACACAGTGAGTTGTTGTGATCTGGAATGCACTGCCCCAAAGAGCAGTGGAAAGAGATATAGTAGAATCATAGAATCTGTACAGTGCAGAAGGAGGCCATTCAGCCCATCAAGTTTACACTGACTACAATCCCGCCCAGATCTTATCCCCATACATTTATCTAGCTAATCCCCCTGACGCTTAGGGGCAATTTAGCTTGGCCAATCCACCTAACCCGCACATCTTTGAACTGTGAGAGGAAACCGGAGCACCCAGAGGAAACCGGAGCACCCAAAGGAAACCCACGCAGACACGGGGAGAATGTGCAAACTCCACACGGATAGTGACCCAAGCTGAGAATCGAACCCAGATCTCTGGCACTGTGAAACAGCAGTGTTAACCACTGTGCCACTTGGGACGGGAGGGGCTAACTGGAAAAACCCAGTAATGGCACCCACCCTCGGGCTGAACCTTTCAGTAACTGACAGGAGCAGGAGAGGCCATTCAGCCCATTGAACTGTTCCACCATTCAGTTAGATCAAGGGTAATATGTACCTTAGCTCCATCCACCCTCTTTACTTTTGTATCTCTCTTAATCTCCTTACCTGACAAAAATTTATCAACTCCCATCTTGAAATTTTCAATTGGCCCCCAGCCTCAACATCCTTTCAAGTTTTGTCCGCCCCTGAGATTCTCCCTGATATTATCCCTAAACCGGGTCTGCTTTCAAGGTTATACGGAGATCTGTAATTAACTCATCTCTTAGAACCATAGAACATTACAGCTCCGAAACAGCTGTAGTTTTGTATAAGATGTTGAGAGGTATTGATTGGGTGGATTCTGAGACTTTTTCCCAGTGTGAAATGCTTGCCACAAGAGGATACAAGTTTAAGGTGCTGGGGAGTAGGAACAGAGGAGATTTCGGGGGTAAGTTTTTCACTCAGAGAATGGTGGGCGCGTGGAATCAGCTGCCGTTAGTGGTGGTGGAGGCAAATTCAGTAGGGTTTTTTAAGAGACTTCTTAATGAGTACATGGGACTTAATAGAATTGAGGGTATTAAGTAAACCTAGCAGTATGGATATCATCGGTGCAACTTGTGGGCTGAAGGGTCTGTTTGTGCTGCAGTTTTTCTATGTTCTAAACAGGCCTTTAGGCCCTTCTTGTCTGTGCCGAACCATTTTTTGCCTAGTCCCACTGACCTGCCCATGGACCATATCCCTCCACACCCCTCTCATCCATGAACCCGTCCAAGTTTTTCTTAAATGTTAAAAGTGACCTCGCATTTACCACTTTTCCTGGCATCTCATTCCACACTCTCATTACTTCTGCATGAAGAAGCCCCCCCATCCCTCCCCCCCCAATATTCCCGTTAAATTTTTCTCCTTTCACCCCTAACTCATGCCCTCTGTTTTTTTCCTTGCCTAGCCTCAGTGGAAAAAGCCTGCTTGCATTCATTCTATCTATACCCATCAAAATCTTATACACCTCTATCAAATCTCTCCTCCTCCTTCTACACTCCAGGGAATAAAGTCCTAATCTATTCAATCACTCTCTGTAACTCAGCTTCTCAAGTCCCGGCAACATCCTTGTGAACCTTCTGTGCATTCTTTCGACCTTATTTACATCCTTCCTGTAACTAGGTGACCAAAATTGTACACAATACTCTAAATTTGGCCTCACCAATGCATTATTCAACCTTACCATAACACTCCAACTTTTATATTCAATACTCTGATTCATAAAGACCAATGCACCAAAAGCACTCTTTACAACTGTATCCACCTGTGACTTCACTTTTAGGGAATTCTGTATCTGTATTCCCAGATCCCTCTTCAGGGTCCTAGCATTTACCCTGTACGTTCTACCTCGGTTTATCCTTCAAAGTGCAATACCTTGTTGACAAAACTTTTGTTAACCGAGCTGTTGTTAACTGAACATCTTGTTAATTTGGTGTAGGTGTGGGACTTTGACTCCCACTTGTGGGGTGCGGGGGTTAAAGGTCACCTAGTGGACGCTGCTTCTTGGCATTGTTCGTTCGACCTAATGGAAGCTGTAACGAAACAGAAAATGCTGGAAAATCTCAGCAGGTCTAACAGCATCAGCGGAGAGAGGGTGGAGCCAATGACGGGAATGTTCCGGCCATTCAAAGCCAGCAGGATTTTCCCATCCTGCTGCAGGGATTTGGTTGGATGCCAAATTCTCGATCTGGCTGCAGCGGGATCATGGCGTGAATGGAGATAGGAATGTCCCCAATGTTTTGAGCCTGGATAACCCTTTGTCAGCGTATCTGCTGGCAACTGCGCCTTCCGTAGTCAAATAGTCAACGTTCAATGTTTGGGTTAGCACATCTTGAAAATGGAGTAAAACATCAGACTCTGTCTAGTGTTTGTAGAAGTTATTCGGAGGGTGGAAGGAACATCCAGAATAGCAGTCGGAAAATCCTTTCTGGATGTTTTAGTTGCTGTGTTTTTGGATGAGAAAGGTCAATGTGCTGAGTTCCTGAGTGATTGTTGCACATATACTTGACCCACCACAAGGAGGCATTGTTGACTCACAAACCAAGATATTTCCAAATCTTCCACAATTTTTGTCACTGTTTTAAATCTGTTAGCAATGAATTAGACAAATGTCAGAGGGGTCACGTTCATGCTTGTGTGATCAACACCATCCAGATGGAATCAGCCAAGATCAAGGTAAAAAGATTAGAGAATTGTAAAGTATAAGTGAGTTTTGTCCCCTAACCATTGACGCCCTTTTCTCGTGGTCTTTATTTACTTACTAGTGTTGCAAGTAGGCTTACATTAACAATGCAGTGAAGTTACTGTGAAAGTCCCCTAGTCGCCACACTCTGGTGCCTGTTTGGGTACACTGAGAGAGAACTTAGCAATGTACCTAACTGGCACATCTTTCAGACTGTGGGAGGAAACTGGAGCACCTGGAGGAAACCCAAGCAGACACGGGGAGGATGTGGATTTTAGCACAATTTCAAAGACATTCTAGACACAGTTCTTCTCTAACAGCACTGTGGGTGTACCTACACCATACAGAAAGCAGCGGCTCAAGTGGGCAGCTCACCACCACCTTCTCAGGGGGGCAATTAGTGATGGGTAATAAATGCTGGCTGCTCATCCTATTAATGAATAAAGAAAATGTATAACCAAAGCGGAAACTCTAACATAAAAATATGTTGTCCATGGGGGGAGGGTATTAAAAGCCAGAGTGCAGCAGTGGGAAATTATTGCTGGCTGGATTCACAGCTGCAGAATGAGGGCTTACAGCCTTAATGTGTTCTTTCTTCACAATGAGAGAACACACCAGCGGAAATGGATTTCTGTACAATAATTATAACAGTGATGCTGCTTCTAAGATTCGTATCTCAAACTGTTTATTTATTCTGACTGTAATTGAAGCAAGTTTAAAACTTTCTATAGATGAGAGAGACTTGCATTTACATAGCACCTTTCATGACTTGTGACAGAACTGTGTACAGTCTTGGTCACCCTATTGTAGAAAGGATATTATTAAACTAGAAAGAGTGCAGAAAAGATTTACTAGGATGCTACTGGGGCTTGATAGTTTGAGTTATAAGAAGAGGCTGATTAGACTGGGACTTCTTTCTCTGGAGTGTAGGAGGCTGAGAGGTGACCTTATTGAGATCTATAAAATAATGATGGACACAGATCAGCTAGTCAATATCTTTCCCCAAAGATAAGAGAGTCTAAAATTAGAGGGCATAGTTTTAAAGTGAGAGGAGAGAGATAGAAAAGATCCGGGGGGGCAATTTTTCACACAGAGGGTGGTGAGTGTCTGGAACAAGCTGCCAGAGGTAGTAATAGAGATGGGTATAATTTTGGCTTTTAAAAAGCATTTAGACAGTTAACATGCGTACGATGGGCACAGAGAGATATGGGCCAAATACGGGCAATTGGGATTAGCTTAGGGGTTTAAAAAAAAGACAGCATGGTCACGTTGGGCTGAAGGGCCTGTTTCCATGCTGTAAACCTCTCTGATTCTGTGACCTCAGGACCAGGGTGATCAACTATCAGAGAAGATGTAAGGGAAACTTTGGAGTGGCAGATCTGAGAGCGTGGGGGTGGGGGTGGGGGGGGCGGAAACTGTGACAGTGGAGTGGGGGA
Organism: Sphyrna mokarran; assembly: GCA_024679065.1. Lineage (NCBI taxonomy): Eukaryota > Metazoa > Chordata > Chondrichthyes > Carcharhiniformes > Carcharhinidae > Sphyrna > Sphyrna mokarran. Next base: position 127,210,745 of record JAGIQG010000006.1, on the reverse strand, counting down.
TGAACCTCTGTGAGCAGGGTGGGGGGCTGGAATGGGGTGGGACCGGTGTGAGATTTAAGATCAGGCCATTGGAACGAGAGCACAGGTGCATACTGCACAAGATTTAAAGATCTGGATTACGGGACAAGATGGGTCTCAGAAACAACTAACTCACCCTGCCCAGAACATGTCAACGTATTCTATAGCCAATGATGCATTTTGCAGTGGAGTGACTGCTGTTGTTTGGAAAGATGGCAGCCATTTTGAGCACAGCAAGCTCCCACAACTGATTGATAATCATCTGTTTTTTTGTGATGTGAGTTGAAGGTTAAATATTTACTTGGGAACTGAGACCTTCTTCCAAACTGAATCTTTTATGTTCACATTAGTGGACTTTAGTTTACCCGCGCAGCACAGTGGCATTGTGGTTAACACTGCTGGGTTCAATTCCTGGCTTGGGTCACTGCACCTTCTCCCCATGTCTGTGTGGGCTTCCTTAGGATGCTCTGGTTTCCTCCTGTAGTCCAAAGATGTGCAGGTTAGGTTGATTGGCCATGTTAAATTGTCTCATAGTATCAGGGGCACTAGCTAGGCTAAATACATGGGGATTATGGGGATAGGGCCTGGTGGGATTGTGGTCAGTGCAGACTCAAGGGATCACCTTCTGGATTTTATTTCATCTGAAAGACAGCGCTGCTGACAGTGCAGAGCTCCATCAGTACCGTGTTTCCAATGTCTGCCTAGATTCTTTGCTCGTATCTCTGGATTGGTTCATGAACCCACAACCCGCCACTGGGAGGCAAGAGTGAGCCACCACCAATTTTTATTCACAACTGTTGTTTCTGATCGATCACATTATTCAAGTTCTTCTCTCATCCCCATTAAATGGAGAACAACATTTACAATCCCTACTTTGGGATTGTTAATCTGAAACCTGTTTGTAGCTTTGAGTTCACGTTCCATGCTCCTGTCAGTAATCCCAACATCTTAAGGACATCATTTGGACTCTCGGGCTAGAGTGTTACCACCATTCACACCGCTGGGATTTTCCCATCCCACTGCAGATTTGGATGCGTGCCGAATTCTCCGAGCTCGCTACAGCGGGAGTGTGACGTGACGGCAGGTAAAATCATGCCTGGAGTATCTCTGTGGGCTGCGTGCTCACCCCCTGAGTCAGATTATGTTCACACACCGAGACTTGAGCACATCATTCCAGCAGTTCCTGGGGGAGTGCTGCACTGTCACTGACGCCATCTTTCAAATGCAATGTGAAAGTGTTTAAATCAGGAAAAGATACCACAGCCACAATTCAGAGAAGAGCAGTAGAGTTCTGCCTGCTAGTGTGGCCAATATTTGTCCCACAATCAGCAACTTACAAGGTGGTCATCAGGTCATTATCACATTGTGGGATCTTACTGCACAATAGTCAACAGCTGTGTTTCCTGCAGTACAACAGTGACCACACTTCAAAAAAGAAGCACTCCACTGGCTGAAATTTGTTTTGAGATGCTGTGAAAGATGCTACATTAATGTTAGCCTTTATTTCTGATATTCCCCTCACTTTGCTCACTTTGTACTAAGCTTCCAGGGACTGCCTCATGGGACGGAGTAGGGGAAACGTGAGCAGAATTAGACCACTCGACCCATCGAATTTGCTCTGCCATTCAATCAGGGTTGATATTTTTCTCATCCTCATTCTCCTGCCTTTTCCCCATAACCCCCCTGATCCTCTTATTAAACACAAACCTATCTCTGTCTTAAAGACACTGAATGATCTGGCCTCCACAGCCTTCTGCGGCAAAGAGTTCCACAGATTCACCACTGTCTGGCTGAAGAAATTCCTCCTCGTCTCTGTTTTAAAGGATCGTCCCTTTAGCCTGAGGTTGTAACATCTGGTTCTAGTTTTTCCTACTAGTGGAAACATCCTCTCCACGTCCACTCTATCCAGGGCCTCTCAGTATCCTGTAAGTTTCAATAAGATCCCCATCCCACCCCTCTAAACTCCAATCTTACAGCCCCAGACTTTTCAACTGTTCCTCATATGAGAAGCTTATCGGCAGGGACAGCTATTCCCAGTTATCCTGTAGAAGTCCTCGACAGTACCACTGTGTAACCCGAGGAGGGCAGTGTGGAGACGGACTGTGATGCCAATTCTGTTGCTAATTTGCCTCTTTAGAAATTAAATTACATAATTTGATGCCCACCTTTGACTACTGAGCTTTAGAATCCTGAACAAGATGTGAATCAAACGATGTAAATAACATGGGCAAATTGTATAAAATCAGTCATTAGAAATAGGAGCAACTCTGAAGTTCACATTCCCAATGGATATTGAAGAATACTTGGTGTTTGTAGTTCAGTGACTCTGCTACCCTTGTCCTATCTCACACTAAACGTCGAATACCCATCACCACTGACCTCCACTGGCTTCCAGTCTGACAAACAAATTTAAAATTCTGCTATTTATTTACAATCTGCCCACGACACTTGCCCTCCCCCCTCTCTGTAACCTCCATCACTCCCCCGAGATCTCTGCATTCCTCTAATTCTGGAAACTTGTTGATCTCCCATTTCTATCATATAATCCCTACAGTGCAGAAGGAAGCCATTCAGCCCATCATATCTGTGATACCTCTTAAACAGGCTTACCCTGTAACTCCAAGTATTTACCCCGCTAATCCCTTTAGCCTTGGGACACTGAGGGGTATTTAGCATGGCCAAGCCACCTACCCTGCACATCTGGGGTGGCACAGTGGTTAGCACTCTGCCTCATAGGGCCAGGGACCAAGTTTAATTCTGGCCTCAGGTCACTGTCTGTGAAAAGTTTGTACGTTCTCCCTGTATCTGCATGGATTTCCCCTGGGTGCTCTGATTTTCTCCCACACTCCAAAGATGTATGGGTTAGGTTGATTGACCATACTAAATTGACCCTAGTGTCAGGGGAGTTAGCAGGGTAAATATGTGGGGTTACATGGATAGAGCATGTGTGGGCTTGTAGTTAGTGCAAACTCAATGGGCGAATTTCTGTAGGAATTCTATGATTAAATGATCTTTGGAATGTTTAGGGGAAACCAACACACCCAGAGGACACCCATGCAGACACGGGGAGAACATGCAGACAGTCAGCCGAAGCCAGAATTGAACCCAGATTCCTGGCACTGTGAAGCAGCAGTGCTACCACTGTGCCATCATGCTATGTATTGGCTTCATCTAGGGGCAACAGGATGGTTCAGCACTGCTGCTTCACAGTGCCAGAGATCCAAGTTTGATTCTCAGCTTGGGTCACTGTCTGTACAGAGTTTGCACGTTCTCCCAGTGTGTGCGTGGGTTTCTTCCGGGTGCTCCAGTTTCCTCCCATAGTCCGAAAAATGTGCTGGTTAGGCGCATTTATCATGCTAAATTCTCCCTCCTGTGTACCCAAATGGCGCCGGAGTGTTACGACTAGGGTATTTTCACAGTAACTTCATTGCAGTGTTAATGTAAGCCTTACTTGTGACTAATGAATAATTCTAGCTGCTCAGAGCCCAACTCTGGAATTCCCTCCCTAGACCTCTCTCCTCCCTGAAGGCACATCTTAAAACCTGCCTCTCTGACTAAGAATTCCATCGTCTGTCCCCAATGTCCCCTTAAACGTCTTGACGGCACACTTTGATGACAATCTTGTGGAAAAACTTGGAATTTTCCTACAATGGTAGTGCTATATAATTGCAAATTACTGTTGTAGCTTTCGATCATTCTGCCAAGAATTCGGTCTTCTTTATAAGCACTAATTTCAGATCGGCCTTTGTGTTAATGGAAAGAGATTGGGGCTTGGGATGGGGCAGGTTCACCAGGTTTATTATGAGGACTATTAGCATGTTCTAGGCTCATATTTCATTGAATATAGAAGATTAATAGAATGTGTAGGAGAGATTTGGGGGTTGAGGAGAGAGAGTCCTGGACAAAGGGAGGCAGATTTTAAAATTTGAACCAGGTTGTCCATAGACGATGGCTTTATCATCCAAAAGGGAGAGTAAAAAGCTGGAATACTCTCCCCCAAAAAGCAGTCGAGGCTGGGAAAGGGGTCAATCCAAAATTTCAACGCTAGGATGGATGAGTTTTTGTTAAGCGTAGGTGTACAGATGGAGTTTCAGTACAGATCAGTCATGATCTAATTAAATAGGATAATAGGCTGAAGGGGCTGAATGGCCTCTCTCTATGATCAGAAGGGCTGGAGGAAGGATCCCATTCAGCAGTGATCTCTGTTTTGCTTTTGCAGGTAGTGCTGGGCCCACTGATCGCCATTGCACTGAAACTATCGCAGATTCACGATCGGACAGACAGGAGGGGACCCACGGTCATTACCTGAGAGGAGCGTGCTGACCACTCCCGAGGGGCCAAGAGAGATTTATTTTTTGTTTTGTTTTTCATACCGGCTGCTCACAGTTTCATACCCAATCACTAATAAATAAAAGGGAAGAGAGAGGTAATGTCTTGCAAAATGATGAAGGTGTCTAGTTCTTTTATTTGTTGCTTTTATATTAACATACTGATGTATTGCGGGGAAAAAAGACATCTCTTGTAGAAGCTTTTCATCTTGAACTTATCAGAACATTCCACAAGAACACCAATGTCAAGGAAATAGACAAGTTTGTATTGTATGAGAAGAGAGTTGACTTTTCCAATCAATCAGCAGCCTCCTGTTCCACGTAAATTTGTTGATTTCTCTGACATGAGCATTCTTGCGGAATTCCCTGATAAGTTTCAGATGAAAAGCTTCGACAGAAAAGTCTCTTTTCTCGGTGATGCTCAAAATCTTTTCTGCCAAACAACTATTAATATTGATGTACTTGATAACAGCAATTATGTATTTTATAAAGAGCCACTGTGTTATCCTTGCATGAGTTGTGTTGTTTGAGTTAGCATTGGCCATATGAGATGGGTTGTGTGTTAACATTTTAGATTCGATGGTAAAGGTTGTCCATTGGCTGTGTACAATATTATTATTGTAAACCCATCATTGAATAAAACAAACCATCAACTCCCCCTTCCCACCCCACACCTATTATTAAACTGTATTGCTAACAAACATATCACTATGGTTGTGTCTTCATTCACTTTGAGTATTTTCACCAAATAAACTTTGCTTTCCGTTATACAGGATTGTCAAAAGAGCCAAGATGATTGAAATTTGGAATTCTGCAAATTAAGGATGGCATGGTGGCACAGTGTTAGCACTGCTGCCTCACAGCACCAGGGACCTGAGTTGATTCCCGGATTGGGTCACTCCATGTGGAGTTTGCACATTCTCCCCATGTCTGTGTGGGTTTCTTTTGAATACTCCGGTTTCCACCTACGGTCCAAAGATGTGCAGGTTAGTTTGATGGGCCATGCTAAATTGCCCATAATGTCCCAGGATGTGTAGTTTAGAGAGATTAGCGGGGCATATGTGGGGTTGTGGAGATAGGGCCTGGGTGGGATTGTTGTCGGTGCAAACTCAATGGGCTGAATGGCCTCCTTTTGCACTGTAGAGTTTCAATGTTGTTTCAAATGGCAATTGATGTTAGATCAATGGTTAATTTTAATGCATAGATTGATGGAGTGTTGTTAAACAAAAGTGTTAAGGATTGTGGTGTTCCCTGCAACATAGCCACCCATACCTGTCTGCGTCTGGGCTGAAGTCCAGTGTTATCATTCCACTGCACCCAGCCTGTATCCTCTGTGCACGCCTCAATGACATAACCACAAATATACACCATCTGCCTCTTTCTGTGCAGCTTCTGGGAATAAAACATTTTTTAATCCTCTGCCAGGTCGGGGCTATGTTAGTCAAGTCTCGCAATTAATTCAGATATTTGCTATCCTGCAGGATGGTCTTTCAAGTGTTATTTCAACATGAGCTGACCTCACCGTTCCTGGAGGCAGAATGGTGTCGACATGGAAATACTTCCTGCACAGTTCCCTGCCAGCTATTCAAATGTTTTGAGAGGAATTTGACAAGGGAATGAATTAATTTAGTTGCAGAGACATCCGGTCAAACATAAAGGAAAGAAACAAAGTCACTGAGATACACCAAGCTACCGAGAACAGAGCCAGGATGATTTGAGCAGCTCCGTCTCTGCTCCTGTCCGCTGCCTACTCAGAGTAAGATAACAGTGTAAAATAACTCAATATGTGCAGTGTTGGCAGCAAACACAGCCATTATGGATATGTGGCAAAGGTGGATATATGGAGCTCAGTTGGCAATCAGCCACAATCTCTTTGAAAGGGGAAATGGGCTTGAAATGCTCAGAGATTAGCTCCTGTTGCTGTGTCTCATAAACCAGTGGGAAGGCAAGGAGAAATTCTTGTTCAATTCTGGCCAAAGATACAACATTCAAACAGAAGAAACTGTCCATTTATATAGTAGAAGCCAGTGCTTAAATTCTCAGTAAGCATTCGAGGGATAAAGCAATCTCCATCAGGAGCACAAAGTAAAATCCTACCGTGCAGAAGGAGGCCATTCAGTCCATCGAGTTTGCACCTACCACAATCCCACCCAGCCCCTATCCCAGTAATCTCATGCATTTGCCTTAGCTGGTCCCCCGACACTAACAGTCAATTTAGTATGGCCTACCCATCTAACCAGCACATTTTTAGAACTGCGAGAGAAAATGGAGAACCCAAAGGAAACCCACGTAGACATGGGGAGTATGTGCAAACTCCACACAGATAGTGACCCAAGCCTGGAATCAATCCCTGGTGAGGCAGCAGTGCTAACCACTGTGCCAGAGTGTAATGAAGCCTTCACTTTTTGTGCCAGCGCGCTGTGTGCAAGGATTGCACAGACTGTGCATGTGCCTCAGAGTGTATAGGGAAATGGCTTCATTGTAAGATTATGCACTGGAATTAATTAGTATAAGGTGTGGTTGGACTTGATCTGAAATGTTTGTGTTTCTAATAACGGATTCATCTGGGAATGGAAACTGCATATTGTGTGGGACACTAACAAAAGCATATACCAGTCAGGCTGGATGTTCTATTTCCGTGCTGTTTATGTAGCTTGCTATTGTGAAAATATAACAGAGGTCACTTTAGATAAATTATATTAAACATGGTTTCCACTTCAAACACTGTGCTGAAGATATAATTTTTCTATCAAAGGGCTTTTCCTTGTTTTTTCTTGAGATTTATTAATATTGGCGGCTCCTCAATGTTATTAGTTCCAGGTGCCAGCCATATCGAAGTGGCTCACACTCAAAAAGAGGAACACAGCTCTCAGGAATAGGTCATTCAGCCCTTCAAGCCTGTTCTGCTATTCAGTAACAGAAACTAGAAGTAAAAATAGGTTATTCAGCCCCTCAAACCTGTTCCACATCATGGTTGATGTCAGGTGGTAGTCTCAATTCCATGTTGCCATCTCCCCCCCGTCCCCCGCCCCCGCCCATAACTCCTGACTCCTGATTGAATATCTGCCTAATTCAGCCTTCAGTATGTTCAGTGACCCAATCTCCACAATTCTATGGGGAAGAGAATTCAGCAGACTAGTGATCCTTTGATAGAAAATAAAGTTCTCCTCATCTGTCTGAAGCAGTGGGCTTGATCTGACATGGAATCAGCTGGTTCTAGTCCCTCCCTGGAGTGGAGTGGAAATGTCCTAAGGGTAGATACCCTATCAGGTCCCCTCAGCACCTTATAGATATGATATTACCTTATACTGCACGTCCCAATCCAGAGATGAGAACTCAATATTTAGACTGGCAGTCCTCTAACTTAAAACTGATACACTAAAAATTGATTATCCATCATTATCACATGGCTGTTTGTGGGATCTTGCTGTGTACAGCAGGGTGGTACAATGGTTAGCAGCAGTGTGTACTGTCTACAAGATTCACTGCAGCAATTCATCTAAGATCCTTAGACAACACTTTCCAAACCCATGACCACTTCCATCTAGAAGGACAAGGGATAGCAGATGGGAACACCACCATCTGCAAGTTCCCCTGCAAGCCACTCATTATCCTGACTTGGAAATATATCACTGTTCCTTCATAGTCGCTGGGTCAAAATTCTGGAATTCCCTCCCGAACGGCACTGTGGGTCAACCCACAGCACACAGACTGCAGCAATTCAAGAAGGCAGCTCACCACCACCTTCTCAAGGGTAACTAGGGATGGACAATAAATGCTGGTCCATGAAAGAATAAAACAAAGTAGTTCAGGAGGGGTTGTCACTGTTGTAATATAATAAATGCAACAGCCAATTTGTGGAATCATAGAATACCTTCAGTTGAGAAGGGAACCATTTGGCCCATTGAGCCTATAATGACAACAATCCCACCCAGGCCCTATCCCTGTAACATCATGTATTTACCCTGTTAATCCTCCCTAACATTACGGAGCAATTTAGCATGGCCAATCCACCTAACCTACACATCTTTGGACTGTGGGAGGAAACTGGAGCACGCAGAGGAAACCCATGAAGACATGGAGAGAATGTGCAAACTCCACAGAGTTCTGGAGACCGAAATCGAAAGTGGATCCTTGCCTCTGTGATACAGCAATACTAACCACTGTGCCACCCAGATTGGGATTCTCTGAAAGACAGCAGCTGGAATCGGAGTGGGCAAGGATCCAACAACAGAAATCTCCGTTGATCTCAGGCGGGAATTTCTGGTTTCGCCCGAGCAAGGCCGTTACATCCCGCCCAACACCTCTGACAGTGCAGCACTCCTTCAGTGAGACTGCCATCCTGAGTTGGAGCCATTGTGATAACCACAGTCACTGAGACAATCGCAGAAGAGAGTTGGGGGTTCAGAACCGGTATTAGGAAGTTGCTAACTTGTTCCAGAAACATTAAACCTGAATTAATTAATGACATAAATCTTTTGACAGCCAGACGTGTGCTGATTTTCCCGGGGATGATACTGTCTTTGTATCGATAGTTACTGAATCTCTATGCTAAGCATAGATTAAAACGCAGATCGGTTTGGGAAGCATTTGTGCGATAATCACATGGGCCCCTTCCTAGTACCATTTTATTACTCTGAACCCGTCAATCAAGTTAAATCCTGATCCACACTTGCTTTTTTGAAAACTTACAGAAATAAACAATGGACTTTATAAAAATCTAAGACACACTGCAATTGCTGGCCATAACGTGCTGGTATTGAAGGCAAGGTATTTAAATGGAGCGTTCACTTGTGGCTCAGATACGAGCGGAATGCATTCAGGCATACGGGTGATAAGATATACCCTTCAGGCACATTCCTGCGGCTCTGTATTCTTCAGTTACCAAGAAACAGGTGGCAAATAACCAATAACTGAATTCAAACTGGAACAGAGACATCAATCTTGAAGATTACATAGTGTTGTAGAGGAGTTGATGATCTGGTTTCTCCTTTAAATGTGACAACTTTCGATCTCATTAAACAGGATGGTTTTTGCATTGATGGCCAATTCTATTTAAAGATTGTCCTCAGGGACTCCATTCTGCGTTAAACATTGAGCTTTGACAAAGTGACATCTGGACTCAAAACGTTAGCTCTTTTCTCTCTTTACAGATGTTGCCAGAGCTGTAGCTCTGAGATTTTCCCAATTTTTTCTCTTTTAGTTTCAGATTCCAGCATTCGCAGTAATTTGCTTTCAACCTGTTTTTATTTATTCATTCCTGGGACATGGGTGTCACTGGCTGGCCAGCATTTATTGCCCGTCCTCAAGGGCAGTTGAGGCAACTACATTGCTGTGGCTCTGGGGTCAGATGTAGGCCAGACCAGGTAAAGATGGCAGATTTCCTTCTCTAAAGGACATTAGAGAACCAGATGAGTTTTTGCGACAATAGTTTCATGGTCATCAGCAGATTCTTAACTCCAGATATTTTCTTATTGAATTCAAATGGCACCATCTGCCATGGTGGGATTCAAAAACAGAAAATGCTGGAAAATCTCAGCAGCATTTATGGGGAAAGAATAGTGCCAACATTTTGGATGACCCTTTGTCAAAATACTAATGTCATCAACTTTAATCGTTGGCTCTATTCACTCCCCACAGATGCTGTCAGACCCGCTGAGATTTTCCAGCATTTTCTGTTTTTGTTCCAGGTTCCACCATCCTCAATATTTTGCTTTTAGCATGGCAGAGATTCAAATCAGGTCCCCAGAATATTAGCTGAGTTTTTAGATTAATAGTTTAGCAATAATACCTCTAGGCCATCGCCTCCCCAGTTTGTGGCTCAGGGGCCCCACTCTGGTGTGGCAGTCTCTGCCCCGCCTGCTGTAAAGGAGGATGGGGAGAAGGAGCATGATTTGCTGGCCTCTGCTTTCTGCGCTCTCATCTTGACCAGCTGAGAATTTTGTTTATTCCTTCCTCTTCTTCCATTGTCATTCCCAACAGTTAACCCCAGAAGTCACAGATATCAGTGAATGTCTCCGTTATCAGTGTCAATGTCCTTCATTGAACACAGGATCTGGGATAATCGTGTTGAACTTGTACAAGACATTGGTAAGGCCACACTTGGAATACCGTGTTCAGTTCTGGTCACCCTTTTATAGAAAGGATATTATTAAACTAGAAGGAGTGCAGAAAAGGTTTACTAGGATGCTACCAGGACTTAATGATTGAGTTATAAGGAGAGGCTGGATAGACTGGGACTTTTTTCTCTGCAGCGTAGAAGGCTGAGGGGTGTTCTTATAGAGGTATATAAAATAATGAGAAGCACAGATCAGCTAGATGGTCAATATCTTTTCCCAAAGGCAGGAGAGCCTAAAACTAGAGGGCATAGGTTTAAGATAGCAAGGGAGAGATACAAAAGTGTCCAGAGTGGCAACATTTTTACACAGAGGGTGGTGAGTGTCTGGAACAAGCTACCAGAGGTACTAGTAGAGATAGTAAAATTTTGTCTTTTAAAAAGGATTTAGCTTAGATAAGATGGATAAAGAGGGATATGGACCAAATGCAGGCAATTGGGATTAGCTTAGGGATTTAAAAAAAGGATGGCATGGACAAGTTGGGCCGAAGGGCCTGATACATGCTATAAACCTCTATGACTCTTTCTTCAGATCTCATCTGCAATTTTCCTTGTAGCTGAAGTTTGGATGCCCGGGATGGTGCCCAATACACTGTATAGAGGATCTTTCATTATATCACTGCCATCCATTTGCCGAATGTTGGTCCTCATTCTCCATGGAGGGACAATGTTCCACCAGTCCTCATGCTCACTAACTGGATTGTTTTGTCTGAGCTGGTGATGGGTTAGGTCCAGGATGGAATTGTTGAGAACAGGACTAGAATTGTGAATCTTGGTTAGCCTAGTTATTCACTTGAGCATCTCACATCATCCATTGACTCTGATTACACTTCCTGCTGCCTCAGCAAAGCAGTCAGTATAATCAAGGACCCTACGCACTCCGGACATTCTCCCTTCCACCTTCTTCCATCGGGAAAACAATATAAAAATCTGAGATCACGCACCGACCAACTCAAGAACAGCTTCTGCCCTGCTGCTATTAGACTTTTGAATGGACCTACATTGCAATAAGTTGATCTTTCTCTACTGACGGTAATACTATATTCTGCACTCTCTCCTTTCCTTCTCTATGAATGGTATGATTTATTTGTATAGCAAGAAACAATACTTTTCACTGCATATAAATACATGTGACAATAATAAATCAAATTTTCCAACAGATCACTCCCCAGAAAGTTAAACTGAAATGAATTATGTGGGAGGGCGTTAATGTGTAGAGTGTACACTAGCAGGATCCAGTTGGGCTGAATGGCCTATTTTTGCACCGGAAGGTTCTATACCAATGGCCTCAAATTCAGAAGCTGGTTTAGTTTTGCAAAAAAAAACCAACACATCTGATCATTGAATAACCTACTGAATATGGAATTGATTTGAACACAGCCCATTACTAAAACATGCCTGCTCTGACTTTATCATTTTGCTTCTGCCCTCTCCCATTTATTCTCTGTCTTCCCAGGACCCTTCCTGTACTGCTTTCCTCTGTGGTCTTGGTTTTTCAAGATCGAGAAGGACTGGAATTCCTTTCTCTAGAAAGGAGAGCAAGGATGGGAATGATCTGGTCGAGGTCTTTAAAATTATGCCAAGTTTTCAATGGGACAAATTAAATTTCAAACCTTAAAATTCGAGCAGGATCCTTTAGGGTGATGTCAGGGAGCACTTCTTCATGGAAATCTGGAACTCTTTCCCCACACAACAGCTACAAAAGAAAATTTCATAACTAGGATTGATAGATTTTTGTAGGTACATGTAGCAAGGGATCTGAGACCAAGATGAATGGATGAAGTTAAGATACAAGTTACCTGTGGTCTGCTTGAATGGCAAGACAGGCTTGAAGGGCTGAGTGGTCTCTGCATGTTTGTATGTTCCTGTGACACTGCTGTCATGACTCCCTCCAACACCATCATTCTCATCATTTTATAAATATCTGTCTCTCTGACCTCCTTTAACATTGCTGAAACATCACCACAGCCCAACTCCAAACTCATGTTCTCATACAGAAGTTTCTCAAATTTCTAGGCTAAAAGATTATAATGAAAGTATACCAATATCAACAAGCATTTACATCCAAGTCATTGTTGCTGGCAGATACCGGGTGGGTGAAACTTGGCATTGATTGTTGTACTGGTATCCAATTCAGGGAACTTTATCTAATGTATCAGCTACAGGGAAAAGAACAAAGGTTTGCTCCAGTTAACACAGTTAAACGGCATTGCCTATTTGAAGTTGCTGCACACCAGGTTAAGTTACAAACCACTGTATTAGCTGTAAGCACTAAGTTTGGTACAAACCACTCCACAACAGTTACAGGAAAAGTATTTATTGAAAAATCTTCTGATATCCTTCTTGCTTCACCCGCGACTGGAAGAGATTACAACAGGCTATGAGCGAAGCCCAGTCCACCACACAAACCAGCCTCCCATCCATCAACTCCCATCCCTTGGGCAGTGCCAGTTTGCCCCATGGGTATTGTCAGGCTAGCAATTCCCAGGGGCACTCACTTTAGCACTGACCTCCTGGAGTGTAGACCATTTAATGATCTACACTCTCTGTTGCCTTGGAAAAGCATCCAGCATTATCAAGAACCCCATGCACCCGAGAGATTCTCCCACTTTCTTCCGTTGGGAAAAAGATACAAAAGTCTGAGGTCAGGTACCAACCAATTCAAGAACAGCTTCTTTCCTGCTGCCATCAGACTTTTGAATGGACTTACCTCATACTTAGTTCTTTCTCTAACCCTCGCTATAACTCTTAACACTACATTCTGCACTCTCTCCTTTCCTTCTCTGATGGTATGCTTTGTATAGTGTGCAAGAAACAATATTTTTTAACATATGTAACAATAATAAATCAAGACCAGAATTATCTCGAAAAAATTTTAAGTTTGCAGTTTGCGGGTAAGTGGTAGTGCGGAGAATGACGCATGCGCAGTAGCCCCACATTGCTGGCTTTCCAATCGCTGGCCAGCCCCACAAGCCTCCCCATCGCTGACTTCCAATAATTCCCCCATTCCACCGCAGCCCTGATCTCTGATCCCACCCTTTCCCATCCACCCCTCCTACAGATTGTTCCATCCACACTCCGGGGAGTCCCATTCTCCCCAGCGCCCCCTCCCCCTCCCTGTCCCGTCCCTGCACCAGCTCCAACCCCAGCACTCCCACTCATCCCCTCAACTCAGATAGCCAACCCCAACCAACATCATCTCTCCCTCTGCCTGCGATATCTGCAGAGTGGTAGTAGGACCTCCCACCTCCATCAATTGCTTCCCCCCCCCCTCCCCAGTGAGCCCCGCACATCCAGTAGGTCCTGTCCCCTCTGGATCCACATCTTGGCACTGCATGATGCCCAGTGGACACTGCTGAGGTGACCCTTAGGCAGTACCAGTTTGCCCCTTGGGCACTGCCAGACTGGCAATTTCCATGGCACAACCCCTTACCCCTGACCTCCATGGGGGCCTCAAAGACATCTCTTACCTCCAGCAGGTAAGGTCACCTTTTCCCCATTGGTGGAAATCACGCTGGTGGGGGGAGAGATGCCATTGGGTCTGGAGAGTTCAGTTCCAGGTCCACTAATGAAACTTCAACCCCAATTTCCATACTATACTCAGCGTCACTCTGATTTCCAGCACGGAGCTGATTATTCTGGGAATCTTAGCCACAGAGACTTATGGAGGCCATAATGCCCAGCAGGACGCCCACAGAATAACCTAGCTGATGTCAGCCAGCCCTGTTCGAGCAGCGCAATGGGCTGGGAGAACCCCCCCCCTACCAACACCTCCCCCCCCCCCCCCCCCACCCCCAATCAAATCAGTCTAGCACTTTGTGCAAAAAGACACTCAACATAGTCTTTTGACTAAGCAGAAGTCAGAAAGTCCAACATTCACATGTATGCACTGTGCAAATAAGAGGGTTAAGGTCACATGCTGAAGAATGGTGTCTACTAATTAATCTGGATTTCCACATCTGGATCTCTAATTCACCACATAGAACATAGAACAATACAGCACAGAACAGGCCCTTCGGCCTTCGATGTTGTGCCGACCAAAATAAAAAGCAATGCCCCTCCTAACTAAACCATTCCCTTCTCATCCATACTCATCATCCATACTCTCATCCATACTCATCCTTCCCATCATGTGGTATGTGGTTCTTCCACATGATCCATAAACAGCCTACACAAGAAAAATACCATGTGCTACATGGTATCCAGGAACCCAAAATTTCAGTGTTAACATCCATTGAATATCATCCACTTGTTGTTATTGATGCCAGCAGCCACCATCTAATAGAAGGCTGAATGGCTTAATTCTATTCCTGTGTCTCAGGTTTGTTTGTCACAGTCTTTCTTTCAATGTTCTAATTCAGATTGATTTCAAAGGCAGTGAGAATTTAGGGACTCTGAGCAGTCAGCCCTGCAGCTTTCAGTAGAATTCCCTCAGTAAGTTGGTGTATCCCAAATCTGGGAAATGTTGGTTATTCCCCAAATTTCACCAAGTCCCATCACACCCTATGCTCACTTACCAACACTGGCTCCTCATCCAACAGCACCTCCATTTTAAAATTCTCATCCTTATTTACAAATGTCTCCATGGTCTTACCTCCTCTTCTTCATCACCACTTCCAGATTCCCATTCTGGAATCTTGAGTATCCCCAAATTTAATCACTCCACCACTGACAGTCACAGCTTCAGTTCTCTGGGCCCAGTGCTCTGGAATTCCCTCTCTAAACCTCTCCACTTCTCTGATGTCTCCCCTTAAGATCCTGAAAACCCACCTCATTTGGTCATCTATTGGTCATTGGTCATTGAGGAAAGGTTGAACGCACTGGGGTTGTTTTCCCTTGAAAGACGTCGGCTGAGAGGGGATCTATTAGAGGTATATAAGATTATGAGGGGTATAGATAGAGTAAATGGTGGTAAGCTTTTTCCACCATTAGATTTGGATAGAACGAGGGGTCACGGCCTTAGGGTGAGGGGGGCTATGTATAAGACTAATATTGAGGGCATTTTTTCACACAAAGGGTAGTGGGGGTGTGGAATGCACTACCGAGTAAGGTGGTGGGAGCAGGCACGCTAGGGGTGTTTAAGGGTCTCCTGGACAGCCACATGAGCGGTCTGCAGATAGAGGGATATAGGAGGACTGTTTAAATACTTTAATTGTTTCCACAGGCTATTCGGTCCACCTTGTTGACCAACAAGGTGCATGCATTCGGCAAGTCGTGCGAGGGCTGCTCCTGGATGTTACTTCAGGAGTGGCCTAGTGCTTCATGTCGTTAGTGTATGCTTAAACTGGACCATCTGATGGGCAACATGACAGCTCAGAGACTATCGCTGTTGATGTGCAGACACATGGATTTGGGCCTGTGTCTGCGGGAGTTTGCGCGTTCTCCCTGTGGTTGCGTGGGTTTTCTCCGGGTGCTCCCGTTTCCTCCCACATCCCAAAAATGTGCTCTTAGGCTGATTGGGTAACAAATTGTCCCTATATTGGTCTCTATATGTCATTAAGACATTAGGATGGCGGCGCGGGCTCGTTGGGCCGAAGGGCCTGTTTCCCGTGCTGTGTTGTTCTTTGTTCTTTGTTCTTGTTCTTTGTTCTATCCAAAATCTCCTTATGTGGCTCGGTGTCAAATTGTGTTTGTTAATTGCTCCATAGAGTAGAATACAATTCCTACAGTGCAGGAGAAGGCCATTTGGCCCATCAAGAGTGCACTGACTCTCCAAACAAGCATCTTACCCAAGCCCACTCCCCCTCTCCCTATCCCCCAACATCTACTTTGGCTAATCCACCTTACCTATATATCTTTAGGCACCGTAATATATTTTTGGAGGCAGAAGTCCCTTCACCAAATTTCCTTTCATTACAATTCCAACAGCAGTACACAGAGTGCCCACAATCAGCAGTCTACCTTCAGGAGTGCCAGAGGAACTGATACTCCCTGATGTCTGATGCCGGCATTGAGGATTTTGAGGACCCGTTAAATGAAATAATCATTACGAGGGACGAAGTGTTGGGGCATTTAGGTAGCATAAAGACTTATAAAGCTCCAGGGCCTGATGGTATTTATCCCAGGCTGCTAAGGGAGGTGAGAGATGACATTGCTGGGCCTCTGACGCAAATCTTTGTCTCTTCTTTGGACACAGGGGAGGTCTCAGAGGACTGGAGGATTGCAAATGTAGTACTGTTGTTTAAAAAGGGTCAGAGGGATAACCCAGGGAACTATAGGCCGGTGAGCTTGACTTCAGTTATAGGTAAGCTAATGGGGAGAATCCTCAGGGATAAGATGTATGAGCATCTGGAGCGCTGCGATCAGATCAGGGATACGCAGCATGGCTTCGTTAAGGGAGGTCGTGTCTTACGAATCTATTGGAATTTTTTGAAGAGGTGACAAAAACGGTTGATGAAGAACAAGCCGTTGATGTCGTCTACTTGGATTTCAGCAAGGCGTTTGACAAGGTTCCCCATGGTAGGCTGATAAAAAAGGTGAAGGCGCATGGGATACAGGGCCAGGTATGTAGATGGGTTGAGAACTGGCTTGGGAGGAGGAGACAGCGGGTAGTAGTGGAAGGCTGTTTTTCCAACTGGAGGTCTGTCACTAGTGGTGTGCCACAGGGCTCTGTACTAGGACCCCTTCTATTTGTGGTGTATATAAATGACTTGGAAGAGGGGGGAGGTGGTGTGATCAGCAAATTTGCTGATGACACTAAGATGATTGGATTGGCGGGTACTGAGGAGCAGTGCCTGGCAATACAACATGACATAGATAGGCTGGTAGATTGGGCAGATAGATGGCAAATGGAAGTTAATCCGGATAAATGCGAGGTGATGCATTTTGGCTGGAATAATGTAGAGGGGAGTTATAGGATAAAAGGTAAAACTATCCGGAGTATAGAGACGCAGAGAGACCTGGGGGTGCAAGTTCACAAGTCTCTGAAGGTGTCAGTGCAGATGGAGAAAGTGATAAAGAAAGCATATGATATGTTAGCCTTCATAGGAAGGGGTATAGAATACAAGAGTAGGAGTCTGATGTTGCAAGTGTATGGAACGTTGGTTAGGCCTCACTTGGAGTACTGCGTCCAGTTCTGGTCACCGTACTACCGGAAGGATGTGGAGGCCCTGGAGAGAGTGCAGAGGAGATTTACCAGGATGCTGCCTGGTCCAGAAGGGATATCTTACGAGGAAAGATTGAACGCACTGGGGTTGTTTTCCCTTTTCTCTCAGCTGAGAGGGGATCTATTAGAGGTATATAAGATTATGAGGGCTATAGATAGAATAAATGGTGGTAAGCTTTTTCCACCATTAGAATCGGATAGAACGAGGGGTCACGGCCTTAGGGTGAAGGGGGCTATGTATAAGACAAATATTAGAGGGCATTTTTTCACACAAAGGGTAGTGGGGGTGTGGAATGCACTACCGAGTAAGGTGGAGGGAGCAGGCACGCTAGGGTTGTTTAAGGGTCTCTTGGACAGCCACATGAGCGGTCTGCAGATAGAGGGATATAGGAGGACTGTTTAAACACTTTATTTGTTTCCACAGGCTATTTGGTCCACCTTGTTGACCAACAAGGTGCATGCATTCGGCAGGTCATGCGAGGGCTGCTCTTGGATGTTACTTCAGGAGTGGCCTAGTGCTTCATGTCGTTAGTGTATGCTTAAACTGGACCATCAGATGGGCAACATGACAGCTCAGAGACTATCGCTGTTGCTGTGCAGACACATGGATTTGGGCCTGTGTCTGCGGGAGTTTGCGTGTTCTCCCCGTGGTTGCGTGGGTTTTCTCCGGGTGCTCCGGTTTCCTCCCACATCCCAAAAATGTGCTCTTAGGCTGATTGGGTAACAAATTGCCCCTATATTGGTCTCTATATGTCATTAAGACGTTAGGACAGCGGCGCGGGCTTGTTGGGCTGAAGGGCCTGTTTCCCGTGCTGTGTTGTTCTTTGTTCTTTGTTCTTAAATACAAGGAAAAGACTCCCTGATGGGCCCATCAATTGGCTCTTTAATCAGGGTGTTCATACTCCAATTGGCCAACTTCAATGGCCTGATTGAAGTCATTACACACACTAATTGTCAATTTAGCATGGCCAATCCACCTAACCCACATATCTTTGGACTGTGGGAGGAAAGCGGAGTTCCTGGACGAAACACTCCCAGACGCGGGGAGGATATGCAAACTCCATACAGACAGCTGACCAAGGCCAGGTCCCTGGCGCTGTGAGGCAGCAGTGCTAACCATTGCATCCCCGTGTCACCTATGCAAGACACCTTCAGAATGCTTCCTGTGTTAAAGTTGTAATATAAATGTAAGTTATTGTTATTGTTCAAAATCTGGGAAGAATATGGGCACTTGCAAGGAAATAAAAGAAATTCAAGCACCCAGTTTAACAGCAAGCTCTTTATTTGTTAAACAGAAACTTAGGTTCCAGTTCTTGACATTCAAAATGCAAAACTGAGAACGCAACTGGGAAATTAAAAACAGCACATTAACTAATTTTCAATGTTTGTTTTCCAGTTAACATTTTGTTGTGATAATAAAGTTAACAACTAGTTCAAAATAATTCTAACAACTATTTTCCAATGTCCGTGTAACATAGTGAAAATAGCAATTAGTATATAAAAAAACACAGTTAGTATCTGGAGCAATCGTGGTTTTGAGTAAATGGCCAATTATTTCTCACAGTGTGATCTAATTGTGTAACCATTTTCACTAGCTCCCCGTTATATACCAGACTGGGATGTTGGTTTAATAAGAGAGTAATCCATCGCTTTTACCAAGCAGTCACGAGCCACGTTGATGATGTCTTGCCGTTTATCGGTACTTTCCAGTTTGCCAATGACAGTAAGGATCTCTAGTAATTCACTCTCAATCAGCTTTTTGGCAATTTCCTTGTCTGCAGCCATCAGGTTAAAAGCGATGACCAGGCCACGGTGTTGAACTTCCAAGTTGTCATGGATACAGAGTCGTTGCAGGATTTCCAGCCACTGAGGTGTCTGCGTACAAGAACAGGAGGAAAAGCCCAATCAAGTTTCCTTCAGAAATCCCCCTTATAATCTGTTAATGGCTGAGAGATCCTGTGTATGTGTAGCCCAGTCTATGCAAAACTTTACTGTGCAAAAACCTCATTTTAAGATGTTTCTGCCTATGTACAATTATATTTAAATGCTAGACTGTAGGGGTTAACTAACTCTTCTAAGCTGACCAATTGTAGCTAACTTGACTACACATAGACTCAGAAGGCATGATGGGTTAAAAATTGACTGCATTCCTGAAGGGTACACACTGCAGGCAGACAGTAGCTAACAGCAGCTGCAAGGATTGATCTTCTAAGATGGAGACAGTCTGTGAAGGACACTTCCAATAACAAGATAAGGATTGGAAACAGCATACGAAAAATATTTACAATTACGAGATAATATTGAAATATAATTTTGATTTTAGAGTGTGTGTGTATTCAGTTTTGTGCTCAAGTTCAGTTCAGTTCTCAGCTTAAAAGCCAGTCTCCGAGTTTGCTTCTGTCATGTTTTTTTTAAAGTTCTTTTCAGTAAGAGAAAACCATTTTAAAACATGGATCTGTGCTGTCCTCGCGTCTCTTCAAACGAATGAATGGACCCAACAACGGCAAATCATGATGAGATGCCAAAGAGACCAGAGAGTCCGGGAGAAGCAAAATGTAGTCATGGCTACACAAGGGCAATAGAGATTCCAGTGCCACTGAGAGACTGAGGAGTGGATTATGTCATTAGTCACATAACTGTTAAAGAGACAAAGGGGAGGGGTGAGGCCATGGAGAGATCCGAAAATAAACAGGAGAGTTTTAAATTTGAGGCATTGTTCATTGCTGGGAGTCACTGTAGGTCACAGGGGTAATGGGGATTTAACAGAAGTAAGGATACGGACAGCAGGGATTTGGGTGAGTTCAGATTGGTGGGAGTTGGAAGATCATTGGGATAGTCGAGTCCAATGGCAGAAAAGACACAGCCAGGATTTCAGCAGCTGGTGGACTGGGATAGGGGTGGAATTGGGCAATGTTAGGAAGGTGGCAATGGATAATTCTAGTGACGTGGCAGAGATGTGGTCTGAAGCTCATATCAGGGTCTAGTCCAACAGCAAGGTTATGGATAGACTAATTCAACATTTGACAATGGTGATTAGTGTTTGTGATGGCATCCAAAGATAATGATTTTCTGGCTTGCCCCCAGACTGGAAAATTCCATCAGAGGTCAATGAACATTTGCATAGTCTCCCCCCACCCCATCTACTACAATTCCTATGGTGAGCAGCACAGGAAAATTCCCCCCAATGGCTTCAGTCTTCCCAATTTTTAATTGGAGAAAATTTCTGTTCCTCCAGTACTTCATATTAGAAAAATGGCGAGACAGTTTAGAGACAGTGGTGAGGTCAATTGTGGTGCGGTAAAGCAGAGTGTCGTTAGTGGTACATTTCCCACAATTGTGTCATGTTTTGATGAGACTACACTTGGGGTAATATGTTTCTCACTCAACATGGATACATTCAGATAGAATCATATTGGATAGCAGAGTGGATATGAGAGGCCAAATGGTATCCTGCTGTTCCTATTTCTTTGTTCTTGTATTCTTATGTAGATGTAGAAAGTAGCAGTTTTCGAATGACGTCATGGAGGGGCACATGTTGATAAAAAACAGGGTGGGGTTAGAATAATTCCCTGTGTAACTTCGGAGATAATGGTGTGGGATTGGGAAGAGAAGCTACGGAAGGTGATCCTCCGGCTATGTTGAGAGAAGAATTAACCTGGCAAGAGTTCTCACAATGATGAGAAGATATTGGAAGAGAATGGTGCAGTCGAACATGTCAAAAACTGCAGACAGGTCAAATGGTAAAGAACAATAGTTTGCCAACAGCACCCTGGTGTCTTTTACTGATCCAGTGACATTATCAGTTGAAGAAATACTGACCCAGTTGCATTTCTATAGCATCATTCAGGATGTCCCAAAGTTCAAAGTGAACATGGTACTGTTGAAATGTAGCCCCTATTGTAATGTAGCAAATGAAGTAACCAATTTGTGCACAGTAAGATCCCAGTTCATTTATTTTAGTTACATGGATTGAAAAATAAGAATTGGCCTGAACACTCCATCATTGAAGTGGCGGAAGCTACCTCGTTGAATGTGTTTAAGTCATATTTCTATAGACAGAGGAATTAAGGGTTATTGGGAGTAGGCGGGTAAGTAGAACTGAACCACTTCGGATCAGCCGTGGTTGATCTTATTGAATGGTGGGACAGGCTCAAGGGGCTGGATGGCCTACTCCTGCTCCTATTTCTTATGTTTTTATGTTCTTATTCTTTTTTGAATAGCAGCTGTGAGATCTTTGATGTGCACCCAAAGGGGCAGATGAGGTCTTAGAACATAGAACATAGAACATTACAGTACAGAACAGGCCCTTCGGCCTTCGATGTTGCGCTGACCAATATAAAAAGCAATGCCCCTCCAAACTAAACCATTCCCTTCTCTTTCATATACTTATCAACTAACCTCTTAAACGCCACCAAACTTGGCACATCTACAACTGCTGCAGGCAGGGCATTCCACTCCCGAACCACCCTTTGGGTAAAGAACCTATATCCGTCCTATAACTATCACCCCTTAATTTAAAGCTGTGTCCCCTCGGGACTTCTCGCGAAGGCTCGGGACTGTGTCCCCCTGTGTCTTCTCAATGTTCATCTCCCTACATTACAACAGCACCTCCACTTCCTCAGTACATCACTGGCTGTCAGCTGTCAAGTGTTAATGACACACTGTGAAAGGTGCTACACAAATGTCAGCTCTTTCTTCAGTTCAGAGTCGAGCTAGTCTTACGAGTTGTCAATCGAGCAACACTCACCACTCGGGTCATCTTGTGGCAGAGCTCCTTCTGGCGCGCGGTGAGCATGGCAACAGCTCCTGTGGCGGCTCGCTGAAGTTTCACATCGTCCTCACCGCAGAGTAACACCAGTAACTTCAACTGATCGTTCCCTTCCGCTATAAAACGTTCTTGAACCTTTGCAAGAAACAGAAGGACTTCAGGACTCGAACGACTTGACATGAACATACAATATTAATAATATTTATTACTTCAACAACACATTGGGACAGATTCTGGAATGGTAATGGCTCCTTAATGACCTACCCTGCCACTAATTAACGAATTGCCCAGTGATTACACTATGAGTTGTGAATCTCCAGAACTTGCTGCTTGACTTATTCCCCAAATGCTTCCCAGCATCCCACCCTCAGCCTCCCCACTATTTTTAAGAACTCGCAGAGTATACATATCAATTGCCCATTAAACTCACTGCAGCCGGCAATCAACAGTGTAAGCAACTATTTAGACCTATTGTTGGGTGGCACAGTGGCACAGTGGTTAACACTACTGGTTCACAGTGCCAGGGACCTGGGTTTGATTCCTGGCTTGGGTCACTCTCTGTGCGGAGTTTGCATGTTCTCCCCATGTCTGCGCAAGTTTCCTCCGGTTTCCTCCCACAGTCTGAAAGACGTGCTGGTTAGGTGCATTGGCCATGCTAAATTCCCCCTCAGTGTACCTAAACAGGCACTGGAGTGTGGCAACTAGGGGATTTTCACAGTAACTTCATTTCAGTGTTAATGTAAGCCTACTTGTAACACTAATAAATAAAACAAACTGATTATTATGAATACAATGCCAATCAATCTCTCCAACAAGGAAAGGGAGCAATTTAAACTGATGAATATTATTCCTACATACACTAATTGTTGATGGGAATTTTAAAAAATGCCAAATATCAATTTCTTCCAAATTATTTTTCTTGTCTGTCTTTCTGTCTGTCTGTCTCTCTCTTTTTCTCTCTTTCTCTCTTACCCAATCCAATACTCCATCCCCCTAACCCACATCTCAGGATTTTACTCTAATTCACGTCCTTTCCTTCTCCACCATTCCTCTGCTTATTTTTTCATCCTTTCATTTTATTGATGTGGAGATGCCGTCATTGGACTTACAACACTAGGTTAAAGACCAATCACAAGCTTTTGGAGCGCTGCTTCTTCATCTGGTGATTGGAAAGGGGGTTCACAAACACAACATATATAGACAGGGACAGAATTGCAATGTAATGCTACTAACTGTTCTGATTTGGGACAATTCACATCTCTTTAGCCTGTGTTTATCCCTCTCTCCATTGGCCCTGTTTGTACCTGTAAAGATTTGATTCCTGTAAAGATTCGCATTGTTAATGTGCCTGCTTCCACCAACTCCTCTGGCAGCACGTTCCAGACACACACCGCTCTCTGCATGAAAATTTCCCCCCGCACATCTTCTTTAAACTTTCCCCCTCTCACCTTGAACCTGCGTCCTCTTGACACTTCTACCCTTGGAAAAAGCCCCAGTCTATCCACCCTGTCTGTGCCTCTCATAATTTTGTAAATCTCTATCAAGTCTCCCCTCAGTCTCCATCTTTCCAATGAAAACAATCCTTGTTTATTCAACCTCTCCTCGTAATCAACATGCTCAAGACCAGGCAACATCCTGGTGAGTTACTTTTATTATTAATTTGTGGGATATGGGTGTCGCTGGCTAGCCAGCATTTATTGCCCATCCCTAGTTGCCCTTGGTGAGCTACCTTCTTAATCACTGCAGCCTATGTGCTGTGGGTTGACCCGCAATGCCATTAGGGAGAGAATTCCAGGATTTCGACCCAGCGACTGTGGACAATTTTGAGATAAAGGATGTGGGATATAGTGTGATTAAGTGGATTGGCAGTATAATACATCTCTGCAGAAAGTCTAACCCCAATGTTGAAACAAAGTGAAATGGAAAGTCCAGATTAACTTTAGTCCCTATGTTGATCAGTTTCTGTCAGACAGGTTGATTTTATACCCTTCCCATTACAATTGTATTTCTAAAATTATACACAGTTGACAAATAAAATAATTAATTCCCCCCAAGATATCGAATTAAGATTGTATGAACTCCTTGTTGGTTTTCCACTTACATCCTTGCAGGCGACCATATTACACATACACTCGGTGGCTGCCTGTCGAATCTGATCATGTTCCTCAAACATGTAACATTCAATCTCAGGCATCGCCTTCTCTTTGATTATTTTTTGCCTAAAAATAGAAAGACTTGCATTTATATAGCACCTTTCACATCCCAAAGCACTTTATTGTCAACGATGCACTTCTGAAGGGTAGTTGCTGCCTGTAATGCCATAAACACAGCAGCCAATTTATACATAGTAAGTTCCCACAAGTAGCAACAAGATAAATGATTTGATTTGTTATTGTCAGATGTATTAATAGACAATGAAAAATATTGTTTCTTGCATGCTAGATAGACAAAACATATCGTTCAAAGAGAGGGAAAAGAGAGAGTGCAGAAATTAATGTTACAGTCATAGCTAGAACATAGAGAAGCTTCAACTTAATGCAAATCCATTCAAAAGTCTGACAGCAGCAGGAAAGAAGCTGTTCTTGAGTCAGTTGGTACGTGACCTCAGAGTTTTATATCTTTTTCCCGAAGGAAGAAGGTGGAAGAGAGAATGTCGGGGTGACCTGATAGAGGTTTATAAGATGTTGAGAGGTATTGATTGGGTGGATTCTCAGAGGCTATTTCCCAGGGCTGGAATGGACGCTGTGAGAGGACATAGGTTTAAGGTGCTGGGTAGTAGGTACAGAGATGTCAGGGATAAGTTTTTCACTCAGAGGATGGTGAGCGAGTGGAATCGGCTGCCGTCAGTGGTGGTGGAGGCGGGGTTTTTTAAAGACTCCTGGATGAGTACATGGGATTTAATGGGATTGAGGGTTATAAATAGGTCTGGTAGGTAGGGATATGATCTGCGCAACCTGTGGGCCAATGGGTCTGATTGTGTTCTATGTTTTATGTTCTATATCTGTTGGCAGTATATTCAGTTGTGGGATTCTCCTTGAGAAAACAGAATGCTGAACTCTGAATTTTCTGGCTTTTCATGGAGGCGGGATCTTCTGGTTCCCACCCAACCCCTCCCAACAGGATTCCCGATGCATGGAATGGAGCCAATGGCAAATCCATTGACAGTGGCGGGACCAGGAGATCCCACTAGTAGCCAATGGCATGCCACCTTCCCCACCCACGAGAAAGATGCTGCTAAGAGACCAGAAAACCCATCCATTCTCTTGGCCTGGAATTCTCCAGCCATTCACACCAGCGGGATTTTCCAGTCCCACCGGCAGTCTATCCCTACCAGCAGATTTCCCATCAGCGTGGAATGACATCAATAGGAAATCCCACCAGAGAATGCCAACTCCCGCTGGCAACTAACAGACAACTGAGAGGCTGGAAAATCTCATCCATGGCCTTTGCAGTTTGTATTATGGCGACCTGATAAAAGATCTGAAATATGAAATGTTTCTCTCCCCACAGATGCTGTCTGACCTACTGAGTATTTCCAGCAATTCCAGCTCATATTTCAGACTTGCAGCATCTGTTCTTGTTAGAAAATTAGCTGGTAAATGTGACAAAACTTACTTTCCTTTGAATTTTACCTGTGCCAGAAGAGAACTTGCTGCAGCTGTGTATTATTTTCAGTTTACTCTTGTGTTAACTAAGTGTGACCCATTTATATCAAATATAAAGGCAATTATTGTTTTGAGAAATGTCCTTAGTGCCTCCTAATCCCTCTGGCTCCTCATCAATTTACACAATATGCAAATACATTTGGTATTTCAAATCAGCTTCATTTCTTTGCATTAAAAAGGCATAGTTATTTATTTGTTAATTTGGGTGACACGGTGGCACAGTGGTTAGCACTGCTGTCTCATATCACCAGGTCCCCTGGTTTATTCCCGGCTTGGATCACTGTGTGGAATTTGCATATTCTCCCCATGTCTGCGTGGATTTCCTCTTGGTGCTCCGGTTTCCTCCCACACTCCAAAGATGTGCCGGTTAGGTGAACTAGCAATGCTAAATTGCCCCTTAGTGTTGGGGAGACTAGCTAGGTAAATACATGGGTTACAGTGTTAGGGTTTGGTGGAATTGTGGTTGGTGCAGACTCGATGGACCAAATGGCTTCCTTCTGCACTATAGGGATTCTGTGATCGAAACTTCTTCACAGATCATTTCATTGGATAGTTGTTACATCCAATGGAGATTTGAGATAGTGAACAATTATCCCCATAGAACAAAAAGGATATTGAGGTGCAGAGGAAGGTACAAAAAAAAATACGCAGAGATGGTGCCAGATCTGAGCTTATAAATATCAGGAAAGACGAACAAGCTGGAGATCTTATCTCCAGGAAAGAGAAGATTGAGGAATGGCCTGATAGAAGTCTTTAAGGTTACAAAAAGGATTCAATAAGGTAGACATTGAGAAGATATATTTCATTTATGAAGGAATTCACAACACCAAATGAGAGATCGATGCATTATACTTCATTCAGTGAGTCCAAGTTGTTGTGGCAATGTCTACATATGGATCGTGATGGTAGCAGCAGCACGGTGCCACAGTGGTTAACAGCACCAGGAACCCGGATTCAATTCCGGCCTCGGGTCGCCATCTGTGTGGAGTCTGCACATTCTCCTGTGTCTGTGTGGGTTTCCTCTGGATGCTCTAGTTTCCTCCCACAGTCCAAAGATGTGCAGGGTAGGCAAATTGGCTATGCTAAACTGTCCCTTAGTGTCCCAAAATGTAGAGTAGAATGGATTAGCCACGGTAAATGATTGGGGTTATAGGAAATGGAGATGGGCCTGGATAGGATGCTCTTTGGAAGAGTTAGTGCAGACTCGAAGGGCCGAATGGCCTCCTCTTGCACTGCAGAGATTCTATGAACTTCCTTTCCATCACATGGTTGAACCTTGCTCACTCTCACCACCTGACATTTGTATGTGTTGGATGGATTGTAGCTTGATATTCAACGTGTTTAGTCACATTATGGATGCATTTTCCTTGCTCATCGAGTCCTGGGGTGACACTCTAACCTAGAGTTACTGGCTCAGAGGCAGGGAGATTTGCTACTTCCACACTGTACCACAAGAGCTGTATCAATATAAGATAGTTACTAATAAGT
The DNA here is from genome assembly GCA_024679065.1 of Sphyrna mokarran. Lineage (NCBI taxonomy): Eukaryota > Metazoa > Chordata > Chondrichthyes > Carcharhiniformes > Carcharhinidae > Sphyrna > Sphyrna mokarran. The sequence continues at coordinate 127,183,258 of JAGIQG010000006.1, read as the reverse complement.
CACTAGTAAGGCATTCTAGAGAAACATTTTACTCAGAATGAGAATGTGGAAGTCATTACCGCAGGGGATAATTGAGGTGAATAACATTGATACTTTTCAGGGGAAGCAACTGTGCTCCCTGAGCAAAGTGGGAGAGAATTCGGAGAGGCTAATGTAGTTGGAACAGATGTACTTAAGATTAAGGGGAAATTTCACACAGTAAATCCTCTCTTTATGGTGCCCTATTTTAAGTTGTTTTGATTTAAAATTGGTCACTAAATGGGATGAGGATTCATGTTCAGTATTGGGAGTTTATTTTTAACATTGTTTTAATGTTGCCGGGTGCGTTGTGGCCTGATTGGTGCCATTTTGGAGCAGCCTCTCCCACGATTATCCCATTCACTGGTTGACCCTCCGTCTTGTACCCGATCTTCCTGATGGCAAGCCTTCCCTCTTGCCTTCCCTCCCTCTCGCTACATCTCCAGGCTCATCCCTGTGACCCTGCAATTTGAAGCTGTTCATCTTTCATTTCCCGAGCCCTCCCACAGAACAAGAATTTGGCTAAAAAAGGTAGCAATGGGTAGTCGACCAGAAATTGGGTCGGGAAGAATAATCATAATGACTAGGGACCAGACCAGAAACTCCAAGAAGTTAGCCCAGAACCCAATTTTTTTTTTGATTTTAGCATTAGTGTGAGCAGAAGGTATTTCACTTCAAGTATAATTCTATTGACCAGTGAAAGTTTTTATTTTAAAAAAACTTTATTTAGCAACACAATTTAACTATAACAAAAAGAATTAGCATAACTTTTACCAATTTAAATACTTAAACATGACAAGGTACAAGTCTTAACTGCTAGCCTGTCTAGATTAGTTCCAATTTAAGCAATATTCCCCATAGACAAACTGCTCTTCAGAATCAGTTAGCAAAAACACATACGCTTATGTGAAAAACCAGTTTTCCAGCCTTTTAAGAACTTCTCAGGGGGAGATTAGGAAACTTTCTTTTCAAAGCAGAGAGTTGTTATGGTCTAGAATATGCTGTCTGAAACGGCAGTAGAAACAGCTTCAGAAATAATCCTCAAAAGGGAGCTGGATAAAAATTTCAATAGAAAGAAGTTGCCAAGCTATGGAAGAAGAGCAGGGAAATGGAACTAATAGTTCTTAGTAGCCAGTACAATCATGTTGAACTGAAACCTCTCCATTAGACTCAAATAAAGACAGATGCTAACACACACGCCCACGCAAGATTCCGAAACAGCGATTGGCAAAAACCTTATATTCGTGACGTAAGAAACAAAATTGAACACACCTTAATTTCTCACTTTTTGCTGAAAGGTTTGTGAGACTCATGAGGGCTTCGTAATTTTGTAAACCATCACGTTCTGTGTTCAGCAAGCTGACGAGCGGTCGCACAACTTCATAGATCTGTAAGTACCAAAAAAGATGCATTTTCTAAGATAAATTTCATACACTTAGAGTTTTTACATGTCTTAAGTATATGGTTGAGTTTTAAATACACATAACATAATGGATACAGTAACCTGATGGAGCTGTGCTATTGATCTAATGTAATTTATATAGAATGACCCCTGTGACAATACTGTACCTTTAAGAAATGTATTTTAGTCATATGTCTGTGCACCATGTTTCTAGCTGTCTCTTCCATTTTATCGATGCCATTCTGTCTACAGCCAGCATCAGATTTTGTTACTGCAGCTACATAATTGCTTCTAATTGCTAAAACGTTGGTTTTAATGCTGCTTTGCTCTTTCTGGTGTTCCCCTGGGATTTTGCAGAGTGGGGCTTGATGGGGATGATTGATGGTTATGGTCATGTGATGCTGTGAAGCTCGCCTTACACAAAATATTCAAACTTAGATGCTGCTTTTGAGTTGAGAGAGAGAAAAGTGCCTCTCGTTTCACCTTTCTGAAGTTAGAGACAGGAATCTGCTAGAGGATTTGTCTCTTTCTTGGAGAGTCTGCAGTTTGAAAGTGGATCTTTCTCTGACAGTTGCTGTTTTGGAAGCTGCAAAGAGAGAGGTATTCCTTTCTGTCGCTGAAGTCTGAAGATTGGGAGCAGCCAAAGACTAGGTTTGCTCCTCTGAAGTTCTGATATTTTGAAGATCTATTCTTTTCTGGAAACTGCTGTCCAGATCACTCCTCAGAAGTGACAAAAGATTGGAAATCTAGTACTTGGGTGAGAATTTGCGATCTCTGTGGTTCTAAAGAAGGTGTTCATATCTATGAGGAATAGTGTTAAATTGGAATAATAGAGATAGCTAGATCTTAAGAATAATACACTGTCATGTTTAAATACTTTAATTGATAAAAGTTATGCCAATTCTTTTAGTTATATCCTAACTGTATTCTTAAATAGTTAGTTTTGATAAATCTTCCTAGTGGGTCAGTTAAATCATACCTAGAGTGAAACAGTTTATGTTCACCCTAATCCCAAAATCAAATGTAAATATTGGGGTCTAGGCTAACTTCATAAAATATCCTGGGGTCCCTGACCTGGTTCTTAATATATCTAATCTGGGAAAATGTTTTCCAGGCATTTCTGGCCAAGTTTTGCTCTCTGTGGCAAATAGGCAATGCCAGCCATTCATTGCAATGATACTCACTCATTAATTTTCCATAGGCTTTTGCACTGGGAATTACTGGGAAGCCGTGATTCCAAAATCTTAGCAATTTCTAGAGGGCATCTCAAACTTATGTAACAGGGCAAATCAACATTGTATCTCCTTAACCAATTAGACTGAAGAAATGTTAATAGGCAGCAAAGTATGTGGGTTACAGAGGGATATGGGCCAAATGCGGGCAGTTGAGACTAGGTTTGGGGTTTTTAAAAAAAGTGTGGCATGGACAAGTTGGGCCAAAAGGCCTGTTTCCATGCTGTAAACCTCTACGACTCTGTGTCTAAACCTGAAGTGACGGTTAAAATATTTAATTCAACTTCCAATCAGGTACAGAAAGCAAAATGGAAAAAGAGAAATGGAGATAGGATTTAAGGAGAGAGAAAGAAAAGTAAATAAAAACACACTAAAAATATCTTCAACAATAAATAAAAGCTGAAGGAATGAGACTCCACACTTGTCAAAATTAATTTTCAGTGTCATAGGGCGGGTCTGGTCAAACCCCATTTGGAATATTATGACTAGCTTTAGGCCCCATACCTAAGGAAGGATGTGCTGGCCTTGGATAGGGTCCAGAGGAGGTTCACAAGAATGATCCCAGGAATGAAGGGTTTGTCACATGAGGAGCGGCTAAGGAGTCTGGGTCTGTACTCAATGGAGTTTAGGAGGATGAGGGGGGAGAGAGGCAGACAATTGAATTGCCTGAAACAGCAAGACGATTATACGGTTCAAGGGATACCTTTGCAATAACAACTATGGTCATGCAATGATCAGTGTCAATCACCCAACACACAACGCTGCCTGGAGTGGGTGAGAATGGTACATCCAGTGGAGGCTGCATTTAGAAAAATGGTTACTTATTGACCTACTTCCACTCCTGAAGTCCCCTATTTTCATGAAGTGATGCCTAGCTGCAAGAACCAACAGACGTGCAGATTACTTTCCAGAATGATACCCTAGGATATTGACCTGATTACTCTGAATGTACAAACTATACCTTGTCAGAGCTGTGCAGCTGTTTATGTCTGCCTCAAGGCTGATAATAAACCTTTAATTGTATTAATTACATAGCTATCTCACAAAAAGGAGCCCTTCTGTGGCAGGGAACTCAAGAAAGCCGAGAATTAATTTGCTAAAAGCTAACAACAGGCTGAACCTACTGTGTTAAAAATTACCAACAGTCTGTGAACATGCTGTGACAAAAAGATTTCAAAGAATTCGCCCTAAAGCTGCCCTCCTTTCCAAGGTTTCTTCAGTTTAAAAAGACTTATGTTCATTGCAAACAATTTCTAGTAGCCCCAAGTACTAATAAGAGTACTTTTCCACAGAGCCAGTCTCTTAATTTAGGAGACATAGCAGCCAGTCTGCATACAGCAAGAAAGAGCAATGTAATAATGACCAGATCATCTGCTTTTGGTTCTTCTGATAGAGGGAGAAAAATCGGCCGCAACACTGCAGAGAACTCCCCTCTTCTTTCAAATAGTATCTTTTACATTCGCATGGGAGACTGGGCAGTGCCTTGGTTTAATACGATACCCAAAAAAGTCAGCACCTCCAATGGTGAAATATTCCCTCACTACTGCACTGCCAGCTAAGGTGTAGTGTGCAATTCTTGAAGCAGAACCCAGACCCACAATCTCCTGACTCAAACACAAGTCTGAATCATTGGTTGACAATGATATTAACAAGACAAAGGGATATCCAACTGTCCAACCATAATGCTATCAAACAGCCAATCACATTGAAGTATTCTAACGGGCAGAAAACCAGGAAATTAACTGCACTAATTATTTTACTCTTATTTATTTAAATTTTTACACATAGGATTAATGTAAAAGCCGAAATAACATCAACAAACTTTTTAATTCAAATTTTATTTTCTATTGCAATGGATAAATTTGACATTCTCCAAATATTAAATTAATTTTCAGGGTCAGTGAGGCTGTTCAGCAGTAATAGTGAATTTAGTACATTGTTAAAAAGCAAGTAACTCCTTATTCATGAAGATGTAACTTTACAAGGGTTCTTACAGCAAGACGCATACCATAAAAGTGGAGGCCCTCATCAGTGTAGTGACTTCTAATTGATTATAGACATGGAATATCATAAGCTCATAAGATATAGGAGCAGAATTAGGCCATTAGGCACATCAAATGCGATCTGCTATTCAATCGTGGCTGATACGTCCCTTGTCTCCATTTTCCTATCTAATCCCCATACCCTTCAACTCATTACAATTAAAACTCGCCTAATAAATCTCCTCCTTAAATTTACTGACTGTCCCAGCATCCACTGCACTTTGGGGAAGGAATTCCACAGATTTACAACCGTCTGGGAGAAGTAGTTCCTCTCAACTCTGTTTTAAATTTGCTACCCCTTATCCTAAGACTATGACCTCTCGTCCTAGAATGCCCCATGAGAGGAAGCATCCACTCCACATCTACTGTATCCAAACCTTTTATTATTTGGTATATCTCAATATGATCTCCCCTCATTCTCCCAAATTCCAGAGAGTATCGGCCTAATCTGTTCAATCTCTCTTCATACAACAAACCTGTCATGTCTGGAATCGATCTGGTGAATCTCCTCTGAACTGTCTCTAATGTCACTACATCTTTCCTCAAATGAGGGGGTCAAAACTCTACATAATATTCCAGATGTGGCCTCATCAATGCAAGACTATCTCCTTCCCTTTATATTCTATTCCTTTAGCTATAAATGCCAACATCACAACCTGTTGAGAAGCATGGAATCACTGACAGGAACTTTGGGCTTTCCATGTTTAACCGCACATACTTGGACTCCAGATGTTCCTGTCTGTTTCAGAGGATTAGCGACACCAAAAACTGATATTTTCACCATCAACGCTGTCACAAACTCTGAGCCTTACTCTCCTAGATGCATCCTATCTAATTGTGCATTCTCAGGACAATTTACTCACATTCAAAGTTTATTTCTTTCAGAGGAATGGATTGCATTCTGAACAGTGTTGGAAACCGTCTTGTAATAACACACACACACACACACACACACACACACACACACACACACACACACACACACACACACACACACACACACACACACACACACACACACAATGTGTAGCCCTCTGCACATCTCAATTCCATGCAGTGGACTAACTGGTCAATGTCTGAAAATGAAGAAAAGCAATCAAGCTTTTATAAAAGTCCTTTACGATAAGCTATTGAAATCCAATGTAATACCAATCAAAAACATCATTAAAACAATTCATCTTGATGGGTTATTGACTTTGTTTCCAATTCAGGCCTGGGATCTGATTGAGAAATGATAAGAGAAATTTACATTATTCAGTGTTTTTGATGTTTCCACGCTCATCCAGTAAGTGAATGGAACTAGAGCATGGCACTGGGATCATAGAGCAAATCTCCACAATCTGTCCAATTTGACCGTGCCGGAAATTAACCAGGATTCCTTTAAAGTGAGTTCCTTGCCCCATTCACCAAGGAAACTGAATCAAGGCCAGTGCGTTCGTCCCAGTCCATCACCCAATACTTGCTTCGCTCGGTTAATGTAAACTAGATTCTCACTTACCCTTTCTCCAGGGAAGGCGATTTCTGGGTCAGAGACGGCAGCAATCTTGGCAAGAGCATGAGAAGCCTTAATTTTGCCAATGTCAGTGCCGTGTAGGGCGAGAGGCAGTAAAGTCTGAATAAGAAAATGGACAAAATGAGAGAAAGTGATGTACAGAGAGATAAGACTGTAAGACCATAAGATATAGGAGCAGAATTAGACTATTTGGACTATTGAGTCTGCTAGATCATTCAATCACGGCTGATACATTTTTCTATTGCATTCTTCAGCTTTTGCCCCTAAAACATAATCTTTATAACCCCATAACCTTTGATTTTCTTACTAATCAAGAAAATATCTATCTCTGTCCTAAATACATTCAATGATCTGACCTCCGCAGCTTTCTGTAGCAATTAATTCCACAGATTCACCAACATCTGGCTGAAGAAATTTCTTCTCATCTCGATTCTAAGGGGTTGTCCCCTTACTTTGAGGCTGTGCCCTTGGATCTGAGTCTCTCCTACTTTTCCCACATCCATCTCTCTAGGCCTTTCAGTATTCTGTAAGTTTCAATGAGATACCCCTCATCTAAACTCCACCGAGTACAGACCCAGAGTCCTCAGATGCTCCTCAGATATCAAGGCTTTCATACCCAGGATCATTCTCGTAAAGCTCCTCTGGACCTTCTTCAGGGCCAGCATATCCTTCCTCAGATACAGGGCCCAAGATTGTTCACAACATTCCAAATGTAGTCTGACCAGAGCCTGATAAAGCCTCCGCAGTACACCCCTGCTTTTGTATTCTATGATGATAGAATCCTAGAACTTTTACAGCATAAGTGGAGGCCAGTCAGCCCATTACACTTGTACTAGCTCTTTGAAACCGAAACTCCATTCAATGCAGCTGGCCTGGAGAATCCCAGACGTGGGTGAAGTCTGAGAATTCCAGCCATGTTCTGAGATCTTTATAATAATGGAGGAGTTTGGACATAGAGAGGATGTTTCCACTTGTGGAGGAGACCAGAATGAGGGGCCACCAGGATAAGATAGTCACTAATGGATCCTGTAGGCAATTCAGGGGAAATGATTTCACGGACGGAGGGCTGAGAAAGTGAAACTTGCTACCACAAGGATTGGGTGAAGTGACATATTTGAAAAGTTGGATGGATAAATGAGGGAGAAAGGAGTGGAATGGTAATGCTGGCAGGGCAAGGTGAAGGAGGGCTAGGAGGAGACTTGTGTGAAGCATAAACACCAGCCAGGAGCCATTGGGCTGAATGGTCTGTTTCTGTGTTGGAAAATTCAGTACAATTCTATGTCATTACCTTGCCACCACCTTGTGCCACGATTTTGCCACGATCTCTAACATCTTCAACCAGAGCAAGGAACACACTGAAGATTCAAAGAGAAATCATATTCAGAAACAATTCAGAAAAAGGTATAAACCCTCAGGGTGTTTTTAAAGTGAAAATTGTATTCAATTATACAACAATATGTTATAGTTATTTTAATGATGCACACATTAAACAAGATAATGGGGTAGCACACAGTAGCACAGTGGTCAGCACTGCAGCCTCCCAGCGCAGGGACCCAGGTTCAATTCCAGCCTCAGGTCATTGTCAGTGTGGAATCTGCACATTCCCCCCGTGTCTGCATTGGTTTTCTCTGGGTACTCTGGTTTCATCTCACTAACCAAAGATGTGTAGTTTAGGTGTGTTGGCCATGCTAAATTGCCCCTCAAAACTAAAGTATATTTATTAGTCACAAGTAGGTTTACATTAACAGCACAATGTAGTTACTGTGAAAATCCCCCTGTGTCTCCACACTCCTGCACCTGTTCAAGGGACAATTGAACATGGCCAATGCATCGAACCCGCACGTTTTTCAAATTGTGGGAAGAAACTGGAGCACCCAGAGGAAACCCAGGCAGATCTGGGGAGAATATGCAGACTCTGTACAGACAGTGACCCAAGCTGGGAATTGAACCCAAGTCCCTGATGTTGTGAGGTAGCTGTGCTAACCCTGTGCCACTCCAGTAACCAAAGATGTGTAGGTTATGAAGATTATTGTGGTAAATGTGTGGGACCACTCTTCAGAAGAGGAGGTGGGGAATTATCCTTGTTCTCCTGGCTAACATATATCCTCAACAAAATCATAAAAGTGCTTTGGCATGTCTGAAAGGTGCTATATAAATGCATACCTTTCTTTAAAAGAACCTATCTGCTAGATAGCTACGGGAATTAGTAATTGTGTCTGTTGTAGGCTAATTGATTTATAGTATTCATGTGCCAATCTAGTTGTTTCTGATTTGAAAGGCCAGACATTTCCACCTGATGCTTCAGTGTAGCACTGAGGGAGTGCTGCACCCTCAGAGATTATCATTCACCTGGGAGGCCAGCTGGACCTTCCAAAGTAATATTAAACTGAGACCCAATCAGCCTGTTTGCTTTAACTGTGCATCGGTTCTCTGTACATTCTCATGCAAACAGGAATGAATAACTTACCGAGCCATTAGCTCCTTGGTCTGGTCTGTCAGGATAGCACTGTCTGCCTTCAGCATGACAGCGAGCGCAGACACAACACCAACTTTTATCAAACGTTTGACACGCAACATCACAAAATCTTTCTTATCCTGTAAAATCCAACACAGGCCATCGCTCACCGTTATAATCAGCTAATGTTTTACTAATTCCTTCTTTCATTCAACACATTTAGAACATAGAACATTACAGCGCAGAACAGGCCCTTCGGCCTTCGATGTTGCGCCAACCAATTAAGAAAAAGCAATGACCTTCTATCCTAAACCATTCCCTTTTCATCCATAAACTTATCAACTAACCTTTAAACGCCACCAAACTTGGCGCATCTACAACTGCAGCAGGCAGGGCATTCCATACCCTTACCACCCTCTGGGTAAAGAACCTACCTCTGACATCCGTCCTATAACTACCACCCCTTAATTTAAAGCCATGTCCCCTCGTGCTAGCTTTCTCCATCCTAGGAAAAAGGCTATCACCGTCCACCCTATCTAAACCTCTAATCACCTTATATGTTTCAATAAGGTCTCCTCTTAGCCGCCTTCTGTGCATTTGGTATAAAAAAGTATGTGTGTAGGTATGTATGAGTGTGTGTGTGAATGTGAATGTGACTGTGTGAGTGTGTGTGTGTGTGTCTGTGTATGTGAGTGTGAATGTGAATGTGTGTGACTGTGTATGACCGTGTGCATGCCTGTGTGTGTGTGTGTGTGTGTGTGAGCACGTGTGTATGTGTGTGAGTGTATGTGTGATTGTGTGTGTGAATGTGTGAGCCTGTGTGTGTGACTGTGTGTATGTATGTGTGTGTGTATATGTGTGTTATGTGTGTCTGTGAGTGTGTGTGTGTGTCTGTGTGCTGTGTGTGCGTGTGTGTATGTATGTGTGTGTGTGTGTGTGTGTATATACCAGGCTCAGTGGGTCCCACTCTCACCTTGGAGGCAGAAGATCTAGATTCAATTCTGACTCTGGAGCTGAGAGATCTTGGCTGACCCACGCAGCGCCCATACAGAGGGAGTGCTACACTGGCAGCGGTGCAGTCTTTCGACTGAAACAGCCCATCTGCTCTCTCAGGCGAATGTAACAAACTCCAGAAATATCACAGTGAAAAGTTCAGTGAAGAGTGACCTGGACAATTATCTTCACTCGGAGAACATCAAAAAAAAGATTATTTGTTGCTGTTGCTGAGAGTGTGCTGGGAGCAAATCAGCTGCTGTGTTTCCTACTGTAACGTTAACCACACTTCCAAAACATTTTATTGGTTGTAAAATGCTCTGGAATATCTGAGGTCTTAAAAGGTGCTATATAAATGTAAGAACAAAAACGGCAAATATTGGAAAATCTCAGCAGGTCTGACAGCACTTGTGGAGAGAGAATAGAGACAATGTTTTGAGTCTGGATAATCCACACCAGAGCTGAAGATAAAGGAAATAGGACAAGGTTCAAAATGGTGAGGGGGGTAGGAAAGGAGTTTGTGTAATTGGTCAAGATGTCACAGACAAACAAACAAAAGGAATGTAAATGTTGATGATTAAGGTTGAGAATGGTGCTAATAGTGTCCATTAAGAGATTGGAATGTGTAAATGGCAGAAAAAAATGTGCAGGTGGGGACAAAGGACAAAGGGGATGGGACCTGGTGGGATTGTAATCCGTGCAGATTCAACGGGCTGAATGGCCTCTTACTGCACTGTAGAGTTCTGTGATGATGTGGAAATGCCGGCATTTACACCGGGGTAAATGGGGTGAACTCTCCATTCACTAGATGAAAGGGCAAACCCTGAAAACTTGTGAGTTTACTATGAAATAAATTGATTGGACTTTAACCTGGTGTTGTGAGACTTCTTACTGAGATCCTGTGATTCAGCATTCCTCACTCTTACAATATAAATCTTGTTCAATTTTCCTTGTCTTCAGCTCTGACGAAGAGTTGTCCTGACTCAAAACATTGGCTCTATTCTCTCTCCGCAGATGCTGTCAGACCTGCTGAGATTTTCCAGCATTTTCTGTTTCAGATTTCAGCAACCACAGTATTTTGTTTTTATATAAGTGTAAGTCTTTTACCTTTGGATGGTCTTCAGGTACGTGCTGTTTTGACAATTTGGCCAACTCAACCAGCTCTGGAATCTTCTCTTTTACATCATAGCTGTTTGTGCAGTTCACCAGAATCGATGCTACAGCATAAAGGATTGTCTTGTCAGCCGACTGTCAACAGAAGGAGCAGATAAATTGTAGACAATAGAATTCAAGAAACCATTAAATTATGCAACAAATTAAAAAGTAATACTTGAGGAATTCATTGTTCTATGATGTGGAAGAGCGTTATCACTGTTTAATACATAAAAATTAAAAAGTGGAGACGTCTACCTTCGATAACTCAAACATTGCCTGCATTGCTGGCTCATCCTCCACAAAATCATCTTTCACATCAGCGTCCAGTGTCAGGTAAGCCATGCCTTCGATCGCCCACTTTCTGGTGCGAGTGTCAATGTTTTGGTTGCATAGCCATCTGAGAAAGCAATTCAATTAAACTTAGCTGTAAAATATTTACATCAATTCTTTTAATTTACATTTGTTTGGTGAACAACAGACATTCAAATCAGGCATTGGGAAGTAAAGTGTTGACGTTGGTTAAGAGATGGCAGGGTGACACTGCTGCCTCACAGTACCAGGGACTTGGGTTCAATTCCAGGCTCGGGTTGCTGTCTGTGTGGAGTTCGCACATTCTCCCTATGTCTGCATGGGTTTACTTCAGGTGTTCTAGTTTCCTCCCACAGTCCAAAGATGTGTGGTTTAGGTGGATTGGCCTTGCTAAATTTCCCCTTAGTCTCAGGGGATTAGGAGGGTAAATAAGCAAGGTAACGGGAATAGAGTCTGGGTGGGATTGTGGTCAGTACACACTCTCATGGGCTGCATGGTCTCCTCTTTTACTGTCAGGGTTCTATAATTCTAAGTGATTTTCTCACTGTTAACTGACAATCTTCTGATTTAGAAACAAGAATACTATCCATTGAATTACACTTGACACTTACAGACAGATGCATAGATATGTAAATATATAAAATATTCTTAAATACTTTTATTTATCTTAGCCTTCTTAAATAGCTTAATTCCTGAAAATATTTTTTATTTAATATTTTATATACAATACAAACCAAATAAAACCCTCTATCTGTCCACAAACGTGTGTAATGGCGTAAAATTATGTGTAATCTTCAATTCTTCATATAACACAAAACTTTAATTTCATTAAATATTTTGTTAGTCGTTCATTTGGAAACACCTTGCTGAAAACAACAAAAAATTTTATAAAGATTCTTTCAAAATATCAAAGAACCTCTTTTAATAATGTTCCTCTCAAGTCCATTGGATCATTTTCAGTTCAATACCCTTCTGATCAGTACATCACAGAAAGCTGCAATTAATAAAGTACAATCTGCAATGTCCCAACAGAGAAAGTTAAAATATGGAAATCTATACACATTGGCTGGGGCTCAGCAATATCTCAGATTTAACTCCTCATCCTGGAGTTCAAATGCTCCATGTGCCAACCTTCCAGTCCCTGTAATCTCCTGAAGAACTACAACCCTCCCAAGGTCTCTAAGCTCCTCCAATTTTGGCCTCTTGCACACTAGTCAATGATACCACCAAATGGGAGCCAGCAATAAAGGAGGGGCAATGGCACAGTCATTGGACTTGTAATCCAAAGGCCCAGACTAATGCTGTGGTAGATCTGGGTTCAAATCCCACCACGGCAAGTGGTGAAATTTGAATTCAATAAAAATCTGGGATTTTTTTAAAAAAAGGTCTAACGATGACCCTGAAATCGTTGTTGATTGTTGTAAGAATCCATTGGGTTCATTAATGAAGGAAATCTGCCATCCTTACCTGGTCGGGCCTACACGTGACTCCAGACGCACAGCAAATGCCTTCAGGAATGGACAATAAAATGCTGGCCCAGTCACCGATGCCCTCATCCCATAAACAATAAAGAAAACCATTAGCATCCATGCCTTCATCTGGCTGGACACTAATCCATGGAATTCTCTCCCTCAAACACCCCTGTCTCTTGCCCTCTCTTCCTCATAGTTCCCTAAAACACATTTCCTTGACCAAGTTTTAGTCAACTCACTGTCCGACCAAACCTCATGTAGGCTTGCTGTCAAATTTTATCTGATAGCAAAGCACTTTGGGATTTTTTTACTACATTAAAAGGTGTTAGAGAATTGCAAGTTGTTGTTATAACAATGTCCTTGAGGTACTTACTTTCTGCATTGTTTTGCAAGTTTTTCAGTGGAACCTTCAGAGAACTGCCTCAGACTGTAGTCAGTTCCCCCTGCTGATCCAAGCTTGCACAGGCCCTATTGGCAATAAACACACAGGACTGTAAATATATTTAAACACCAAGGGGGCGACTCTCCCCAAAAAATTCTATGTGCCAAATTCGCATAAAAACTACAGTAATTCCTGTTGTTTTTTAATGGGGTTTTCAGACTGAATCTCTCGCACTTTGAGTACTGCAGAGTGCCCTAGAAAGATTCCTCTGAAAATCAAAGGGACGGGCCTATTCCCAGTGGAGAAACCGGCAGCATAGCACTGAGTGGGCCATTGCGCATGTACCGATCTGCCAGCACCAAGATTGATGCACGGCAGTAGCCTTGCACTGCCGGTCTCCCAATCGCTGTCCAGCCCTGTGACCCTTCATCGCCCCCCGACCTCTGAACCCCTCACCACTAAGTGTTGGCCTCCTGGGTCTCTCCGCGTCAGACTCGATGACCACCATCCCTCCTCCCACCAGCCCAATCTCACCGACCCCCATCCCCCTCCATAACTCCTGATACTCCTCTCTCTGCAGCCCCAACACGCCTCAGCAACCCCAAACCCACAGATAGATGGCCAGCCCCAGTCATCATCCTCCCTCCCTCTGCTTCTGACCTCTATACAGAGTTGCCACAGGACACTGTAGTCCCATCGATCAACTCCCTATTACCCCACTCCTTTGACATGGCCTGATGTCCAGTGGACTGTGCTGAGGTGCCTTGTGGGCATGGCCTGTTTGTCCCTTTGCCAGGGAACCAGGCTGGCACTGCTAGGCTGGCAGTGTCCAGGGTGATCGCCCCCCCCCCTCCACCAAACGCCTAACTCCTGAGAGGTCCTCCATGGTCTCTCTTCACTACAGCAGGATCGGGCCAACAGTCCCCATTCACCCCATTGGAGTCAACCACTTCTGATGGGGGAAGAGGGAGATGTCAGTGGGCCTGGAGACTTCTGTTGTGGGAGCTGGTAATGGAATCGAAATTCAAATTTTCCAACACTGATCTGATCCTAAACAGGAGCTGATTACTGCAAAAAACTCGAAGTTGGAGACGCCCCGTGGGGAGTTCATTAAATGGCTTCCACTGATGTCTCCTGGTTAGAGCAGCACAGCAGGCTGGGAGAATTGCATCCCCTGCCGATCATCAAACAGCAAAGAAGCAAACATGTATCATAGAATGATAGAATCACTACAGTGTTAAAGGAAGCCATTTGACCCATCGAGCCCTGCACTAGCAACAATCACACTCAGACACTATCCACATAACTACACCTATTAACCCTGCTAACCTCCCTGACACTAAGGGGTGATTTGCAGTGTTAATGTAAGTCTTACCTATGACTAATAAATGAACTTCTAACTTTAATCTGCACATTTTTGGACTGTGGGAGGAAAACTGGAACTCAGAGGAAACCTACGCACACACGGGGAAAAAGTGCAAACTCCACACAGACTCCAAACCGGGAATTGAACCCAGGTCCCTGGTGCTGTGAGGCAGCAGTGCTAACCGCTGTGCCCCCATCACTAAAAATTACAATCATCCCGTTCAGTAACAGACCAATAGAGTTGATTTCTAGAGATGGAATAATACATATTGTGAGAAGATCAGCTCCCTTTCATTTATTCCCATTGAAGAAATGACAGGAGGTTGTTCAACTAAGTTGGCAGGAAAACAGCAACTTAAATATTTTTTCATTAGTGAAAGTATATGTTAATATGTTTCACCGCTTTTTTGAACAGAAGAGCAGCAATAATGTAAATAATATTAACTTCAGCATGTACCAATTGAGATTAGGAGATTAAAAAAGCAAGGCATTAATTTAATAAGTGTTTTATTGAGAAAAAAGATTGAGAGGCGGCCAGAAAGAAATCCTTAAAATTATGAAGGTGTTCACTGAGGTAAAATTACAGAAAAAGTTTTTACCTAACAGGAAAGACCAAAACTGGGGTCTCTCAATATAAGACGAACTATTTGAGCCAGAGATTGGGGAGAATGTGGAACTTGCTCCCACAAGGAGTGATTGAGAGGAATAGCAAAGATGCATTTCAGGGGAAAATAAATAAACAGTGATGGAAAAAGGAGTAGGAAATTGATAGAGTGAGGTGAAGGGGAATTGAGAGCAGCTCATGTGGATACAAACACCAGTATAGAGCAGCTGAGGCAGATCAACGCTTCTCTTGTAAATCCCATGTAATTTGTAAAATAAGCTCAGTAAAATATAGGAGTGCTTTGAATTTGATATAATAATGTGTTAAACAGAATACAAAATATTAATTGGAAAGAATGAATAGCTTGAGACAAAGTTAGCTGATTTTAAGAGACCAAATTGAAGGAACAACTCAAAACCAGATTAAGATTAGAAGTGTAAGATATTTGACTGTATGAAAATAGTTCCAAAGTTGTAGACTTGCATGGTGGCATAGTGGCACAGTGGTTAGCATTGCTGCCTGGCAGCACCAGGACCCAGGTTTCGGCTTTGAGTCACTGTCTGTGTGCAGTTTGCACATTCTCCTGGTGTCTGCATGGGTTTCCTCTGCATGTTCCTATTTCCTCTCACAGTCCAAAATGTGCATATTATTGCATTGGCCATGCTAAATTGCCCCTTTGTATCTCAGGATCATAGAATCCTTAGAATCCCTACAGTGCAGAAGGAGGCTTTTCAGCCCATCGAGCCTGAACCAACAAATCCATCCTATCCCACACATTTACACTACTGATCCCCCCAAAACGATGGTCAATTTAGAATGGCCAATCAACCTAACCCACACATCTTTGGGCAGTGGGAGGAAACTGGGCACCCGAAGGAAACTCATGCAGATATGGGGAAAACATGCAAACTCCACACAAAGAGTGACCCAAGGAGGCAACAGTGCTAACCATTATAACTATGCCAACCAGATGTGCAGGTTATGTGGATTAGCAGGGTAAATAATGGGTTACGGGGATAGGGATGGGGAGAGGGTCTGGGTCAAATGTTCAGGAGAGTCGGCGCAGACTTGATGGGCCCAGTGGTCCCCTTCTGTACTGTAGGGAGTCTATGACTCTAAATTCAATGAAACCAAAGGGTCTCACAAGAATTTGACTATCATGTGGTTAATTTGTGAAATACCTATAAATATCTCATTTTTAAAGGGCTTAATGTTGTAGTAAATTAAAATTATTTGTTACATTTTGATGACAGGGGACAAACGTTCTCTGTCTTTTCCCCATGAGCTGAACAGAAAGCTATAATTGTGTTCACATTTTTCACTATAACAATGATGTTGTATCAAGATAATATCAGCATGATTCTATTAAATTACATGATAAGGAAAGTCTTTTGATAATAATGGAGTGCCAATGATGTTGCGAAACTATTCTTCTACATCGAACCTGAAAGTGTGAAATGTACACCTTGGCAGTGCCAATGTAAATTACGCCCAAACTACATTCCATTTGAGGGTGTTTTTGTCCAAATTTCAACTCAATTTTATTTGTGCATTGTTGAAGCAAACACTGCAACAAACCAGTGCAATTGGGCAAAACTTTAGAATTTTTAAAAATTTGTTTTAGAAACTAATCTGTGATGTATTTAACTTTGTGCAGTTTGATTAGTATGCTTGAAAATGGGTTTAGCTCAAAAATAATCAGCTTAAATCACAGTGTCAATTCATCACTTGTCGTTCCAAATTATTGTAACTGAACTATTTGCTAGCGAGATTGAGATGCAGTTATCAATTTCTCTGTAAATTAAAATAAAAATTAGTCAAAAGTATTAAAAGGATTTCTATTAGTGTCCTTGTGTCCAAATGACTCGGCCTATTTTTCTTGTCTTTGATTTCTTTGGTGAGGCCACAGTTGGATTACTGTGTGCAGTTCTGATTGCCGCATTATCGGAAGGGATGTGAATGCACTGGAGTGGGTGCAGAGGAGATTCACCAGGATGCTGTCTGGGATGAGTAAGTTATAAAGAGAGGTTGGTAGACTTGGGTTTTCTTCTCTGGAGCAAAGAAGACTGAGGGGCAATCTGATTGAGGTGTACAAGATTATAAAGGGCATGGACAGGGTGGAATTGGAGCAGCTTAGTTGAAGGGTCAGTTACGAGGGGAATATACGTTAGAAGTGAGGGGTGGGAGGTTTAGGGGGATTTGATGAAAAGCTTTTTTACCTAGAGGATGGTAACAGTCTGGAATGTGCTGCTTGGGGAAGGGGGAGGTGGTGGTGGGCTGGAGGCCTCACATCCTTTAAAAAATACCTGTATGAGTACTTGGCATGCTATAACATTCAACGCTATCGGCCAAGTACTGGCAAGTGGGATTAGGTGAGAAGGTCAGTACAGACTTGATGGGCTGAATGTAAGATCCTGTAATTCTGTGATATCCTACAAATCAATACAATTTGCAGGAACTGAGTGGTTATTAATCCATACTAAGAATGTGACCTGCATAATACCTCTTCCTTCAAATGACAGGCTCTAGGAGGGCATTGGTGATCAGGGTCTACCATTTAATTGCTCTACGATTATGTTTGGCAAAGTGTGGCAATGTTTTGCAGTCGTGTTCTGCAGAATGGCTCACCAGGAAGCCCTCCCACTTTTATCATCTGTCAACAAGTGCGTTGGAAGGATTTACAGGCTGATAATAAACCCGTTTGACCGCATTACGGACAACCCTTCCGTGGCCAAGAAGTCCTGAAGTGAGACTTGAACCTGGGGCTTGTGGCCCAGGAGTAAGGGTGCTATCCAATCGGACACAAGTCCTCCCATTTAATGGTTTATAATTTGTGCGCCTGTTTCTAATCAATTCAGAGGTTTATTTCTTTGAGATTGATCTCTGTCAAGGTTGTGGTATGTGTATAATCAAACATTTTTCCAAGTTAAAACATAAAAAATACAAAAAGTAATAGAAAGAGTAAAATATGGGTGACATGGTGGCACAAAGCCAGGGACTCGGGTTCAATCCTGGGACTTGGGTGATTGACTGTGTGGAGTTTTCACTTTCTCTCCTTGTCTACCTGGGTTTCCTCCATGCGCTCTGTTTCCTCCCATAGTCCAAAGACGTGCAGGTTAGATGGACTGGCCATGCAAACTTGCCTAGAGTGTTCAAAGATGTGTAGGTTAGGTGGATAGGCCATGCTAAATTGCTCCTCAGTGTCCTAACGTATGTCACTTAGGGGATAGGATGGGTTAGAAGGCCTGTGTAAGATACTCTTGTCAAAGAGTTGGTGCAGACTCAATGGGCTGAATGGCCTCCTGCTGCAATGTAGCAGCCTGAGATTCTGTGATGTGTAAATATTGAGGATCGTTGCATTACATTTTGTTAATTGGAACAAATTGTACAACAGATCTGTAGGAAATTGACAGCAAATTCTTCAATGAAACTTACCACCAATGCTCTGATTTTGATTTTCTCATTCGTTGATTTTTTATAAATGTCCTTCAGTAAAGTGATCCCATTGGAAATGATGAAGTTTGCTCTGCTGGCTTTGCTTGCTGCGTGGATAATGGCCTCTATTGCCACCATCTGGTCAATCTCCCTGTCTGAGCCACACAATGCCACCATCATCTCCATGACTCCTTGCATGGCCAGAATACTGTTTCCAACATCAGTGGGTCCCTGAAGGAGTGCGGACACACACTGGATCGCGTGCAAGTTCTTCTCCATGTTCTTCGGGTCAAACTTGCTCCTGTAGTGTCAGTAAGCAGATTTTTTTAAAAAATCCTCTCAATCAAGCCTCCATAAACCTGCTGCCCATGCCCTCACTTGCTGCAGTTCCCATTCGCCCATCTCTGACCATCACTCTTCCCTAGTCTGGGCAAACCTTGATTTTAAAATTCCCTGTGACCTATCCCTCCCCCTATCTCTACAGTCTCATCCTTACAACCCTCCAAGATCTCTCCACTCCTCCCATTCTAGTTTCTTATATATTTCTAATTTCCTCCACTTCAATATTGGTAGCCACACTGTCAGCCCCCTGGGTCCGATGCTGAGGAATTCTCTCGCTACAGCACTTCTCCTCTGTCTCCTCCTCTAATACTTGCCTTGACCAAGTTTTTGACTATCTGTCTTATAAGTTTCCGTGATCCATTGTCAAAATTGTCTGGTAATGTTCCTGTGAAGTGTCTTGGGTATTTTACTGTGTTAAAGGCTTTAAACAAGTGCAAATCATTGTTTCAGTGTTGGCATTTCATCATATCCAATGTAGCTCTTCCTCATCAAATGCATTTTAGGGACAATAGGAAAGAAATCAGGCCATTCAGCCCATCGAGCCTGTTTCTCCATTCAATGAGAGTTGATTTGGTTTGATTTGCAGGGTGGCACGGGGTGGCACGGGGTGGCACGGTGATGCAGTGGTTAACACTGCTGCCTCACAGCACCAAGGACTTGCTTCGATTCCCAGCTCGGATCACTGTTTGTGCAGAGTCTGCACATTCTCCCCTATTCTGTGTGGGTTTCCTCCGGGTTCTCTGATTCCTTTCCACAGTCCAAAAGACATACTGATTACGTGCTGTGCTAATTTCTCCCTCTGTGTACCTGAACCGGCACCAGAGTGTGGTGACTAAGGGATTTCACAGAAAGTACATTGCATATTAATATAAGCCTATTGAGACACTAATAAATAAACTTTAAAACTTTAAGCTTTTATTACTGTCATATGTACTGGTACAGTGAAAAGCACTGTTTCTTGCACACTTTATAAATGAAGCATACAATTCATAAGTACATAGGGAAGAAGGAAAGAATAGGTGTAGAATATAGTGTTGCAGTGACTGATAGGATAAAGAGAAAGATCAGCTTTATACATGATAAGACCATTCAAAAGTCTGATAGCAGCAGGGAAGAAAATGGAGAATGTGGTCAACAAGGCGAATAGTTTACTAGCCTTCATTAATCGAGAGATTGAGTTTAGGAGTTGGGAGATAATGCTGCAACTTTATAAGACCCTTGTCAGAACCCACGTGGAGTACTGTGTGCAGTTCTGGTCCCCTCACTACAAGAAGAATGTGGAAGCTATTGAAAGGGTGCAGAGGAGATTTACAAGGATGTTGCCTGGATTGGGGGGCATGCCTTATGAGGATAGGTTGAGGGAGCTCAGTTGTTTCTCCCTGGAGAGACAAAGAATGAGAGGCAACCTGATAGAGGTTTATAAGATGTTGAGAGGTATAGATAGAGTGGATTCTCGGAGGCTATTTCTCAGGGCTGAAATGGTCGCTACGAGAGGACACAGGTTTAAGGTGCTGGGGAGTAGGTACAGAGGAGATGTCAGGGGTAAGTTTTTCATTCAGAAGGTGTTGAGTGAATGGAATCAGCTGCTGTTGGTGGTGGTGGAGGCGAACTCGCTGAGGTCTTTTAAGAGACTTCTGGATGGGTACCTGGGATTTAATGGGATTGATGGTAGGTAGGGATATGATTGGTGCAACTTGTGGGCCGAAAGGTCTGCTTGTGCTGTAGTGTTCGATGTTCTATGTTCTATTAAGAAGCTGTTCTTGAGTCGATCAGGATGTGATCTCAGGTTTTTGTATCTTTTTCCCAACAGAAGAAAGTGAACGAGAGAATGTCTGGGATTTAATGGTGGGGTCTTTGATTATGCTGGATGCTTTCCTGAGACAGCAGGAAGTTTAGACAGAGTCAATGGATGGGAGGTTGATCATGGCTGATCTGTGGCCTAACTCCATATATCTTAATGTCTTTACTTAACAAAAATTTATCTATCTCAGATTTCAAGTTTGTAACTGATCTAGCATCAACTGCCATTTGTAGAAAAGAGTTCCAAACCTCTCCCACCCTTTTCGTCTCAGAGTGCTTCCTAACATCTCTCCCAAATTATCTGGCTCTAATATTTAAATTATGCCCTCTAGTTCTAGAATCTCCAACCAATAGAAATAGTTTTATCTTTATCTATCCTGTCTTTTTCTGTTTTAAAAGATTAATTCCTGTTCAGTACTTATTTGTTTGGGTTCAACTCTAGGCTTAGGTCACTGTCTGTACGGAGTTTGCACATTCTCCCTGTTTCTTGTGAGTTTCCTCCAATACTCCAGTTTCCTCCCACACTCCGAAGACTTGCTGGTTAGGATGCATTGGCCGTGCTAAATTTTCCCTCAGTGTACCCAAACAGTCACCAGAGTGTGGCGACTAGGGGATTTTCACAGTAATTGCATTGCAGTGTCAATGTAAGCCTACTTGTGACTAGTAAATAAACTTTAAACTTTAAAATATCTTCTCTTTTCCCATAGTTACCTGACCCACTACAAAGGACCCAGTCGCAGGTAGATACAACAAGATGATGAAAGCAAAATACTTCAGATGCTGGAATCTGAAATAGAAAATGCTGAAAAATCTCAGCAGGTCTGACAGCGTCTGTGGAGAGAGAATAAAACCAACATTTCGAGTTTGGATGATCCTTCAAACTTGAAACATTAGCTCTATTCTCTCTCCAGAGGTACAACAATGCCTCATTGAAATAGATCATTATATTCCCATAGATCTTATGGCTGGGATACTTTCAAAGCAGAATTTCATTCTTGTGTTCAAACCTGCTTCTCAATCTGCCCGGTGCAAGATTTATTGCACAATCCTCAGATGTACATTCCATTCATTTGACTTTGTTATCAGTAAACAGATTCTTTCTCAGTCAACCCAGCACCTAACCTTCTCAGTGATCTGCCAATACAGAACCCCAGGACTACACACTCTAACTGCTGAAATCAGAACACGGTGTTTATACTTCTCGGAATAAATTACATGGAAAAAGGTCCAAGTGTTCCATTACGGATTTCAGTGAGTTGGAGAAAAAGCCCATTCATGAAATTCCATTAACCACATTTACAAAGTAAGAAGTCTCACAACACCAGGTTAAAGCTCAATCCTTCATCAAGTGAGTGAACAGAGCTCCAAAAGCTCATGATTCCAAATATACCCATTGGACTTTAACATGGTGTTGTGAGACTTCTTGTTGTGTTCCTTATGAGGGAGCTCGTTCTTTTCTCCCTGGAGACTCGAAGGATAAGAGGCGACCCTAATAGAGGTTTATAAGATGTTGAGAGGAATGGATAGAGTGGATTCTCGGAGGCCATTTCCCAGGGCTGAAATGGTCGCTACGAAAGGACGCAGATTTAAGATGCTGGGGAGTACGTACAGAGGAGATGTCAGGGGTAAGTTTTTCATTCAGAGGGTGGCGAGTGAGTGGAATCAGCTGACGTTGCGGGCATCGCCACATTATGCATTTACAAAGCCGTAATGTATAAGACTGAAGCCCAAACTGTATGACTGACCTGATTGATGATGCTACTTACGTGACATATTCCTCACAGATTTTTCGATAGGTTGCTCTTTCCTCATCACAGCGAAGGTCATCGTAAAGTTTGTTCAGTAAGATGGAGGCAGTGAGGCAGGTATTGTCAGTCAGGGGCAAGCAGTTGGGCAGTTCGGGGATCTGTCCTCCAACTTTCAAGATCTTCTTTAGGCCTGAAAGGGAAAACGTGCTTTGTGAATTGGATAGGGAAAGAAGTGAACCGATTTGTCCAACACCGAAGTAAACCTCTTCCAAATAATAACTCCTGAGGGAGTAAATCACAGCCGGATGCAACACAAACCTGAAAAATCTGACATAGAAACCAAAAGTGCTGAAAATTCTCCAGCAGCTCTTGCAGAGAGAGAAGCAGAGTTAATGTAGTTAGAGAGGAACTCAGATTAGGGGAGTCTAGAACAAAGAGGAACAATCTTTCAATTTAAGGGCGAAGCACTTCTTCATACAGCTAGTAATAGAAACCTGGAAATCTCTTCCGAGGAAAGATGTGGGGACAAAGTGAAAGGAACGTTGCATAGTCAACCCTGATGTTTTCTGTTGGGTTGACACAGCTCTTCTGGGAGCTGTTGCGCTAAACTCATAGGGCAGGGTTTTCCAGTCCTTTCCATCAGCAGATCTTTTGGCCCTGTCAAAGACAACCCTTCCCCCACAGCTCCATGACCGGTTCCCCAGTGGGGAGATGGCCAAGCCACGCAGAATGCCATAGACATTGGCAGGACTGGTAGATCCCATGGGCAGCCAAAGGTGAGCCACCTCCACTACCATAAAATCCATCACAGGGGTGAGGAGTATGGAAAATCCAGCCCGTGTTTTTGGCACAGAGATATTTTCTTCCACAACGACCTGCTGACACAAGAACTCAGTGCAGACAAAATTGCCCAAGTTAGCCAGGCAAAAGATCCGAAAGTACAAAATTATGAAGGACATACGTACCAATATCGATTGTATCCAAACTTTTGGTGTTGTCCTTAATGTTCAGGTCCTTTCGAGGTACATTCCTGATTAGCAGGTTCAGGGCTTGATCTCGGCCATGCCCAGAGACACTTTTGTGAGTCAGCATTTCTAGAAGATGGGCAATGATCATTTTCACATCCTTCGAGGTATCTGGGGGGGATTGGCGTAAGAAATTCATTTAGAACAACTTAGATGCCATCAGAAAATCTCACATTGTCACATGTACAGCCAGAAATTCAAACATTGTGGGAAGGTACAAGGAAAATTTACCAAATTTTACTCAGATACAAATTGTACTAGAGGATTTATTTTCCATGGAGGCATTGGAGAAACCGGAACTATTCTCCATGGAGCACAGGGGATGTGAACCCGTCATGGGACTCTCCCCAGGGCTTATACCTTGGAGTACAAGGGACATGGCCAAGCAGTGCCTTGGCACTGCCCCCTGGCACTATCTGCAGCACAGGTTGGTACGTCAGATTGGCTCCGTGCCCATGCCAACATAGCAATGCCGACCTGGGCCAAAGGGTGGGGAGCAGTAAATGCCTCATGGTAAACTTCATGCAGATGTGGTTGGGAGGAGCCAGGAGCAGACAGAGGGGGCAGGGGATGCCAGCGACGGTCATTTTGGGGGCTGGCAGTGAGAACATGGTGGACTGGAGAGAGACCGCGTGGGCTGGAGAGGAGCCTGACAGATTGGATAGAGGCCTCATGGGCCAGAGAGAGGCCTGATGGTCTGGATAGACACCATGTGAGCTGGAAAGAGGCTTGGCAGATTGATCAGAGGTCTGGCGAACTGGGTGATAGCTCAAGGCCGTGTTTTAGATAATACAGGTCAAGTATCCTTTATTCAAAAACCTCAGGGCTGATTGCATTTCAGATTTCAGATAATTTCAGTTTTCCGATACATATATAAACTTACATTGCAATAGCCTGAGCCTAGGCCAGAGTTTAAGGTAAAGCAAATGCCTCCAAAAATAAGATGTATCACTGAGTGACACAGGGCACCTGTGACAAGCTTCTTTTTGACATATTCATACAAAAATAGCAAGGTAAATAGAATTGACAAACAACTAGACTTCCCACACTATAGGGCGATGATGTTTAAAATATTTAAAATGTATTTTTTGCATGTATTGGGCTTTCAGATTTACACATTAATGATCTTCAGCCGATAATCTCATTGTAAAAGATCCCCTTCAAAAGAGTGCTCATAATATAACAGATTTCCATTTTAAATTTGGGAATGCCATCCATCAGTTCCAAACACAGACACATAACTAACGATATTGGCGTGAGAAGGGAAAGCTGGCTAAGGGCTAATCGAGTAAATAGGCAAAAAAAAAATCGATGCTTAAACTGTGTGAAATATTTAAAGAGACAATATGGGATGTTTAGAAAAATACATTTGATTTACAACCATGTATAAATCTCACAACACCAGATTAAAGGTTTATTTGGTAGCAAACACCACTAATTTTCAGAGCTTTTCCCCCTCGTCAGGTGGGACAAATGCCCATGCTCCTTCCAAACCTGTGACTCACCTGATAAAGGGGAAAAGCCCCGAAAGCAAGAGGTGTTTGCTACCAAATAAACCTGCTGGATTTTAACCTGGTGTTGTGAGACTTCTTACTGTGCACATCCCAGTCCAACACCGGCATCTCCACATTGTGTGGATGGGCAGGTTTGTCAGCATTTTACATACCCAGCACTAGGGCTTCGTCTTTCCCACGGTGTTCCTTACTATCCACTCCTTCAAAGTTATCCAGGATTGTTTGGAAGAGACTCGACGTTGCCAGTGCAATCTCTTCATCATCCAGGGCCATCATGCTGCAGATTTTCTCTAAGCCCACAAAATGCAACACGGCAATTGCCTACAAAGATTAGATCATAACCTGGTTAGCGCCTTACACACCTATAACCAGCACAGGGCATGCTTGGGCAATAGGATGAAGCCATTCAACCCTTCTCAGTATTCTACCTTCATCATGACTGATCTACATCAGAACTCGAACCTTCAGTTTTGGCTCCATCTTTCTCAATACCTTGGGCTTGCAAAGATTGATCAATCTCAGTGGTAATATTAAAGCCCTCAATCAAAGCCTCCCTCTTGACCTTCTGTATCCCAGGGAGTACAAGCCCAACCTCTCCTTATGTTTAATCCTTGGAGCCCTGGTAACATTCTGGTGAATTTACGTTACATTTCTTCAAAGGCCAATATATCCTTTTGAAAGTGCAATGCCCAGCGCCATACACAGATCTCCTGAAGTGATTGAACAGAGCCTGCTTTAGCTGTAGCAAAATATCCTTCTATTTATATTCACAAAATCACAGAACACTACAGTGCAAAGAGGCCCTTCAGCCCATTGAGTCTGCATCGATGCATGAAAGGGCCCTGACTTGCCCAAATGATCCCACTTGCCAGTTCTTGGCCCATAGCCTTCAATGTTATGATGTGCCAAATACTCATCCAGGTACTTTTTAAAGGATGTGAGGCATCCCGCCTCCACCACCTTCCCAAGCAACGCATTCCAGACCATCACCACCCTCTGGATAAAAAAGTTTATCTTCAAACTCTCCCCTAAACCTCCCACCCCTCACTTTTAACTTGTGTCCACTCGTAACTGACCTTTTATCTAAGGGAACAGCTGCTCCCTATCCACCCTGTCTGTGCCCCTTATAATCTTGTACGCCTCAATCAGGTCACCCCTCAGTCTTCTCTGTTCCAGAGAAAACAACTGAAGCCTACCCAATCTTATTTCATAACTTAAATACTCCATCCCAAGCAGCTTCCTGGTGAATCACCTCTGCACCCTCTCCAGTGCGTTCCGATAATATTACCTCCCTCGAGACATGTTCTAATGTTCCATTAGCCTTTTTGATTATTTTTTATGTCTGACCACTGCATTTTAGTGATCTGTGTACACCAAGACCTAAATTTCTTCACTGTTGCTATCTCACCACCATTTATATAACAAATGCTTTCCAAAATGGATGATTTCCCCACTGACCTGTGCTGAAATCTAGCTGCCAGTTTTGTCTATTCACTTAATCTATCAGTGTCTTTTGTAATTTTGTGCATCTAGTCTACTTATTGCATTTTCAATCTTTATATCATCAGCAAAATTTAGTATACAACTCTTTGTATGTTATCTAAGTCATTAAAAGACCTCACAGTAGCATGGTGGTTAGCACTGCTGTCTCACAGAGTCAGGGACCAGGGTTTGATTGCCAGCTTTGGTCACTGTCGTGTTTGCATGTTCTCCCTGTGTCTGCGTGGTTTCCCTCTGGGTGCTCCAGTTTCCTCCCACCGTGCAAAGATGTGCGGGTTAGCTGGATTGGTCATGCTATTGGTGATGCCCATTTGTGTCAGAGGGATTAGCTAAGGTAAATGCACTGGGTTATGGGGATAGGGCCCAGGTGGAATTGTGGCCGTTGGAGACTCAATGGGCTGAATGGCCTCCTTCTGCATTGTAGGATTCTATGATTCTATAAACAGTTATTGTGAATAGTTGAGACTCCTGCACAAATCAATTACTTATTTCGAGTTTGAGAACATACCCCACCATTTGATTGGTCTGTCCCTAAGGGGTCTGGAGTCTTGTGTAGCTGACCCTAAACTATTTATTTTTAACACACAGCTACATATGATTCTCCTGTTCAGGGTCCTAGGCAATATCTTCATGCCAACTTCGCTGACACCCACTCTACACACAACCCACCATCATGTGACTTTCTCCATCATAATGTAAGTGCTACCATTTGCCCAGTTGTGCACTAACCCTTCTGCTGCACCTTATATCCCTACTCTCTGTTTGCTACGAGCTCAATCAAGCTCCTAACCAAGCCAATAATCCAATTTCACGGACTTTCATTGAGCTAATGGTCTCTTATTGTCAAACCCTGTATAATTGGGATTTTACAGTCTCACTCAAGTGAGACCAGAAATTCCTGCCTGAGGGAAATGAGCTTTTCTGTTATCTGACCCTCGCGAGTGAGGCTGTAGAATTCAGGTGTATAAATTTGAAGTTTGGAGACACCGCAGAGAAGGTGACTGTCCCCAGAGTATAGACCCAAAGTTTTAATAAAGGTATTTAGAAATATGAAGAGTTTTAATGGAATAGACGTGGATGGGTAGGAGATGGAGGGGGGAACAATGTTTCCAGTGGCAGGAAGATTGGTAACAAAGGGACATGGACTTAAGACAATTGAGGATGGAAGGAGAGATAATAAGAGGAAACACTTTTTTCTAAATGAAGGAAGTTATTGTGGTTTGGAATTCATGAAGCACAGTCAATAGTACCTTTCAAAAGGCAATTGGAAACATGAAAACATAGAGTGTAGGTGCAGGGATAGGCCATTTGGCTCTTTCAGGCTGCACTACCATTCAATATAATCTTGGCTAATCATGCACTTGCAATATCACATTCCCACTTTCACTCCATTCCTCTTGATCCTTTTAGCTGCAGGGGACATGTCCAGCTCCTTCTTGAACATTTCTAATGAATCGGCCCCAATTGTTTTCTGTAGTAGAGAATTCCACAAGTTCACAACTGAATGAAGAAGTTCTTCCCCATCTCAATCCTGAATGGCTTATTCTTAAACTGAAGTTCTGCGTTTCTCCAACATAAGGAACATTGTTCCTGCATCTAGCTTGTCCAGTCACATCAGGGTTTTACATGTTTCTCTGAGATCCCCTCTCATTCTTCTAAATTCCAGAGAGTACAAGCCTCTCTCCATGAGTCAGTCCTGCGATTTCAGGAATCATTCTGATGAATCTTCACTGGACTCCTCAATGTCCTTCCTCACAATACTCACCAAGGCTCAGTATAACTGCAGCAAGACATCCTTACTCCTATACTCAAATCCTCTTGCTATGAAGGCCAGCATGCCATTAGCTTTCCTCACTGCCTGCTGTACCTGCATGCCAACCTTCAGCGATTGTTCTACCATGACACCCAGGTCACGTTGCACTTCCTCTTTTCCTAAACTGCCTCCATTCAGATAATAATCTCTCTTCCTGCTTTTGTCATAAAAATGGATAACCTCACATTTATCCACATTACATTGCATTTACCAAGTATTTGGCCACTCAGCAAACCTGTCCAAATCACCCTGCAGCCTCTTAGCATCCTCCTCACAGGACACACTGTCACCCGATTTAGTGTCATCCGCAAATTTGGAGATATTGCATTCAATTCCTTCGTTCAAATCATTAATGTAAATTGTGAACAGCAGTATAGCATTGAACACTGTGGTATCCCACTCGTCACTGCCTGTCAACCTGAAAAGGACCTGTTTATTCCCACTCTCTGGTTCCTGTCTGCCAACCAGTTCTCTATCCACGTCAATACATTACCCTCAATACCATGAGCTTTAATTGTGCTCAGAATCTCTTGTGTGGAATCTTGTCAAAAGCCTTTTGAAAATCCAGATACACAACATTGGCTCACCTTTGTCCAATCTACTGGTCATATCCTCAGAAAAATTCCAGAAGATTTGTTAAGCACAATTTCTCTTTAGTGAAACAATGTTGACTTGGACAGATCCTGTCACCACTTTCCAAATGCTCAGTTATTACATCCTTAATAATTGACTCCAGCATTTTCCTCATCAGAAGATATCAGGCTAGCCGATCTATAATTCCCCATTTTCTCCTTTTAAAAAAAAGTGGGGATACATTAGCTATCCTCCAATCCACAGGAAGTCTTCCTGAATCTACAGAATGCTGGAAGATGATCACCAATGCATCCACTATTTCTGGGGCCACTTCTGGGATTACAGCATCAATCCCTGGGGATTTATCAGGTTTTAATTTCTTCAGTTTAATTTCTGACTAGTAAGGATTTCCTTCATTTCCTCCTTCATGCTGAACCCTTTGCCCCCTAGAATTTCTGGAAGATCCTTTATGTGCACCTAAATGAAGACCGATCCAAAGTGTTTGGTCTGGATTCCCACATCGCGCAAGAGGAGCATGACACAGGTCTGGAATCTCCTGCCATGATTTAACCTTAAATTAAGTTAACTTAACGGCATCAACAACAATGCCAAGAGAAAATAAAAGAGAAAAATGTAAAGAGAAACTACTTTCTAGTCACCAGTCGATCACTTACCTGCTGATTGTATCATATCTGAAATAGGAAAGTTTTGCCAGTTTGTGGGGTTAGAGAAAGGGTCTTGAAGGTGTTTGATAGCTAAGATGCTGAGAAGATTATTCCACTTGTGGGGAATCCAAGGAATATTTAAGACCATCACTAATGAACCTCACTAGGGAATTCAAGAGGAACTTGTTTACCCAGAAAATAGTGTGAATGTGCAACCAGTTGTCAAAATGAATAGAATCAGGTGTTTAAGAGGGAAAGCAAGAAAGCAATGGAAGGCTTGGCACATTAGTGTGAGGTGAAGAGGGGTGAGAGGGGGCTCATGTGGAGCACAAACAACACAGAGATGAGCCAAATGGCCTATTTCAATATCATTGCAGGTAAGCTGACACTACTCACCCGAGACTTGTGACGACTACACATGCCTGAAAGTGTTCTTATTGCAGACACTATCATCTCTGGTTTTTTGGTATCGATAAGTTGCATCAAGAGATTTAGACCATTGTTTTGGAAAATGCGTTCAGCTCCTGCGTCTTCCCTCGCCAGTACAATCAGGTTATTTGCAGCCTGGTTAAAAAAAAAATCACAGTAAAAAGGAGAATATAACATTATACAGAAAAACATTCTGTAAAATGGTTATCTCAACACAGCCGCCAATAAACATAACTTGGTATTATGACTGATTGGGAATTTCCCATGTTGAAGAACCAAGCAGAGTAAACTCTGTTGTTTCCTTATTGTCTGGTGCTAAGAATTGAGAGCTGGGAAGTGGAGGAAGGGTTCAAAACTGAGAGAGTGCAAGGGATAAAAAGTAAAGGCATTTTTGGAACATCATTTCCTGAGTTCTGTGTGTTTGAAGTATAGTCACTGTCATACTGTAGGAAACATGGCAGACAATTTGCTTACAGCATGGACATAAGAACAAGGAATAGGAGGAGGCCATTCAGCCCCTCGAGCCATTCTCTGCTATTCAATATGGTCATAGCTGATCTTATCTCAGTTTCAATTCCACTTCCCTGCCCCTTCTCCGGAACCCTTCAATCCATTGCTAATTAAAGATCTGTCTATCTCCCCCTTAAATTTACCCAATGTCCCAACATTCACCGCACTCTGGGGTTGTGAATTCCACAGATTTACCACCCATTGAGAAAAATAGTTGCTCCTCATTTAAATCTGCCCTAAAACTATAACTTTCTCTAGATTACCCGAGCAAGAGGAAACATCCTCTCTACGTCTACCCTGGTAATCCTCTTTAACATCTTGTGCACATCAATTAGATCTGCTCTCATCCTTCTAAACTCCAGGAAGTACAGGCTTAAACCATTCAATCGCTCTTTGTAAGTCAAACGCCTCATCTCTGGATTCAATCTAATGAACCTCCTCTGAACCTCCTCCAATGGCACTACATTTCTCCTCAAGTAAGGGGACCAGAATTGTGCCCAATATCCATGTGTGGTGTCATTCATGCCTTTTATAGTTGCATCAAATACTTCCACAATTTTATATTCTATTCCTTTAGCTATAAATGCTAAAATTCCATTTGCATTCCTCATTATCTGCTGCACCTGCAGACCATTTTCCTGTGATTCATGCACAAGGACACCCAGGTCCCTCTGCACTGAATAACTTGGAAGTTTCTCTCCATTTAAATAATAAAACATCAGTGTGATAATGATCTATTTTAGTGATGTTGACTGAGGGATTAAATGTTAGCCAGGACACTGGGGAGAACTTGCCCCCTGCTCCCTTCAAACTATCAGGCATGTGACCCTTTCTATCCCCCTCAGTGGACAGAGGAATCAGACAGCACTTCCAATAGTGCAGTGTCCCCTCAGACTTAGGGCTGAGCCCGGATTTTGACCCCAAGTGGTTTGAATCTTCTATTCTGAGTTGTGAGTGCTACACACTGTGTCATGGCAGGCCAGCCTTGGAAAGAAACTTGGAAAGAACATGGGAGGTATGTCCATGCGATCCCAATAATAGCTCCGGAGCAATTCTGGATGGGAACGCCATTAATTGTTTAAAGATGAGACCTCCACTCCACTCTCAGTAGAAAGCTCCGCCTTAGGCAGCATTTGGCCAATCAGATGTCTGGCAGCCTCAGCAGCTCCACAAGGCTACGGCTGGGACTGCAGGCAAGGAGGCCAGATTATTCCGAGGGGGTTAGGGTCTCCCCAGGGTTGCCAAGTTAACCCCAGAAAGGGAGGGTCTGTGGGGATTAATGGCTGAGTTCAAGAGGCCAGAAGGGAGGGTTAAAGGAGAGAGAGGTCAGGTTGAGTTGTCTCCAAAGGAAGGTTCACACTTTGACACAAGATTGCACAGCTAAAGCTGCCAGGGAGTTCCCACATGGTATGGGTCTCGACCTGCTGAGGGTAAAATACCTTCAGAGATTAAGGGGAAATATGGTGTTCAAGTTCCTGTTGGGTTCTGATAAGAAGCAGAAACTGTCCAGTGGCAATATCGACACTTACCAAAACTCTTCATTTTTGAACACTTCTATCAATTCTCCCAATTTCCTTTGCTGCTCTAAGGAGAACAAACCCAGCTTCACCAGTCCCTTATTCCTGGTAGCTGTTGGTAAATTGTCTCTATATACTTTCTCCAAGAACTTGATATCCTCTCTAAAGTGTGATGCTCAGAACTGACCACTTTTACCACACATGGAATCCCATTCAATGATTTATAAATGATTAGCATATCCTCCTTGCATTTGTGTATTATTACACTATCTATTTATTACACTGCAGATCCCATTCAAAGCCTTTTCAAATTTTCCTGCTAGTGCCAAGACTATCTGTACATTGACCCTCCAGCCTCTCTTTTCCTCCACCCTGTTTAAAATGAAATTTTTTAGTTCGTATCCAGGAGATCAACAAAGAAGATGAGCTGAGCACTTTAAGAAGAGAAAATCCCACCCTCAGCCCAAGCAAAGAAAATTGGACAAACCTTTTCCTTCTTTTCCTTGTCAATGTTCTCATCGAGCAAGACCTCAAACATCCTCTCCACCCTGGAATCAGTGGAGAACTGAATTTTTAACTGTTGGAGAATGATGGAGATGCATTAGAATCATAGAATCACTACAGTGCAAAAGGAGGCCATTCAGCCCATCAAATCTGCAGTGACCACAAATCCACCCAGGCCCTATTCCCACGCATTTACCTTGCTAGCCCCCCTAACACTAGGGGCAATTTAGCATGGCCAATCCAGCTTTCATATTCCTCGCTTCTTTGTCCTCACAGTTACTTTTCTCTCTCTTTCTAGTCCATCTTTGCTGGATTCTGAATTTATCCCAGTCTCCGGGACTATCGCTGACTTTTGCATCCTCGTGCTTTTTTCGATCAACTTAAATTCCTTGGTTGGCCATGGTTGGTTTATCCCTCTCTTAGAATCTTGCCTTCTAACAGGGATATACTTTTGCTGAGAGTATGAATCACCTTTTTAAATATCTACCACTGCTTGCTTCCTGTCTTTCCTGCTGATCTATCTACCCAGACCACTTTAGCTGATGCTGTCCATACTTCCTTTTATTTAAATTAAACACAATTGTTTCTGACCTGGTTTTCTCACTCTCAAAGTTCTGTCATGTTATGATCACTATTTCCTAAGAAATTTTTTATTCTGAGATCATTTATTAAACTGCCTCATTTGCAGACCCAAGATAGCCTGTTCCCTGCTTGGCTCCATGGTATATTGC
The DNA here is from genome assembly GCA_024679065.1 of Sphyrna mokarran. Lineage (NCBI taxonomy): Eukaryota > Metazoa > Chordata > Chondrichthyes > Carcharhiniformes > Carcharhinidae > Sphyrna > Sphyrna mokarran. Next base: position 127,150,210 of record JAGIQG010000006.1, on the reverse strand, counting down.
TCTAGGAGAACATCCCCAACGCATTCTAGGAATTTATTGTCATAGCTACTCTTTCCAACCTAATTAACCCATTCAACATGAAGATTAAAGTCACTTTATTATTGCTCTATTCTATTTATATGTTTCTATCATTTGTAATTTATATCCTTTCCTGCAGTGTGGTTACTGTTTGGGGATCTATACATTATTCCTACCAATGTCTTCTTTCCCTTGCTGTGATTAACCTCCACCTCAATGGACTCTACATCACCCAAGCCTAGATTGTCTCCCGCAACTGACCTCATTTCAGCTCCTTTTAACACTGCCTCCCCACTACCTTTTCTTTCCTTCTTACCTCCCTGAAAGGTCAAATATCCTTGGATATTACATTCCCGGTTTTAATCTCTTTTAACAATATCTCCTTAATGGCTATGAGATCAAATCCATTTAGGCTCACCGTCAGCTTGTCCACCTTATTCCAAATGCTTTATGCATTAACGTATGAAGCCTTTGGATTTGCCTTTTTGCCACTTTTAATCATCCTAACTTTTCTTTGTATTATGACCTTATTTGTCTCCCACCTTGCTTTTTGCATTTTACTGTTCTTATTATTTTTTGCTACCTTTTTTTTCTCTTTCCCTTGTCACCCTGCTTAGATTCACATCTCTCTGCTATTTGAGGGGTGAATAGTAGGTCATGATTGTCACATAGAATTGTATAGGCAAGTGTGTATTTTGTCTGTGAGGAAAAAGGGGATGTTTGCATCTTTAGTTCAGTGTGAGAGAGGGGTGTTTGGGTTTTGAAATATTAGCAGTCTGATTTACACATCTGACTTTCCGTAGTCATGAGACTATGCCTTGAGGTCACCTCTGGAGGCAAAGACCTTAAAAACAGTTCAGTAAAGGTTCTCACTAAGTACATTGAAGATTGCTTGAAGTAGGTCTTATGAGGAAAGGCTAAGGGACTTGAAGTTATTTTCATTAGAGAGAAGAAGGCTAAGAAGTGACTTAATTGAGACATATAAGATGATCAGAGGGTTAGATAAAGTGGATAGTAGAGCCTTTTTCCTTGGATGGAGATGGATAACACGAGGAGACATAGCTTTAAATTAAGGGGTGGTAGTTATAGGACAGATGCTAGAGGTGGGTTCTTTACTCAGAGGGTAGTAAGGGCGTGGAATGCCCTGCTTGCAGCAGTTGTGGACTCGTCAAGTTTAAGGGCGTTCAAATGGTCAGTGGATAGGCATATGGAAGCATTGGAATAGTTTAGGTTAGAGGGTCATAAAATTGGTTCCATTGGTCGGTGCAACATCGAGGGCCAAAGGGCCTGTACTGCACTGTAATGTTCTATGTTTATGTTCTATGCTGTCCTTGTATATAAAACATCATCATTGAATTGTTATCTTATGCTTACATTACAACATGCAGCTACACATTACAGAAAAGCAATTAATTCTGCAACTCTCACCTTCTCCTGAATGTCATTATTCAGACGCCGCAAAGTTTCTTGAAAACTTTTGTTTCTGGGTTCCATTGTTGCACATCTCTGAACATCCTTAAAAGCTTGATCCAACTTGCCCAGTTTCTCCAGTGCCTGACTCCGTCTGTAGAGAGCTTTGATGTCCGATGCATCGATATCAATAGCTAATAAAAGAAGCAATGTGTTTCTGTAAGATAAATGTAGCACAAAAACAACTTGTACTTATTTAGTGTGTTTACATAGTGAAATACTCCAACCCATTTCACTGTAGTGTTTTCAGACAGGATTTGATAGTGAGCCACATGAGGAGATACAAGGACAGGTGACCAAAAGCTAAGTCAAAGAGGTAGGTTTTAAGGAGTGTTTTAAATGATAAAAAGGTAGAAGAGAGTTTTTTTTTAAGTTTTAAAGAAACGTAATTTATTAATATCACAAGTAGCCTTACGTTAACACTGCAATGAAGTTACTATGAAAATCCCTTAGTTGCTACACTCTGGTGGCTGTTTGGGTTACACTGAGGGAGAATTTAGCATGGCCAATGCACCTAACTAGCATGTCTTTCTGACTGTGGGAGGAAACCAGAGCACCTGGAGAAAGCCCATGCAGACACAGGGAGAATGTGCAGACTCTGCACAGACAGTGACCCAAGCTAGGAATCAAACTCAGAAGCCTGATGCTGGGAGGCAGCAGTGCCAATCACTGTGCCACCATGCCACCTAGGTTGGGGAGAGAATTCCTGAGCTTAGTGCCCAGCTGAAGACACAGTCATCAATGATGGATTGATGGAAATCAGGAATGCAAAAGGGACCAAAAAACTGGCAGAGTGCAGAGGTCGTGGAGGATTAGGGAGCTGGAGGAGTTTGCATAGAGATAGGGAGGAGAAAGCATCATGGAGGAAATTCAACACAGAGATGAGGATATTGAGAACAAGGCTTTGCCAGCTTGAAAAACAGAAAGTCAATCTTACCTTTTGAAGCATCTGATGCGGCTGGTATGTAACTTTCCTTTGTGGAAGGAGAAAGAATGGAGTTTTATTATGACCAAGCATTCATTACATTTCTGGGCCATTCAATTCACTGTAATATAGCAGCAATGCAGAGTCAATACAGTTTTTGACTCACCTGCCAGAAGAAACAGTTTCTTCTTATTTACTTAATCAAAGATCTTCACATGAACACTTCAGAACTTAGAGCAGGAGTAGGCCCCTCGAGCCTATTCTGCCATTCAACATGATCTTCGCTGACCTTGTTTCAGTCTCAGCTCCATCTTCCTGTCCATAATCCTTCAACCCATTTCTAATTAAAAATCTGTTTATCTCCTCCTCAATTTACTCTATGTCCTGGCATCCTCTGCACCCTGGACTATTGAATTCCACAGACTCTCAACCCCTCAAGAAAAGCAATTTCTCCTCATCTGTTTTAAATCTGCTGCTCCTTATCCTAAAACTATCACCACTTGTTCTAGATTTCCTTACAGAAGAAACATCCTTTCTACATCTATCCCATCAATCCCCTTTAGCTTCTTATATACCTCAGATAGATCTCCTCCCTAAAGTTTAGAGAGGATAGATTGAAACCGTTCATTTTCTCTTCATAAGTCAAATTCCTCAGCCATGATCTACTTGTTGTTCATGCCAGGCTCCAACCAGATCTTCACTCGCTTTGGCGGGATGGGAAAATCCCACTGGCATGAACAGTGGATCGTTTCTGGTCCTTTTCATAGAATCTGTTAGTGCAGAAGGGGGCCATTTGGCCCATCAAGTCTGCACCGACCACAATCCAATCCAGGCCCTATCCCCATAATCCCATGTATTTACCCTAGCTAATCCTCCTGACATAAGAGGCAACTTATCATGGTCAATCCACCTAGCTCGCACATCTTTGGACTGTGAGCGGAAACCAGAGCACCAGGAGGAAACCCACGCAGACATGGGGAGAATGTGCAGACTTTGCAAAGACTGTGACCCAAACGGGAATGGAACCTGGGCCCCAGCGCTGTGAGGCAGTAGTGCTAATCGCTGTGCCGTCATGTATTAGTAATTATAATGAAAGTATGTTAAATGAATCACTAATGATGTATAATCAACAGTGACTTTACTTGGGAATAAATGTATTTTGTTTGCCTTTTGTAATGAAATTGTTAACAGGTATATAAGCACCATGTTTATAATTTCTCAGTGAGCAGAGGGAATTCTGCCCACTCATTCTCCACACTCCTGTCCTCCTCCAGGAAACTAAAATTTAGCTACAAGACTGATATATGTGACCTTTCATTTCGTACTGTGATCAGCCATCTCACTCTCAAGTGAATTTGACCACCCACATGTATGTCAATTACTCCCTAATTGTTAATAGCAGTGTGTAAATGTCACTTCCATTACGTTGAATTAATCAAAACACAGAACGAATGAGCATTTGCCAGTAATGGGCTTCAGTCTCTAAGGCAATCTGAGGCAGCATTTTTACCTTTTTCAGATGGCATGCTGCTCGGTTTCTGTAAAGTACAGCTAAGGCTTTCTTGTCCTTGGTCAGTGGGAGAGCTTTTGTGTAGCACTCAATCGCTTTGTCATAGTCCTGCTTCTGAAAGAATGCATTGCCTTCCTCCTTTAGCTGAAGCGGATCTTCCATCTGAAACCAATGTGAAGCAGAAAGGGTACAGGACAAGATAACTAACTGTACTGTGAGAAAGCAACACTGAATTAAAGCCTAAAGGCAGCCGTTCATCTGTTCTTCAACATGCATAGAATCCCTACAGTACAGAAAGAGGCCATTCAGCCCATCGAGTCTGCACTGACAACAATCCCACCCAGACCCTTTCCCCTGTAAACTGTTCACCCTGCTAATCCCCTGATTTGCATTGGCCAATCAACCTAACCCGCAGATCTTTGGGCTGTGGAAGGAAACTGGAGCACTCGGAGTAAACCCATGCAGACATGGAGAGAACATGCAGACTCCACACAGACAAAGCTAGAATTGAGCCTGGGTCCCTGATGCTGTGAGGCAAGCAGTGCTAACCGCCGTGCCATCATGTTGCAATGAATGGAGCAGTGGAGACGCAAAGGCAGGAATTACCAGGGCCTAAGAGTTAAAACATTCTGCACAAGCTTCTACCCCTCAACTGCCGAAATCAAAAATGGGAAATGTTACATTTATGCCTGAAACCAATCACTGAATTCTCTGAACAGTGTGGGTTTTAATTACTGGGTACGTACAGCATCATTCATAACATCATAGATTGTCATAACAGTTGGGAGGACCATTTTCACCACAGCACCTCTGAAATGGTTTTCAAATTCATGTCATGCTCTTTCCCCATATTCCTGTGAACACCATTTCCTTTCAAGTAACCATCAGCTTTCCCCATTGAAGGTAACTATTGAATCTGTCTCTTCCATATACTCCACTGGAAGTGTCACCACAGGTTTTGTACTGAAGTCCTTGGAGTGAGACTTGAACCCACACTTATCTAATCCAACCCTGAGCCATCTTCACTCTGATTCCTTTATATTCTAATTAATCAAACCACATTCTGAAGAATCTCAAGTTTTAAAGTTTTTAAGTTCACATTTGAGGGGCAAGTGGTTAACATTGCTGCCTCACAATGCCAGGGACCCGGGTTCAATTCCGGCCTTGGGTCACTGTCTGAGTGGAGTTTGCACATTCCCTCCCTGGTCTGCATGGGTTTCTTCCGAGTGCTTTAGTTTCCTCCCACAGTCCAAAAGACATGTTGGTTAGATGCATTAGCCATGCTAAATTTTCCCTCAGCATACCTGAACAGATGCCAGAGTGTGGCGACTAGGGGATTTTCACAGTAACTTCATTGCAATATTAATGTAAGCCTACATGTGACACTAATAAATACATATTAAACTATTGTTATTGTCATAGTACTAGGTTAGGTTGATTGGCCATTCTAAAATGCTCCTTAGTGTCTCAAGATACGCTGGTTAGGTGGATTGGCAGGATAAATATGTTGGGATACGGCGATGGGACTGGGTGGGACTGTTGTTGGTGCAGTCTTGATGGGCCAGTTGGCCTCCTTCTGCACTGTAGGGATTCTATGATTCTATGATTCTACAATTACAGGACAAAAACAAGTCTGTCCCATTGCTTTCTCAATTGTGGAAAAATATAGCCCTGGCATCAAAAACCCAAAGCAATGCTTTCCAAATCAAGAAACACCTTTTATAAAACTGTGCAAATAATCACATTAAAACATTGCCCCGGGGAACTGTACAGGCTGTATCAGCAATGTTTAACTCCTCAAAAAGGAGGACACTATCTTGTGGATTCTATAAAACACAGACAGCTAGTTTCATTCCTTTTCACATATCCAAAGATTCTTTTTCAAATAATCTGTTCTCCCCAAAAGGGCTCTGAGCCTTTCAATTTAGTAATGAGTTCATCTAAGGACTTTATATCGTGTGTGCATTGGCTTCAAACTCACATGCAAACAACAAAACTCAAGACTCATATTTGTAACAGTGTAAGTCTGATTGTTTCCTATCGCCAACACTTCAATGAAATCCATTAATTCTATTCAATTCAACAGAAAGATAACCTGGATTATTCAAAGTTGATTGGAAAAACTTAAACCCACGATGTGAACTTTAATTTTATTTTATGCAGAGCTAACTTTGACAGACCATACATGCACATACAGTTTTCTTGGGCAGGCAGAAAGTTGCTTTGTTAGATTAAATATTGCCAAGAGATTGCCCAGAAAGAAAATGTTCAAATCCTTTTAAAGTTATATTTTATGTTTCAGCAAGACTTTAATCAGAAAATGAAGCAAAAACATTTCTCAAACTCCCGTCATTGAAGGTCAGAGAGCTTAGCTTACACAGAAATGCTAAGATGAGTCTTTTTAATTCTAATCACTGTCTCTGTGAGAACCAAACAACTTCAAGAAAACAGAAGGAACTAACTTCATCATTGCCAATATAAGTACAACAAAGACAAGAAAAGATTGGTTGAAGAATTACTATCACTGACTGGTTTACCATTTTGGAACAGTGCCACAGTTGGAGTTAAAAGCACCAAAGGCAGGCCTCACTTGTAAAATACATAATAGCACATGGCTGGTGATATCTTGTTATCTCCAATACCTTGTAACCTACCATATTTGGGCAGCATTTGCTGAGAGTTTGCCCTCCCTAACAGTTGCCCGAGCAGACATTTAATTATCAGTTCAGTGACCTACAATCAAATCTTCAATAATCTTCTGCAATTTTATGGCAACTTAAAATAAAAAAGAACGTGCCATGTACAAACCAAGGGCCGTTGGCTGACAAAAAGAGAATAAATGATGATTTAGATAGAGATCTTGGATTTACCCGCTAGGCATCTGTCCATCCCCCGATTGCACTGTTTAATTTCAGAATTGGAACTTTTTTACCTGTACCTTTTCAGTTTGAACTGATTGAAAGAAAGTATCTCGGATGCGCTTCCAAACGATTGCTTACGTCTGCGGTAGATTTGCTAAAGGGGAGGCACCAATTTGATCAGTATATTGTGGGCTGCGTCACACTTCTTTATACACTCCTGATCTGACCTGTTCAGTCCATATATATCTCGTTGAGATGGACTAAGGCCAGGGTAATGATAAAGGCATCAGTGGGGGCATTCATTCTCCACAAAGCGTTACTATTTTAACAACTTCCTTGCCATCATCAGTAGCAGAAACTCACAGATACAAACTGCAAATGACAATACCATGTGATACTAATCGCAAGGCCTTTTAGATTTAATTGTCTCGAAATAGTTGATCTGTAATGTTTACCAGACCCCTTCTTAATGAAGTTAGCACTGTCCACTGCTATTTTAAGAACAAGAGAGACAGCTGAGAATTGGGAACAAGTGCTGTGATTGACACAGAGATGACTGTGAGCAACTGCGCAATCCAGAGAGTTCTAGTAACCTCCAGAAGGCTGATTTTTAAAAAAAAAAATTTGCTGACTTCCTTTTATTGTGTTTGATTCAAGTAGCATCTCTGGATTCTCCAGAATGTTCCATAGGATGTTCAACCCAACTCGTAATCAGCTAAGGGTGCTACATAAATACAAGTTGTCGCTGTTGAAAGAGTGACAGGTTTAAAGGGCTGGTAATTCTTGCGTTGCAATTAGCACGAGCGTTGATTAATGCGGATAAATTTTCTAACCGTAATCAACAATGATTCCAATGGCTTGAGCACAATTTAATTTCTTGTCATGAGCAAGCCAGGATCTTTTAATAATTTTATTTGAACTCTTCCATTAGTTACGAAAATATTTGACATGGGAGTGGTGGATTGTGGGCAGTAGGTCAAGTGTTGATACCCGTGGGAATAAACCACAGAGGTGAGAATCACAGCCTCTTATTTTAGGTATTTGTCCATTTTTTACCTTTTAAACTAAATAGGATAAGGGTGAATGTGTAGGGAATAGACGAGAGCTTTGTTATAATATTTAAGTGAGTTGGGAGGATGTTGTTTTGAATTCCAACAATGCAGAAGGTGGCCATTCAGCCCATCGAGTCACACCAACCCCAATCCCACTCAGGCCCTCTCCCCACAAGCCCATATATTTACCCTGCTAACACCCCCTGATACTAAGGGGCAATTTAGCATGGCCAATCCACCTAGCTTTGAACTGTGAGAGGAAACTCGAGCAGTTGGAGGAAACCCACATAGATATGGGGAGAACATACAGACTCCATGCAGAGAGTGACCCAAGCCAAGAATTCAACCCAGGTGCCTGGCATTGTGAGGCAGCAGTGCTAACCACTGTGCCCCCACTGTGCCCCAATAATGTGCACAATGTTCTGATATTATTATGCTCATTGTAGTTTTCTCTTTATTCATTCATGGGTTGTTGGTGTCACTGGCTGTGCCTGTATTGTTGTCCATTCCTAATTACCCTTGAACTGAACATATCAGGGAGCAGTTAACCACATTGCAGTGGGTCTGGAGTCTCAGATCGGTAAGGATGACAATTTCCTTCCCTAAAGAATATTAAAGTTCTTTTATTAGTGTCACAATTAGGCTTACGTTAACACTGCAATGAAGTTACTGTGAAAATCCCCTAATCGCCACACTCTGGCGCCTGTTCGGATACACTGAGGGAGAATTTAGCACGGCCAATGCACTTAATTAGCGCGTCTTTTGGACTGTCAGAGGAAACTGGAAGTTCCGGAGGAAACCCATGCAGATACGGGGAGAATGTGCAGTCTTCACACAAACAGCCACTCAAGGCCGGAATCTAAACCCGGGTCCCTTACCCTGCTATTACTGAGACTCGTTTCATATTCCAAATTTTTTACTCAAATTTAAATCCCATCAGATGGGATTTGAACCACTGTTGCCAGAATATTAACCTCAATTATTAGTCCACTAATAAAACAACACAGCTAGAGTGTAAAGATCAACGTAATGCAAGGAAATCGCTCATAAACTCAATAGAGAATTTGGGAGAAATATCTTTACTCAGACAGTGGTGAGAATGTAGAATCAGCTCCTATAGGAATTGTTGAGGTGAAATTATATATTTAAGGTGAAGTTAGATATGTACATGAGGGAAAAAGAAATAAAGACTAGAGCAGAATGTTAGAATGAGATGAAGAAAGGTGAGAGGAAGCTCATGTAGAATATAAACTCCAGTATGGACCCATTGGGCCGAATGGTCTGTTTCTCTACTGCACAGGCCAATGTAAATGGATATAAGTTTGAAGTTGGTAATGTATCTTTCTTATCATAAGATAATAATTCAAATGGGATAGCAAGTGCCTTACCAGAATCTTTTGCTTATTAACATATATTGGAACATTGTGTTAAATGTCATTACAAAATACTAATTGAATTTTCTGTCTCCTGAATGCTGATCACCTGATTATAAAACTTTAGAGTTTGTTTCCCTAATTAGATCCATCAATTAACTGGTCAGAGCCACTTGATAAGAATCATGGCTCATTGGGATATTTTAAATTTTTTTGCAGAGAATGGAAATGGACATTATGTCCATTTGTGAATGGGGCTTGGTTTTGTAACTTCACATACTGTTTGACCTTAATGTTTAAGCTGTGGTAAAAGTAGTTACTTTAAAGTTAATTTATTTGAATTGCAAACAGGCTTACATTAACACTGCAATGAAGTTACTGTGAAAATCTGCTGGTTGCCACACTCAAACGGCTGTTCAGGTAATTTGAAGGAGAATTTAGCATGGCCAATGCCCCTAAACAGCATGTCTATGGGAGGAAACTGGAACACCCGAGGAAACCCACGCAGACACAGGGAGAACGTGCAAACTCCACACACAACTTTTCCAAGTAGGAATCGAACCCGGGTCCCTGGCGCTGTGAAGCAGCAGTGCTAACCATTGTGCCACTGTGCTGCCTCATGAATCATTTTACCATTTTAATTCCACTCACAGCAATGTTGCATTAAAATTTAAACAGCCTCAACAGCATGAACACGGTCAAAAAACATTCCCTTGAACTGGCCGTTTTTCTGAACACTCTTCCCAACATCCTGCAAAAAGGAAATGAGACAGAGGTTCACAATAATGAAGTTAAAAATGAAAGACCATATTTCTATGTCATCACTCTGTGGAACTAACGTAGCATTACACACTAACGACAGCACAAGAACTAGTCAATGTCTTTGTTTATACTCCACACAAGCCCCTTCCCATTCTACAGCTGGGATTTTCCAGCCACGCTTGCCCTAAGGCCGGCACAACTTCCTGAAGTCTACAGACCTTTAAATGGTGTGTGTCCTGTTCAGCTCAGTGACTATCACCATTTGCTGTGGAAATGCATGGATTTGGGCCAGTGCCTGCGGGAGCTTGCACATTCTCCCCGTGATTGTGTGGGTTTTCTCTGGGTGCTCTAGTTTCCTCTCACATCCCAAAAACATGCTGTTAGCTGATTGGTGTAACAAATTGTCCCTAAATTAGTCTTCCCTCAACCTTCCCCAATAGGTGTAGACAAAGGTCATAGGTAGAGGAGGGCACTCAATGTTAAACTGACGGCGCAGGCTCGTTGGGCCGAAGGGTCTGTTTCTCATGCTGTATTGTTCTTTGTTCTTTATTGTTCTTTGTCCTGTCCACTACGATTCCACTGGCAGGTGGGATGGGAAAATTCCGCCCCACGTCATCACACCTTACCTACAGAATCTTCTATTCCATTCTTGCTTAGACTTTTCCCCCTAAAATGTATCGATACTTTTCACCTCAATCCTGTGGCAATGAGATCCACATTCTCACCACTCCCTGGGTAAAGAGGTTTCTCCTGAATTCCTGACTGGATTTACAATGATTATTGATGGTCCCAAGTTATGGTTTCCCCAACAGGTGGAAACATCACCTCTACATTTACCCCATTGAATTAAATCCCTTCATAACTATCTGGACCTGTATCAGGTCAAGCCCCAGCTTTCTCTTTTCCAATGAAGACATCTCAGCTTTCATTTTCTAATCTTACAATTCAGGTGACGTCCTTGTAAGTCTTTTTTGCACATTCTCCTGACATGCTCCTTTACCCTTATTGGGATGCTATGATGTGGAGATATCACAGCACCAGGGATCCAGGATCGATTCCCACTTGGGTCAGTTGTGTGTGGAGTTTGCACGTTCTCCCTGTGTCTGCGTGGGTTTCCTCCGGGTGTTCTGTTTTCCTTCCACAGACACGCTGGTTAGGTGCATTGACGATGCTAAATTCTGCCTCAGTGTATCCGAACAGTTAGAGTGTGGCAGCCATGGGATTTTCAAGTAACTTCATTGTGGTGTTAATGTAAACCTATCTGTGAAACAAATAAATTAACTTTAAAATAACCATTTCTACCACAGCTTAAATATTAAGGTCAAACAGGATGTGAAGATACAAGACCAAGCCCCATTCACAAATGGATATAATGCATTTGTGCATTTGGACTGGGGTGGGCAGAGTAAGAAATCTCCAACAGGTTTATTTGGAATCACGAGCTTTTGGAGTACTGCTCCTTCAACAGGCAAATGGTTGAAGGAGCAACACCTTGTGATTCCAAATAAACCTGTTGGATTTTAACCTGGTGCTGTGAGACTTCTTTTTGGGATGTAAACAGCCCTGCCTTGCCTCCAATGGAGAAATTGGAATCAGGGCAAAAGGAGGCCGTTCAGTCCATCGAGTCTGCACCGGCTCTCCGACAAAGCATCCCACCCCAGGCCCTATCCTTGTAACCCCACGTATTTGGACCAATTGAGAACTGCAACCTAATTTCTGTGAAGCATTTCTACATTCTATCCCAGTCCCTGTCAGTCAAGAATGCCGATGGCGTCACTATTACTGCAAAATATCCCAGAAGATGTCAGGTGATATCAAGTAATGTTAAATTAGTCTGGATTTCTTCTTTCCCATTCCTATATGTGTGATCCACTTTGAGAAAGCAAGCCAAGAGGTTGCCATGGCAACATCTAATAACACTCCTTGCAGCTGGGGTTGTGAAAAGCAATGCTCACGGTTCACTCCTATCATTATATGGCTGGTGTGCAGTGTTGTGCAGTTCTGGGTCACCCCTTATCTGTGAGTTTAGACTATGGTGGTGTGCAGTCTAACACTGAGAAAGCTGTAGGAAAGAAGATAGCTCTTTTGTTCTCTCACAGGGCTAAGGGTTTGGGGTGGTGGCGGGTCTTTGGGAAGAGGAAAGGTGGCAGGTGGATAGATTGGGGAAAACCATAAGGAAATTAAGCTCCTGTGTGTTCCAATTCTTTATGTCAGTGCGATCCTGACAGAAGCGGATAAAATGGGAATAATGAATTTTACAATGCAAGTGGACAATGCGGGTGGCACGGTGGCAGAATGGGTAGTGCCGCTCCCTCATAGCGCCAGGGACCTGGGTTCAGTTCCAGACTCGGGTCACTATCTATCTGCACATTCTCTCCGCTGTCTGCGCAAGTTCCCTCCCGATGCTCCGGTTTCCTCCCACAGTCTAGTATGGGGTAAGTGGAGTGGCCATGCTAAATTGCCCCTCATGTACCAAGATGTGTAGCTTAGCAGGATAAACATGTGGGGCAGTGGGAAAGGGCCTGGCTAGGATCCTCTGTCAGAGAGTCAGTGCAGACTCGATGGGCCGAATGGCCTCCTTCTGCAGTGTAGGAATTCTATGAATGCCCCAAACCACGTTCCCCATAGATACATAAAAATAAAAAATGTTTATTTATTAGTCAAAAGTAAGGCTTACAATAATATTGCAATGAAGTTACTGTGAAATTGCCCTAGCCGCCACACCCTGTTGCCTGTTCAGGTACATGAGGAGGAATTTAGCATGGCCAATCCACCTATAACAAGGAGCTAATGTAGGCCATTTGGTCCTTTAAGCCTGCCCTGTCATTCAGTGAGATCATAGCAATCTTCTACCTCAAATCTACCTTCACACATGATTCCCAAATCTTTTAATTCCCTTAGTAACCAAAAATTTATCCACTTCAGTCTTGAATATATGCAAATAGCTGAACATCCAGGCCTCTCTGAGGTAGAGTTTAAAGTAAAAGTTTATTCATTAGTGTCACAAGTTGACTTGCATTAACACTGCAATGAAATTACTGTGAAAATCCCCTCGTCACCACACTGGTTTTTGTTCAGGTATACCAAGGGAGAACTTAGCATGGCCAATGCACCTAACCACACGTCTTTCAGACAGTGGGAGGAAATTGAAGCACCTGGAGGAATCCCACGCAGACATGGAGAGAATGTGCAGACTCCGCACAGACAGTGACCCAAGCCAGGAATCAAATCTGGATCCTTGGCGCTGTGAGGTCGCAATGCTAACCACTGTGTCACTGTGTCTCCCAGATTCACAAACCTTTTAAGCAAAACAAATTCTCCTCACCTCACTCCTGAATCACTGGCCCCCTTTATTCCGAGATTATTATCCAGTATTTCAGATTCCCCAATGAGATTGACATTGTGAGAATCTGCCAATCGCGTTGGATCAAGAAGGCTCTTCAAGTTGGATTTAGACACAAACGCTCAGAAGCATGTTTAAATGTTTTCTCACATCAAAAAATTGTTAACTCACTAAGAAACTGACTAGTTTAACCTATTAAACCACTAAATAGTTCAGCAGTTTTTCCCAAGTTACTTAGTAAGATAGAGGGTTATAGGTAAGCCTAGTAGGTAGGGACGTGTTCAGCGCAACTTGTGGGCCGAAGGGCCTGTTTGTGCTGTAGTTTTTCTGTGTTTCTACTTACATTAAAATCACTTTGATGGAAGACATGTCACCCTTTTTAAAAAGTCTTATTTTTGATAATGCGCCGGTATTTTGCCTCTTCCAGTCTAAAAGCTGAATAAAGATGGACTTTGAGCATATTGCCAGGATTTCTTGTTTTGACCCCTAGCATTAATTTTAAGGACTGGTACTTTTTAAACGGGCCTCATTAAACTCAACCCATCTGAACTGTACCGCATCATCTATCAAAACAAAATAATCTTCCTTCTTGTGTTATTATCTTTTTATTCAGCAGTTACTTATTCAACTGGGCATGGGATGTGGGTGGGGGAGGGAGGAGAGGAAAGTTTGAGAGCTGGTAAAAGTCAACCCCTCTCCGAATCGTTCCATCACACTGGGGACAATGCCTGCCAGTGTCAGAGCTGGAAAACCCTGGCTTAAGAAACTATGTAAGAAGTTTGACCACACCAGTTTTAAATCCAACCGATTTATTTGATAGTAAACTTGCAAGCTTTAGCGAGTTTACTATCAAATAAATTGGTTGGATTTAAAACTGGTGTTGTCAGACTTCTTACTGTGTTTATCCCAGTCCAATGCCAGCATCTCTACATCTTGAGAAACTATCCCAACTTACACTTATACATTACCTTTAATGTGGTAAAATATCCTGAGATAGTGTAACCATGACAACACTCACCTCATCTCACACAAAATTATAAAGTAGCTGAAACTACTGTCTTATTCTAGATTTCCAAAATCTATCTATCTATCTCCAAATATTTGAAGTCAGTGGAAGCAGGATTCTTCAAATATTTTTAAGACAGACGTGATTAAATTCTTGGTAAGTGAGGAGGTGATATGATGCCGGGGCAAGTGGGATGCAGATTTGAGACTGCTATTAGGTCAACCACAATTTTAATAAATGATGAAGCAGACTCAAGGGAGTGAAGGCCTACCCCTGCTCCATATTTGTAACATAATAAAGTCCATGCACACTTGCACTGCAGTACTGAGGGAACGCTGCACAGTCAGAGGTGCCATTGTTCAATGAGACATTAAACCACGATCCAGTCTGCTCTCATAGCCAATATTTTGAATTTTCCACTATGTCTTGGCCAATATTCACCTCTCAACTAGCATCACTAAAACTGACCACAATGCTCTTCGTGGCAGTGTGTGAATTGGCTTCAGTGTTCTCCACATTGGAACAATGGCTACCTTTTTGAAGAACTTCATTGGCTGTGAAATGCCTTGGAAGATCTTGAGATTGTGAGCAGTTCAAATAATGGCATCAATCAAGCAATCAATCTGTCAGTCAGTCACTCAACCTGTGATTCTGTCAATCAGTCTATCAGTCAATCAAACTATCACTTATCAATTAATTAAGTAGGTCATCCAACTGTCAGTCAGTCAACCTGTCAATCAATCAATCTGTCACACAATCAGTCAGTCAGTTTGTCAGTATGTCAATCAATCAATTTGTCAATTAGTTAGCCTGTCATTCTGTCAGTCAGTCAATCAATCAATCTGTCAGTCACTTAACCTGTCATTCTGTCAGTCAGTCAATCAGTCAGTCAAACTATCAATTAATCAATTTTTAAGTGGGTCATTCAAACTATCAGTCAGTCAACCTGTCAATCAGTCTGTCAGTCAATCAGTCTGTCACCCAGTCAGTCTGTTAATCAATCAATTTGTCAGTCAATTGGGCAAACTATCAATTAATATTTAAGTAGATCACTCAATTTGTCAGTGAGTCCCTCAATCACCCTGTCAGTCACTCTGCCAGTCACTCACTCAGTCACTCAGTCAGTCAGCCTATCATTCTATCTGTATATCAACCTATCTAAATAATCTTCAAATCTGTGACCGCTATGTGTAAGTTGAGAGCATTTCTTGCAGAAATGTTGGGACATAATCTAATCACGTGTGTAACCCCGATTTTAGGATACAATAATAGGAGAAATCTGAATGGGGTAACTGATCAGAATGGTTACAATCGACCTGCACTTAGGCTTCGATAGTTTAATAATGCCCTTGCCTCTCCAGAGCTACTATTGTCTCGTTGTATTGGGGTAGCGCCTATATGAAACTGCAGCAATTCATATATTTTTATGGTCCATTGATCATATTTACATTATCTGTTCAGCTGTGAAAACTAGAACTATTGCCCTTTTATATTCCCATCAATCTCCAATTAATGCAGTCACAGCTCGTTGGAATGGGTGACATTTCTTCACAGATTCACAGGATTTTTACATTCCTGATAGCCATTGGTTCATCCTTCAATGAGCAATACAGAGGCCGGTCTTTTTTAGGGTAGTAATAAAATGAAAATGGAAATCGCCATTTAAAATACTTAGTCGATGACAGCCACTTAAAGCTGCCTGTACCAGCAAAGTAAAAATATAGATATTCGCAGACCGATGATGAAAATTCTCTTATTATCATAACCCCGCCTGAATAGGCCCGGAAACACAATCTAGCATTAATAAACAGTTGCATTTTGATCATGATTCTCACAACCTCAAAGGTGTTCCAAACTGCTTTATGGCAAATGAAATACTTTTAAAAACACAGTCACTGTCACAATGTAGAAAGTTCAGTAGCCAATTTGCACAATCACAATGTGATGATGAATAGATTTTTTATTTAGCAATGTTGTTTGAGGGATCAATCTTGGCTCGGGCAGAATTCCCCTCAGAGGATTATGTAGGAACATAAGAATTAGGAACAGAAGTCGGCAAATATAGCCCTTCGAGCCTGCTCTACCATTCAATCAGATCATGGCTATTCTTTCCCTGGTCTCAAATCCATCTCCCCACCTGTTTGCCATATCCCTTTCACCTGTTTTCTGTAATTAAATAAATATATATCTATCTCCTTCTTGAAACCATTTACTGATTTAGACTCCACTGTGTTATGGAGCAACGAGTTCCACAAAATCCCCATCCTTTGCGAGAAGTAGTTCCTCCTCATTTCAGTTTTAAATCTACATCCTCCCAAACTATACCTGTGACCTCTTGGTCGAGATTGCCCCAAAAGAGGAAAAGTTTGGTTTACATTAACATTACCAATCCCTTCTATTATTTTACATATCTCAATCAGATCTCCCTTCATCCTTCTAAACTCCAGTGAGTACAAGCTCAAACTGTTTAATCTCTACCTCTAATCAATCTCGTGAACCTCCTCTGAACTGCCTCCAATGCCACCACATCTTTCCTCAAACAAGGAGGCCAAAACTGGACAGATTACTGAAGATGTAGTCTCACCAACACCCTATACAATTGCAACAACACTTAAAAAGGATAAAAAACGATACAGCGTAGGAACAGGCCTTTTGGCCCATCAAGTCTGTGCCAACACAGGATGGTGAGAGTCTGGAACTCACCATATGGAGTCTGAAAAGATGATACGGCAGAAACTCTTGTTATATTTTTAAAAGTACATGGATAGCCATTTGAAATGCTGTAATCTATAGAGACACAGACCAAGAGCCTGAATTAGGATTATACTGAATAGATCTCTTTGCAGCCAGCAATAAACATACTGTGCCATTCATTTTCTTTGTTTCTAATGCTAACATTAAAAAGTATTCATGATTTTACATTAATAGTGAGTCTCTCACTGTGTGGTTAGGGTATTAAAGGTGCTGAGTGGGAGGTGAGTTTGTGTCTCACAAGGTCAACATTTTTAAAAAGTCAACTTTGTCACCAGGAGCTTTGGAATTTGACAAAGAAGGAGCAAAATACCAGAGAGAAATGTGGCTTAAGGAAAGGAACAGAATCTGCCTGGAGTGGCGGGCAGCACAGTGGGAAACACTGCTGCCTCACAGCACCAGAGACCTGGGTTCAATTCCAGCCTCGGTTCACTATGTGTGGAGTTTGTTTATTCTCTTTGTGTCTGAGTGGGTTTTCTCCGGGTACTCTAGTTTTCTCCCACTGTCCAAAGATGTGTAGATTAGGGGGATTGGCCGTGCTAAATTGCCCCTTAGTGTCCAAAGATGTGCGGGTTAGGTGGACTATCTGTGCTAAATTGCTCCTTAGTGTCCATAGATGTATAGGTTAGGGTCATAGTCATAAAGTCGTAAAGGTTTACAGCATGGAAACAGGCCCTTCAGCCCAACTTGTCCATGCTGCCCTTTTTTTAAACACCGAAGCCAATACCAATTGCCTGTATTTGGCCCATATCCTTCTATATCCATCTTAACCATGTAACTATCTAAATGCTTTCTAAAAGATAAAATTGTACCTGCCTATAGTATCACCTCTGGCAACTTGTTCCAGACACTCACCATCCTCTGTGTGAAACAATTACCCCTCTGGGCACTTTTGTACCTCTCCCCTCTCACTTTAAACCTATACCCTCTCATTTTAGACTCCCCTACTTTTGGGAAAAGATATTACCTATCTAGCTGATCTGTGCCCTTCATTATTTTATAGATCTCTACAAGGTTAGCCCTCAGCCTCCTATATTTCAGAGAAAAAAGCCCCAGTCGATCTAACTCTCCTTATAACCAAATCATCAAGTCCCGGCAGCATCCAAGTAAATTTTTTCTGTACTCTTTCTAGTTTAATAATATCCGAACTGTACACAGTATTCCAAGTGTGGCATTACCAAGGTCTTGTAGAACTTCAAGATGTCCCAATTCCTGTATTCAATGTTCTAACAGATGAAACCAAGTGTGCTGAATGCTTTTTCACCACTCTGTCCATCTGTGACTCTATTTTCAAGGAGCTATGAACCCCTAGATCTCCCCAACACCCTACTATTAACTGAGTAAGTCCTACTCTGATTCAATCTATCAAAACGCATCACCTCACATTTGTCAAAATTAAACTCCATCTGCCATTCATCAGCCCACGGGCCCAATTGATCAAGATTCCATTGCAATTGGAGATAACTTTCTTCACTGTCCGCTATGTCACTAATCTTGGTGTCATCCACAAGCTTACTAACCAAGCCTCCTATATTCTCATCCAAAGGTAGATTATCTGTGCTAAAATGCCTCTTAATGTCCAAAGAGGTGCAGATTAGGTGGATTACCTGTGCTAAATTGTCCCTTAGTGTCCCAGGATGTACATGTTAGATGGATTAACTATGGGAAATGTGTGGGTTTACAGCAATAGGATGTGGGAGAGAGGTAAGGATACTCCCTCAATGAGGTGTTGCAGACCTGATGGGCCAAATGGCCTCTTCTGTAGGGATTTTATGATGACTCTATGAGAGGGCATATTAGAAGGTGCAGGGATTCGAGGAGGTTGTGAGAGCGAGAGTGCAGTTGAAGCACTGCTGTAGCACAAGAGAATTGATGAACAAGCACGATATAAACTCTTAAATCCAAATCTTTGCAAAGATTCCCCGATCGCTGTTGTAGATGCAACCACTTCTTTGGGGAAGTCACCTCTCTGGAATGTGATGTCTGGGCATTAATCCAATCACCTTAACATTCACAACATTCACAGTAATATCAACAGTAAAAAGGTTTTGCAACTTTAGCCTGTATTTGAGATTCTCATGTTGGCTGTTGCTCCGGGATTTTGTTGCCTCCAGCAGTTTGATTGGACAGAAACGCTTTTGAGGGAGTTAAGCTTTGTGTAATATGATTGGGGACAACAAAAAGAAAATTACAGAGGAGATTAATATTCAGACTTAAACAAGAAGAAAATCGATAGGCGGAGACAGAAACAGAGTGTATCGCAAATCAATGAAACCATAGAACCCCCTACAGTGCAGAAAGAAGCCACTTGGTCCATCCAATCTGCACTGGCCCTCTGGGAAAAACATCTCTCCCAGGCTTGTCCTCCATGATCACTCTAACTGTACACATTTACCAAGATCAATCCACCCAACCCGTAATCTCTGGACTGTGAGAGGAAACTGGAATACCCAGAGGAAACCCATGCAGACACAGGGAGAATGTGCAAACTCCATATGGACAGTCCAGGGCCAGATTGGATCCTGGATTTCTGGCACTATGAGGCAGCAGTGCTGACCACTGTGTCACACCATGCCGCTTATTGTATAGAGCCGACTTCTTAAAGCTATTTTGTTCCCACTTTAGCTCTCCTTGAATATTTTTGGTCTATTTGGTTGGACCAAATGAGGAGAAAGTGTTTGCAGTGACAGAAGGACGGAGAAGTAAACGATCACAGAGTTAAATCATTGGTAGAGACAGAATTAATATCATGAAATCCTATAGTGCAGAAGGAGGTCATTCAGCCGACTGAGTCCACACTGAATACAATCCCACACAGGCCCTTTCACATTACCCCATATATTTACCTGAGCTAGTCCCTCTGACACACTGGCATGGCCAATCCACTCTAGCCCACACACCTTTGGATTGTGGAAGGAAATCGGAACACTCAGAGGGAAACCCAAGCAGACTCTGGGGAGAACACAGACTGTGACCCAAGCCAAGAATTAAACCTAGGTCCCTGGCACCGTGAGGCAGCAGTGCTAACCACTGTGCTGCTATACTGCCTCCAGGATTAGGATGTATTTTTTTACGCAGCAAATTATGAAACGGACTGCACTGCATGAGAAGGTAGGGAGTAGGTTCAAAAGTTAATCTTCCAAAGGGAATAAAAGCAAAATACTGTGGATGCTGGAAATCTGAAATAAGAACAGAAAATGCTGGAAAAACTCAGCAGGTCTGACAGCATTAGAGGAACAGAGTTAGCATTTCGAGTCTAGGTGACTCTTCCTCAGAGTTAAAGAGAGATAGAAATGTAACATTATGTAGTTGAAGAGGGCAGGTGGAGGTGGGTGAAATACAATGTCCAGGATAAGTGGGAACTAAGAGAGATTTGATAAAATGTCATAGTACAAGGCAGTGTTAAAGAATAAAGCAATTGTTGATGGTGGCTTAAAGGTTAGAAAACAGAATGTGGCAATGCTTTCCAAAAGGAATTTGATATGTAAGAAAGAACAAACTTGCATTTATATAGCACCTTTCAATAATCTCATGACATCCCAATGTGCTTTGCAGCCAGTGAAGTATGTATTGAAATAAAAACGGGAAATATTTTGCAGGTTTAGCTGCATCTGTGGAGAGAGGAAGCTCTGGAAACTCACAGCGGATCGTGGGCCTGAAACTTTGGCCAGAATTTTCCAGCTGTTCATGCTAGCAAGATCCTCCAGTCCCGCTGCAGTAAATGGAGTTTTAGTTGAGCGCCAAAGACCCCATCCTCACTTGCAACAGCAGCGAAGCATGAATGGCTAGAAAATTCATCGAATCCCTACAGTGCAAGAGGAGGCCATTCGGCCCATCAAGTCTGCACTGACAGCAAACCAACCTTGGCCTTATTCCCGTAACCCCACATATTTACTCTGCTAATCCCATAACCTTAAGTGGCAATTTAATATGGCCAATCAACCTAAGCCTCACATTTTTGGACCATGGGAGGGAGCTGGAGCACCAGGGGGAAGCCCATGCAGACACGGGGAGAATGTGCAAACTCTGCACAGGCAGTGAACCGAGGCCAGAATTGAACCCAGAGTCCATGGTGCTGTGAGGCAGTAGTGCTAGCAACTGTGCCACCATGCCACCCCTAACTAAAATTCTGGCCCTTATCCCTCTCTGAACAGTTGCTGCCAGACCTGTTGGGGTTTTTTTCCTATCGTTTTCTGTCCTAATTTCAGGTATTTTGCTCAGAACCTTGTGAGGTGGGGCCACAGGGAAGGCACTGGAGAAGGAAAGGAAAAGACAGGGGAGCTGTGGAAAAGAGGGGTCGGAGCAATTGTCATGATGTGGAGATGCTGGCGTTGGACTGGGGTGGGCACAGTAAGAAGTCTCACAACACCAGGTTAAAGTCCAACAGGTTTATTTGGTATCACGGACTTTCAGAGCACAGTTCCTTCACCAGGTGAGTGGCGGGAGCAGCGGGAGATGAAGGAGCAGCGCTCCGAAAGCTCCAAATAAACCAACACAAATAAACCTTTTGGACTTCGGTGTGAGACTTCTCAGCAATTGGACAGCAAAGAGCCAGCTTTGGGGAAGAGGGGTTTGCAGACGGGCTGAATGGCCTCCTCTGGCACAGTGCGATGCCATGATGTGCCAGCTGAATTGTGTGCAGCCAGCTCTGGCACTCTGAAAACTGCCAGCAGAGGGGGTAACTTCCATTCCTGTGTGTGGCGAAGACTCCCCCTCTCTCCTGAATGAAAATGGGAACTTACTTCTGCAGGGATCTCTGGTCTGGTGTCAATGCAAAGTGAAGCTTTTAACCTGCAAAGTGTTGGGGAGGGGAGGAGGTAACAAAAAAGCCTGCTGGAGATTTGAAACAGCCCCATCAGCAAGGAAGATGGGACTCCTCCTGCCTGCAAAATGTGACCTATTTTAAAGCAGGTTTCTTTTTTAGAAAAATGATATACAAGGTACAGTATGTGTTTAAATGCCTTTGGAAATGTGTGAGATTGACTGACAGTGATTGCATATCGACATCTCGTCACAGAGGGGGTGGGAGAGAGGAGGATGATCAGGGTGCTTTCAGGTTTGTGTCAGTGTGATCAGGAATTTTTTTTTGCTGGCACGGTTTTTGTTACAACGAGGATTGCAGTGGAGGAGGGGAGGGGAAAGAGAGGGATAATGAAATTACATTGTCTGGAAATTGACAAGATGTTAACCTCCCCTTAATGAGAGGCAAACCCTTTGTGGGACAGAGAGGGAATGATGCCTCCTCCAGGGTCTCAATCTCCTCATGTTCCCCGGTGGGGGGGGAATGGAATTAAGGAGGAAAATTGATAAATAAACAAGAAGGTCCCTCTTTAGCAGCTGATGGTGTTTCCAGTTACAAACAGAGGTGGTGACAGCATCTGGATTTGTACTCAGATGTCTAATGTATTTGGCAGAGGGGGTAAAACACTGCAGGATTCTGGGCTCTTGCTGTGCAGGTTCGGGGGCCAACATTGGACTAAACAATAGCTGTGCGTGTGCATGAGGGTGGGGGCGCGCGTGTGGGGAGCGTGCAGGCTGCAAGGCGCGTCCCCGCACAGACACAGAGAGAGAGAGGCGGCTGCAGCTCGGGCTGAGGGAGAGCGCAGTGCCGGCTCCCCGGGAATACTCACCTGGAGCACTCGCAGGAACTGCGCTGCAGGTAACCCAGTCCCACACACTGTCAGCACAACAGGCACCCAGGGAGAGGGTTAGAGGCAGGCAGGGAGAGAGAAATATAAATGGGGAGAGAGAAAAAAATATAGGGACAGAGAGAAGGATGGAGAGTGGGGAGAGAGAGACAGAGACAGAGA